>CM034234.1:7940843-9140843 GCA_019916065.1 Vitellaria paradoxa
TCAAAATAATTTTTTGTCATTTTTATATTTCATATGTAAACTTATTTCTTATTTTCTAAAACAAGTTTTAAAAATACAAGTGATCAAATACGTTTTAAACTGTTTTTTTTTTATTTTCAAAATTGTAAAATAAAAGGGCTCCAATCATAATTCAAACTTATGACAATAAAAAGTTGGTTGAAGCCGTTAAAAAATTACAATTGAATTAATGAATCACAGGAGCTGTTCACAATTCATCTTAACCAATCAGATTAATAAATATCATAAATAAACTATTATCTAATTATTTTTTTATAGTTTTTATAAATTAAAATACTATTCTCATAAAATAAATCATTATAATTTATTACCATATTTGTAAATTTATTATTTAATTGCTTATACAACACAAATTTTGTTAGTTAAAGAAAAATTTAAGCTGATAAGAGTTTTGCCAAAATAAGAGAGTTGATATTAGAAAAAATATTTAACAAAAACTAATTTTATTAGGTAATTTTTAATATTTAACTTAATTTATTTATGGCATCATGATTTTTTTTTTTTATTCCCATCGACTTATGGTTGAACCACTGACTTACGGCTAGGCAATCGACCAAGTGATTTGTTCGTTTCTCTTGAACGGATCAGGTTTCAAAACATCACTTGAAATTTCAATTTTGGGCCTTCGAGTGACGACTGAAAGGCCCAATTTGGGGATGCCCAATGGGTTTCGATCGCCCAATGTGAAATCTGCTTGGACCAATGGTAGTAGCTGAAATAAAAATTTGGACGTATCAATTGAGGCATATTCTTGTGCCTGTAGAATATGCGTATTCAGAGAGCTATAAGCTGAGGGATTTGAGAATGGGATTTGGATGCATCAATTCAGGCATATTCTTCTGCCTTTAGAATATGCGTCCTTGAGGGAACTAAGTTCGAGAATTAGTTCTATTTTTGCGTGGGGATTTGAGCGTATGCGTGTTGAGGGAGGTGAAACGTGTTTTTGGGAGCCTCCTTATTTTGTTTTATTTGAAACTTATTTGGTAACGTTGTCATTTTTTTATTGTTGTTTTAATGTTGTTGTTTTTTATTTTTTTTTGTTACTATTTATTTTTTCTAAAATAAAAATTGAAATTGCGTTTGAAAATGTAAGTTTGTTTATAATTATTAATTTTTTGTTTTGAAAAATATTTAATTTTATTAGTTTTAAAAAATTAATAAAACTTAATAAAATACATTTTATATTAATTTAATTTAATTAAAACAATTAATTAAATTAATAAAGTAAATTATTTATTAAAATTATTTAATTCAATAAATATAAAAGATATTAAATTATAGTATTTATTAAAAATAATTTAATAAAATATATTTCATATTAAATAAATAATTAAATTAGATTAATTATTAAATTAAATTATTTATTTTTAAATTAATTAAATTCATTTAATTATTTATTAAAATAATTTAATAAAATATGTTTTATATAAATTAAATTAATTAAATCATAAATAATTTAATTTAATTATTATATTTATTTAAAATAAATTAATAATTATTATTAAATTAAATTAAATTAAAAATTAATGTAATTTAATTATTTATTATTAATTATTTTATATAAATTAAATTAATTATTAAATTAAATTAATTATAATATTTATTTCAGATAATTTAGCAACAATTAATTATTAAATTAAATTAAATTAAATTATTTTTATTTTATATTAAAAATAATTTATATTAATTTATATAATTTATTGAATTTAATTATATTATTTACTAAAATAACTTATTTTAATAAAATATTTGAATAAAATAATTTATTTTTATGTAATGTAACAAAAATAGATAAAGTTTTAAAATTGACAAAATATTGGCAACAAAAATGAAACCAGAGTGAAAACATATTTTTTTTATTTACATTTTTCTGTTTATGTTTTCATTTTTTTAGAAACAAAAAAATATAAACAGGTTTATCAAATATGTTTCTGTTGTGAGTTTACAAAATTTTAAAAATATAAACAAAAAAAAACAGAAAATAAAAATATTACCAAACAGGGCCTTAACCTTTTCTTTTCTTTTCTTTATTTGCCGCAAATCTCAAAAAGTTTGAAAGTGGAAAGGAAAAAAATAAAAAATTGGAATGCTTCGTTGACGGATAGCAAGATGGACCATAAAATGATATCATAAAATCATAAGGTGATTGAATTTTAAGACTCTATACTACGTTTCATTGGTGGATAGCAAAATGGGCCATAAAATAATATCATAAAATCATGTCGACGGTTGAGTCAAATAGGTGATTAATTTTTACATGCGATTATTTTTTTTTTTGGGGGTACTTTAGATATATATGAAATTATTTTTAGGATAGAATAATTCAAAGTTTAGTTCACCTAGTACGACTTAAACATATATTTTATGACTCAAACTCGGGTATATGGAATAGGGTTTGATTTGGTAAAAAAAAATTCTAAATTTAAGTCTAGCTCGTGAAAATTTAACTTATTAAAATAATGTCGTTTTATTCTAAAATTTTATAACTTAAAATAAATAACATATCATTTCATTTTAAATAAAAATAAACTTGTCTTAATTTAAACTATTATAAATATATGTATATAGTATTTTTTCAAGTTGAGTATTTAGTTGGTTGAGTCTGACTTAAACTTTAAACGAGTTATAGAATAGACGAAAATTCAACTCGTTTGAAATATATATATATATATATTAAATGTGGTTTGAAATTATTTAGCTAAGTTTAAAACTAATAAGTGCTCATTTGGTTTGTTTTTTTATTTTTTGTTTTCTATTTTTGTTTTTTATTTTCTGTTTTGAATTCATTTTCCATTTTACACTTTTAAAAATAAGGAAAAAATTAAAAACGTATTTGGTCACTTGTGTTTTCAAAATTCGTTTTAAAAAATAGAAAATGGGCTTGCACATAAAATGAAAAATAACAAAAAAATTATTTTGAGCGTTTTTAATCCAAAATAAAGAAAATTTGAAAATAATGAAAATAAAACATTTTTTATTTTTTTATTTTGAGATTTTTAAAACATAAAATGAAAGCAGAAAATAGAAAACAGAAAAATAAACCAAATGCCACCTAAATTATTTACTTCTTGCTCCCCTTGCTTATGGCGTATCCCCATTTCAGGTACCATTTGGATGAGTATTTTTTTGCAAAAATTTATCAATTTTTTAGATTTGATATTTGACAAAATATCAAAATTTATCTTTTTTTTTTTCTGCTTAGTAATAGTAAATTGTTCAATTCAAAAGTTACTAAAATTTTTACCGAACACATAAAAAGTTATTAAAAATTTTATTAAATATTTAAAATTATTAAAAGTTACTAAAAATTACTATTTATTTTATGGGGTTTTTAGAAGCCGGTCACTATTTATGGACTTATAATGATTTAAGTCATACCCAAAAAAATTACTTGTGAATAAGTAACACTTGCAACAAAAAGACGAAAAAGGACATCACGCGTTTTTCACTACATTTCAAAACTATTAGTTTTATCCGAAAATAGCGCACATTTTACTCATAACTTCCGTGACTTTCCATCTTCTTTATAAAGCAAGCAAAATCGATTTTTGGAAACAAAATCAAAACTGTTTGAGAAAAACCTAATTCCACGACTTTCCATCTTCTTTACAAAGCAAGCAAAACCAATTTTTGGAAACAAAATCAAAACTGTTTAGGAAAACAGTACTACATAATAAAACAATACCACATAAAAAACAGTACCACATAATAAACAATACCGCATAAAAACAGTACCGCATAAAAAACAATACGGCATAATAAAACAGTATCGCATAAGAAACAGTACCGCATAATAAAACAGTACCACATAAGAAACAGTACCTCATTAAAACAGCATCATTCTTTGCATGATAGAGTCATGCGGTACTGTTTTTGAACGAGCATGCATCCTAAAAAAAAAACAGTACCGCAGACATCTGGTACTATCACACATGCGGTACTGTCGATCATTCGTTTGATATGTGAATTATTTTTGTGTTTAAATGTAATATTTGCATGGTAGAGTCATGTGGTACTGTTTTTGAACGAGAACGCATCCTAAAAAAAACAGTACCGCAAACATGCGGTACTGTCACACATGCGGTACTGTCGGTCATTCGTTTGATATGTGAACTATTTTTGTGTTTAAATGTGATATTTGCATGATAGAGTCATGCGGTACTGTTTTTGAACGAGCATGCATCCTAAAAAAACAGTACCGCAAACATGTGGTACTGTCACACATGCGGTACTGTCAATCATTCGTTTAATATGTGAACTATTTTTGTGTTTAAATGTGATATTTGCATGATATAGTCATGCAGTACTGTTTTTTAATTAGCATGCATCTTAAAAAAAATAGTACCACAGACATGCGGTACTGTCGGTCATTCGTTTGATATGTAAACTATTTTTGTGTTTACATGTGATGTTTGCATGATAGAATCATACGGTACTGTTTTTGAACAAGTATGCATCCTAAAAAAAACAGTACCGCAAACATGTGGTACTGTCACACATGTGGTACTGTCGGTCCTTCGTTTGATATGTGAACTATTTTTGTGTTTAAATGTGATGTTTGCATGATAGAGTCATGCGGTACTGTTTTTGAACGAGGATGCATCCTAAAAAAAATAGTACCGCAAACATGTGGTACTGTCACACATGCGGTACTGTCGATCATTCGTTTAATATGTTAGCTATTTTTGTGTTTAAATGTGATGTTTGCATGATAGAGTCATGCGGTACTGTTTTTGAACGAGCATGCATCCTAAAAAAAAACAGTACCGCAGACATGTGGTACTGTCACACATGCGGTATTGTCAGTCATTCGTTTGATATGTGAACTATTTTTGTGTTTACATGTGATGTTTGCATGATAGAGTCATGCGGTACTGTTTTTGAACGAGCATGCATCCTAAAAAAAAAGTACCGCAGACATGTGTTTAAATACGTAATCCAGATCTGTATGTATGCCTTCGACTGACGTTAATCTCACAGTACAAATTCGCATAATCCGTGTGTATTCTTTCGTATATAATCCTTTAACAGATTTTTATCTCACTATATCTTCACGCAATTTATAAGGAATGAAACAAAAACGGAAAACGTGATTCCTGATTCCATAATTTTCGGCAACTTCATATCAGTTAATTATAGAAAAAAGGGCATTTAAGTCATATTATAAATTATATTTAAAACAAACTCGTGGGACCCACTCAAAAGTGTGACTTAAATACAAAACTTTCCACATTAATGTAACTTAAAAGCAATACTTTTTTTTTTGTATGACTAATAGTCTTAAAAAATTATAAAGTATGACTTAGATACAATTTTCCCTTATTTTATCATATATACCAAAAATTTTAAAAATTTTTTTTGGTAATCAAAGAAATTTTAAAAGTTACTAAAAAATAAACTGTCAAACTAGCTTTACTATAGTCTTTTGGTAGAGTCTACGAAATTAACAATTTTCCCACGGCAAATGAAAAAACTAAGTTTACAATTAAGTAAGCTTTTTCCTTTCGTAATTTTATGTTTTCTATTTATTTATTTTCTTTAAGCTTATTAAAAGGTCGACAATGTTTGCTAAAAATATAAATTTTAAAAGAAAAATTATTAAACAAAAAGCAAAACATATTCACAAAGCAGCCATCCGTGTCGGGGTAGCCGGCCATAACTGTTGGTCCTTGGGAGATTCCGCCAACCGGTTGTCCCCACCTAAACCAAATATTTGCCCTTGCACATTGGGTATGTTTGGAGTATTATAAAATTGTATAAAATTGTAAAAATTAATATCTCGTATTTTATGTAGTGAGTGAAAATTTTAAATTTTATTATTTTATAATTCGCGTTTGTAAAGTTTTGTATTGTTTTATTTTAACTCCAAACAAGACAATCGTATCATGGATAAATTACAAAAAATACTCTTACAATTTATACCGAATATACTTTTAATTCTTATAGTTTCAATTGTAACAGCCAGTCCTTATAATTATGATCAACCTACATGAGCAGTATTTTTTCGTTAATTTTTGTAACAGTTGTTAACAAAAAGGATTAAATTAAAACTTGATCGTAACCATAAATGTTAATTGTTATAATTCAAACCGTAAAGTTAAATAAGTTTATAATTATAGAAATAATTTTTGTAATTTATTTTTTATTTTTTATTTGTTCAATAATAATTTTATTTATTTATTTGACAAGACATGTTTTTGTCAAAAAATTGGTTGAAGTCAATGCCCTATGGTATAGTCTCCCAACTTCAAGAAGGGGTTGTTACAAGGTAAGCGTGGTCTTCATGGATTACGAGAAAATGAAGTATTCTCATTTTTTTTTCTATTAAAAGAATTGAAATTGAGAAAATAGCGCAAATCAATCAAACTTTTGAAAAGTTTCAAAACTTAATTAATGAGAAAAGGAACAACTGTTTTGCATTAGTTAAAATTGGTTAAAACTATCAACAAATGAGTTGAGGTCAAGTGGAAATAAAACAGCACTTGGCGTTTTGTGAAATGGGAAACTTCTTCCCTACGTGGGGGTTAAAGCTTTGATGCCTTTTTATGTGAAATAAGCGCTTTCTCTGGGTCGCATCATGGTACTTTTTGAAATTTCATCTATTTTTAACCGATATTCTTATACAGAGCACTGTTATTATTCAATTTGGATAACGACAAACAATTACGTCGGTGTTTTAAACCTTGTTTGGAGCATTGAAAAATACTGAAATTTTTTTTAAAATATTAAAAAATTTTTAAAAATTAATTTATTTTTTATCTCATTGCATGAATTATGATCCTATAATTTTAGTAAATTTTATAACTTTTTGTCACTCACTTTAAACGCCATTTAAAGTTCTGAAAGAAAAAATTAAAAAAAAAAAAAAGAAAAATTCTTATTCTTTCTCTCTCTTTCTTCCTCCCGGTTGGAAGAAATAAAGGACGGAAAAAGAAGTATTTCATTTTTTTTTTATAACTCCCCTTTATTTTCTTCCATTATTTGTTTTTTGAAAATCAAATAAGGGGAAGTTATTTTTTTTTATTTTATTTTTTGCTTGCCTTCATACAATTCAACAAGAGTATTTAAATATTTTCACATTTTTATCTTCATTTATTTTCACGTTTTTATCATTTTTCCTCTGCAAATTAGAAATAATTGTTAAATTGCACTGAAGTTTAATTTTTTTGAGTAACATGTTATACTTTGTAATTTCTTTGAAAAAAAAAATCCCTTTAGACAAGTAACTTTACAAACATATATGACCATGTGTCCGAAATATTTTTGTTGAAATTTTATGTAACTTGAATTCTTAATTAATTAGTAATGTCGCATGCTTGATTAGTGTTGTGCTCGCTAATGTGTTGTTCTGAAACATTTAACTCTTGGAATTGATTTGATTTTAAAACAAAGAATTGAGTTAAATTGTTTTAATTTGTTAAATAAAATTGTGTTTGCAACACATATTTGGATTTAAAAACTGAATTAAAATCCTCATGACTAAAACTTAAGCGTAATTACAATGATATGAGAAAAATACTAAATTTGACCCCATTATAAGGGGTTGTTTGGCATCACAAAAGAAAACTAAAAAAAAAAAAAATGTAACATTGCACGTATGAGTGATACGTGGTATTTTAGTAGTTAGCTGGGTATTCGATAAAAATTTGTAAAAATTAAAACAATTGGTAGAAGTCGATAAAAGTTGAAAAAAAATTTAAAAATTAATAAAAATTAATTTTTTTGGTTTTTTTGTGAGCCAAATATATGATGTAAATGTATATTTGTTCACTTATTTAAATGGTTAAAAAAATAATCAGTTCCCACTAAATTTTATTATTATTTTTGTTGAATTTCTAATGATAGGGAAATCTCAAAACTTAGATTATTAAATGAAATAAATCAAACTCATAAAAACCTTATTTTGATTCTAAACATGAAAATTGATGGAAATTCTTATCCAAAAAATCAAATCCCACCAATTTTAAATATCCAAATATAATGTAAAAGATTATTCAAGATCGATTTATTATGAAATTAAACCAAATTTAAATACAATTTGTAGTTAAAATTTGATAAATTCAAATTTGTATAAAATAATCAAACTATTCAAATTTAGTTCAATTGAAATTTAACAAATTAAATTTGAACATATTTTCAAAGTTGATAAAATTATCGAATCGGACTTCAATAATTTATTTGCATCTCTAAATATTTTGTACATAATTACTTCATTATATAAATATATATATATTATTATATTAAATCTTTGAAATTAAAATTAAAATGCAGATTTTAACTGCTAAATCCAAATTTAACCTACTCCCATTACACACAAATTCGATCATTCAAATCCATTAGTACAAAAGTAACTTTTAATATATTTTTAAAAAATACCCTACTTTGTCGCTAATGAAAGGTGAAATGACAATTGTGCCTTTGCTATTTAGAATTATGAAACATATTATTTTTATTTTTTTTAACCTTTTTGGAGAATTAAAAAAGGTGCATATTCCTCTCTCTCTCTGACCTTCACCTACTCGTTGATGTGGCTCCAGCCTAAACCAATCCGGACGATGTAGAGGACTAATAAAACAATAAAATCATAATTTTGAAAAGGACGGCGAAAACGACTGCACCGGCGGTAGCGAAGGCGATGAAGACCAACGCTATCGCCACCGTTTTAAAAATTCGAGCTTGGTAGTTAGGTTTCGCGCTTCACCTAACCGCCTGTCGGAAGAAAGAAGCTCTTCTGGAAGTGGAAGCAGCTTGTTTTCCCCCGTTCTTCTAACGTAGGTTCGAGGAACGGAATCTTCTGGTTAGAGAAAGGGGAAAGCCCAGATCCGGCACCGGCGGTTGGTTGCAGATGAGAGGAAACTCGTCGAATTGCATTAATGGAGCCGACACAATCGAAGAAAGTTGAAGCAAATTGTAGTTCGAATCGCGAGAGATTTGTTTATGAGAAAGAAAAAAGGTAAATCTGAGCCTCCGTTTCTACTTTCGTCCTTTCTCTCTCTTCGATTACTCTCTTTGAATTTGCTTCTAGGTTTTTTTTTTCCCCTTTTGTTACCCACTGTTTTTGAATTTCATTGGCCGTTGGTCAACTGAAATTGATGGAGGGAGGAGGAGGACGTGATGCCGCCGGTAATGGTGTCCGTTGCGGCCACTACGGTGTGGCAATCCGCGAGATGAGGAGGGCTTCTTCGCCATGTGGAAAACGGGTAGAGAGAGAGAGGGGGGGAGAAAAATGGAGTGAGGAAGAAATAATTATTGAATTAGACAAATTATTTTAGTTAATGAAATGATAAAGGGCAGAATAGGTAATACAAAAAAGTAACTGTCATTAAGTCGTAATAACTTAATAAGAAAGGAAAACAATTCCATTTAAAATAAAATAAAAAAATTCAATAATGTTATAGACACGGAAGCATATCCCATGTGCGAAAAGATTCCCTCGCCAACTGTGAGAATATATAAATATTTTAATCAGGCGACAGAAGGCTTTTACTGATAATCTCTCTGGTGTGGCAGTGTGTAAATTAAATTCATTATCATTCTCTGTATTAATATTACCGTTGGAAGAGCTCAACCAGAGCTGGAGCGTTGGGAGCTGACCGTAATATTTGAGCAGTCCCACCTGTACACTAAGATTCAAACACACCAAGTAGCTGGAGGAATGAAGGAATGCCCAGGCGTGCTATACATCACATCATGTAAGTTCTTCTGAGATTTTTTCGTTTTTCTTCTTTTTGTTATGTATGAAAAATACGAAATGCAACAAATATATATATATATATATATATAACCTCGGGAGGGTAGGCTGGGATTCGAAGGATCCTTCCTGACCACCGAAACCAACCCCTTTTGCTCTGTAGTTATTCATATCACCAAGTTCTTTGTTCTTCATCTAGCTACTGTTGAGTATTGACCTTGGGGTTTTGCTGGTCTAAACAACTCACAGTGTACAACCCTGTAATGCATTGTCTCATTTTATGGAATATAGACGGAGTGGTTGGTTAAGTGGGAAAGCACTTGTAACTTCCTAGCTCTATGCTTGGGTTCAAGTCTCCGTAGCCACGTAGTGGAGCTAAACCTACTCTTCAATGCTCATTGTTCTGATGGGTACATGAAGAAGCCTATCTGCATTTTTTTGGTACCAATTTATATATTATATAGACATTAGATGAGCAACTGGTCATGAAGAACAGAATCCATACTTCCCCTTGGTGACAATTTAATACGTATTGAACAATAATAGGCCATTACTGTAATATTTTAGTTGAAGTCCACATGAAACTGCAAATTGAAGCACATGCGTCCATAAGACTCTGAAAGCAGATACTTTAGATGATTTATGGCGCGGTATCACACATGAATTATTGCTTCACAAGTTGCTGGGCCGGCCGGCCAGCCAGCCAACCCACGTTACCCACTTTCCCTTCAGCAACAGTACAATATTTCCTTTCCCCTGCTGTCCTTGTGGGTCCGGCATGGAGCCTATGTGCCCCTAATCAAGCCCTGTTGGCATGGGTGACTTAAAATAGGATTTGCTTCTCTTCTTCTCTCCCTTATAAAGTTAGAAAGAGGGGAGGCTTGTGATGTTAGTCTCATGACATCAAGGATGTGAGTGGTCTGATCAAAATCGGATGGTTCACAATAAAAATAAGTTTAAAAATTTTAGTAAGACTTCTTAAATTTACTTTTGTTGCGAAACGTTCAATTTTGATCAGACGGCTCACAAACCCGATGTCATGTGGCTAACATCACAAGTCAAGTGATGTTAGCCTCCCTGGATTATATGAGTCATTCTGTTTTCTCTAATCCCTCCTATTTGGATAAGAAGGATTGTGTATTTGTTAAAAACTCGAGAATGTATGTGCATTACATATCATTTTATTTTTTCAAGGCATACGGGTGATAACCAGTCAATGTTAGTTATCACAGGCAAGCAAACCAACTATTGTATCAAAATTGGAAATTAAGATATTTTTCTATGTTAATGCTTTGTAATAGTATATTGCTTCTGTGCAAAAACTGAAATTATTCTTGAGGAGATGACCTTGGTACGTGACCATTCCTTAGGACAAATAGTCGTCTCTTTTTATCATGGAAGTCATATAGATACATATTCAGAGGGTTTTTTCTTCCAGATTTTTTTTTCAACTCTTTTTCTACCTGTTCTTCTTTGCAGAAAAACACACACACATAAATGGATGTGGATTGGTCGTGGACAAAATTTCTTCATCATACATCTACTTGGACAAGCGATTACATTTTGGAGAAACCTGTGTTGATTCTGGGCATTGTCAAACAGTCGCTAGTCATCCCTATTCTCCGAATCCTAGTCATCTTGTGGTTGATTTTGTTATTTATGCTATGCATTGAGGTAGCTTGTATGGGCATTGTAATAATTGTTCTAAAGCTTCTTCGTCGAAAATCAGAGCAGCGCTACAAATGGGAGCCTATAAAAGACGATGCAGAGTTGGGAAGTTCAGCTTTTCCCATGGTTCTTGTGCAAATCCCAATGTACAATGAGAAAGAGGTCATTTTGCTTCTCGCTGAAATTTTTGCTCATATGTGCCAACTGCTTAGTATAACCAATTTTGTTATTAACAGGTTTATCGGCTCTCAATTGCAGCGGCATGTAGCCTCTCTTGGCCATCAGATCGTCTTGTAATTCAAATCCTCGATGGTTCAACAGATCCTGAGATCAGGGTAAACTCCAGATCAGTAGATATTCTTTATGACATTGGGTTAAATATATTTTTGTTTCTTTATCATGTTTGTTGTAGTGTGGGGTTTGAGTTTGTTGATTTTTGCATGAAAATGGAAGGACAAGGTGGAAATGGAGTGCCAAATATGGGCAAACAAAGGGATTAACATAAAGCACGAGGTAAGAGACAACAGCAACGGGTACAAAGCTGGAGCTCTCAAAGAAGGCATGAGTCTCGAGTATGCAAAGCAGTGTGATTACACAGTCATTTTTGACGCAGACTTTCAACCTGATTCAGATTTTCTCCAGCGGACTGTCCCTTTTCTAATTCACAATCCCGAGCTTGCTCTGGTTCAAACTTGCTGGAAGTATGGTAATTTTGTTTAATTATATGCTTCTTACCAATCAGCCTTGCATACAAACTTTTTTTTCTTTTTTTAACATAGTGTGAGACTCGCATGTCTGATATGTAATGATTTTGGTTTTGCTATAGTCTCCTATTTGCAAATTGTAGTCTTTCCATTTACAATCTGAGAACTTGTTTGTGAAGGACATTATATTAAATGGTAAATAGTAATTAGTGAGCTGATTTTTTCTTTTTACCATGAAATAGAGTATACAGGGCTGGAAAAAATGATTGACCAGTGTTTTCCTTGGATAATCTACAGTGAATGTTGATGACTGCCTGATGACACGAATGCAGAAAATGTCGCAGAATTACCAATTCAAAATGGAGCATGAAGTTGGTTCTTTCATGTTTTCATTCTTTGGCTTCAACGGTAAAAATCATTTCTTTCTTTGCATACTAGAATTCAAACTCATTATTTAATCTTGAATTACACCCCTGATTATGAGATATTGATTGCTACAGTAGCAAACTCTAAAATTGATTCACCTTTCTCATTTCTAAAATTGATTTACCTTCCTCATTTCATCACAAAAACTCCCGCGTATCATCACGAAACCTCCCGCATGTCCATTCAAAACTACTCCTATAAAGATAGTCCTTTTGTATATTCCCAAAAGTGTAAATTTGTGCTTCATGTAGTCCTACTTGAGGAGCGTAAGGACTAATAATTATTTAAATGTGATTAATGTGTTAATAAACTAAACATAATTAATTCTACACAGTTGTTAACCATAACTTCAATTCCTTCACACGAAATGTAACATCTACAGGCGTCCCCCATATGAATATATTGAACAAACTCTTCAGTTGAATCTATCCATAGCTGAGTGT
This sequence comes from Vitellaria paradoxa, assembly GCA_019916065.1. Taxonomy (NCBI): domain Eukaryota; kingdom Viridiplantae; phylum Streptophyta; class Magnoliopsida; order Ericales; family Sapotaceae; genus Vitellaria; species Vitellaria paradoxa. The sequence goes on from CM034234.1 coordinate 7,953,815, forward strand.
GTAGGAGATCATTCTCTATAATAAGTACATACTTAATGAATTATTGTTTTTAAAATGATGGGCATACAGATTTACCATATTCTGTTTGTATGCCATTTTCCCATGCCATGCATCCTGAAAATTCCTAGTTTTGGGGCGTTACATGTTTTGTGTGTGTGTGTGTTGGGGGGTGTTAAAGAAACCCAACAACACATAAGAGTAGGGGACTCAACCTTAAAACCTAGGTGTTAAAGTGAGGGACGTCCATCTCTTATAAGGGACAAGTAATTTTTACTTCGGGCCGATGTGGGACAACATCTAACAGCCTCCCTCACGCTAGCCCGCATGGACATAGGCTTAGCGTGGACTATGGTGAGGCCCAATTAAAAGCCCGCTCTGATACCATGTTAAAGAAACCCAACAACACATAAGAGTAGGGGACTCAACCTTAAAACCTAGGTGTTAAAGTGAGGGACGTCCATCTCTTATAAGGGACAAGTAATTTTTACTTCGGGCCGATGTGGGACAACATCTAACAGGGGGGTTTGTGGGAGTGAATAATTAGATGAAAAGGAGGAGCCACTTCAAGTAGGCTCGACCCTTAAATTTTTAATTTAAATAATTTTGGCACTCATAATCATCTACTACCAACTTTCTGGAAGTGCTTTACAAAAAAATTGAATAGGAAAATAAAAAAGCTGATGTAACATATAGGATCTGCTGGTCTGTGGAGAAATGCTGCAATTGATGAGGCTGGAGGGTGGAAGGATAGGACAACAGTGGAGGATGCGGACCTGTCTGTCCGAGTTTTCCTCCAAGGCTGGAAGTTCTTGTATGCTGGTTCAGTTGAGGTAATTATAATCTTTGCTTAACGTATTTCTGTAGCATTCTTATATGTAACAAGAGATGTATAAGAAGCAGATTGGCCAAAGCAAATTTGGTACTTCTTAGGTTTTCACATGAAAACAGCCAATCCAATGCTTTTTTTTTTTTTTTGGGAACACACCAACTTCTGGAATCTGAGCTTGATTTGCCAATGCGTCACATACCTTAATACATTCATGGACTACTTTATATTTATGGGCTTGGTCAAACTTTTCTCAATAAGCTAAAAAGATAGCTTAAACCCATTTTTGTGTTTACCATAAATGCTCTACTCTTGTGTACTCAAAATTGGCTTTGAGTTCTCATTTAGTAACCTGTATCTTTTGAAGCTTTACTTTGAATTCATAAATTTATTTTGTTTAGTTCTCCTGCAGGTGAACAGTGAATTGCCGAGTTCATTGAAGTCCTACCGCTCCCAGCAGCATCGGTGGTCGTGTGGAGGTGCCAATCTATTCAGGAAAATGTTAAAGGAGATCATAACAAATGAGGTTAGTGTCCTCACACTTTCTTTTACTATTTGATTTGAAAATTAACAGCTAATTATGAAAATAATTATCTTAATTTTTTTTTCCTTTACCAGAAAGCATCCCTGTGGAAGAAGGCATATGTGATTTACAGTTTCTTCTTCATTAAGAAGATTGTATCCCCCTTAGTCCCATTTATGTATACCTGTATTGTATTGCCAGCAATTACACTGGTACCAGAAGTTAGCATTCCAAAGGTGGGAGCAGTTTCTATTGTTTGCGTCGTTATCCTCCTCGAAGTAGTGGAAACTCTAAGGTCTGACTTTCTTTCCATTAGTTTTTTTTTTTCTCTCTCTCTCTCTCCTCTTCCTTCAATACAAAATTTTCTGCTTAAAAGAGCGCGATCTGCTGGGCTCACCTTGCTTCAAAACCTTGTCATTTATTTGTTTTAGTTCTGGTTTTAACTAAATGACTCTGATCCTGTAGGTCACTTCCATTACTGGTTTGCTGGATCCCTTTTGAGAATGTGATGTCAGTACTCCGGACTAGGGCTGTTACCACGGGTCTGGTTGAAGTTGGGAGAGTAGATGAATGGATTGTCACTGAGAAACTGGGAGATCCTTTATTAAGGTCAAGATCCACCATGAGAGCACGAGTGAGGGCTCGATTCAGGTTTGCAGAGAGGTAAGGAAATCTCAAACAGAAGCCGCATTATTATCCTCATCAATTAATTTTCGTTATCATTTGGGCATATGAAAGAGAAGTGGAAGAGAGGAGAAAATAAAATTTTCCTTCCGTCCTATATTTGGCTCCTAAGTGATCGAACCGAAGAGAAATGGAAGGAAAAAGTGAGGAAATGTTATTTTTATTCAAATTTTATCCTCATCTCCTTTCCTCCTTCCACTTTACTAGTCATCCTATCATTTTCTTTCCTCTTTCTTATAGAAACCAAACAAAATAAAGTTATTATCTGTTCATTTTCCATCCCTCTCTACAGAACCAAAAGGAGGAAAAATTAAAATTAAATATTTCCTTTGCAACTTATCATTTTCACCCACTCTATGATTTCTCACTAAATTGTGTCATTTGTCTGTGAATTTTGACAGACTTTATCTGTTTGAGCTGGGCACTGGTCTTTACCTCTTCGTGTGTGGATGCTATGACCTTGCCTTTGGGAAAAAAGCATACTACATGTACCTTTACTTCCAAGCAATTGCATTCTTCATTGTGGGCTTTGGTTGCGTGGGGAAGCATGTCCCAAGCTCTTACACAGAAGAGCTTTGCTAAGGATACCCCTGCTGACAACTCTGCTGCTTCTTAAGCGGGCCACAATTGATCATTCAAAACTCCAAATTTGTAACATGTACATTGCCATTGGTTTTTATATTGTTTCATTTATTGTATATCATGACAAAACATCAATTGATTCTATGAAATTTGGAAGGCGTGACCAGTTTTTAACTTTTAATTTTAATTTTATTATTATTATTATTATTATTATTATTTTATCCCTTTCATTACTTCCAAGACTTCAGTTTCTTTGCAGGTTTTGCCTTCATAGCCTCTACTCTCATGGCTTCTAGATATCTTTCTCCTCTCTGTTTATGGGAATTTTACTTATGGGGAGGTATTCTATTAGCTAAACATCTGGTCTTATAGGAAATTATATTTTCCTTTATATTATGTTTGGAACATGGATTTGTGAAAAAAAAAAAAAAGAAAAGAAAAAATTAAGAGAAAATAAAAATTTATAATTTGTAAAATTTTTATGGTTAAGTAAAAGTAAAATTTTGTTAATAATTATTCATTTTAATCCCTTGATTTTTTAACTCAATAAAAAAATAAAATAAATTCAACTTTGTCACTTTATTTTACATTATTTATTTATTTATTTTTATTCTACAAACTCATGTTCCAAACATCTTAGTAAGAGAAGTTTCGTACTGTCTTTTTTTGTCACCTCAATTGAGAGATTCCAAGCAAGCACGAAAAGATAAGGCAACTGCTCAAAGAAAAGAAGAATAGTGATATCCTTGACACTGAACTGAGCTAACAAGCGAAATACAAAAGAAGGGTAGAAAGTGAAAAATAATGACTACAAATAAAAAAGTGAAAAAAAATGGAGGTAAAAGTGCAAATTTTCAGGGAACCGTAGCTCTGCTACTTGATCCCTTCCCTTGGACGTGGGTTTTGTGGCTGCAGTCATCCTCAAAAGGTTGGCTCCAATCATTGTCAATTAGTGCAATTTTGAAGCATTTCAGATGACTTCGTGTAATAGTTTCTGGTAAAGATCGGCGTGTTTTAAATTATATAAATTAGTATAAATTTATAAAAATTATAATCTTATAATTTACACTGTGAGTAAAAAATTTAAGTGACATCTGGTTTACTTTTCTATTTTCTATTTTTGTTTTATGTGTTGAAACTCTCAGAAACAGAAAATGCTCTGTTTTCTTTATTTAGAAATTTTCCTTATTTTTTGTTAAAAACTCTTAAAACGACTTTTTGTCATTTTTTATTTCATGTGTAAAGTTATTTTTGATTTTCGAAAATAAATTTTGAAAATACAAGTAAACAAATGAGTTTTAACATGTTTCTTTTATTGTCAAAAGTACAAAATAAAAAATAAATTCAAAAAATAAAAATAAAAAATAAAAAATAAAAAAAATAAATCAAATAATTCCTTAAATTTTTATAGAGATTTATAGAAGTTGGAAAAGGTCCAAACGACCCATCCTGTCATGCAATATTTCATATTGCTTGCACTGTTTGCTTATTTATTTAATTATTTTTTAAATTTAAATGGTTTATGATTTTGGTACTAAACTAATTAAGTTCAAATATATACATATATATATATATATACACTTGATGTGCCATTCTATCTTTTTTTATTAAAATTTAATTTTATTTTAATAGTTTTTAGGCATGTTTTTTTTATATTTATAAAAAGAATTACAAAAATACTTAAATACAAAAATCTACTGTAAAAAAAAAGTTAATTTTTTTTTTCAAAGAAGCTGGTTTTTTCATCTGTGTATGTATGTATATATATATATATATATATTTTGAGCATTTTTGTAATTATTGGGTCCATAAAATGCCAATAACATGTTTAAAATTTAATAAAAGTAAAACGAAAATCAAAATTTGATTAAAAAAAGAATTATGTGAAACGAAAAAGTAAGGCGAAAGCGGTATCTTCTTTGAAGTTTTGCAATCATGCTAGAACTTATTAAGGACAGTGAAAATACAGCTGCCGGCTGCTGAGGCAAGTTGCTAGGAGGAATCCAATGGTGCTTTCATGGACAAATAAGATCTTGATGTAAAAATCATAAGTCACAACGATTCTATGTGGGTCATATCATATGGAGAATGACATATATCCTATGTTTACATACATATATAGTTATACATACATACATATATATATATATATATATATATATATTGTGCTGTGTGGGCTAGGTGACTCGAGGCAAATTGTGATTGTGACCATTAATCTCAATTTCTATTAATATGATCTTAATTGGGTTTAACCCATATTGTACAGGATATTTGGTCCATAATTAAATATTAATGGACAAGAAACCTTAGCTAATGTAAAATTAAATAAGATATTTATAATAACATTAACTAAGAACCCATTAAATAACAATACAAATAATTTGGGTTGGACTTGCCCAACATTATTATGTTTGCTTAGTTAATAAATAAATTGAGTCTGAATTGAAAAGTTAATCTCATTTTGTAAATAATTCAAATTTGAACAAATTTGGGTTTGACTCGTGTAAGGCTAGCTCGATATATTATCCTTGTATAAAAATTGAGGTAAACTTGAATTACTGTTGTCATAACTTGAACCTAAATCGAATACAAACTGTACTATTTAACAAATAAATAAGTTTGAACATTAAAAAATTATTAGTATTAGGCTTTGTTTATTTTGAAATAAAATATTTTTTAAAAAATAATTTTATATTTTCTTAAAATACGAGCGAAAGTATTTTTTGAAAAATATTTTATATTGGAACAAAGGAAGACTTAGGTAGCATTTGGAGTAGTAAAAAATAAGAAAAAATAAAAAAATGTGATTTGGAATAGCTTTTGGCATTCGACGTTTCTAATTTAAATTATATTTTTTTGGAGATGAATAGTATAACTTTTAAACTTTTATAATAAAAAGTTAAAAAGAGAAAAGTAGGAACGATATTTTAGGTCCATTCCCACATATTTATGTTAGAAATTTTTGAAAGTTGTTGAAATTTTTTACTTCTACATGAAAAAATTGGAGAGATAAACTAGGGGTGGCAAAATTGACCCAAACCCATCAACCCACCCAATTAAACCTATAATAAATGGGTTTGGGTCTTATTATTTTACTAATTGGGTTATAATTGGGTAACTTATAAAATACCCATTTATAAACGGGTGCAAATAGGTTGTGAAACGGGACCCGTTAAAACACCCATTTAAGTTAATAAAAATTAGTTTAACCCCCTCTCTCTTTACACTGTTCTCTCTCTCTCTAGCAATATCTACAATAAATATATAATATATACATTACATATATATGATACGTGTATATATATATTCAGCGTATACAATAAATGTATAATATATACATTATATATAATTTATTTCTTCTTCCATTCTCTGTTCCTATTCTCCTCCATACTCAATACAAATAACACGTGCGCGTACACACACGCGCCCATACATGCATAGACGCCTACACACACATACGCGCACATACGCACAAACACGAGCGCACACGCACGCCTACACACGCGCACGCGCATGCTCACGCATACACACGCGCGTGCACACGTACACGGACGCACGCACATACACGGATACACGCCTACACACGCGCGCGCGCATGCACATACACAAGCATACATGCCTACATACATGTGCGTGCACACATACACACGCGCACGCGCGCACACATACATACATGCCTACGCACGCGCGCGCGTGCGCACACGCATACATGCCTACATGTGCGCGCTCAGGCACATACATACATACATGCCTACATACGCGTGCGCGCGCGCACACACGCATACATACCTACACATATGCGCGTGCGTACAGACACGCACGCGCGTGCACACACATGCATACACGCCTACGCGCATGGGCGCGCGGGGGCACACCTTCACACGCGCGTGTGGGTGCGCACATGCGCACACACACGAGCTCGTGCGCTCACACGTACACACACGAACACCTGCACACACACGCACACATGCACACGCGCACGCACACACATGCACACACCCCCACACGCATACGTGTGCGCGTGCGCGCAGAGAGAGAGAGTTGTTGATTTAAAATTGAATAAAAAATAAATCAGTTCATACAAATTCGAAATTAACTGAAAAATGTAAATATAATATATAATATTATATAATATTTATAATATTATATTAATTAAAATAAATAATGATGTATTTATATATATATACACATTAATTGAAATAAATTTTTAATTTTTTTTAAAAAGTAAGTTGGGTCATAAGTAAATGGGTTGGATATGGGTTCATGGGTTTGATATAACCCATATTCAACCCGCCCATATCTAACCCGCCTTTTAAATGGGTGGATTTGGGTTGCACCCATTTAATCTCCAACCCGTTTAAACCCATCACTAACCCGCCCAACCCGCCCATTTTGCCACCCCTAAGATAAACTGTGAGAATGGTTTTTTCAGTTTGTTTCCATGGATTTATGTTAGAAATTTTTAAAAAGTTGTTGAACTTTTTGACTTCTACGTGAAAAAGTTGAGGAGAGAAACTGTAGAAGCAATTTTTTGGATTTGTTCTCACGGATTTATGTTAGATTTATTAAAATTTATTAAAAAGTTATTAGGGCTTATGAAAAAGTTATTGGAATTTATAAAAATTTGTTGGGATATAGATGTATATAGAAATTTATAGAGATTTCATGAAGTACAAGGTGGTCAAAATGTGCCGGAGAGTTTTACAGATTTTCAAAAAGTTTCAGATATTTTTGTTAATTTTTAGAATAGTAATGCTATACTTACACTTAATCTTTTATACCCAAGTTTACAACCCGCTAATTTGTAAGTGACTGGTGCATTTTGTTTAAAATTATTACAGCTACAAGAAACGACATTGTTTTGGCCAATGAAAAGAAAAAAAAGTAAAAGACAATATCTTGCGATTATGATGATTTTAAACGAAATGCAATGATCACTATGAGTAATAACTAGTACAAATTGACGGGGTATAAATATGGGTGTAAGAGATTAAGTGTAAACGTAGTATTTTTTTTTAAGAAAACCAAACGGTGTCTTAATATAAAAGTCAAAAGTCATAAAGGTAAAAATGAATAAAACTTTCTGAACATTTTACCTCGTTGGTGTAAAATAAAAATGAAAGAAAAAAAATAAAAAAAAAATTACCAGACCAACAAGACAACCAGTTGGAAGCATTTTGACCTACAGAACTTGACTCATATCAAGTGAGTGTTTTTAGCCTTTGTGCCAATGATATCAAACGGTCCCTTCTTTGCTCACTTGGCATGACATGTCCTCTCTCCAACTTTTTTTTTTTTTCCTGTCTCTGTTTTCCTTCAAATCCTTAATTAATTCATAAAATAAAAAAAACTAGGGGATAAAAATTAGAGACCAGAAGTGGCCAAATTATTATTTTAGTATAGGAAAAAGTGAAAAAGTTGGTTTAGACTCTGTTTGATTTGTTATAAATTTTTGAAAATTTTAAAATTTTTAAAAGTTATTTATTTTTTATCTTACTGTACAAATTACGAATCGGTAACTTATTTCACTTTTTATCACTCCAAACACACTTTAGGCACCGTTTGGTTTGCTAAAAAATAATAAAAATTTCTGAAAATCTTTAAAACTCTCTAACATATTTTGATCATCTCGTACTTCGTAAAATTTCTATATATCTATATATTCCAATAAATTTTTATAAATCCCAATACTTTTTTTATAAATTCTAATAACTTTTTGAGAAACTCCAATAATTTTTTAACAAATTTCAACGAATCTGACATAAATTCATGGGAATAAACAAAAAAAATCGTTCCTATGATTTTTTTCTCCAATTTTTTCACGCAAAAATAAAAAAAAAATTAACAACTCTAAAAAAAAACTGACATAAATCCGGAAGAACGAACTGAAAAAACCGTTCCTATAATTTCTCTCTCCTTTCAACAATTTTTAAAAAATTCTGACTTAAATCTGTGAAAACGGACCCAAAAAAAATCATTTTCTCGATTTCTCTCTCCAATATTTTTGCAAAAGTTCAAAAGTTCTATTATTCATCTAAAAAAAACATGATTTAGGTTAGAAATGCCAAACGTCAAAAGTTATCTCAAATTACAATTTTTTTTCTTGTTTTTCTCGATCTTTACTACTCCAAACGCTATCTTTAATATATCGGGTTGGAGTCCTATTATAGGATCAAATGTACTGTCATATTTAGGAATCACATTTTGACTTGAACATGGGATTTTAACCTGGTCCAGCACCTCGTTCTAACGAGACAGACGTGATTTCTATGAATGGGTTAAAGGGTTGTTATGGCACTTAGGTTTGGTTTGGGCACTAAAATTAAGTTTTTGTTTTTTTTTTAAATTTATTTTCATTTCATATGACTTTTTTTTCATTAAATTTAGATTTTTTTTTTATAAGCAGTAGTTTTTAAACGTGTTGACCGCATTAGTAAAAAAAATCAAAAAAATTATGTCTATTTGGGTAAAAATTTTAAAAAAAAAAAAGTTAAAAAAAAGGCTTTTTCTTTGTTTTTTTTTTTTTTTACACAAACATGAATTTTTTAATTTTTTCTATTTTTTATTTTTCGAATGCAATCAATATCTCTAAATTTACAATTTATAAAAAAAATTCTTGTACAACAAAAATAAGCTTAAAATAAATAAATAAATAAAACCAATCCTTATAGTTAAAAGTTGATTTCAACCTAGTTACTAAATTATGGGTGTGTTTGGAATTGTATAAATTTGTAAAAATTAATGTCTTGTACTTTGACAATGAGTAAAAAATTTAAATTTTATAGTCTCGTAATTCGTATTTGTAGAGATTTGTAAAATTTTGTATTTTTTTATTTAACTCCAAACCATGCCTATATTGTGAGGAACAACATATTCATACTACGTTTTAGGCTCCGTTTGGGAAGGGGGCTACTACCTGCTACAGTAGCTAGCTGTTACAATGACCGACTAAATTTATTCTCTTATATTTTAACTTTTTTTTTTTAACTTTCATGAGAAAAAATGTCAAATTAGCAAAAACTAAAAATCTACCTAAAAAAGTCACCTTTTTTCCTTCCCAAGTACAAAAATAGTTGATTTATTTTTTGTTGCTACAGTAGTCAATTAAACATAAGTCAAATATTTTTCTTTCCAAATAGAGCCTTAATAATACAAATTATTTGCAAGTTGAACTCAAGTATAAATAGTTCAATCCAATGCAAAATTTTGAATTCAAACTTTATATTATTTTTTGCGTTAAATTTAAATAAATCAAAACATAATTTGACTCAATTCGATGCCACCTCTGATTTTCAAACCCATTACGACTACGGATGAATAATTTTAATCTCATCACAGTATGAAAAATAATGATAAAAATTATGACTGTATTCGTATATAATATTAATCGTATCACTGTTATAAGTGGCGGAAAACATTCAAAGTAACGGTGAAATCGATCTAGATAGAAATGATTTATCTAAATGATATGGCAGCCTTTTTGAATTTATTACAATAACACATTAAATTAAACCCATTATTAAAATTTTCTTATGTTGCATTAATGTCACTTTTTACATAATTTTGATAATATATTTTGATTAGAGCGTGACTGCTAACTGCGTTGGCAAAGCTTTTCTTGCGTCCGCTCACCATTAGGGTTCGACCCCAGCCCTTACCTCCGCTTAACTATCAAAAAAAAATATTTTGATTAAAAATTATGATAAAATTGGCAATTTGTAGTCTATTTAATAAATAAACAAAAATTAAAAATAAAAAGGAGGGAAAAATTATTATTCTTCAGTTGGATGGTTGGAAAAAGATTGTTGTGGGTCCGTTTAGTTTGCTAAAAAAACTTTAAAAAATTTTAAAAATTTTTTAAAATCTTTAAAAATTCTAAAAATTTTTAAAAATCGTTAAAAATTATTCACTTTTTATTTCATTATACGAATTACAAATTTATAAATTATCTTAGGTGCCGTTTGAAGCACCAAAAAAGTTCAAAATTTTCAAAAAAACTTTAAAAGTTTCACCTTTTTCAAACTCCAAAAAATTTCAACTTTTTTTGAAAAAGTTATCAAAATCCATTAAAACGAACCAAAATTATGCTTTCTGTTATATTTAGTAACGTATATAATTAGTATCCTTTAATTTATGCATTCTTTATTTTATATATCATATCATAATTAGGATTATTGTCCTCTTATATAAGGGACCTTGTATTTTTTCTTATACACACATCAATATACAGAATATTATTCTTTTCTTCTCAATATTGTTAACATGGTATCAAAGTTGAGGTTCAAATCTTTCTTCATCGCCCATTATTTTCTGGCAAGCTTTGGTGTTGGTATATCTCATCAGCAGATTTAAAAAAGCCTTTGTTTCGTTCACTTCTGTCGTTATTCTTCTGGTGATTATTTCGACATCTACATACATCATCGGACTTGTCTCTCATAGACGAACCTAACGCCACCAACCAGGATCTGAGATAACCTTTCACGTGCCCTCACGCGCAGCCTGAAAGTTGCGCGTGACATCACACTAATTCACACGCCGCTGTTCTTCATATGTGCCTCGCTGACATCGACCCTTTTGCTCGACGAATCACGATGCGTCGCACGGGTCGGTTCTTGTTGCACCTGCCACACTAAATCAGGCTCGCCCTAGCGAGTCTCGATCTACCACGTAGCCCTAGCTGACCCAACCGCCAAACCAGTTCACTCAAACTGGTTCAATTCTTCTTTTAGGCCGGTTTAGCCACTTTCTGGCAGTTTTTCAGCCCGTTCAGACCGATTCTTGACCTTTTTCGACATTTCAGACGCACTGGTGCTCTCTGTTTTACCTAATTCTACGTTGTTTTTCGTCTATCCTTTTTGTGCACTATGAAAGCTGTTTCTGTGGACCGCTCTGACAACAGTGCGTCCCTTTTTGTCATTCTAGATGGGAATAATTATGTTTTGTGGGGCCAAGCCTTCTCTAGCTTTATCAAATGACGTCGTCTATGGTGCATTATCTTTGGCTCTCAGAAAAAACTCATCCAGAAAGACAATGAGGATTAGTCTGCTTTTGAGGATCGTCTTAATGATTGTGAAAATAGGAATTATCAGATTGTCACCTGGTTTCGTGCCACTACTATTCCTTCCATCAATCTTCAATTCGGCCGCTTCTAGGATGATGATCAGTATCCTTATCCGGCTAAGGCTATTTGGGATTTCTTAAAGGATGGCTATCAGACCACTGGTCATGCTCATCAGTATCAGCTGCTCTAGACTCTTCACCATATGCGTCAAGAGCCTGTGCAGTCCATCAATGATTTTCTCTCTCAAATGTCTTCCATTTGGGATCAGCTTGCTTTATGTGAACCTACTTGGCAACACTCTCAGAATGCTCAATTGTACATTGTCCACCGCAATCATCAGCGACTTTTGCTATTTCTTATGACTCTCCATGACACTTTTGAGTCAGTTCGTGCCTCGTTGCTTCATCGCATGCCTCTACCCACTCTTGAGCAAGCTATTTCAGAACTCTTGTCTGAAGAAACTCGTCTTGGCCTCAAAATTAAGTGTTGGATTCTATTCTTGCTATATCACCGTCTCCGATTCCAAATGTCACTCTTGCCATGCCTCACGCTCGATCTTTCGGCTCATTGGCTCCTCACTCTTGCGTCTACTGTCAAAACAGGGGTCTATCGCACACTCATTCTTTTGAGCACTGTCTAGTTCGTGAGTGTTTGACTTGCCACAAAACAGCTCCTGGTCATTTTCAGCGCGACTATCCCAAGGCTCTCTCCTCTAGGGCCGATTCAAAAAGGGGATTCTCTAAATCCTCTGCCAAATCTCATGGTTCTCGTGCCACTGCTGCTGTTACTTCAGACGGATCCTCCTTTTCTTTTGGTCCATCCCTTTCTATGACTGATGTGAAGTCCATCATTCAGCAAGTGCTTGCCAAAACTGGTACTCTTCCTTCTACTACTCTCTCCGTCATGTCAAGTACTTTCTCTTGGTATTTTGATTCAGGATGTTGCAATTATGTAACTTCTGATTCTATAATTTTTTTCGTCTATTGCTTCATCATCCTCTATTCCCACTATTCATACTGCTGATGGTACTCATATGTCTGTTACTCACACTGGTCATATCTCTACTTCATCTATTTTCTCTTTCTAATGTTTATCATATTCATACCATTGCTTTAAACCTTGTGTCTGTTGGTCAATTATGTGAACTTAGTCTCATCATTACTTTTTCTACTTCTGGTTGTTTGGTGCAGGACCCACAGACGAAACAGGTTCTTGGGATATGCCGTAAGAATGGATGTCTGTTTGAGATTGTTCATCTCCAACTTTCACCATCCTCTGCTACTTCTGCTTCTGTTTTTAATCTTTGGCATTGCCGTTTGGGTCACGTATCTTTCAATCGTTTGAAAACTTTAATTTCTAGTAGTCAATTGGGTCGTGTGGTTTTTGAGAAAGTTAATTGTTTATCATGTCAAACTGCTAAACAACCTGCATTACCTTTTAATAAAAGCAATTCTGTTTCTCTTACACCATTTGATTTTGTTTACGCTGATATCTAGGGACCTTCACTCACTCCCACTATGGGGGCTCTCGCTATTTTGTTATTTTTGTGGATGATTATACTCGTTATATTTGGTTGTATCTTTTGACTGAACGTTCTGAACTTAATACAGATATACTCTGATTTCTTAGCAATGGTAAAAACTTACTTTTCTCATACAATCAAGGTTTTTTGAACTGATAATGCTATGGAATATCTTGACTCTGAGGTTCCATATGTTCTACGCTATCAGGGGACACAGTCTCATCTTTCTTATCCTGGTACATCTCAACAGAATAGTCGGGCTAAACGCAAACATTGTCATCTTCTTGATACGATCCGTGCCCTTTTTATTTCATCCTCTTGTCCAGAAAAATTTTGGAGATAAGCTGCTCTTACTGCTGACTACACCATTAATCATGTTCCCACTTCTGTCCTTAGGAATTCCACCCCTTTTGAACGCATATATGGATCCCCTCCTGATTATTCTCATCTTAGAGTGTTTGGTTCTACTTGTTTTGTTCTCCTTCAAACGCATGAACGCACTAAACTCGAACCACGCTCCCGTCTTTGTTGTTTCTTGGGTTATGGTATTGAACATAAGGGGTATCGTTGTTGGGATCCTATTTCTCGACATCTTCGTGTCTCTCGACATGTTATCTTTTGGAAACATAAGATGTTTTCTACTCTTTCTCCATTTCATCTTTCTTCCTCCTACCATACTCCTTTTTTCACTGATATTTCTAAAGATTTGCATTCTGACATATTTGATGCAGATAGTCCGCAGGTCTCTCAGACACCCCTACTTACGGTTCATCTTGATACACCTGGGCCTTCTGCTGGACTTGTGACCAATCCTGATGAGTCTTCTACTCCATCCTCTGTTGTCGACTCTCCTCCTTTAGAACGTCCTAGACGGGTAGCACAACCTTCTATTCGTTTTCGTGATTATATTATTGGTTTTGCTGTCTTTTCTACTCACGAACCTTCTTTCTATCATGAGGCTTGTACTAACCTTTATGGCAGCAAGTTATGGATGATGAGTTATAGGCTCTTAAGAAAACTCATACTTAGGATGTGGTTCCCCTTCCTCTTAGGAAGACTGCTATCAGTTGCAAATGGATTTACAAAATCAAAACCTGTTCAAATGGTTCCATTGAACGACACAAAGCTCGTCTTGTTGCTCGTGGTTTTACTTAAGAGTATGGCATTAATTATGAATAAACTTTTGCTCTAGTTGCTAGGCTTACATCCACTCGCAGTTTACTTGCTATTTCTGCTGCTCGTAATTGGGATCTTTATCAGATGGATGTTAAGAATGCTTTTCTAAATGGTGTTCTTACTGAGGAAGTCTATATGCAGCCTCCTCCAGGCTCCTCTATTCTGTCTTCTAATGTTTGCAAGTTTCGTCGAGCGCTATATGGGCTGAAATAGGCTCCTCGTGCTTGGTTTGCAAAGTTTAGCTCTACTATTCGTGAGTTTGGATTTAATCCAAGTTCATATGACTCTGCTCTGTTTCTCTACACCACTACAGCTAGATCTGTTCTTCTTCTTCTTTATGTGGACGATATGATTATTACTGGGGATGACAGTGTTGGCATTTCTCATCTCAAACAATTTCTCAGTCACCAGTTTGAGATGGAAGATTTGGAGTTTCTCAATTATTTTTTGGGTTTGGAGATCTCCCGTGATTCTTCTGGTTACTTTCTCCCTCAAGCTAAGTATGCTTCTGATCTCTTGACACGAGCTAGTATCTCTAATTGCAAGACTACTACTACTCCGATTGATCCACAGCTCCGTCTTACCCCTTTTGATGGTGCACCTTTATTTGATGCAATTTTGTATTGTCAATTTGTTGGTAATCTTGTTTATCTTATGTCACTCGCCCTGATATTTCTTATGCTATTCACATTGTTAGTCAATTCATGGCTGCTCATCGTTCCTCTCATTTTGTTGCTTTGCTTCATATTCTCTGATATGTCAAAGGCATTATATTTCATGGTCTTTAAGCTTATTCCTCACTTGAGTTACATGCATTTTCTGATGCCGACTGGGCTAGTGATCCTACTGATCGTCATTCTACTACAGGGTTATGTTTATTTCTAGAGACTTCTCTCATAGCCTGGCGTAGTAAGAAATAAACTCTTACTGCCCGCTCTAGTATTAAAGCTAAGTACCGTGCTCTCGCCGATACCACTTAAGAGCTCATTTGCCTTAGATGGCTTCTTATTGATATGGGTGTCACTCATTCTGCAGGCACTATATTATATTATGACAATCAAAGTGCTATTCAGATTGCTCACAAATATGTTTTTCATGATCTTACCAAGCACATTGAAATAGATTGTCACTTTATTCGTCAGCATGTAGAAGTGACACTGTTCGTCTCATTTCTGTATTCTCAGCAAATCAAACTGCAGATTTTTTCACAAAGGCTCATCCTCCTGGTCGTTTTTCTAAACTAACCTCCAAACTCAAGTTGATTCCTGCATGACCATCTCGAGTTTGAGGGAGGGTGTTAGATTTAGTAACGTATATAATTAGTATCCCTTAATTTATGCATTCATTATTTTGTAAATCATACCATAATTAGGATTATTATCCTGTTATATAAAGGATCTTGTATTCTTTCTTATACACACATTAATATACAAAATATTATTATTTTCTTTTCAATATTGTTAACACTTTCCAACGAATTTTATTAGTTTTTTTTTTAAAGTTGAAGTGATATTTGTACAAAAAAGGTTCACAAAACTCTAAGGGGTCATTTGGTTTGTTTTTCTATTTTTTGTTTTCAGTTTTTGTTTTTTATTTTCTGTTTTAAGTGCATTTATTATTTTACACCTTTGAAAACAAGAAAAATAGTTAAAATGCATTTGGCCATTTGTATTTTCAAATTTCGTTTTAGAAAACAAAAAATAAGTTACACATGAAATGAAAAATGACAAAAAGATGTTTTGAGCATTTTCAACAAAAAATAAGAAAAATAAAATATTTTTTGTTTCCTTATTTTGAAAATTTTAAAACGTAAAACACATAGAAAATAGAAAAAAAAAAAAACCAAATCCACCTAAAAATTTTTAAAATTCTTTACTAAAATTATGTCATGAGTTACTTTATATAATTTTTAACAAGTTTATATCAAATCAAACACAAATATCCACCTATCATTTTAACATAACTTTTTACACTCTAAATTCAAAAAAATTTTTACTTTTAATTTTTTTTCCTAAAGTTCCAAATGTACTATCATTTTATCTCAATTTATCTTATTTTTTATCACTAAACTCACCCCGTATTAATGTTCCACTAAGACATAAAAGAGAGCGTGATGTGATAAGAGACTCATCTGTGGGTGTTTCCGTCAATTCAAATCCTTAATTTGGACTGCTGTCAGGTGCTCGTTCTTTTCCTCTGAGTTTGATTTCAATTTTCGACTGTCAAAATTGAATTCCAAATTTTGAAAAATTAAACGTTAATGACCGTTGAGTTAAAGTGGATAACCACAAAAATTTTGATAGCGCAAACTAGATTAAGGTATAATACAGTGCAATTTATACATGCAAGCTCAATTAATTTATGTATATATATTATATATATATAATTATGAATACGTTTGGTGTGTTATGAACTTTTAAAAATTATTTAATTTTTTATATTATTATATAAATTTCAATTCATAATTCCTTTCAAATTATTTTCTTTCATCTCATTTTTTATTTATTATTAGAAGCACCCTTTCCCTTCCCCTCCCTCTCTCTTACGTAGAGGACAAGATGAGAGTGCCGCCGGTGTAAGAGGGTGGTCGCCGGAAAAGTGACGCATTTACACCTAATTTAAGATCCCTTTATTCGCACTTAAACCTCGTTTGGTAACGTTTTTATTTTCTGTTTATATTTTTAAAATTTTATAAACTCGCAACAGAAACATGTTTGATAAACTTGTTTACATTTTTTTATTTACAAAAAAAAATGAAAACATAAATAGAAAAACGTAAACAGAAAAAATGTGTTTTCACTCTAATTTTCTTTTCTGTCGTCAATATTTTCTTAATCTTAAAACTTTATCTATTTTTGTTACTTTACATAAAAATAAATTATTTTATTCAAATATTTTATTAAAATAAGTTATTTTAATAAATAATATAATTAAATTCAATAAATTAAATTAATTATATAAATTATTTTTAATATATAATAAAAATTAATTAATTAATTATTGCTAAATTATTTGAAATAAATATCATAATTAATTAATTTAATTTAATAATTAAATTAATTTATATAAAATAATTAATAATAAATAATTAAATTAAATTAATTTTTAATTTAATATAATAATAATTATTAAATTATTTTAAATAAATATCATAATTAAATTAAATTATTTATGATTTAATTAATTTAATTTATATAAAATATATTTTATTAAATTATTTTAATAAATAATTAAATGATTTTAATTAATTTAAAAATAAATAATTTAATTTAATAATTAATCTAATTTAATTATTTATTTAATATGAAATATATTTTATTAAATTATTTTTAATAAATAATATAATTTAATATATTTTATATTTATTAAATTAAATGATTTTAGTAAATAATTTATTGTATTAATTTAATTAATTATATTAAATTAATATAAAAATATATTTTATTAAGTTCTATTAATTTTTTAAAACTAATAAAATTAAATATTTTTTAAAATAAAAAAATTAATAATTATAAATAAATATGTATTTTTAAACGCAGTTTTAAATTTTATTTCAAAAAAATAAATAATAACAGAAAATAAAAAATAATAACAAAAAAATAATAACAAAAAAATGATAAGGTTACCCACCGGGCCCTTGAGCTGCAACAACTGGGGTGATACGTGGCTTTTGGAAGAAGAAACATAGAAGAGAGAGAAAGTGAGGAGAGAGAATCCAAAAAAAAAAACAAAATAGAGCGGATACAGAGTGATTCTCCCTTCATCTCTCTCCGTCTCAAGTTCTCTCCGTATCTCTCTAACAGAGTTCTTATTCCCATTTTTTGTTCCTCTGCTTTTTCCTTCTTCTTGTTCTTCTATGACTTCATCACATTCATACGGTTCTGCTTCTGTTTTCCTTTGATTACAGAAGCAGAGGGCTTTGGCATTTTACAGATTTTTCCGTAGCATTTTGTGAGGCTTTTGTATACGAGCCTTTATGCAACACACTGTTAATTCTATGGGTTTATGGCCTTAAATCCGAACTGAGTCTTTTCTGAATCACCTTCTGGGCTTATATAAACATATATATACATAAACATCGTGGGGTTTCCTCTTTTTTTTTGGAGGGGGGGTAAGTGTCGTGGGGTTTCTATAAGAATCTTTGTATTCCTCTGTTTTTCAGCTTATTTATTTCCTAAAATAAGCATAAAATGAACCAGCTTTCGTCGACGACTCTTCTTCCCGATACATTTTCCGGCGCTCGAGATGACATGACCGATCAAATCATGCTGATTTGGGGTCAGATAAAAGCTCCATTGATCGTCCCGCTCCTTCGACTCTCTGTTTTTCTCTGCTTGATAATGTCCCTAATGCTATTCGTTGAGAGGGTATATATGGCCGTCGTGATTACGTTTGTGAAGGTTTTTGGTCGAAAACCAGAGAAATGGTACAAATGGGAGCCCATTAAAGACGATCCTGAGTTGGGTAATTCTACTTATCCGCTGGTCCTTGTTCAAATCCCAATGTTCAACGAAAAAGAGGTTCTCTCTCTCTCTCTCTCTCCCCCCCCCCCCCCACAACAATCAAGCATTGACTCTGTTTACCATTTTCTCAAACTGGTTTGCTTTGTGCTTGTTTTATAGGCGTTTCTTGTGTTTAATATACACACACACACACACACACAGGTATATCAACTTTCAATTGGAGCTGCATGCGGGCTTTCTTGGCCCTCTGATAGAATCATAATTCAAGTCCTAGACGATTCAACAGACCCCATAATCAAGGTATAACCCAAATCAAAACCCATCAATCCCACAGAACCCATATGCCAAACACGATTACATTTTTTTTTTCGCCATTTCTTACACAAAATTGTCCCAAAATTTTCTCATCCAAACACGGCAGTGTTTTAGACATGGGTTTGTATTGGGTTTGTTTGTAGGATATGGTGCAATTGGAGTGCCGAAAGTGGGCAAGCAAAGGGATAAACATAAGGTACGAAATCAGAGACAATCGAAATGGGTACAAAGCAGGGGCTCTGAAGGAGGGCTTGGCGTTAGACTACGCCAAGTACTGTGACTACGTCACCATCTTCGATGCGGACTTCCAACCCGAACCCGACTTCCTCCGCCGAGCCATCCCTTTCCTGCTCCACAACCGCGAACTCGCTCTTGTCCAGGCTCGATGGAAATTCGGTAGTCCCTCTTCACCATCCAAACACGCCCTTTAAATATATAGATTTTTCTTTTGTTTTTTTTTTTATTTTGCTAAAAAAACAATTTTTTTATTGTTTAATCTAAAATATTATAAGGCTATTATTGTATTAAAAAAATAAAAGAAAATGGACTTCCTTTCTATTTTTCTCTAGAGAAAATGCTTTATTATTTAAGTCTTTGTTTGGCAGCAAAAAATTCTTGCTTATAGATAAAAAAAACAATCAAGTGTCTTTTCTTTTTCCGTTTTATATGGTATTTTTCACCAAATTTTATTTATTAATGATTTTTAACCATATTATTCTATTTAAAAAAAGAAAGTTATTTAAAAAAATCAATTTTTGCTAGTACATAGTTTTTTAAAAATTTTGAATAAATGATTAAAATTATCAAACGAAAAGAATAAATTTTGATGAAAAAATTAACTTTATTTTTTATTTAAAATTAAACAGTAGATGCTACCAAATCAAGCCAATCTTATCAGACTTAGGGTGTGTTTAGAGTAATAAAAAATAGGATAAAATGAGATAAATTGTAGAGTTATAATTCGTGTAAGAATTTAGAGTAATAAAAAATGAGGTAAAATAAGATACAATAAAATAAAATGTGGGTTCGTAATTAGTACAATAAAAAAAATAAATAATTTTTAAAATTATTTATTATTTTTTATAAATTTTTTACCACTCTAAATGAACCCTTAATTTCCTTTCTTATGCCTTAATTTTGCTAAATCACTTCTAAATTTCTAATCACCAGTTTTGTCATCAGCTCTGAATACTGTCCCCACCTCATCAACAACTGTCGGTGGGGCTTTTCAGGATAAAAAATAGAGAAATATGAATCCAAAGGTCCATGCATATACTTCCAATCGTGCTGTCCTTCTGATTTTGACACGTGTCCCAGCTTTCTTTTCGTGGGCCCCATATCCATTTTCTGTTGAAGGGTTATTTCCGGGTCTAAAATTTTGCTTCCCTGTGACAGAAATATGAATCCAAAGGTCCATGCATATACTTCCAATCGTGCGGTCCTTCTGATTTTGACACGTGTCCCAGTTTTCTTTTCGTGGGCCCCATATCCATTTTCTGTTGAAGTGTTATTTCCAGGTCTAAAATTTTGCTTCCCTGTGGAAAATAGGGTGCTTCTGAAGGCAGTGGAATGGAAGTCCATCTTAAAATGACTTTAATTGGCCCCAAAACTTTTTTTGAAAAGCTGCCAAAATGTCCAACATCGAGCACTGCTGCGGTATACACTGTGTACCACGCTTCTGTGTGTTTGGAGTTGGTATAAATTTATTAAAATTATAGTCTCATCATTTGTGTTATGAATAAAAAATTTAACTTAGATTTGTAAAAATTTAAAGAGTACTAAAACGACGTTATATGGTTATATTTCTTTTACAGAAATACATATGTATGTGTGTATGTATTATGTGCTACAAAAGATGGTGATGCAAGGAAAAAAAATCTGGTGGTGAATTAACGCAATTTATTCCCAGCTAAATCCCATGGGGTGCAGTTAATATTTAAGTTTATTGATTGTAATCTATTTTGAAGGAGCTGTCAGCTGTCTAACTTCGGGAGCTGTCTAACTTGAAGTGTAAAAAAGTAAGATAATTTAAGGCAATTTGTGGGTTTGTAATTCGTACAGTGAAATAAAAAGTAAATAACTTTTAGAGATTTTTCAGCGTTTTTCAGTACACGAAACGTACCCGTTCTTTGCAAGTTTGAAATCTTTTAGAAGTAAGCATATTTGACATCATATGATTTTTTCTTTATATATATATATATATATTTTTTTTGACAGTGAATTCAGACGAGTGCTTGATGACAAGAATGCAAGAGATGTCACTGGACTACCATTTCACCGTGGAGCAAGAAGCGGGCTCAGCCACTTATGCCTTCTTTGGATTCAATGGTTAGGCAACCCCCCTCCCCACTCTTAACTCCTCTCTTCCCCCCCCCCCCCCCCCAATATCACAGTAATTAGCGAGAGTCATTAGACATTTCAAATTTTAACAACCCCACCCCCCAAAAAATAATAATAATAAAAGAAAGAAAGAAAGCAAGTAGATGTATTTATTGAGGACCGACTAAAAATGTAAGAAAACATAGTTGGGGTACTAATTGACTGTCCATTATAATTGCCCTTTCAGTATTTATTGAGGACCAACTAAAAATGGGTGACAATTCATTTTTTTTCTATTGAATTAATACGACAATTCATGAGATGTGAAGTGAGTTTTTTTTTTTTTTTTAAAAGAAAATAAAAACAATGTAAATATGGGTATTTGAATCTAAAATTTTCTGGAAAAAAAATATTAAGATGCCTTGTTTAGTCATGAACTAAACCAATCTAATTGGTAATAATCGATCCATCGCAGCACATCCTAATTTACATTGTTGTGATTATTGTTCTACAATCTGATAATCAAGGTTAAACCCAAGTAATAGATCACCAACTGCTGGTTTGTAACAATTTTTGGGGGGGAAAAAAAAAGAGGGAGAGAAAAAGAAAAAAGGAGAAAAAAAAAAACACTCTTAAATTAAGTGATGATGCATGTGACGTGTGAATATAATAAGAAATTATCAAGCCATTCTGAATTGATTCTCATGGTGTTTTACATTTTCCTTAGCCTTCTCTTTTAGAATTCTTGGTCACATTGAGCATGTCATATGGTATGCATAGGAACATATGCATATATAATTTTATTGCTATTATTGAGACATGTCCCGTGATGTGGATCTGCATTGCATCTTTCATAACTGATCTTTTCCAAATACATGTTTTAATTATAATAAATCTTTGTGGCAACTTAGGAACCGCTGGTGTGTGGAGAATTGCTGCAATTAATGGGGCAGGAGGATGGAAGGACCGAACAACTGTTGAAGATATGGATCTGTCTGTTCGTGCAAGTTTGAAAGGCTGGAAATTCCTCTATCTCGGCGCTTTGTCGGTATTATATATACTTTTTTTTAACTCCCCGAATTTCATTGATTTCCCATGCATTTAAATTATTGAGAGTACATCAATCCTCGTTAAAGCTCACCTCACAATCACTATTTCATCTGCTTTGTGTGTGTATGTGTGGGGTATTACATGTATTGTAGGTGAAAAGTGAATTGCCAAGTACATTCAAGGCCTTCCGTTACCAGCAGCATCGGTGGTCATGTGGTCCTGCTAAACTTTTCAGGAAAGTGCTACTGGAAATTGTAAAAAATAAGGTTGGTTCCCCCTCTTTTTTTAACATAACTTGAGAGAATTATGGATAATGACAAAACGAGTCCTTATTTTCTCTTCCATTTTTCTTTTTGATTGCAGAGAGTCTCTCTGTGGAAAAAAGTGCATGTAATTTATAGTTTCTTCCTTGTTAGGAAGATTGTAGCACACATTGTCACATTTATGTTTTACTGTGTTGTGTTACCGGCAACCGTGTTGGTACCAGAAGTTGAGGTTCCGAAGTGGGCATCGGTTTATGTTCCTTCCATCATTACCATTCTCAATGCTGTTGGAACCCCCAGGTCTGGTTTTCTTGCTGTAATTTTTTGCTTTCTTATGCTCAGTTTGTGATAGAACCCCCTAGTCTTTGTTTGCATAAGCATGAGCTTGTAGTAGCATTTGAATTCACCCCTTTTGTTCGGGATTGATGCCCGCAAAGGCAAATGTAACCTTGACAGAGAGAATTTACTAAACTTCCACAACCTTGAATTAAGAAGTAGATATTTCAATAATTGCTTCGTTTCGTACGCGACAGAGGCAATGATTCACAACTTTTGATCATGAATGAACAACGATTTTGGAAATTACCCTTTGGGTATGTTCGAATTAAGGGCATTGGGTGAGATTAGATTATTAATCTCATGGGGCCCATCATATCCCATGTTGGTGTTTTGTTTGTTTGCGCGATATAGAGTACCTTCGGATGGTATATTCCCCAAATGGAGCGACATCACCCGGGGATTAGTTTTCTATTAAGATTTAAAGGTCCAAAATTCTCTCAATTGGGCCCTGTTTGGTAGCACCAAAATCCACCAAAACTTACCAAATTTAACTAATTTTTGTACTTTCTTTCTTCCAATCAAATTTCTCCACATATCAATTTTATGTTACATCTTTCTATTTTTATTGTACTTTTTAATCAATTTTTATCAACCAAACACACCCTTCAAGTGACATTGTTTACTGTATTTCACATCCCATGAGGCACCAATCAAACACTAAAAAATAATCTCACATAGAAAATTAATCCCATCGTATATTCAATTTTATATATTATTCTATAATATTACTTATCCAGATTATTCCCATCGTCCAATTACTCCAATCAAATGCAACCTTTATGATTTACATTGTAGTGAAGTAAAAAAAAAAAAAAATCAAGATTAAGTTAATTCACATTCTTTAATTGGTCAGGAAGATTGTATCTTCTACCGATCTCTGACATAATGAAACTATTGTTCCAATGTAATTTGACACCCACAATTTGTTGTTCATGTAACTGTTTCTACTCATATATATATTCTGCAGGTCAATCCACTTGTTGGTGTTCTGGATTCTTTTTGAGAATGGGATGTCGTTGCACCGGATTAGGGCTACCTTCATTGGCCTTCTGGAGGGAGGAAGAGCGAACGAATGGGTCGTGACCGAGAAACTCGGGGATGCTTTCAAGACAAAAGCAGCTGTTAAAGCAGCACATAAAAGACCTCGTCCCAAGGTTGGTGAAAGGTAAAAATTCTCAAGCAAAGCCTAAGATATCTTCATACTTCCGATACATTTATCAAGCACTTGTCATGTTATGACACATGACTTTTCTTGTTTCTTTGCCTGTTTTTGTGTTTTTGGAATGTCCACAGACTTCATTTGTTAGAGCTTGGCACGGGCCTTTACCTCTTCTTCTGTGGGTGCTGCGACGTTGCCTTTGGGAAAAACCATTACTTCATCTACCTTTTCATCCAAGCACTGGCCTTCTTCATCCTTGGGTTCGGTTATGTTGGCACTTTTGTCCCCAACTCATAGTTTGATTCCTAGGTCTACTATTGCCATAGTTTTTTTTGTGTGTTCTAATTCTTACTTTCAGCACCAACCGATGGCGGTATTTTTCATTAGCAACAAATTTTGAAGACTTTTTTTATTCATAGCCAGTTAGATGAAAAGAAGGAAGCCGGGTGATTCTTTTAGATTGAGTATAAGAATTCGAGTCACTAGCTCGAAGGAATTATAATTTGTGTGTATTCCAAAAAATGAAGGAGATAAGAGGACTTGAGTTCCCAAGAAGTAGATATATATATATATATATATATAAGTCCTGTTTGGTTTGTAAACAAACTCCAAAAAACTCTATAAATCTTTGTTAACTTTATATCACATCAACTTTTTTCTTTCACTGCACGCATTATGAACTCTCAATTTATCTCACTCCAAACTCACCCATAGAATATAAATGATTATAGGGATTATAATTATGATATTTTTTCTAGTAGGGCTTGTTTTTAATTAGTTGTAGCTTGTTTCTTCCATTTATTCTTCTTGTGCTTGGTATTTCACTCTCTCTCTCTCACTCATATGAATTTTGTATGAATGTTGTAACACACTCTGGATTAAGATCCTCTCCAGTTCTTTGGTGGAATGGACATATTCATTTTATTTCAAGAATAAAAATTTGAATCAAAGGTGAAGATGATAGAAATCTATACTGATCTATATATGTCATGAGATTAGTAGTAATATATATATATATATATATATAAGCATTATTGTATAAAACCAGTGTGTTTGACCTAGTTTGTTTATTTAATACTCTCGTAACTGGTGTGGCAAGATACATAGAGGATACTAAATTCACTTACATAACCTTTATTTACATGATAGAGTGCAGACTAACTAGTTTGGTAATTCAAAGGGTTGTCAATTGATTTTTTTTTTTATTAATACGAGTTTTTTTATTAAAATTGGAATTTTTTTATTTAATAATTTTTTGGTACGTTCGCTAGTTTAAAAAAATGTAAAAAACATACTTAAAATTAATAAAAAATCACTTTCTAGTTAAAAAAAATTGAATTGAAAAGAATGGTTTTCTTTTATTTCACCAACATATGGGCTCTCATAATTTTATATGTAATTTTTTTATGAGTTTAATTTTGATCTACCGTCAATGTAAAAAATTTTTACTTAGAAAACATGACGTATCATTGTGTACTTTAATCATTTTATTTTTTAGAGGTGGACATATTATCGAATCACGTAAATATTATATATTTTTTTTAGTTATTCTTTTATTTTATTTTGCTATTTTTGCTCTTGTTATATAAAAGTGATTCGGAATTCCGCACAATAGTTTCTACACCGTATAATATTTTGATGATTTTCATCTAACAAGAAACAATATAACAGAAGGGTGTGTGTTAACTAGGGAAGAGGTTAAACAGAAGCACGATGCCTGCCACATTAGGATTCTCTTCTTGCTAGGGCCGGTTCAAGGTGCTTTGAGGCCTAAAGCGACAATTACAAATGAGGTCTTTACATTTAAAAAAAATAATTGTAACTTTCTACATTTTTAGTTATGGTAAAGATATTATTTAAAAATTATTTTTCTTATTTTTTGAGATGCAAAATTATTAATTAAATCTTTATATTCAAGTTTATCTAGTATATGATCTAAAATATGAATAAAAAAATAATTGAATTAGTTATCTATCAAATAATACATTGAAATAAAAATAAAGAAATAAAAAAATATTTTCTTCACAATATTTCTCAAATTAGATTTCCACCAAATAAAGTCATACCAAAATTAATCGTTAAATATCTCTTAAATAGAGTTATAGAAACAAAACTAAACAAACAAGTCTTAAAGGAAAAAAAAAAAAAGAAAAAAAGAAGAAAGAAAAAAAAAAAGAAAAGAAGAGCTATACCTTCCTCGAGCAAATCTGAGCCTTGACAAAACTAATGATTTGTTATCGACGACGAGTTTTTGTTGATTGATGAAAAGTCATCTGAAAGTAGTATGTTAAAAAAGAAAAAAAAAAGTCAAACTACTACTCTATGTAAAAAAAAAATAAAACAAAAATTAATCTATAAATTTTTTTAAAACATTACCTCAAAAATCCCTTTGATTGATGTTGCAATTAAAAACTTTACCAATGTAGTTTTTAGCTTCAAAGTTTAAACTTTGAGAGAGATTGAGAAAGAGAGGCTGAGAGGTAGAGAGAGTATATTAGGGTTAGATTTCTACACGTTAGAGATGGTTTTATAAAATTTTTGATCTATAAAACTTTTGATCTTCCTTCCTTATAAGACTTTTGATATTCCTTCTTTGAATATATTATTCTTTTCATTTATGTAGAGGCTTTCTTTTTTTTTTTTTTCTTTTTCTTACGAGCTCTTTCCTCATTTAGATCGAGGCATTCCTTTTTTTTCTTGAGATTTTCTTCTCATTTATATTGGGACTTCTTGTGATCATTTTTTTTTTTCATTTAGTTTGAAACTTTTTATATTTTTTCTTGTAAACTTTTTTTTTTTTAATTCAGATTAGGCTTTTATTACACAAAACGTATGTTAAAAATATA
This sequence comes from Vitellaria paradoxa, assembly GCA_019916065.1. NCBI lineage: Eukaryota > Viridiplantae > Streptophyta > Magnoliopsida > Ericales > Sapotaceae > Vitellaria > Vitellaria paradoxa. The sequence continues at coordinate 7,980,943 of CM034234.1, forward strand.
TTCAAAATATGTTAAAATTTAACTATAGTATAAAAGATTTTTAAAAATTAGGGGCCCTCGCCTAAAGCGGTGGCTTTGATTGCTTTATACTTGAGCCACCCCTGCTTCTTGCTTATCAAAGAAGGAAACCATTGTATAGGATGAAAACGCAGCGCAGAATTTGCGTAGCCGAAGCTCAAAAATGATGAAAACCAAGGAATTGCTATTAAAAAAAATAAGGGAAATAGTAAATTCAGTCAACTGTAAGGTACAGAAAATTAAAACTAAAAATAGGGTGGATTTAATATTATTTTCGAAAGATTATATAGTTTTAGTGCCAGTTTAGTTGGTCAAATTTTGACTAAAAAATATAATAAAAATAAAAAAATGTGACATAAATGTGATAAGTATTAAAATTTTATTAAAAAAATATAAAAAATAATTAAAAATTAATAAATTTTAATAAAATTTGGTAATCTAAACATGACCTTAGTACCTTACGCCGTGCTTGCAAGTTAAGTCCCTCGACAAGACAAGGTTTTTTTTTTTTTTTGGGTAAGTAGACTCATAGACAAGGTTGATTCTACGAGGATTTAAGAATAACCATTGGCATGGATAGAACCACTCGTACCAAACACATCAGATTTTTAAGGATCGAGAGGTGCTCAAGACCAGCAGGACTTCCATTGGTTTTTTTTTTTTTTTTTCTTTTTTTTCGTGCTCTTCTGACTCTTGGGACCCATGAGCAGGTGCTGAATCCAAGTGTTTGATAGAGAAATTTATCTTTTCGTATTCTTTTTTTTTTATTTGTTTTCGTGCTCTTCTGACTCTTGGGACCCATGAGCTGGTGTTGAATCCAAGTGTTTGATAGAGAAATTCACCTTTTCGTATTCTTAGGATCCCTTTGATTTGTAAATAAATAATAAAAAAAATTTATAAATTTTATTAATTTTATATTATATTAATTTTTTTTTCACTGTACATATTACGAACTCTTAATTAATTTCACTTTCTATCATTCCAAACACACCCTTAGTATAAGATCCATTTGACACAATAAAAAAAACTTTAAAAAATACTAAAAACTTTTAAAAATATTTAAATTTTTCTAATACATTTTACACTTCTCATATTTCGTGAAATTTTTATAAATCTATATTTATCAACATGTCCTAATAAATTTTTACAAACTCCAATAAATTTTTTACAAATCCCAATAACATTTCATAAATCTTAATAATTTTCTATAAATCCCAAAAAATTATTAACCACTTTGAATAAATTCTGACATAAAATTGTTTCTATGAAATCAACAAAAATTATTTGGATGATTTCTCTCTCCAAGAATCTAACGCAAAAATCAAAAAGTTTTATTATTGATCTTTGAAACACATAGTTTAGTGGCTACAAAAATATTTTTCAAATCATATTTTTCATAATTTTTCGTTATTTTTTGTCACACCAAACAGACTCATAGGCTATTAGAGATGTTTTCAAGGCTTTCTAAAAGAATTAAAAAGGAAAATCATTCTGTTGGAATGTCCAAGCATATCCACGCAATCCACAACTCACATTGCGAACCTAAATTGCAAAGGTAGAAAATACATGGGCCAATTTTGCATATAATTCCTACCAGTTTCTGCAACTGGGTTTGGAGTGTTTACAAGAGAAGGGTAGCCTAAAACACAAACTTTTTAGTAGCCCCAGCTTATTTTATAAAAAAAAAAAAATCTTCTAATTTCCTTCCCACATTGAGCCTGAATATCTTAGAGCTCGGAGTGCATATCAATGTTCCAGTGGAAGAACAATTGGCAGATATAGAATTTGTTAAAAGGAAAGCACATGAAACTAGTTGTACATGTGAATTTCACAGTAAGATGGATCTATTGGTTTTCTACCCTTTTTTTCTTCTAAGGGAACAAAATGATTACAGTTTGCAATCCATTTTCATTTTTTTTTTTTTTACCTTACTGATCAAAAATCCAAACATAGCATCATAGATCAGACATCTCATCCCTCGCGGATAAATAAAATGACCCCATAAATGGCATTCACCCAGTTAGCCCCAAGAAATTGAATCCATGGTGCAACTGAAGTGAAGTGCATATGACATTATAATCATGAATTGGACTACTAAACTAAGTTATACGTACATTGGTATAACCAAACTCCAGGGTGGCTCACGGCCGTTCCCCTTTCAGAACTCAAGATAGTTTAAGAACAAAACAGAAACCAAAATAAAACAAACCCATACTGAATAAATTGTCTCACCACATTAAGGAGAGTGCCAGTTCAAACATCAAAGCATTCCAACCGATCAGTCAAAAACAGATGAAGAAAAAAAAAAACTCATTGCATTGAGACAATTTATCAAACAGAAAATATGGTTCCTGAATCACATCTGCTCTCATCCAATGCACATAACTGAGCACAAAACTCATTCATTTCCATTACTCAATTGTACTCGTACTCCATCAATCCATGTTATTCCCAAGATTGAACCTAGAATTAAACCCAAAAAATGGAAATAAAGAAGGGAGAACAACCAAGATGCAATCAAACCCTCTCAGAGGCTCAAAGCGCTTTGAGCATATCCTCGGCGCCGCTGAAGGTGAAGGCACCGCCTTCCTCCAAATTCAGCTGCTTCACGACCCCATCGTCGACCAACATTGCGTACCTCCTCGACCTCACTCCCAGCCCCACCGGCTTGTCGCTCAAATCGAGCTCACACCCAATTGCCTTGGTGAAAGTCCCATTGCCGTCGCTGAGAAGCATCACTTCGTCCCCGATGTTGAGGTCCTTTTTCCACGCCTTCAATACGAAAGCGTCGTTGACGGAGATGCAGGCGATGGTGTCCACTCCTTTGGCTTTCAGCTCCGCCGCCTTCTCGACGAACCCCGGGAGGTGTTTCTGCGAGCAGGTCGGGGTGAATGCTCCCGGGACGGCGAAGAGAATTGCCTTCTTGTTCCTGGTCAGGTCGGAGATGGTAACGGTTTGTACCTCGTCAGCGGGGTCGAAGTAGCCGAAAGTGGCCTCCGGGAGCTTGTCGCCGACGGAGATGGTGGCGGAGATTTTGGGGGTGCCGGCCGCGGTGGTGGAGAATCTGAGGCGTGTTGAGCGGTGGCGGAGTTTGAGAGGGAGTAGAAAGGAGGAGGAAGAAGAGAAGAGTACGATTGAAGGGAGGGTTTTGGGTGAAAGGAGAGAGGTAGTGGAGGAGATAGAGATGGATTTGGGCTGTGAAAGCAATCGTGACATAGCTTGAGCTGCTGTGGCTGCCATTCTTTCGGAGATACAAGAGACAGACGTATGATAAATCTCTGTGCGTGTCTATATATAAATATCTGCAGCTGAAGGAGAGATATATCTCTGTGCGTCTCTATATATAAATATCTGTAGCTGTGAGAGCGAGAGAGAGAGAGAGAGATGTGGGTGAATTTGGTTGGCGTTTGGGATTTCCGGCGGAGGAGCCGATGAAGGGGGCGGGGGAGAGAGAACGACGCAGAGAGAAAGACAAAAAGACCCTCACGTGATTAGGAGGTGGTTTGTTGTGGGGTTTTTTTCAACGACCAAATTACTTTTTATTTTTTTTTCAAAAATCTCTTTTTTGGGTATGTAAAAATCTCAATTAATATCAATTTATCTTCAAATGTTCGAAAACTGAAAAAGCATTAAAATTGAAAATGTACTTTGAAAAGCCTGTGCCTTTAAATGTAAAAATATACTTTTAAAATTCACTTTGTTGTCAAACCGGGTTCAAGAATTAAGCTGAATAATCCTTGTAAAGAGGACTGTGATAATTAAAAAAAAAAAAATTAGGTGGTTCGGAATTTGGAAAAAAAAAATTAGGTGGTTATGGTGGCTCTTGCCTCGTGTGGTTTTTAGGTGAGGCCAAAGAGCAGGACCGCCTATTTTTTAAAATCAATCACGGACGACTATAAAAAATTAAAAATCTATATAATAAAGCAAAGCAGGTCACTTGATGTGACCTTTGTACAGGTGTCGTGTCCAAAAGTGGGTTTGTAGCTTTGGCTTGCCCGAGGACATAATGGCGTGGGTGGGTTTATATTTGTTCTACGTATATTATATATTTTTTTGATAGAAAATTAATTGTTTTTTAAAAAAATAGAAAATTAATTATTTTGTATGTGTGTGTGTTAAAAATTTTGAAATGTTAAAAAATTTGATATTTTTAATATTAATGTGATAATATATGTAATAAATAATAAAATTTTACATCTTTATTAAACATTGTATAAATGCATTACTCTTTTTTTATCAGTGATTTTTATATATTATTTTATAATTTTTCAGATAAATTTAAAAAAATATTAGTCCAACTTTAAAAATTACTAATCAAAAAATTAATGTATTTATATAATGTTTAATAAAGATGTAAAATTTTATTATTTATTATACATATTATCACATTAATAATGAAAATGTGATAATATTTTTTTTATAAAAGCTTTGAAATCAATAATGAAAATGTGATAATATTTTTTTTATAAAAGCTTTGAAATCAATATTTTAAAAATGTGATATATTTATAATAAATAATAAAATTTTACACCTTTATTAAATATTATATAAGTATTGTAGTATGTTTTGATTGGTAATTTTTATTTTTACAAATTATTTATACAATTTTTTCATAGAAAACTATACAACAACAATAATAAAATTGTACACATTATTAACAATGTATGTTAGACAATATATTTTTTTTAAGTTGGACTAATATTTATACAAAAAAATTTCATAAAACTCAAAAAATTTTCAAGATTATCAACTAAAATTTTGTTATGTGTCATCTTTATACATCTCTTAATAACTCTATATCAAATCAAGTACAAAAACAAAACATTTAACTATTATTTTAAAATAATTATTTTTTAACATTTCAAAATTTTTACATTTCAAAATTTTTAACACACACACTGCCGCACACCCGCACATACAAAATCATTAATTCTCTATTTAAAAAAATAATTAATTTTCTATTTAAAAAAATATAACATACTTTGTATATAAAATATTTATATTACAAGGAAGCTCAGTATTTTAAAAATATGACATGACATCAACGGTTATGATTTATTTGAAGAAGTATTTAGCCGGTGAGATTAAATTTATGACGTTCTAGGGTGAGTGTTTTTTTTTTTTTTTTTTTCTAGAGTGAGTGTTGGGGGAGAGAAAGAGAGAATGGGGGCGGATGAAGGGATGGGGGCGTGTCAGGGGGGGGAGAGAGAGAAAAAAGGGTTAGGAGAGTGATGGGATAAGAGAGAGAGAGAGGGACGGGATAGGGGAGGAGAGAGGGGGTTGGGGCGTGTCAGAGGTAAGAAAAAGGGTAAAGAAGGTTGGGGGAGTGACGAGAGAGAGGAGAGAGGGGGGTTGGGGGCGTGTAGAAGGGGGGAGAGATGACGTAAGAGAAATGAGAGGGGGGTTGGGCTTGTTGAGGGTAGAGAAGTTTTCTTTGTTTTTTAACTGAAAAAAGTTTTTTTGGTAATTTTTTTTCTTTTATAAGTAAATTGAGTTCTTTATTTGAATAGAAAATTTTTATAAGGTTATATAAGTAAATCAAACATTCGAAATCCATTCGAATTTTATAAATAACAATTTGTAATATTTTATATTATTTATTTTTTCATCATATATTTTATACTCTCTCAACTTTTAACAGTGGTTAAATATTTTAAATAACATATAATAATATTTGAATTAAAATAATAATTAAAAAATATATATTTAAGTTCTCATCACTAATTAACTAACAACATAGAATGAACTTCATTAATAGCGTACCAACGCCATTAAAAAAATTGAATTTTTTATTTAAAATACATACATATTAAAATAATTAATTTTAAAAATTTTAAATTTGTTATATTTTTAACTGTTAAATTTATTTATTAGTTATAATTATTTTTTCCTCTCCACTTTAATTATTTTTCGGTCACTTTACATACAAAATATACTCTTATTTGTTAAAAAATATACTCTTATATTAAACAAAGTTAACTAAGTTTTAAAAAATAATATTTAAAAATTAACAATTAAAAATAATATTTATTTGATTTATTTTGTTAATTTGATAGTCGTGTACGTGGCGTGGAGAGAGGCAGATGCTGAATGAAATTACATTCTTTTTTTTTCCGAGACAAAAAGAGGGTGCCATGCAAAAAACGTTGATACTTTTTTTTATTTATTTAATGATTAAAATTATTTATTTTTATTTTTTCATTTTAGATTGTATCTAAGTTATATTTACAATTTTTTATATAAATTTATTTTAATTACAAATTTATATTTAAGTTATTTATAAGTCAAATTATAATTTTGTGTCATTGGAATAGGCAATACCTAGTACTTTTCAAAGAGGGACAGGTACTCCTATTGTTTTTTATTTTTTTATTTTTTTAAATCTCAATTCTTTATTCTAATTTGAGGGGAATACAAATTCAATTTATAAAAAGTATAGAAATAAATATAATTAAAGAATTGGGAAGTAAAAGTCAATAGAATAAGACTCATAAAAAGTTATATTTTCATTCCTTAAATAAAATGAAGGATGATATTTAAGTTTCATTTAGAGTTTTGAATTTTACTAAAAAAATATTAAAAATTTTTAATAATCATCTATTTTTATCACAATACATAAATTATAAATTTATAATTTTTATTAAATTTTATAAATTTTTTACGCTCTAAAACACTCTCAGGGGGTAGCAGTCCAGCAGCAGCCTTGGATTGAGGCGCCACATCAAGTCAAAACAAGGTCATGTCTTGGAAAAACTTCTGCAAATGCAATTTACTAGAATACATAAGTAGCGTTTAGGGTGATAAAAAAATATGATTTGAAGTGAAGAAAGATATTTGATATTTCTTTTGAAATCATATTTTTTAGAGATGAATAATATCAAAATCGTTAAACGATCTTTTAAATCCGTTCTAACGGATTTTATACCAATAAACCGTTAGAATGGTTTGTCCAAATTCATTCTAACGGATTTAAAAAAATAGGGATAAATTAGCGACAATGGTACTCGTTTGAAAACTTTCGACGCGAATAATATAATTACGAAAAAAAAATTCACACTCGATTAATCTCGTTATAAATTTTTTATTTTTTTAGCGAAATACTGAAATTTTTTGAAATTAGTAAAAGTGGGAAAAGTAAAAATATGATAGAGAATTTTAGTAAGTTATAGAGGTTGTTGGAGTTTTATAGAATTTTTTAAAATTTTATATAATATGTATATTGAAGTTTGATAACACTGACCCTACCGTAAAAGTAAAATTCAATCAATACTCTCAAATGTACAAATCCTTTTGTGTTTTGGCATGAATCAGAGAAGCATGAGTTTTTATTTTTATTTATTTTTGAATAAAATCATTGAACGAAATGCAAATAAAATACCTCACATATCTAACAGTATTCAAAATTAAATGATACTGAACAAGATATTTTACATTTCTGGAGATATGCAAAATCAAATCCGTACTAGATAAGTGAATCGAAATTTTAATTTTTAATTATTTAATTCAATTTTCTATTTAATTTCTGTCAAATTTTTAAATCTAAATTATATTTCAGTTCTGATTCTCGTAGTTTCAGAATCGAAAACTAAATTAAATGTTTATATATATAAATATATATTTATGTAATTATAATGAAATCGTGCAAAAAATAAAAATTATATATAATGGTTAATATAATATAATAAATTAAAAAAATTAAATTAAGATTAAATAAATACATAGTTATGATATCAGTTCTAACTGACATTATTTCAATTAATTCAATTTAATTATTTATTTTCTATTCAATAATTCTATTTTTTACTCAAATCAGAAACCGAATGGCACCCATGGGACCCATCCGCGAGCAAAAGATTACCACCACAATTTTTTGTCGGTTCAAGGAGGCAGGCTGTCGTAAAAAAAATTTACTGTAGAAGCTGTAATGAAAATAAACGGTTGTAATTTTTTTATATTTTAACGATATTTAATCTTTAACATTATGTAATAATTTTACTCTAATTAAATTTTTAAATTTTTTATTTTTATTTTGAAAATAAATTTAATTAAATAAATTAAATTATTGGATCAAATGTAAAGAAATTCTTAACTTTTTATTTTTCATTGCAACCTCCCTTGAACCTATTTTTGATTGCTTTGAAGCTGAAATGACCAGATAACCCTTCACAAATAGCTTGTACGACGACTCTTACGAGAAGTGTGTGATAGTTTTTTCTTTCAAATTCTTTGTATGGAGTTTTAAAATTTAAAAAAAAAATTCTAAAATCTTTTAAATTTTTTTTATTTAATTTTATCACGTATCATTTTTATAACACTTTAACATTAATTTTTTATTTTTTAAAATCTTTTCAAAACCCTAAATGTCCCCTAACAAAATGTTATTAAAATTTAATTATTAATATATGAAAATTATTATTATTATTATTATTATTTTGGACGATGAATAATAAGAATAAAATAAGAACACGGGATGGATATCGGATGTACGACCAAAGTTGATTCCCAGCATATTCTCTACAAGAGGGTCAAGCTTTCATTCCTCAATACTTTCACCGAGATTATTCAACCTATTTTTTAACCCTTTAACCCTTTTTATAAGTAACTACAATGTAAAAACTCCTTCAATTTAGTGTTTTGGGTTACATACATATAAGCTTTTAGTTAAGTATAAATAATTATGTTTAATATTTAAATTTTGTACTTACCTATTTCATTTTAAAATATTTATCATAATGGTCCATTTCTGTTTTAATATTTAGGGTCCATTTTGTACGACAAAAACTCTAAAAACATTCTAAAAATCTCAAAAATTGTCTAACACATTTTACATTCCTCATACTTCAGTAAAATTTTTATAAATTTATATATTTCTACCTATCCTAATAATTTTTACAAACTCTAATAAATTTTTTATAAATCCGATAATATTTCATAAACTCCAATAATTTTTCTACAAATTCAAAATATTTTTAAACACTTTTAATAAAATTTGACATAAATCGTTTCGATAGAATCAAAAAATACTTTTCGGACGGTTTCCTCTCTCCAAAAAATTGACGCAAAAATAAAAAATTTTTACTATTCATCTTTGAAAAATGTGATTTTATAGCTGCGTGCCTAAACGTCAAAAAATTTTCAAATCACATTTTTTTACTATTTTCCTTATTTTTCGCTGCACCAAATAAACCCTAAATAGAAAGTAGTTTGATTAAATGAAAAAATCATATAATTTATTTCTTTTACTTTTTATATTATATAAAATGCCTAAATTACCATTAATATCTTCAAAATTTAAAATTAATAATAATGTGCAAAGGCATAATTCTTTATATTTTTACTTTATTTCACTATTTCTTATTTCCATACATTAGTTTTAATTTTAGAAATAAAGTTAAATTATAATATGAGAAAATAGATGTTTTTTCTTTTAACATTTTAACGTCTCAATGATATTTTAGATATTTTATATGTACAGTATAAAAGAATAAAAGAAACATGTTATATAATTTTTTACCGTGTAGACCACATTATTTTTCATTGAATATTGATAACCAAACAAATGAATTGTAACAATATTTAAAATAAAAATGTGAGGGGAAATTTTAAATATTAAAAATAATTATATAAAAATAATCAAATATTTAAAAAAAATAAGTCCAATTTATCCATATTCTATTCTACTATTATTCGGCATGCACCTACCGCGTGCGAGATGCACTCGTGAAGAGTTCTCTGGTCTCCCAATCACCAACAACATTTCAGCCACCACATCAGGCCGGTTGTTTGAACTGCAGTTTCAATGGTCGTCAACGACTCAAACCACCTTTTTGCTCAAAGCTATGTTTGTCCGGGGGGTACAATGTTTTATATTGAAGATTGTTTTTGCGTAAAAAAAATTTATTTTTTTATTTATATTTCTAAGTGTTTGATTTGAAACATAATTTAAGGGCTTTTCTCGTGAAAAATACAATGAAAATGTTAAAAGAAGAAAGTAAAGAGTGTTATTTTTCTCCAAAAACCACGTAAGGGTTTATAGAAAACTAGGCCAATTTTGAACATTTGAAAAAATATTTATTTAAAAAAATATTTTACATAAAAATATTTGGTTAAACAACTAATAAAATGAGTATGGCCCCGTTTGGTAACACAAAAATGTGTAAAAATCTACTAAAAGTTACAAAATTAGTGTTTGGTAAAACACCAACTTTTACTACTTTTCTACTCTACTACAATAATTTATTTTGTTCAACAATTACTAAAAGTTTTATTAAACACACAAAAGTTGCTAAAAATTACTAAAAATTACCAAAGAATTTTACTAAACACTCAAAAGTTGTCAAAAATTTTACCAAACAGCTCAAAGTTGTAAAAAATTACTAAAATTATAACCTTGCTTCACTAAACACACCAGAAATTATAATTGGTAACTTTTGACTTAAAATTACTAAAAATTATGCCTCTAAACGCTCTCTACGTTGAAACAAAAAGAGCTTAAATGTAATTTTTTAAAAAATATTATTTATTTATTTATGTATTAAGAAAATATTTTTTTAAAATATAAATAAAAATACTTTTTTCTACGAAAGAACCAGAACACCCTTGATATGCCAAAGTTATTAACTCTTGAAAATAGATAATATTCTGATTGATTTTAACTAATGATATATGAGGTGTTTTTGGAGTGGTAAAAAGTTATTATGAATTGATAAAAACTACAGCCTCATAATTCGTGTAGTGTTTAAAAAATTAAAATTTTATGAGATTTATGAAAATTTTTAATGTTTTATTGAGCTGTAAATGAAAAAAAATCATAAAATTGACATAAAACCTTGTAAAATACTTGTAAGGAGGCGTTTTAAAATGACAAAAAGTGAGATAACTTAAGATAATTTATGGGTTCGTAATTCATGTAATGATATAAAAAATGAATAATTTTTAGAAATTTTTAAATACTTTTAGCGTTTTTTAGTGTGCTAAATGCACCCTTGTAAGTCTGTCCGTCACTTAAAATAATAAATTTATTGAAAGTATTTTTTAATAATACTATCATTCTCTCTTTATTTTGGCTGAACTTTTTTTTTTTAAATTAGACAATATGACACAATGAAATTAAATTTATATCCCTATAATAATTTTTTCTATATCCTTATAATAATATTTTTTTTATAAAATATGAATTAAAATGATGCAATAACCAGATTTTTAATAAAACATATTTTTCATGAAATATTTTATTTAAAATAATCGATGCACAATACAACTAACTGTATTAAAGTTATTTTAAAGTTCGATTAAAAAACTCAGAAGACATATCGATGTAAAACTGCGTGCTGAATAAACGCATGCGTGAAGGCGATCCCAATAATTGCCTTTTGACCTATTAATTTCCTACAAGCCATAATGTTTATCAATACAATTATTTCGGATTTGTTAATATCAAGTGGCGTTTACGTGGCACTTAATTACCAAAAAAAAAAAAAAGTGGCGTTTATGTGACGCCAACGTTTCAAATTAGGACACCGTGATTAGTGGCCGATTGACTACTAGCGTTCAAAATATTATTTTATTATTTAATTGAAATTTAAAATACTTCTTTCTTATTTTTACATGAATGACTTAATTTCACTCTTATTTTTTTTAGTAACGTTTGAGGTTACCAAAAAAAAAAAAAAATTATAACTTTTTTCAACTTCTTCTAATTAAATTTTACCACGTGTCACTTTTATAATAATTTTTAATATTTTATTTTTAGACTTTTTTTAAAACTCCAAATACTAAATTTGTTGCATTATTTTTTATTGAATAAGGCACCACTTGGTGTCCTAAAAAACAAAATAAAACTCAAACCTCCCAAAACTATTAAAATTCTCTATTACATTTTTACATATTCCTACCTTTACTAATTTAAAAAAAAATCAATATTTCGCTAAAAAAAAAAAAACCTGGAAGGATGTTAACTGAGTATGAAATTTTTTTTGGCAATCATATTCCCTGAATTCAAAACTTTTGAATGAGTATCATTGTGGCCTGAGCCCACATAATCGTTCAAACGGTTTGCTTCATTCCGTTCCCACGGTTTAATATTTTCAGCCATTTAAATAGCTCAGCAGACGAGACCTTGATTGGAGATTTTTTGAATCTGTTACAACAGATTTGAGAAAATCGTTTTAACAGTTTATCACTATTTATCTCTAAAAAATACAATTTAAAAAAAAATACTAAACACTAAAATTTATTCAAAATCACTTTTTATTTTATTTTTTCTTATTTTTTACTGCTAGAAAGGGTACCATAGTGTCACGGTCTTTGTGTTCCTAACAAATTTTTTTTTTATATGGTGAAAATTTTAAACTTTTTATCTTCTATCTAACCCTCTTAAATAAAAAATATTTGTAATTAAATAAAAAATATTATTCTACCAAAATAATTTATCAGTAAAAATATATTTTTACTAGAATGATATGTTATATTAGTTTTGTAATTAGTTGCCATATTAACGGGTGATTTCGTTCAAAATAGTAATTACAAAAACGTAACATCATCCTCATAGTATTATTTTATCTAAATGCTTTAAAAAAATATAAAGTGGTATAAAAATATACATAATTATAAAATAACTGTTTCCATTCTTATTTTCAAGCATAACTATTTAATTTAATTTAATGCTTTGAAACTTTTCAACTAAAAAGAGATAAAAAAAAAAGAAAGAAAAGCATAATTCAATTCATAAATAAATTACAATTGGCATGCTAAATGAAAAAAACTGTGCGCCCATTTGAAGTTTCAAATTCTATCCAAAAAAAACTTCAAAAGTATAATTTTTAAATATTTGAAATGTCAATCAACTTTTGAAGGCTTATGGGTATTTGTGTTTGTTTGTCAAAAAAAGTTATTAAAAATTAGTATTAAAGTGACAAATATTAAAATTTAATTAGAAAAAATTAAGAATTTTAAAAAATTTTTGGAGCACTGAACAATTGTGTCAAAAATTGTAATTCTAAAAAAATTTAAAATCCATTCGAACAGATAGTAAATGATTTTGTTTAAATGAATTATGGTAGATCACAATATATATTATTTTGAAATTAAAAAAGTACATTATTATTTGATTTTTTTTAGATAGCATAATTACTGATTTGTTACAATTTTTTAATGATAGACATATTTATTTTCAAAATTAATAAAGAATAAAAGTTAAAATTTTGTAGAAATTTATGAAAATTTGTAGAAATTTTTGAAAAAAATTTATGCTCCATACGGGATATTAGAATATTAACACTGAAATGTATCGAGATGAAGGGCTCACGCCCATCAAAAATACATATACAATAAAATAAATAAATAAATATAAATAAATAAATAAGAGGTCAAGGCTCACGTGACAGCCGCCTAATGCCCGCGAGTGGTTTCGCAGAAAAGCAAGAATCTGCAAAATCACCACAAATCCAATGGCTAAAAATAACCTAAGCACCAATATAACTATATGTGTGTCTTGACAGTTCTCAAACCACTCCGCTATCGAATCGCAGCTCTGTGTTATTCTCTTACATTCTCGTCTCTTCTCGATTGTTGTAAGCAGATCTAAAACTACGATCCATGGCTACAATTCAGAGCGTCCACGCACGACAGATCTTCGACAGCCGCGGCAATCCGACGGTCGAGGTTTGTTTTCGAACTGGTTTTCTTTTGCCTGAACTGGATCTGTTATAGATCTTCGAAAGTTTGAGCGCAGCATGCGAATCGGGGATGGAATGATCTTGAAAAAGACTTTGTGCAATCATATCTGTGGTGTTTTCTGTGATTTTTAGAGTTTAATCGCTTTCTTAGACGACCTAGTGAGAGATAGAGAGGGGAAATGTGCCCTCGGTGGTTTTGTTTGTGTTTGTGATTTATTGATTGGATGTCGTTTGTATTTCATGCAGGCAGATGTGGTTTTATCAGATGGAAGGAAAGTTACTGCTGCTGTTCCGAGTGGGGCATCCACTGGTACGATTTGTTCTGCGATTCTAATCGATGAAGTTTGTGTACAGATGGTTACTTATTCAATATCTTTTCTCTCTTTATCCATTTATACTTATTAAGTATTTTAGTTCTTACGTGTGCAAGATTGTTGTTTTCTTAATGAAATTTGCAAATCATGCTCGATCATATACAGAATCCATCGTTTTTCTTTTATTCTATGTTCTCAATAACAAATTTTCTATTGCCTGCTGAAGGGATCAGATGATTGCTTATCTTCTAAATGTATTTTGATATGAAAAAAGTTTTAATGGCATGGCTCTTACTGTATAACCTTGAGGAGGGGTAACTTTGTGGTGTGGAAGACACACACCTCAACTGTACACTCCGAGAGGTTGTGGATTTGAAACTCATCATAGGTTTTTTCCCCCATGGCCATCCACATAGGCTTTCTTTTGTGGGGTGGTTCACCTGCAGTCTCTAGGGGTGGGTCAATGTGGCCTGCCGTGGGGAGGTTAAAAAAAAGGCTCCCACTTCTTCTACGTGACTATTTGTGGAGTTTAAATAGCAGGCTTGTGCTTATGTCATTCATTATTTTGGCTATTTCCAGGAGTCTACGAAGCCCTTGAACTAAGAGATGGAGGGTCAGACTATCTTGGGAAGGGTGTGTCGAAGGTCAGGTTATAAATTTCAATTTTGCCTCATATTTTACAGTTTATACCCGTGATCCTATGCTGATCTTTTTTCACTTTTCTCCTGAACATGTAGGCTGTTAACAATGTCAACACAGTTATTGGCCCTGCTCTCGTTGGGAAGGTTGGTTGCATATACTGTCCCTTTCTAGTGATTTTTCCTGTACCATCATCAATATTGCTGAAGCTGGGAATTGAACTTGAATGTCACTTGTTAATATTATTAGAATATTAATGAATATATTTGAGAAGGCTAAGTTTATTGATAATTCCAATATCTTCTTGATTGATATTTTTAATTGCTTTACACAGGACCCAAGGGAACAGACAGCAATTGATAACTTAATGGTTCAACAACTTGATGGAACTGTAAACGAGTGGGGTTGGTGCAAGCAAAAGGTATTTTGCTGGATTGTTTTGTGCAGTTTGACATACTCGTTGTAGAACATACACACCATTGAATCAATTTTGGCTTTCAGCTAGGAGCAAATGCTATTCTGGCTGTCTCTCTTGCAGTTTGCAAAGCTGGGGCTCTTGTCCATGGCATTCCCCTTTACAAGGTATATTTTAGATCATCTGTTTCTTATTTAACCTGGCTCATCATCAATTGAATGTCATTTGCATTGTCTCTCCAGTTTTCCTACTATATATAAATTGCTGATATGCTAAGATCTTAAAAGAATGATAATTTTAGAATTTTTCCCTTCTTGATTTCTATTTTTAATACAATTTTGTTTGCCATTGTCATATCTTTAAATTATGTGCTATGTTGTGGTTTTCAATATTTAATGTTGTCCAGTAACTCTTAGGCATAATCTGCATGTTTAGTAAAACGCATACGGATGTGATGTAATTGCTTCTTCTGGGTTTCAGCATATTGCCAACCTTGCTGGAAACAAGAAGTTGGTGTTACCTGTTCCTGCTTTCAATGTCATCAATGGTGGATCACATGCAGGAAATAAACTGGCTATGCAGGTTAAATTCGAATCTCGTATTGAGATTGCCTCTGGATACAGTTTCCCTGTTTTATCTCCCAAGATACATTTCTTTGAGTCCTGAGTTTATCATCAACTTGTGTTTGCAGGAGTTCATGATTCTTCCAGTGGGAGCTTCTACTTTCAAAGAGGCAATGAAAATGGGTGTTGAAGTATATCACAATTTGAAGGTGGTCACTAGTTCTTATTCTTTCTGGTTTGCTATGATGGATTGCTGCTTTGTTAATTCACCTGTTTGTCAATTAGGGCTCGTTTGACACGTTGTCGTTTTTTTGTTGTTATTTTTCTGTTGTTATTTTCTCTTTTGTGTTTTCTGTTACTGTTTATTTTTTCTGAAATGAAAATTGAAACTATATTTGGAAATGCAAGTTTGTTTATTATTATTAATTTTTTATTTTAGAAAATATTTACTTTTATTAGTTTTAAAAAATTAATAGAACTTAATAAAATATATTTTATATTAATTTAATTTAATTAATGTAATTAATTAAATTAATACAGTAAATTATTTATTAAAATCATTTAATTCAATAAATATAAAATATATTAAATTATATTATTTATTAAAACTAATTTAATAAAATAAGTTTCACATTAAATAAATAATTAAATTAGATTAATTATTAATTAATTAATTTAATTATTTATTAAAATAATTTAATAAAATATATTTTATATAAATTAAATTAATTAAATCATAAATAATTTAATTTAATTATGATATTTATTTAAAATAATTTAATAATAATAATTAAATTAAAATTAAAATTAATCTAATTTAATTATTTATTATTAATTATTTTATATAAATTAATTAATTATTAAATTAAATAAATTAATTATGATATTTATTTCAGATAATTTAGCAATAATTAATTATTAAATTAAATTAAATTAGTTTTATTATTTATTAAAAATAATTTATATTAATTTGTATAATTAATTTAATTTATTGAATTTAATTATATTATTTATTAAAATAACTTATTTTAATAAAATATTTGAATAAAATAATTTATTTTTATATAATGTAACAAAAATAGACAAAGTTTTAAAATTGACAAAATATTGGCAACAGAAAAGAAAACCATAATGAAAACACATTTTTTTCTGTTTATTTAGATAAATAGAAGTTGTCCATCTGAAAGTTTTTGCCTTGGGCAAATTTTGGAAGTTGATCTTTTTTGGTCATGCTAAATATATGAATATATTTGAACAGGATAGCTGTTGGGTTCACTACCCACAATAGGACTTTAACGCTAGGCACCCCCCAGACCTATATTGCTGCGATTGTCCAAGTGGCCATAATTATTCTGTGAATTGTATCATAAAAGAATCTCTACTTTTAGCGTTATGTGTTTCCTATAGTTTTAGGAGTTCCAACAGAAAAGAGACATCCATCATGCAGGTCTGTTGTGGGATTGTCAGTTCTTCCCCTTCTATGTTGGATGCATGTGTTATATACATGTCTTGTAAGATACTATTTTCTTTTCACTTTACTTTTTTTTCCCCCTTTTTGGAATTAACTTTTCTAGAAAGTACATGTTTATTTGCTTATGCATAGCCCTTCTTTAGCAGTAGACATGTTAGAAACTGGGTAGTTCTTTTTTTTTTTTTTTAATCCGCTTACTTTCCAGTAGTATTCACTAACTACAGTTTCTAATTTCAGGCTGTGATTAAAAAGAAATATGGCCAGGATGCCACAAATGTTGGTGACGAAGGTGGCTTTGCTCCCAATATTCAGGTCTGGACTGGGTTTGTGATTGCATGCTGACTTTGTGTATTAATCATCATTTATTCAAATCATTTGTTATGTGCAATATCAGGAGAACAAGGAAGGCCTGGAATTGCTTAAAACAGCTATTGAAAAGGCTGGCTATACAGGAAAGGTCAGGATTTTTTACTTGTCTGAATTCTTTTGTTGCCTTCTAATAATATTACAAGATAATAGACCAAGTTCTTCTTGTCTTTAGGTGGTTATTGGAATGGATGTCGCTGCATCTGAATTTTATGGATCAGACAAGACCTATGATCTGAACTTCAAGGAAGATGTGAGTTTGTCATTATGTTTTGTGTATTTGAAATTTGGAGCCACTGCATGTAGTCTAGTTAATATGTAGCCCTGCTCCCTTTCATGTTTGAGCTTCAGCCAGTGAATACTCAAAATTCTTTCAATAAAAAAAAAAAAAAAAAATTCCATTTGCAACTAGCTGTTGGGTAAAGAGTATGTGCAATTAACTTTTAGCATTCTATTGTTTATTTCTTGTTAATGTTGCTTTGGGTATGCAGAACAATGATGGCTCACAAAAGATCTCAGGAGAGCAGCTGAAAGATCTATACAAGTCATTTGTGGCTGAATACCCTATTGTATCAATTGAAGATCCATTTGATCAAGATGACTGGGAGCACTACGCCAAGTTGACAAGTGAAATTGGTGAAGAAGTGCAGATTGTTGGAGATGATCTTTTAGTCACCAATCCCAAGGTAAGACCTTAAACAAATGTTTTCTTTCTTTTTTTGAACCATGAGAAAGGATGTATATGGATTTTTTTTCCACCGAACAGAAATGTTTCTTAGTTTGTCTAACCTTTTTTTTACACTCCACTCAATAATTTATATTTGCAGAGGGTTGAGAAGGCAATCAAGGGGAAAGCTTGCAACGCACTTCTTTTGAAGGTCTCACTGAAATCTTTCTTTTGTCAGTGTTGTGGTACTTTAACATCCTGTAACAATTGAAAGAAAATATATCTCGTTCTTTTATTTGTTCTGGGAACAGGTTAATCAAATTGGATCTGTGACTGAGAGTATCGAAGCAGTGAAAATGTCCAAGCATGCTGGCTGGGGTGTAATGGCCAGCCATCGCAGGTTTGAAATCCATCCATCCATAGGCAACTTCAATACTTCATTCAATCCAATCCCCCTTCTTTTTACCCTTTTTATGCTCAAGTTTCGAAGTTAACATATTTTGGTTGCAGTGGAGAGACTGAGGACACTTTTATTGCTGATCTTTCTGTGGGCTTGGCAACGGTAACTATAGTTGTGGAGTCTCTAAATTACTGAATCATAGGAGCTTTCTTGTTAACTGTTGCACTAATTTTGATTGTTCATGAATTTTCTCAATCAGGGACAAATTAAGACTGGAGCTCCATGCAGGTCAGAGCGTCTTGCCAAGTACAATCAGGTTAACATCATTTCTTCTTTAAGGTTCTCCCCCATTTAATTGCTTAGTTTGAAACGGAATTCAGAATGTCTTAAAGCACAAGTAAGTTTAAACCATCTGATGATTTTTTTACGTTGTGTACAGCTCTTGCGAATTGAGGAGGAGCTTGGTTCTGAGGCTGTGTATGCAGGAGCAAACTTCCGCATGCCGGTTGAGCCCTACTAGATACCTTGTAGTATTGTGCGGAGTACAGTTTTCTGTGCGGGAATTTAGGCTGTCAGAGTTTTAAGTTGCAGTTGAATAAATCTACTTGTAGAATGCGTTGGTCTAGTTTAAGACCGGACATGGTTGTTTTAATAATTACAACTCAGAAAACTTTAAAACTTTGTGCCAAGTACAAACAGTGAAGTGAAACTGGATACTTTTTTGTGGTTCTAAGATCTCTCTCTCTCTCTCTCTCTCTCTCTCTCTCTCTCTCTCTCTCTCTGTGCGCCCGCGCACTTTAATCAGTTCAGTATTCTTGTTAAGAAAATTATGAGTTTTGCTTGAGCATAGCCTCCATTGCCTATTTGGAAAAATCTTGGAAAGAGCTCAATAAAAAATTACACATACTGTTTTTGCAATAAAAATTGTCATATTGCACCAGATTGTCAAAAAAAAAAAATAATAATAAGGTAATTAAATTTTTAGAAGAAAACAACTTATATTTCAAAGGTGGATAGAGGATATTTTTAAAAATTTTATAGATTTTTGTCTCGTTTATATAGATGATGTATTAATTTTCTTTAAAAATAGAGAAAATATAAATATTATTTAGAAGTAGTTTGTAAAAAATTCTTATATAATAGAATAATTCTCAGTTCAAAAAAGATTGAGATAAAAAAAGAAAAATTGATTATTTGAATATTATACTCAGTTTAATAGGAATTGTGCTACAAGCTCGTATAATAACAAAAATCAAAGAGTTTCTAGAAAAATTGGAGGCTTAAAAGACTTACAAAGTCTTCTTGGATTATTAAATTACGGAAGATAATTTGTAAATAATTTTTCAAAATAGGAAAAATCATCCCTAGAAAATTTGAAAAAAGTTGAAAATAATCAAAATAATTTCAATATAAAAATTGAATGGAAAAAGAATAATTCAAGGAGATTAAAAGAAATCAAAACCTTATTTAAACTTAATTTAAAGATCTATTTTCCTACAAAATCTTACTTCTTAATTCTAGAGATAGATGCCTTAGAAATATTATGAGGAGTAGTGTTAATAGTAATCAAAATAAAAGGATATCTAAAAAAGAAAATATTCCCAAAATTCTTAAAGAACATGAAGGTTCTGAAGAATTAATATGTAGATATAATTTTGAAAAATTTAAACCAAATGAACTTAATTATATTATTTTTGAAATAGAACTTTTAGCCCTAAAAATGGTATAAAGAGATTTCAAAATTATTTAATTGCTGTTAAGTTTTTGATAAGAATAGATAATCAAGCAGTTAAGAACTTTCTTAAAAAAAAGATAGTTGAAAATAATTTTAGAAGAATTAATTAGTCCAAAATCAATACCCACAAGCCACAAACATATATAAGCAAAACAATCTATACATATATATGGAGAGGTAGACACACACAGATGAGCGGCACAAACCTCACTTTTTTAACTCACCGTTTGTTTTGCCTTCAATTCATCTAATTCCTATTTCCTTGAAGTTTGGTCGATTCATTTGGGTATTTCTTCTCTGTTAGTAAAGCGTTTGATTATATTTTAATAAAAAAGAAAATGATGTCTAATCTGGGTATGTGAGATTGGATCAGAAAATGGAATTAAAAGATAACAAATTCTTAGTTTTGCTAATAACAGGTGGGATTTTTAGTGTGAATAAAAAGAAGAAACTTCAAAATGGGATTTTTAGTGTGAATAAAAAGAAGAAACTTCAAAATTATAGCATTTTTAATTACTTTAAGTTTAGAGAAAAAAGAACTTTGTAGTTCTGCAAGGTATTGAGTTTTCTTCTATCAAAGCAACAGTAATCAAATTGGATTTCAAATAAAGTTTGGAGAATCAAAATTTGAATTTCAGAAAACAATTTCTTCATGAACTTATTGGGTCGTTCTGTTTCTTCCCCCATTTGGACTTGCTATCAGAATTAAATATTTGCAATAACCAATAGAAGATACTGAGAAGGGTATATTTTTCGGCATCGAGATGTTTGCTGATACCCCTACTGCTACTCTCTTTGTGATGATGCACTACTGCCATTGTCATTTTTGACCCCTCAAACTGAAGCTATTACAACTTGGAACCCTTTAAACCTAAAAGATTCCTGCTTTGCTTTTGAGGGTTCACAAACACACCCATTCTTATCTAACAAACCAAGGTACGGCCATGTCACTTAACCAAAGGTTACCTAATATACTAGCAAAAAAAAAAAAAAAACCCATAGATAAGGCCGTGAATTCAAGCCCCAATTACATTAGTTGGTCCATTTCAACTCTCAGCACCAATTTAAGCCCGAATTTCTCTCGTATAAGCCTAGATATGGCCACCATTGGTAAAACCCCGAGATGGATTGAGTTTTGGAGCGACACCGCTGTGGATTAGTAGCGAAAGAACACTAACTTTTTCTCTTCATCCTCCACAAGGTCAAGTGAAGCTCCGAGAAGGTGGTCGAAGCGTTGGGCTTCGACGAGAGAAGGAGAAAAAACCAACCATGAAGATCTCGCCGGAGCACGTTGAGCAATTTAAGAACTGGGGACAGCTACGTCCTTGAACTTCACCATTAGGAGGAGCTTTCGGATTAGGACGGCGGACACCAGCAGGATTTCAGAGGAAGAAAGAGAGAGAGAGAGAGAAAGAGAGAGAGAAAAGTTGAGGATGAGAAAGTTAGATTTATACAAGTGAAGTGTAAACTCGCTATTTTAAAAATTTTTTTTAGCTGGCGTCATTATTTTAATAAAAATTTTAACAGCATACTAACAAAAGGGGTATATACGTAATTAATTAAATGCTTAGGAGTTTGTGTAATTTTTAAATGTTAAGAAGTCTATGCGTAATTACGTAATATTTAAGGGGTCTATGTGTATTATTTAATATTTGTATCAGTCATCCCTAACTCCAAGCAGGGTTCAAAAAGAGATTTACTATAAATTCAGATGTCGGAACTGTAATTTTAACTCTTTGGAGCTGAGAAAGAAAACCCTAAAATCACGAGAGAGACGGAAATTTGAGTTCGTGAAGTGGATTGAGAAATCGGATCGTGAAAATGGCGGAACACTTGGCGTCGATATTTGGGACAGAGAAGGACAGAGTGAACTGCCCCTTCTATTTCAAGATCGGGGCTTGTAGGCACGGCGATCGGTGCTCTCGGCTCCACACCAAGCCCAGCATCAGTCCTACCCTTCTCCTCTCCAACATGTACCAGCGCCCCGACATGATCACTCCCGGCGTCGATCCCCAAGGCCAGCCCCTTGACCCCCGCAAAATCCAAAACCACTTCGAGGTCTCATATCTACTCTGTCTCTGTGTGTGTGTGTGTGTGTGTGTTTGCATATCCACATTCAAATGTTTTTACGTACGTTGATGCACTCATTTTGTGAAATCTAGGTTTACTTCTTGATGTCTGGTTAGGTTTTTCGGTATTCTGTAGACTCTGCTCTAATCAAATGATTAAACTGTCTCTCTCTAATTGGTTTGTTTGACCTTTCTATTTGGCCTTTTATTATGTTTGTGTCGATGATTTTGATCTATGTTACCTGCAATCTTACAAGGCCCTTAGACGAGGATACTTGGGCAGGGGTACACTGTAGATATCCATACAAACGTATTTGACAATTAATTTTAGTACATAATAATGCATAGAACTCATATTTTATGCCTGAAATATATACTAATTACACCTTGTAAATATCATATTAGCGTGTAAAATAAAATAATTATATTAAATATATATAAATATTTTCTCATGCCCTCTATCCTTGGCCAAGAGAATTAATAAATCTGACTCTTAGACATGCACCTAGATCTGACATTTGTCCATATAATGTAGATTTTTTTATGCATTTTCTGGCTTCCTAAGTTCCAAGTATATTGCGTTTGGTATGTGTTACTTGTCTGGTTGTTTGGTTGACAGTGTCTGTCATTGAATCAGGTAATACAATGAATCCTTTGAACCCGTTATTTAGATTTTTGAATTACGTTTTTTATTTTTTTTTATTTTTGCTTTCTTTTATAATTGAGGGAATTGGAAATGAGTTTGAATTTTCCATTTCTCTTAGCAACCAAAGATACAGGCTGGGCGTAGATTGGGGTCCATACATAATTTTTTGCTCAACTTGGAATTTTTTTTTGGGTATGGCAAATTGGTGGATTGTTTCTTTTGGTGCAAACTGTGTATTGATCTGATGGTTTCATTTTTTTTTTCCAAAGGTTCTTTTTCTGCTATTTTTTCCCTTAAGATCGCTAGCATTTTGGGAGTACAGCCAAAAGAATGATTTGTTTTCTTGTTTGTTTTAATGTTTAAGAGTTCCATTGAAATACAGGATTTTTATGAAGATTTGTTTGAGGAGCTGAGCAAATATGGAGAGATTGAGAGCCTGAACATTTGTGACAATTTAGCTGATCACATGGTATCTGTTGTGTTTAATTTTAATTTTAGTATTTTGGTAATTCCTTGATTGAGATCTACTTAAGTTGCTTTATGGATTTATGCAGGTGGGTAATGTATACGTACAGTTCAGAGAAGAAGAACATGCTGCAAATGCGCTTCAGAATTTGAGTGGAAGGTTTTATGCAGGTGAGTTAGATTCTTATGCTGATATATACCAAACATATCAATTTATAATGAAATAAACATGAACCGCACACATGCATACTTGTTGCAGATGTTATTTTTATTAAATATTTGTGTGGATACACACATTGCTTGTGCTTTTTTTTTTTTTTAAATATTCATAAAACTACATGTTAGTTTGATAGTGTTCCTCGTTTTGTGATGCATTCAAACACCAACTTTTTATTGTGGGATCACTGGAATGGTTGGGGTGGACACGGTTCAGATCAGGTCCATGCCTGCCTCAGAGCCAAAACGATGGTGTATAGAATTTGAACTGAACCCACCTGACTTTATTGGGCCAGCTCAAGTTGAACTGCGGTTCACCGCTATTACCATAAAGCAACAAACTTGAGACCCAACAACAAATTTGGAAAAGAGAAAAAATGAGGATGAGAAGAACATATGGATCCAAAAACACCCAATCTCTTTAGCAACAAATTTTAGGTAACCCAAGTCATTTTGTAGCCTGAGAGCCGACGACCTGTTTGCTGTTGGAAATTAAGGCATGTATGAACTTGAAGTTCTTGTTTTGAATCTTTTCTTGTATCTCCTGTACACATGATTCTTACTCTCTTTGGCTCAACAAATTTTAAGTTTTCGTTTATCTTTTCTGGCTTAATTATAAGATCACACCCTGAACTGTAATGTAGTATCACTTTATCCCCTCAACTAAAGCATGTTATACAGTGACCTCTTAAACTATGAATTTTTAATAATGTGCCCTTCCTTACGTCAACATTTGTAGTTTTAATATAATCTAGTTGGCTTAGGAGCATGGATGTCGAACTCATGAGAGACTTAGACACACGGTGGACATGTGTTGGACTTGCCTTTTGTCGTATCCAATTTTTTTTATATGGAGACATAGCTTGGAGATACCACAGCCTCGTTTTAGACATACCACATACTCATTTTGTCCACCTTGACTCACCTTAAAAAAAAAAGTTATAATTTTTTTCTTAAAGATTTGGAATATAGTTTATCGTTATTTTTTATGGAATATAATTATTAGCGACTTCTTTGTTGACTTTTAAGATGTAAAATACATAACTTTTAATTATAGTTAGTGTTATCTTACACTATTTCTATTGTATTTGATAAGATATTAATATCTAAGGCATATAAAACATATATATATATTTTTTAGGGTATCTTTGCTATGCTTTGCCTTTACATTTAGTCAGTGTATCTGTGTTCTTGTCTTGTCGATGTTTTGAGTCGGTGTCTATGCTTCTTAGTACTCAACTATTATGGACATGGGATAAGAAAAAATGTTCCATACTAAAATAGACATTTTATAAACTTAATTATGATAAAATAGCATTCATATAGAACTCTTAAGGACATTTTAGTTCCATAAATCCGTTGAACCTCTTAATATATTTTTGTCAATTAAAATCTTGTACTCTGATTGTTTGTTTACTGAATTTTATGAAAGAGCATTTTGGTTAATATTTTTCTCTTCGTCTCGTGTGCATATTGTTTGAATGAATTTTGTTAAAATCACAACTATCAATGTGAGGAATGGGCATATTGTCGCAAATTGGTAGTTCCATAATTTCCGAGCTCGAGCCTTATGCTATTTGTTTGAGTCAAGCTTGGCTCAATTCCAACCTTAGTAAGGAGTTTCCTTTGTGTAAATTGAAAGGCATTTATTTATTTATTTTTGTCTACCTTGTATAGGTGGATATTGAGGGATTTTGAGCCTGATTTTTTAGTTTTTTTTTTTTTTCTTTCATTGGGGACATTTTTTTTTCCTATAAATTTTACTTATTAAAAAATGTAGACATTACTAGTATCTTTTTTTTTTATCTTTCATTGGGGACATTAAATTTTACTTATTAAAAAATGTAGATAAAATTAATACTAATAATATTATTAATCAATGTCCAGCTGACATCATGAAATCTCATCTTTTTTAGGACACCCTATTATTGTCGACTTCTCCCCAGTGACGGATTTTCGAGAAGCTACTTGTAGGCAATATGAGGAAAATGTATGCAATAGAGGGGGTTACTGCAATTTCATGCATCTGAAAAAGATTAGCAGGTGAGTTTCTTCTTTCTTTCAGCTTTTGTGCTTTTTGTTATTGCCTATTTCTGTAGAGGAGGTTTCATCTTTTAATTATTCCTGTTTTATTAATACAGAGAGCTGAGGCGGCAATTATTTGGGAGGGGTAGGCGAAGGCACAGCCGTAGTCCACAACGGCATCGCAATTATGAGGAACGTTCACATGGTGGACGTGGTTCTGGTAGGAGAAGCGATGACCGAGATCACCGTCACCATGATAGGGGCAGGAGGCCTAGAAGCCGAAGTCCTGGACGAAGGGGACGGAGCAGAAGCCCCAGGGAACAGAGAAATAGGAGCCCAATTAGAGAAGGCAGTGCCGAGAGAAGAGCAAAAATTGAGCAGTGGAATAGGGAAAGGGAACAGGCTGAAGCTGCTAACAAGAATAGTAATGAGAACAATGATAGTGACAACAATAGCAATGGCATTGCAAAGAATGAAGAAAAGTATGATGACCCTCAGCAGCACGAGCAGCAGTCTCAGGTGGATGGAGGTTCTGACTACTGATCCAACTGTCATTATCTGGTTTGTCTCCAAGCTTCTCTTTAAATCATTGAAGAATCTTGCTCTTTGAAATTTAAAACAAAAATACGTTGGGCTTCTTATATTTTTGGAAAAATAATCCTTTCAAAAAAAGACATCTTACTGTCCATTTTCCACTCTGCAGGTGGAGTACAGGTTCATTGTCATATGATAATGAAAGTAAAAGCATTTTTCCTTCCTTCCTCTCCTCCCATCTACTAAAAGAAGCTGAAAATGAATTTTACTGAAAAGACACACCAGTGGAGCACCTTAGTATTGAATACCTATGCTAGAACCCTTTCTATTCTCCTGTTTAGTCCTCTGGTCTTGAAATATTTTCATATTCCCTCTAGAACAGATTTTCTAGAATTTTTGTGTTCATCGTAAAAAAATTTTCCCATGGTATCAATTTTTTGTTTTTTTGGGGTCTTGGTTAATATATCAACATATTTTCTGGACGTATATAACTTGCAAGGTGGCACATTGATCAGGACAAAATAGCTCGCTGGAGCACAGTAGAAAGAATATTCATAAGTTGACATTAGTTTTAGCCAACCATACTTGGTGAGAAATGCTATTTCAGGTTCTCAGCTTCCTTGACCCAACCCCAACCCAAAAGAAGCACAACAATTTTGTCCGAACATTTTTAACAAAAGCTACTGAGATACATTAATATGACAGGGAAGTGGATAATCAATGCTTACCTTGGATTATCTTTCTTTCATTGTTTATACTTCATGGGAGTTTGCGATCTTACGTTTTTCAAAAGTTTTGCAGGTTCAGGTATTCCTGCTTCCAGGATTGAGCCTCATTTTTTTATGGCAGCTTACCATGATATTTGCATACAGGTATAATTGTCTGCAGAGGAAGTTTGCAGGACTTTGCATGTTAAGAGGGAGAACAACTGAAGCAGCTCTCGGGCTTTTAACTGATGGTTTACTGAAATTAAATTGGCCTAGCCCGGGTGTATGACAATAATATGGTACCTGAGGCACAGAAGCTATTCTACTCCATCAACTACAGCGTTAAGCTTAAATTTGTGTATTGTTCTTTGTTTTTTTTTTTTTTTTATACATTGTGCTTTTGCAGTGCATTTAAATGGATCGGTGGCATCTTGTGTTGTGTTGTGTGTGTGTTTTTTTAAAAAAAAAAAAAAAAAAAAAAAAAAACTTTTTTCTGTTTATTTAGTCTAGCTCAGTTGTGGGATGGTTTATGGAAATGTGGTTCTCTTTTATTTTTGAGGTCAAAGATGGTTTTATTTCTTTTTTATTTTTATTTTTGGCATTGTAGAACAACATGGTGTAGTATTTATATCATGACTGTTGTGCTTTATTCGTTGTTTTGGTGGCTTTTTTTAATGTGAATCTGATTTTAGTGTAGAACATGATTTCTGATTAAAAAAAAAATATTCTTTTTAGTGACTAAGCCTGCTTTTTTGAATTCGGACTCCTTTTCCTAAGTTTTGGACACACAGAATTTGCTGCAAAATAAAAGAAGAAAAAAAATTAGTTCAGGTTTTTGTTTGGGGGTTTTAAGTTAGCTTCTCCTCCACCACCAATGCCCCCGCCCCCCTTCCTTTTGTTTGGGGGGGGGGGGGAGGGTGGAGGGAAAACTCTTCCTTTTCTTGCACGAGCTTCTGGATCCATTAAATCAATTAAAAGTGCTGCGTCATTGCGCACGCCAAAAGAGCATGCGACTAGTGGATAACTCGATATGATTCAAGAGTTGGCTCCCCAGTGGTAATCCATTACCATTGAGTTCTTAAAAATAATCAGAATCTTTTTTTGTATAAATGACAAAAGGGGATTTCTTTTTCTGATGTATCAAAAAAAAAAAAAATGGAATAGAGTTTATTTTCTGATGGTATATTTGAAAAATGAACTTCAATAATTGATTCAGAACGTCTGTTCCTTGTAATAGAGTAATCGTTAAAGTTTTCAAAAATTGGTCTTGTGAGTGGTCGCTTGTTATTTCATGATTACATGATCTACTTTAGGGTTAGTGATTTATCTCTTCAATGCAGTGACCGACAAGGGTGAGGGAAACTTGAAGTTATATTTAAATTTTTAGGCTTAAAACCTAAAATTAAATATCATCCATTAACCAATGTAAAGTTGATAATTGTGAATATAAACTCAACGATGAGATCAACAGATGAGATTTAACTTAAAGATTAACTTCTGAATCTTAACTTAAAGATTAACTTCGAACCCTCCCTTATCCGACTGGTAGTGGGTATTTCTCAAATGGGTACCATTAGGTGGGAATAATACAGCACCACCCTCGGCAAAATCTCCGGTGCTGTATCTTATTTTTGTGCCTTGTGACCTCCAGTCGTTTTGAGACTAGGATTTTGTATTGGGTTGCTATCCTGAACCTCCATAGGCGAAAGAGGTATAAACTCAACCCTGGTCAGATCAGGGACAAATGTGGACATAACTCTCATCAACTGAAACTACCACTAGAATTTATTTCAAGCAGGTTATGCTAATAATGCAGTCGCAGCACCAAGAAAGAACGAAATAAGACGTTAGATTTGGAAAACATAAAACATTTTACACGAAAAACGATATTTTGCTGTTTTATGTTCTCGATAGAAATGGTTTTCCAAAACATCACTCTAAATCAAACATGTTTTTCACCTAATTCCAATTTTTTTTCCCTTTTCTTAGTAAAGAAAAACAGAAAGCAAGTGGAAAACAGTTGAACCAAACAGCTCCCATACGTTTCCAAAAGAAGAATTGGAGGAGGATGACTCAAGCACGTGGGACGAGTCATCAAGAAGTAATAATGACAAACCTAACCTAACTTCTATCAATAATGAGAAACTATGTTTGAGATTAGCAATGAAGAAAATAATTCTAAGAGGATCCCCAGACCACACGTTTAAACTAATCAAATCCACAACAGTAGGCTAATTTCTTTCTTTGGCAGAGATTAAACATCTTTTAAAACTGGCAAATTCCTTAGTGAAGCTGAGGAATCATCACATCAACCAATAGTGTCAACAAAATGAATCCCACCACGAGCAGAGATTACTTTGGCACCAAAGTTTAACCATAAAACGCAGAACCAACTAAGCTTGCCTCTACATAGGTCAAGATTGACCAACAAAAACTTAACTCTCATTCTCTTTCCAAGTCCATTTGCCAAACAAGGACACCGAAACCCAAGAGGAACTTCAGTACCTTCCTTCAAATCCATTTACTTTCCAGCACTGTGCTTGGCCTTTGTATGAGATTGCAAAGCATTTTCTGAATTAAATGACCTGCAATTGGGAAAAATAACATTGGAATGAGAATTTTTCAATTTCACCACCAGAGAAAATTGAAGGACTCTCAAGGATATGTACTTGTTACAAGATTTGCAAGGATGCGATCCAGCTGCTTTTGGGGTCTGCTGCTTTGATTGATTAGCAGAAGTTTTTCTGGCCTGCTTTGAGGGATAAGGTGTCGCCACACGGCCACCATCTTTCTTGGTATCTGCACGATAAAAAGGCTAAGAATTAAATTATCCTCACATATGGAGATCTAAACAAGGAAAGTTGTAATGAACCATTTTTTAATAATAATAATAATAAAATGTGTATGAGCCAATGGCAATTCTGTGAAACATCTAATTATCTTTACACGCATTTTTGACAAGTTCTTATTATCTATACAATTATAAAAGGAAACCTAAGGGGAAGCTGAGGAAGCTCCAAATTTGGTGAAACCCACTTTTTTGGTGAAGCAATTTAATAACCCTAACTTAAAGATGTTTAAATGATTTTTAAAAACTATCACTTATGTGAGCACTTAATACCCTCACCTATTATTAGAAGTTAAGAAATATAATAATCATGTGCAGCACATGCACTGATAGTTCCATGATAACAAGCATATGACACTGCATTCAAAGAATTAAAAAATGGTACATTCTAAGCCCTAGCAATGAAAATCACAGGCTGTAATATGCCTCATTCACGAGTGCATGTCCAGCCAAAAGTTAGGATTAAAACTTTAAGGTGGGCAACTGAAGCCGCAAGGAAGTCAAAGAATTTTATCTCACGGCCGTGTTCCAAAAGATTGCATCCTTACAGAAGTTGCAGATCTCATTTAGGTTGTATTTGGATTAATGATTTATCAAACGAAAAGGAAAGGGATGGGGCATGTTAGGCTTGTGATGGAAAATGGAAAAGAAAACACATGTGACTTGATAAATTAAAAATAATTAAATTAGAAAATTAACTAATTAACGAATGCTTTCCATTTTACTATATTTTAGGATCCATTCAAATAAAAACATGTCTTTTGAATTTTTGTTTCCTTCCCCTTTTCCCTATCTTTTTCTTTTACTTTTCCCTTCCATTCTTTTCCCTTACCAAATCCTCACTTCAAATGCACCCTTAAACAACAAAAATCTATGATAAAATTAACGAAACTCAACTTCACACTTCCATGGGGTAACTTTATTTCCTTCTTTTTTTTATACTTTTTGTTCCTTTTTTTTTTTTTTTCACTTGGGGAGTAGCAAATGATTAATCATAACGAACTGAAGCTCTGAAAACAGATAAATTTTCAGCAATTTCATAAACTATTAGGTTGATATCAGTTACATTAGTAGGGCCACAAATTAGCCGACCTTGACACTATTCAGGATTTTTAGGTTCATGCTTGGCTCAATTATAAATGAATGAATTTGAGTGATCCTTACACCAATGCCAAGTTGTACATGAACACTCTTCATGGGTAATCTTTTAGATCATCAGGAAAAAATTAATTAAAAAAAATCATAAGAATCAAGTAAGCTACCATAAGACAAAAAATAACTTTTAACTTATTGCGATTATGTCATATCTATATATTTCAAAGTAATCATTAACATGGAAAGCTCGTGTAATTATTGTCTTATATAGTTAAGACATAAATTTATAATATTATGGTGGAACATGATAGTTTAACATAAAAGTGGTTTACTGTAATGTAACTTTTAGAATGAAAAACACAATATCATGATATAAAAATAAAATATTTAATCAATATATTTTAGATGCATATTACTTAATAATTATATATATATATATATGTATATATCAATACTAAACCAACCCAAGCCAACCGATTTTCAGAGTCAAACCAGCCTGATTTTTAAATCGAAGCTTAGCTCATGTAGTAAATGAACAAGTTCAACCGAGTCTTTAATGAGCCGAGCTCAAGTATGTTCATGTATGACTCGATTCATTCGCAAGGTTGTTAACAAGGTAGGAAATGGGTACATGCAAAATAGATTGAACCATACTAATATATTTTAGATGTGCATTATTTAATTATACATAGATTAAATGAGCAAAAGCCCTAATGAGCTGAACCAAGCAATTTTCGGACTCAAATGAGCCTAACTTTTCAGTTTAAGCTCATTTATTAAATGAATGAGTCAAGCCAAGTCTTTAACAAGTTGAGCTTGAGTCATTGGTCTATTCATGAATGACTTGGTCCATTTGCAGCCCTGTCCGTTAGTTTTCCTCTGTGTGGGTAAACCTAAATGGTAGGAAATAAGTTCTTTGTGCAAAATAAAAATTGAACCCCACCACTATCGTAGAGAAAATATAAGTATTCATGGCTACGAATAAGAGAAACGAAAATCACCAATTTTTTGAGGGGTAATCAATTTCGCCTTCTTATCATGATGGGGAGTTTTAGTTGCAGATTCTGTAGGTCTCTTCTTGCTCGGTTCAACCTTCAGAGTAAGAAACCAATATAATTTAGCCAACAAGAACTTAGAAAAAAATTATTACATGCAATTTCCAACCATCCCTCTACCTATGTTTTGGAGGGGTGAGGTGTGGAGAAAAATTAATCTACCTTCAACAGGGTCTCTTTGTCTTCGTCATCATCCTCAGTCTCATCTTCTCCACTTTGAGAATGGATATCTTCATCCTAAACCAAAAGACAAGCAAGCACACTTAGCTAGGTAAGCATCTACGACATCTTCGTTCTTTAGCACCACAAATACAACTAGAATAATCAGTCTAAACTAAAAATTGTGTTAGGGACACCATTATACAAAATGACAGTATGCAAACACAGACATGCACACAAAACAAAATCACTGGGGTAAGAGGAAGAAGCTTATATGCAAAGTCTATAGCTTCTGTAATGATACTGCGTACAAAATCAAGATTCAGATGTGCAGGGTCTTTCGTAATAGTAACATGTTAGACACCTGTCAGCATGCCCTGCAATCCCAGGGGGATCTGCATCCAAATCCAGAAGCCCTTTGTAAGATTTACCAGAGTATAGCACCAAGGATATGTTTCAAACCCGCACATGGATGGTAAAAACCATTGAATTATATTTTCCACTTCCACCAATTTCACAAACAAACCCCAGTACAAGACATGGCACCATGACACATGCACGTATTTTTGCATGAATTATGATGAATATGTAGAATTTAAACAGCTAAGTAGAGCTGACAAACATGCACCCCAGGTATAATTTGAAATTATTTTGCCGAAACACAAGGAAAAATGATACTTTTTTTTTTTTTTTTGTGAAAAGAAACGAAAAGGGGGGAAAAAAAAACAACCTCATCTGAGTTGGATTCAAATTCAGAAGACTCTGTATCAAATCCATCCTCACTGCTACCATCATCTTCTTCAACAGATTTCACATCTTTCTTTGGCTCCACAATCTTTACCTTTTGTTTCACCACAGCTGAATTGGACTTTGCAGTATTAGCATTCTCTGCAGCAGCGGAAGGTTCCTTATGCTTAGCCTCTGATTGTAATTTTCCTGTGAAGGCAAAATAAATAATAAAAATCAGACTGAAGGAAATATACAAGCTATTCAGTAAAAACAAATGAAGTAGAAATACCAATGTCAGACGCTTTCACAGGAAGATCCACATCGGCCTCATCTTCTAAGAACAAAAACTAGGTATGAGTCCAATAGCAAAACATGATAATTAAGAACACTTGAGCAGTGTTTGTTAACAAACTCACCAGAATCATCCTCAGATGTGATCATAAAAAAGAGCCAGCCAGTCAAGGGAGACAATTACAACAAACACCCCCCAACCAAAAAAAATACATAAATAAATAAAATAAAAAAAAATAAAAAATAAAACTGTAAATTGGAAGAAATAGAATGCTGTAAAACAGACAGAAGCAAGGATATTCATCACAAGGATTATCGCATTTATATCCATAGAAGTAGACACTGCCATTTTTCCAGTTGTGGGATAGTTCAAAATTTTTATCAAACATCAAATCAAATTGTAGCTGTGGGAACTTCTCAGGAGACAGTGTTCCAAGGACAAACTTCTTGCCATCAACAGTTGCGTAAAGGTAAAGAGATTCATTCCCTTTGCCTTTCTTAATATCACCAAGACAAGCCTGTAAAGAAGTAACACATGCACTTCAACATAAACGGAAAGGATGCAGCAATAATCACAATTAAATTCAAATGTTCAAAGCAAAGTTCTCTTTGTTGAATATAACCTGTGAAAGATGCACCACCCTGCCTTCCCCAGGTTTTACTAGGCAAGGCTCTCCACTTTTGACCTCAACTCCTGTGAACTATTACATGTTAGTCTTAAGAAAATGTATTCAATAAACCAAACAGCCACTGAATGCATTCGACAGTGATCAATTTCACCATTGTGTAAATGCAAAGCCAAACAACGTCTGATCTCAGCCAAATAACTATACATAGTACATGTGCAGACATACTTTGTATGCTAAAACAAGGAAAAGATAAATCAGACACAGATACAACTAGAACAACTGTTTCAACTCTGCTAACAGGGAAACTCAACAGGACCAAATTAAATTATTGATGCATTAAACAAAAGAAAGGCCTAAGTAATAACAATAATTTCAGGCTGTTATATCTGCAGACTGAAATATTGTAGATATTTTTATATAAATTATATCTGCATATTGTTAGTGATCTTTACAACTAAATCCTATCCATTGGAGTTGTATATCAAAATATTAAAAGATAAATATAAAAAGGTAAGGTATGAAAGTGTTGATATGATGAAATATAAAGGAATAGTTAATTTATGTATGTATGTATGTCTGTATATATGTATGAACAGCAGGGCCGTGTGGTGCACTGGGCAGCTAAGACGGTTGCCCAAAGCCCCACAAATACAAAAGGCCCCAGTTTTAGGCTTAGTTTGGCAAACGAAAAAAAAAAAACACTAACTTTTTAGTAAAGAGCTTTTGAGCTTTTTGTTAATTTGACATATTTGTCCTTCAAGGTTTAAAAAAAGTTTAAAATGTAAGAGAGTAAATTTAGTTATTTCAAAAAAAGCCAAAAAGCTGAGTAGCTAAAAGCTAAGAAGGCTTCCCAAACGGAGCCTTAGAATTCTTCTAGGTTTTTGTTACTTAATAAATTTTTATTGGTAATTTAGATTTTACACCAATCAGAATTTATTAAAAATAACTAAATCCCTAATATTTCTCCCTTTTTATCATGTGAGACCTTTAGTCTTCTCATCCCACAAAGACAGAAAGCCCCAATTTTTAGAATTCTTCTATGTTTTTATCACTTAATAAATTTTATTTAACTTATATTTTAAACCATTAGAAATTATTAAAAACAACTAAATCGCTACTATGCGCAACATTTGGTCTTCTGAAAAGGCCCCAATTTTTAGAATTTTTCTATGTTTTTATAACTCAATAAATTTTATTTTTAATTTTATATTTTAAACCAATCAAAATTTATTAGAAACTAAATCCCTAATATTTCTCCCCTTTTAACATATGAGATTTTTGGTCTTCTCATTCCACAAATGTAGAAGGCCCCAATTTTTGGAATTCTTCCATGTTTTCATCACTTAATAAATTTTATTTTTAATTTATATTTTAAACCAATTAAAAAACAAATTAGTGATCAAGACGTTCAATATATATTTCCGTAACGTTAAAAGAGAAGATATTATACAGTACGCATGGTACCAAATTCAGCCAGAAGACAAACAAATGAAGTTCAAAAATTATTTAGAGAAGAAATAAAACCTAAAACATTTAACTCGTTCCGGATAATGATTTAGCAACATAAGGATTGATTAATCAATCAAAAATCACAATCTATCAAGATCAATACTAAATCCACGTTGCAATGAGGAATCAACAACTACCTGTACAAGATGAACCAATAAAAGCCCTAATGTTCTTGAAAACCCCAACAGATGCAGAGGCGCGGTGAAGCAACGGTGTGAGCGACAATGAAATGTACATACATTTATAAAATAAGCGACAGAAATGGAAGAAGCTTACCCCAGAAATCCATTGACCGATGTAAATGAAAGCTTGCAAGCAATGGAGATTTTAAGAGATAGAAAATTTAGGGTTTTGAAACAGAGAGCAAGAGTGAGAGTGAGCAGTTGAAGTTTGGAAATGGAAGGGCACTGAGCCGGGGGTTATGAAGTGTGGAGCTGTGATAGTGTGTTTCCGGTACTATCAAAGATGTCGGAAATGAATTTTGAATTTGACTCCCAAAAATTGTGCTTTTGGCAAATGGATTGCTTTTTTGGTTTTTTTTTTTTTTTTTCCCATTTCTTTTTATAACCAAACGCGATTTTTAGAACTTTGTGAATAAAATACAATGAATAGATTGATCAAAATAAGGCTGCATTTAATTTATTAAAAAATTTTGAAAAGTTTGAAAACTCATTTACTTTTTATCTTATTACACACATTATGAATTTATAATTTATCTCATTTTATCTCATTTTTTATTACTCTAAATACGCCTTTAAAAATTGTTTGGCATGTCAAAATTCACCAAAGGAACCATACAAAAACATCACTAAATGAAGGTTTCAGGAGGTTACAGTGGAAAAAATCCATTGCAAGAGCTGCAGTGGAAAATAAAAGGTTCAGATTTGATTGTTTTTAATCGAATGGTTTTAATTTAATTTAATTAAAATTATTTTTAAAATAAAAATAAAATTTTAAAAAATCTGATTAGAACACAATTAATACATAATGCAAAAAGTCACGTATTATTAAAATAAAAATAAATCTCAGCTCTTCATTTTTTTACTGCAGCTCTTATAGGAAATTTTTTCGCTACAACTTGTACCTACTAAATGAATCACAAAAGTTAAGTGTGGAAGGTGGCATTTATTTTGTGGTTTTATGTTTTAAGAACAATAAAAACACATTTAGTTTAATATTTTATATATTTTGTATTTTGATTTTTTTTTGTTTTGAGTTTAAAATTCTAAAAACTACTTTTAATCCCTTTATATTTGATGAGTTAATTCATTTTTTATTTTTTTAAATAAATTTTAAAAATACAATGAACTAAATACGTTTTAAAATATTTTTTATGTTTTAAAAAATATAAAATAAAAAATAGGGTCAAAATATGTATATTAAATGTCACCTCAAATTTTAAAATTAATTTTTTAACATTTAAAATCTAATTCCATAAAATTAAGGGGGTGTTTAGTTGATCAAAACTAACTAGGGATGGGCATTTTAGCCGACCCGTCCAAATCCAATCCGTTATCCGATCTGAATGAATGTGAAATTTAGATTTTTTTTTTTTTTAGATTGGATCAGATTTGGATTTAGTTTTTTAAAAAAAATTAGATATTGGATCGGATATGGGGATGGCATTGCCTCTACCCCAATCTGCCCCAAATCCAATATCTAATCCGAATCTACCCAAATCTGCCTCGATTTATCTTGATCTGTCTCAAAAAATATCTGAATAACTTCAAATCATTTGAAACCACGATGACAACATCGTCACTATACCATAGCAAACAATATTCACATTCATAGACTTATTGAACTTCACTATTATTATCATTAAAATGAATATTGATAAATAAATTTAAAACAAAAATTGTTATCGTTTTGTATTAATTTGGGAAAGAAATTATAAATTTAATTTTTTTCTCACTTTTGTGCAAATTGAAGTTTTAAAAGTTCAATTTATTTTTTTCATACGCAAAAATAAAGAAAATTTAAAGAGGTAAATTTAAAATTTTATAAGATATATCATTTGGGACTCTACAAAATTATATAAATCCCTTTAAAATTTAAATTTTTATTTATTAAACGAATTATGAAACTATAATTTTTATAAATTTATATTAATTTATACAATTTCAAACCCTATTATGACTTGTAAACTTAATTATTTTTAGAAAAATATCTAGATACAAATTTTAAAAAATAATTAAAATATTTTATTTGCTATTTTATTTTATTTTCTTATTTTTAGCACAAAAAATTACTGTTTCATTAAGTAACTTCTTTATTGAACTTTGAATAGTTTATTATTTTTCCCGTATTTTTAACATTATCAGTTAAAATATATTTTTAAACTTTTTAATATTGATATTCAAAAGAGTTCTCTGGAAAATATATTTTTTAAATAGTTTAACTAAAATGTTTCATGAAACATTCAATATTTTTTTATAGTGAAAATTATTTTTTAAAAAATATATAGAGAACAACTTATTAATTTTTTTTTTTAGATAGTTTGATAAGTGTAGATAATTACATTTTAAATTTTTTGAAAAAATTTACTTATGCAAATGAGTTATCTTATTATGATAAAAATTTATAGTTCTATGTTATTCTAAAAAATTATTTGTTATTATAAAAAAATTAAAAATTTTTTGTAGTTTTATTTTTTTCTATATGTGAATGGTGAGAAAAAAAATTAGTTATTCTATTTTGAAATTAGGTTGATGTAAAAAGTTAATGGAGACAAAAAAGAATTAGAAATTTAAATATACAACTTTTATTTTTTTTGTTTGTATGTTTTAAATAAGAAAAAAATTTAAAAAGCTACAATAAATTTTATTTTTATTTATATTTTTAGCAATCATAAAAAAATAAATTTAAATTTATTTTATATTTAAATTTATTTGATTAAGGTATAAAATAAATTAAAATTTATTTACAAACTTTTGTCATATTTTTTAACATTTTGATATTTATTTATTTTTTACAATTCTTTTAAAATTTATTTATTTTAAAATTTACCAACTCATGTTTTTTTTTTATATTTTAATCATTCAGTATTTTTAAATATATTACTAGATTATTAAAATGTATTACATTATTTACAAAATATATTATTATGTATTATTTTGATTTTGGAGATGAATTATTTGGTAGTAATAGATTACATAAAACTTAAGGGCAGATTCGGAGGTGAACAAATGGTTTGGAGGTTTGGATATCTGTGGATATATCCGTTCTCCGTTTGAAGCAGGGATGGAGGTTCAAAAAAATATCTGTTTGGAGTTTGGGGCAAATTTGAAAGTAGGTAGAGGATTTGGAGTTTGAATTTGGATAATGTTATATCCACCTTCGATCTGTCCCGTTCCCATCCTTAAAACTAACTAAAATTTATTAACTTTTATCAATTTTTTATATTTTTTTAAAATTAAATTTTATCACATATTATTTTTACATTAAATTTTTATACTTTTACTATAATTTTTGATCAAATTTTTGTTAATTAAACACTTCCTGAATTATTTTAAACAAAATAATTTTTATGTAATTTTTATAAAACTTCCAATTTTTTGTTTGCAAAATCAAAGCAAGGAAATTCCTGATCAGTGATTTTTTCTCAGAAAATCCGTTACGGCGAGGGGTGCAACGGGAAATAGAGATACACTGCAAAAGTCGAGCGGGCTGCGCAGTGAGAACAAGGAGAGGAGAGGACAGTAGGAGTCAAGGAGGAGTGACTTCCATATCTCCGCATCTACCTTCTGTAAACTACAGAGAGAGGAACAAAGAATGGATCTGAATTCAATTCTCGACGCCCTAACTCCTTCTTCGACCTCTGTAAGCATTGCCCTCTATCTGCAATCGTACACACGCATGATATACATATTTTTGCATCTATAATCTTTCGTGGAATCAATTCATTTCGATGAATTAGGTTTTTATGCTACTTGGGTTCTTTGCTTACTTGGGAATAGCTGGATCCATTATACCGGGAAAGGCTGTACCGGGCGTGATCTTATCCGACGGTACTCGTCTCGATTACCGCTGCAACGGTAACTTCTCCCAGTCTCTCTTATCATTTCATATTTTCTGTACATATTCTCATAAGGCCTGTTTGGCCGACCAAAAAATACCAAAACTTACCGAACTTTTACTATTTTTGTACTTTCCTTCGATAAAATTGTGATCACATCTTTGTATTTTACTGTACTTTTTCCTCAAATTTTTTTCAACCAACCCCCCCCCCCTAATTTGCTTTAAGGTATGGATACTTGTTCTGAAATGTTCAACATTTGTTTTTATTCCAATTTCAGGTTCGTTCTTGCTTATTTTGCTGGTTGGGCTACTTGCACTCGGGTTTTGGATGAATTTCGTATCTCTCACTGTAATGGAATCCAAATTTTGTGCGTTTACAGATATTGCTTCATCATGAGAATGGTTTTTGCCATTTAACATATTTGTCTAATTGCCTAAGCTTCAGAATAATTGGTTCTTTACATACGTAAGACTAAATGTAAACGAATAAGATTTAATAAACGGGTTGCCTGACCATAAATCCAGATTATGTTGCAATTCTAGGCACCACATATTAACATGAAGACTTTGTTTATTTTTCCCCCCCCTAAAACTGACACTGGATTTAATAAGAAATATTCTTACAACATTTTTTATGCATGTACATAATTTAGTCATATGTCAAAACTATTGTCAAGATTCAAGAACGATCAGTATTGTTCAACAACTTGTTTATATATATATATATATATATACGCGCGAGTGTGTGTGTATTGTGTTGGAGTTATTCCCCTTTTCCTCAATTTGTTTTATTGATTGTTTCTCACCTAGATTTACACATAGCAAACTTCCATTCCTAAAATATTATTTTTATTGTATTGGTCATCAACTTGTTAATTAATAACTTCACTGCTATTAGGCATCCACCTAGTCTTAGCAGCATCTTTATGTAAACCTGGGTTGGAAAATTTGTCTAAAAATTAAAACCAAGCAGTGTTGGAATTAACCACCAGTTGAAATGACAAAATTGATGCACAGGGTAGAA
The DNA here is from genome assembly GCA_019916065.1 of Vitellaria paradoxa. Taxonomy (NCBI): domain Eukaryota; kingdom Viridiplantae; phylum Streptophyta; class Magnoliopsida; order Ericales; family Sapotaceae; genus Vitellaria; species Vitellaria paradoxa. Next base: position 8,021,228 of record CM034234.1, read on the forward strand.
TTATGTTGCAATTTATTGGGATGCGTTGTATATGTACAACTGGCATTACTGTAGAGATATTGTGAGGAAGATTTTAACTTCAGTTGGTCATTTCTAAAGATGCGTGAACAACTTCATTTTTTTTTTTTTTTGCAGGCGATAGCAGATAGGGGGCTGGAGCTTTTGTCATCAACCTTTATATTTAGTTTCCTTGTAAGTGTCAATTCTATTAACTTGAAATCTTTTGACATGTGATTTACCTTATTAAATTGAAGATATCTGGTAGCCATTGGCAACTTCAACTGGAGGGCTAATGTCTCGTTGAGTGCTTGATAGTAATTGTAAACCAAAATTGTTTTGAAGTTGTCAATGGCATTGTGAAAGTTTTATTATGACCCTTGGGAATGAAATGGCTGTTCAGAATTGCATTTCCAGCTCATAAACTATAAAATTTTAATTTTACTTTCAACCATTCAGAAACCACGAGTAACAGTTGCAAATGGAACGCAAGGATGTATCGGAAGTTCTAACATTTAAATCCAAGTCAAAGTTCAATCTCTTTCTGAAATTTATCCGCCCATGCATGTAGTTACTTCTTAGTGGGGATAAGTGCAAAGAAGATTTTCTTGTAACCTACAATTTAGCATAATTGATTCCAAAAGGGATGTGCAACTAAGGGAAATGGTTTTCCTTGGAGCTGATTGCCATTAGTTATATACCATTACTTTTTTCTTGAACCTTTAATGGTCTGCATCAATTTCTGTTTGCTAGAATTTTAAACTTATGCTTGTTTTTTGAATATGCTTATTGCAATCAGTAGCATTACTTATTGGAAATCTATGAAGCATGGATATTTCAAATTAGGCGCAGCACTCGTATCGGATACTACGGGGATACGGATACGGCTAGGATACGGCCGGATACGTATCGGATACGCCACGTGGCGTATCCTAAGTTTTTATTTTAAATTTTGTATAGGATACGGCTAGGATACGGCTGGGATACGGTCAGGATACGGCCAGGATACGGCGGGGGTCCAAAATGTAATATTTTAAACCTTTTTTGGGGTACAATTGATATGATAAAATTTTAGTAGGGGCCAAACTATAATTAACTAAAATAGATTGATATGATTGAAGTTTGATCTAACTAAAATTTAGGAAATGAAAAAACTATTTTTATTTTGGGATGTATGAAATTGTATTTGATACTTTTTGTTATATTTGTGTTTTGTATATGAATGATGTTGATAGTTTTGAGTATGAATGATGTTAATTTATGGATTGAATAGTATTTTTCAAACTATATAATTGTTATTTATAAAATATTTAGTAGTATATGCATGCTATCTTCAAAATGATTTTAAATAAAAAATATATTTTATTTTATTTTTTGCCGCATCTTTGCCGTACCCGTATCCTTATTTTTTGAAAATTGCCGTATTTCGTATCCGTACCCGCTCCTGTATCCGTATCCGTGCTTCATAGTTGGAAATGCATAAAACAAATTTTATCTCCCAAGAAAGATGTTATGATTGGGGCTTGAAGGATGAAATTTTGGTTTCAGCATCTTTATTAAGGAAGTTATGTGCATCTAATTTTGAATCTTACTAAGAATTGTGTTTACTATTTAGAAAAAAATTTAACATAAAATGAAACTCCAAACTATCTGCAAACATTCTATTGCTATTGTAAAAGAGTTGCTACTCAGGGTCTTTGGACTTGTATTTGAAATGGTTAATTGTCTTGATAATCTAGGAAATATAATTTCACGTGTTTCTATTGGCAGAGAAATTTTCCAATCAGTGTATTTACTTGGTGGGTTTTACGATAGCAGTGTTTTCTTGGTCCCTGTTTATTATTTGGTTGGCTTGATTATGTTTTGCCTTATTATAGTTTTTGTAAGACCATTAGATAATAGATAAACTGTTGCAAACAATTACAATTACTGTCTGCACTTGTGAGCTATATAAATTTACTATTGATGGAAGAATGCTTTCTAGTTTTACATTCTTTGAATTTGGTCTCACTTTTTTATTTCTAAATTCCAGGTAACATTGTTACTTTACGTGTCTGGTCGCAAATCACATGATCGGGGTTCATCTCTGAAGCCTTATGTCACGGGAAACTTTATTCATGATTGGTACCTCCAGTGACTTTTGTAGGATGAGTAGTTTTTAATTGAATGGGAAAGCAGGATTTGCACCACTGGTTTTAAGTAGGGATATTGATATCTTACCTTTTCAATTATTTTCACAAATGAGATTCCTTTTGGCTACCACAAAGACGATTAATGGTTGCGTGCTTACCCAATTGATCATAGATTTTTGTTGGAGTGAAGGGGGAATCTAGAGGGAAATTAGCTTGCAGCATGTCAACCCCAATCTAACAATTTTCATTGTCCTATCTCTGGAAATGATTTCCTCTAAATCATTTAGATGATCTTGTAATTCCATAGTTTCATTTTCTCCAATGATCCAACCTTAAGCTTCTTAAAATCCTATATATCCCAATTGAGATATCTTTAGTTCTCTAGCCCAAATTGCTGGGGCTTAATCAGGAGAAAGTTGAGGTAATGGGAAAGTTAACATATGTCTAATGGTAGTTCTCATACGAGAGCTTTTGATACATGCAACAGCTATCCTTGTAAATTTGAAATGACCATGCTCTGTTTTTTTTGGTTGACTAGTAGATAAATTGTATTGAAAAAAAGCGTCAAGGGGATGCCATCCAGTTACTTTAAATAGACGATTAAATCCTAAAACTTAAGTACCCAAATCCTCAACAAAAGACAAAAACAATGCAAATTTGCATCAATACCCCTCTAAAGCCACCTTTACAATGCAGACAAAAGAATTCACTTTAATCCATATACAGGAGTTTCAATTCCCTTGAAAATATTTTTGATTCCTCTCCTCCCAAATCAACCATGTCATGCAAAAAGGAACAACCCTCCATGTTTTTTTTTTTCCTTTGAGGCACTTTGCTGTCAAAGGAGAAACCCCATGCATACCAAAACACGAAAGAGCAACTTCGACAATTCTTTAGACCATGAACACTGTACGAAAAGTTGGTTGATGGACTTCCCATCCATTTTACATAGACAACACCAATTGACTATTAACTTTCTCTTCAAAATCAAATTATCAGTGGTAAGTGTCTTGCTATGAATCAAGCACCAAACAAAAAATACAACCCTTGGAGATGCACCTATCCGCCAAATATTTTTCCAAGGGAAATCATCTTTCTTATTGCCATCTAATGCATCATAATGCAATTTCACATTGAAAAAGCCCTGTTTTAGATTGAATCCAACGGATATCATCCTTTCCTTCTCCCACCCTAGTAGCATACAAAGAAGAAATTCATTCTTTATTTTTCTTAATAACGAAAAAGACTGGTGCCAGGTGTACCATTTAGTTCTGCAGCAAATTAACTCTAATTCTCAGCTTGAATATCTTTCTAAGGTATTCTCTTTATAACTGGATATCTTTTGATTATATTTTCAATGTTTTCGTTTGTAGAGAGCATAGATCCCTTCTTTAGAGGCTTCTAGTTTCTGTTTATTTGCCTTGTTTTACGACTGTTGACTCCCTTGGCATCATTTTGTTAAATATCTTACCAGTCAAATAAAATATTTTTTTCCATTTTGTGTCATTAACACATTATTTGTTGTTTGCTTAATTTCCTTGTTTTTTCTTGAATTAATCGTTGATATTCTTTCTATTGCTGCTTTGTTATGTCCTCCAATAGGTGGTTTGGGATACAGCTGAATCCTCAATTTATGGGCATTGACCTTAAGTATGTCATTGAGATTTCAAATTTGGAAATGTTCTCTCTTTTATGAAATTTATTCAAACCTTGCATTGAGTTTTTCATGTATAACTTTATTTTCTTTCACTAGTGTCTCATAAATGTTATTCTGAGTTTCAAGCTGTAGAAAACGTCGTTGAAGCTGTTGCTATCTGAATTCAATTTTGATGCTTGAACTTTCTTGCTTCTGATATCACGATGTTTTTCTTTACAATCCTGTTAGTACTCATTAGATAATAGTGAATTTTTAACAACCACATTAGCTCCCCCAAAAAGTTTGCCAAGGAGGTGACAATTAGGTTCATAGCTGCCATTTATATACCCAATTTCCCCACTTTAATACCTTGTGTGATGTGTCTTTATGAGGGTCCACAATTAATCATTATTGGCTCACAGGTACCATAATCAGAAGTAAACCCTACGTTGTAGCGTGCCAAGTCCACAGGGTCAAGTGGATGTGTTGACTTTGATGCCATGATATAACAAACACATGAGCTTTCCCAAAATGGCTAGTCAAGGAAGTAACAATTAGGTACCATAATTAGAAGCAAACCCTACGGTTGAGTGTGCAAAGATCCCCGCTTACACTTTTGATGTGGGACTTAACACACTTACAAGAAAGGCCTAGTTAAGTAGGTGATAATTGGATTCATAGCCCATATTTATATATTCAAGATTCCCTGCTTACATTTCCAAGCAATCCATTGGCTTTAATTGTCATAATCTCCTCTTAATGAGGGTCCAAAATCAATCAATCACTAGTTGGCTCACCAGCACTATAACTAGAAGCAAACCTCGCGTGTGGTGCCCTTAGGCCCACATGATCAGGTGCCTAGGTCGACTTTAGTTCTATATAACTACCACGAGAGCTCTTCCAAAAGGGTTAGCTAAGGAGGTGATAATCGGGTTCGTAAATCCTTTTCATATACCCGAGATCCCCTTATTACACTTTTGATGGGACTCAACCAGACTTGATCAAAGTTGGGCTCAGGCTGGGCTTCTTGGTATTAGGACCTTTCGCTTTGTCCAGGCCCAACTTGGCCTAGCCCTGTCTTTAGGCCTTCTTAAAATCTTAAGCTCGACCTTAAAATGTATATTATGGGCTCGTTTGGAGCCATAAAAAAAACCAAAAAACTTCAAAAAACTTCAAATCCCTCCAATCACATTTTGCCACCTATCATTTTTACATCACTTCAATCCCATCCATTGGTTTTTTTTGGGACGCCAAACGCCCCCTATATCCTAGCCTACTTAATGAGTCCAAGATAAAATAACATATTATCTATTATATATAAAATTGAAATATTATATATGAAAATAAATTACCGTTATTATAAATTGAAGTCGGGCTTGCCCAGACTTGGACATATTTACATAAGCCCCAGCCTGGCCCAAAAATACTTCAAACCTATATTATATGTGTCCAAAAACACTAAAAAAAGGGGTTGTATGGGGTGGGTTGGGCCATTTAGGCCTCTTAGCCAATGATTAGCTCTAGACTCAACACACCAACCCACGGATCAGGGTCATTACGTAACTTCTTGTCTTTCTTCTTGTTTTTTCTTCAATGCTTTACATCACAATTTCTATGAAGCTTATTAAATCATAAATTAATTTTCATCGTCCTTTTTCTTGAAACATTTTAAAACCAGTCACATTCTTTCATGCTTCTTATTCTATGTACGACTATAACATTTTAACTTCTAAATTGAACATGATGACACATTGCAGTCAGATTTTATGGCGAATGAGTTATTTTTTCTTTTCTTGTCTTTTTTTTTCTTTTTTTATTTGTTAAGTTTTATGTGAATGAGTTCTTAAAATGATGAAATTCTCTTCTTTAGATTTTTCTTTGTTAGAGCTGGAATGATGGGATGGCTACTTATCAATCTCTCAGTTTTGGCAAAAAGTGTTCAAGATGGCAACTTGAGCCAATCAATGATTCTCTACCAGCTATTCTGTGTGGTAATATAGTGATGCATATTTTTCATGTTTTCGAACATGTTTCAGATGTTTTGTTGATTTTTCTTTTACAATGTATTTATTCATTTTGTTTACATCTCGTTTCAGCTGTACATTCTGGACTACTTCTTTTATGAGGAGTACATGACCTCCACGTAAGTGCATTATTTGTTTTTCTCAAGGAGAACACCCAACTGTACAAAGTGAAATAGCATCATTCTTTTCATCATAATATATTTGATTTTCTATTATGCTAACCTGCCTTTTATTTCATGAGGTGCATATTTGTTTACTATTATTCTAGTATCTGAGGGTCTGCTTTGGCACAACAATAATGTTGTTTTTTTGCGACCCGGAGGTCATGTGTTCAATGTTCAAAAATAGTCTCTCCAATTATCGGAGGGTAAGACTATACATTGCCCCCTCCTCAAACCCTACATAGACGAGAGCCTAGGCCACCGTTTTTATCATTTAGTGTCTAAATAGTAAATACTTCTTGCTTAAACTAACCAAAGACCTAATAACCTGTGCACAAAGCACCGTTTACATCTGCAGAATTAGCTCAATACTCCTAATTGTTAAATAACCTTATCCTTTCAAACACAAAGGAGGTTGGAATTATATCAGTCCGAATAAACTTGTCATATCATTTGACACCTATGAATTTATGATGGGACTCCTTGACCTATTGGCAGAGCCCTAGTGGAGTCTTATTTTCTTTCTCCTTTCCCAAATATACGAGTTCAAGGGTTGACTGTCAATTATGGTGGAATTGGTCACATGGGAAATAAGTACACTGATGCTTTCTGGTCCAATGCAGAGGAGGTAGTGAAGCTATGAAGCCTGTGCTAATAGTCTAAAGTTGTTCGTATAGATTTTTGAAATTAAAAAAAAAAAAAAAACACACACACACACACACACACAAGCTTTCATTTGGTATTGCCAACAATGTTAGGATAATTGACAAAATATGGAACAATTCTCATCAAGAACTTCGAAGAACACATAAAATGGATTCAGAATATAAATTGATTTGAACTAGGTTTGGGTTTTCCCAATTGTAGTCCATTGATTTGAATCAAGTTTTTGATCGTGTCTGTTAGTTTGTGCTTACCAAAAGATAAAATATAAAAAATGATACCTTAATGTTGAGTCATTTGCTCTTCTCATCTCAATGTTTGTATCTTATTCATTTATGTCGTTACAGTTTGTTAAAATATTAGTTACTATCTCATCTAAAAGCTTAAGTTGTTAGAGATAGGGGGCAGCTTTATTATTTTTTTACTCACAACACGGCCCTCAATTGTGGTCAGACCTTATTCTTATTTTATTTAAACGTGCAAAACACATGTAACCATTGACAATTGGGTTGGTGCTTCAATTCAGGACATTTGCCTGTTGTGAGATAGCATTTTAAGTTGTTATAGTCACTATTTCATCTAAAAGCTCTGTTGGAAAATGTATTTAGTAATCCAGCTATGTTAGGAAGTGTGAATATGTATTCCTAAATTAGAAGATAGCAGTTTTGATTGTTTTTCCTTTTATATCTAGGGCATATTGTGTATATATTGAGGATATTGTACACATATTTTGATATATGAAATTAGTCATTCTCTAATTTTCCACAGGGTATCAGGGACTTAAGTTCTCTGGGAAAACTTGTTCTGGGTTGTTTAGCCTTCATTGCCAGGCATAATTTTTTATTTTCTTTTCTTTTTTTTTTTTCTTCTTAGCCTTAATTGCTGATTATTTAGAAAATTTTCTCAGCCTTAATTACTGAATATTCAAAAAGTCTGGGAGTATCGCCGCTGCTGATAGAACATTGCCGTTGACAATTCAGAAATTAGGTGAAGGGAATCAGTCTAGAAACCCAAGTCATCAATCGTGGGTGTCAATTCAGAATCCCTAGCGATCGAAGTCACCATTGCTGCCTAGAATTGAACGATCTTAGTCGAAGGGCATTGGATTGATTCCTTCGATCATCGATTCTCTCATCATTGTCGATCGTCAGTCACAGTGGGGGTCGATTCCTTTATCATCGTCAATTGAACCTTTCGTTGACTCTAGACCACTTACAGTTCTTTTATTATACTTTCGTATATTTCCGGTGACATCTATCTCCGGCGAACCATACTATGGACATCACCATCCTCCGGCGGCCTAAACTAGATATTAGGCAACCTCCGGCGAAGTTTCGGTGATCGGCCGGTGATCCTCGGGCGAGACCTAGTGCCATTCTATTATTCTATCATCATGTCTGAGACAAATGAGAGGTTGCAAGACGTAACAACTTTTAAAAACCTTAACCCTACAGGTACCTGTTCACTTGCACATTCAGGTAAATTTCCTCTTTCACATGGTTTGAGTGCCTCAGATAGTACATTTGCAAATTCGTGAATTATTGACTCAGGAGTAATAGATTATATGACACATTCTTTTCATAAATTTAGTACATATGTTCCTTGTCCTAGTAATAGAAAAATAACTACTGCAGATAGGTCATTAACCACTGTACCAGGTGTTGGAGATGTCAAGATTAGTCCCTCATTTATTCTTAGGAATGTACTCTATGTTCCAAAACTATCCTCTAATCCTGTGTCTATTTTTAAACTCTCTCATGATTTGGACTGCAAAGTTATCTTTTTTCCCACTCATTATATATTTTAGGACCAGGGCTTAGGGATGATGATTGGACGTGCAAAGGGAAATGATGGATTGTACTACGTTGAATTATCTGAAAACCTGCATATTAGCAATGGCAACTCACCTTTATCATTTCTTTCCGAGCATTCTTATGCCAATAAAGATAGAATATGGATTCACCATTGCAAACTTGGACATCCTTCCTTCGGAGTTCTTAAAATCATGTTTCCTTTTTTATTCAAAGGGGTAGAAAATGAGAACTTTTATTGTGATATCTGTGAACTAGCAAAACACAGACGTGTAAGCTTCCCAAACATTAATACTAGAAGCTCTATTCCTTTTGCATTGATCCATAGTGACATTTGGGGTCCATCCACTTTCCCAAATATTTCAGGTGCTAGATGGTTTGTTTCTTTTATTGATGATTGTACTAGAGTCACCTGACTTTTCCTTTTAAAATCCAAGTCTAATGTGAATAGTATCTTTCCAAATTTTCATAACATGATCAAAACTCAATTCGGGGCTCAAATAAAAAGTTTCGATCAAATAATGCTAGAGATTATTTCAATCAAATTTTGTCACTTTATTTCCAACGGAAAGAGATCGTTAATAAGTCATCTTGTGTTAATACCCCACAACAGAATAGAGTGGCCGAAAAAAAAATGGACACTTGCTATAACTCAGGCCTTTCTATTTCAAAACAACGTACCAAAATATTATTGGGGATAAGCTGTTCTTACAGCTGCACATCTCATAAATAGATTACCATGAAGGGTTTTAGGATTCAAAAGTCTTATGGATACTCTCTCATTTCTACCCTAATCTTTATACCAGAAATCATCTTGTTTAAAAAATATTTGATTGTGTGTCATTTGTTCATATCCACAACCAAAATTGAGGGAAACTGGACCCTAGAGCAATAAGATATGTTTTTGTGGGGTATTATTCAACAAAAAAGGGGTACAAGTGCTATCATCCTTCTACCAAAAGAACCATTGTTTCTGCAGATGTCACTTTTTCTGAGCATGAGTCTTACCTCCCTACACCTTATCTTTAGGGGGTGACGGTATTTTTAGAAAATAAGGATAGAGAATTTTTTTTTCTTCTTGATAAACTTTCATTTATACCTACACGTGTATCTTCTCAAAACTAACCCTCTCAGAACCAGCCTCCTTGTCCCTCTCAAAACCAACCCCCTTGTCAAAATCAGCCTCAACCGATCTTCTCACCAACCAATACTCCTGAACCTGTGACTAGAGGTGATGACACTATTGCTAACCCATGGTTCTCTTAGGTGTACTCAAGGAAGAAGAATCTAGTTTTTGAACTAGTGCAAGTTCAAGAATTAGACTCTAACTCTGAAGATGAGGTAATAGTTTCTAGTCCTTCTTTGCCAGCTGAACCTATATCTGATATTAATTTGCCTATTGCTATAAGGAAAGGAACTAGGGAATACACTAAACACCTATTATACCCACTCTCACATTTTGTGTCTTTTAAAAATATTTATCATCTCATCAGAACTTTCTTATGAGCTTAAATACTGTGTTCATTTCCACCATACTATCTGAGACTTTGGCCTATGAACATTGGAGAAATACCATGAATGTTGAAATACAGGTCTTGAAAAAAAATCAAACGTGGGAGATGGTGGACTTACCATAAGGAAAAAAATCAATGGGATGTAAATGGGTTTTCATAGTGAAGTATAATGTAGATGGCACACTTGAGAGGTATGAAGGAAGACTGGTGGTTAAGGAATACACTCAAACTTATGGGACAGATTATCAAGAAACTTTTGCTTGCATAACTAAAATGAACATAGTCAGAATTTTGTTGTCCCTAGGTGCTAATTACAATTGGCATTTACAACAATTTGATGTGAAGAACGCCTTTTTGCATGGGGATTTAGAGAAGAAAATCTACATAGAAATTCCACCTAGTTTTCGTGGGAACCTGGCAGCTAATAAAGTGTGCAGGCTTAAAAAGGCATTGCATGGATTAAAACAGTCTCCAAGAGCTTGGTTCAGGAGATTCACCAAAATAATGTTAGCCATGGGATATAAATAAAGCCAAGGAGACCATACACTTTTCATCAAGCATTTAGACTCGGGCAACTTACAGTCCTATTAGTATATGTTGATGATATAATATTAACAAGAAATAATAAGAAGGAAAGACAGGCTCTAAAACAAAGTCTAGCAAAAGAGTTCGAAATTAAAGACTTAGGAAGATTGAAATATTTTTTGGGGATTGAAATGGCACACTCAAAGTAGGGAATCTTTATCTCTCAGTAGAAGTACATTATTGACCTTTTGAAAGATACCGGGAAATTAGTATGCAAATCAGCAAGTACACCAATAGATTTCAACTACAAATTTGGAGAAGCAGAAGGGGATGTTGCTATTAATAAAGATGTATCAAAGATTGGTTGCGAGACTTATTTACTTATCTCACACTACGCCTAACATTGCCTATACTGTGAGTATAGTAAGTCAGTTCATGCACAACTCTAAAGAAGTTCACTTGTAGACAGTTTATGGGATGTTGCACTATCTTAAAGGAACTCTGGGAAAAGGTATTTTGTTCCGAAAGAGTGCTAGACTTGTACTTTAAGTTTACGCAAATGTTGATTATGTTGAATCAGTGACTGACAGAAGATCTACAACTTGGTATTGTATTTTCTTGGTGGAAATCTAGTTACATGGAAGAGTAAGAAACAAAATGTGGTGGCTAGGTCAAGTGCTGAATTAGAATTTTGAGTACTGGCACAAGGAGTTTGTGAGCTATTATGGTTGAAGATTATTTTGGAAGATTTAAAGATTAAGTGGGAAGGTCCTATGAGATTTTCCAGTGTTAGCAATCTGGTGCAGCATGACAGAACCAAACACTTCGAGGTAGACAGCCACTTCATCAAAGAAAAACCAAGCAGTAGCTTGATCTGTACACCTTATGCGTCCACTAACTCCCTTCAGCTATTTTAGGAAATGTGAATTTGTATTCCCAAATTAGAAGATAGCAGTTTTCATTGTTTTTCCTTTTATATCTCGGGCATATTTTGTATATATTGAGGATATTGTATACACATTTTGATATATAAAATTATTCATTCTCTAATTTTCCACAAGCTCATACTATTGGAGTGAAGGGACAACTTCAATAATTGTACCATTAATAGTTTAACACAATTAAATTAATTAATCATGTTACTGTGTGTATCTTGTCACTGTCCTTTTATTCACTCTGTGCCATTTGCATTTTCTTGTCAGGGAAACATTTCAATTCTATAATTGCAGTATGATATAATTTACAAATCTGACCTTCCGTATGTGGTTATCTTTTGCAGATGGGATATAATCGCAGAAAACTTGGGATTCATGTTAGTGTTTGGGGATCTAGTTTGGATTCCTTTCACCTTTAGTATCCAGGTAGTCACCTGTTAGATCATAATACCGGAATAAACTTTGTTTCTTGGCATATGGGGGAGGGTGGGGGGTCTGGGAGGACAAAAACTAAAAATATGTCTACCTGGATCTGTATGTTATGCCTGGGCTTGTGACAAATTCTATAATTAGATCATCAGTCAATATGTTTTTTTTTTTGGGGGGGGGGGGGGGGAATGCGATTTAGTCATTTTAGGAACTTAATATTTTCTTATGGCAGGAGAGATGTAAATTTACTATTTTTTAATTTTCTTCCAAGAGTAAATAACCAATCTCGGAAGTATTATCAGTATCCACAGCCAAGTAAGCAAATCCAAATAAGCTTTTAGCAACATCAGAATGGCATGAGCTGGCATGTTGCTTCATTCCTTCACTTGTAGATTGCACCTTAAAAGCCAGGTGGTGAATTCACCTGTCGTCTGAATAATGAAGACAAATTGGTTTTGAAACTGTTTACTTCCTAGTATTCATTTTTCTACTACTGTATGCAGAAGATGTAATCATTAAGGTGATGTTGGTGACTAAAAATTTCCCCTTACTAACTTCTGGATGACTGGTTGTCTCTTCCTTGATGATAGGGTTGGTGGCTTTTGAATAACAAAGTGGAGCTAACAACAGCTGCAGTTATTGCAAATTGCGTTGTTTTTCTGATTGGGTAAATGTCTTTTAGCATACTAAGATTTATCTGATTAAGTTCTTTTACTTTTAAACTTTGCAATTTGGTACCCTTTTTTTGGTTTTTCTAATTTTTTTCTTCTTTGCAACCTGAAATGGCAATTCTTCTTCTTCTTTTTTTTTTTTTTTTTAAACTGGGAAGGTACCGGGTTTTTAGAGGTGCTAACAAGCAGAAGCATGTATTCAAAAAAAACCCCAAAGAGCCAATATGGGGTAGAGCTCCTAAAGTTATTGGGGGAAAGTTGCTTGCTTCTGGTTATTGGTAAGGTTTTTCTCTGATTATATTTTTTTACTTCATCTACTTATAAAAATTGGAAGGAATGAAATTTAAAAATGAACTCTTTGCATGACAGTGAATGAAAGTAAGATTTCTTTTTGATTGTTTCTTAGTCAAAGCAACATAGCAGTGGTAATTTTTCGTTTATCAACCCTCTGTAAGAATGAGGTAGTTTGAGGGTCAATTCTTCTGTCAAAGAGAAATAAGACGAGGTATTTTGCTTCAAGGCTTTAGCAGAATTTGGTATTAGAAATGATATGAACTAATAATAAACATTGATAAGATTAAATATTGACCAACTCTGATCATCACTCAAAAAGTAATTCCTCCACCAATGTTTAGAATCTGAAGGTAAACAAGCAATATTATAAGTTTGGCTGAAATAATTATTCAAGGATTCTTGCTGCAGTTCCTTGATATAACTTAATAGTTAAACTGGTGATTTGAGGATAGTTTCTGGTGTTGTCCTGAGATCTGGTAGCAGGTCAACATTATTGATGCATGATGGTGTTAAAGTACTTTCAAACACTTAAGAGTTCTTCTTTGCCTATACATTTGTATAGGCACAGTATAAAATGCGGCTACTTTTGTGATGGATTTGCTAATAAATAAGCACTGTATGTTTGTCCTCCTGCATGTTCACTTGTCCAAACAGGCACCTATATAGATGGAGGTGTTGTTTCAGAAGCAGTATACATTTCAGTGATAGGTAGAAGCGGGCTTTTGCATTGATGTTAAAAGTGATATTATTCTGCTCCAAAAAAAAAAAAATGATTATTATTATTATTATCATCTTTCTGCCCCTTTAAGATTAAATGAGGCACTTACTGTCGACTACAATCTAAACCTTTGCATGGAACAATTTTCAGTTTGGACAATATATATTGGGAGGAGTCTGTAGCTGTGTCACAGAGAGTGCATTGAATTTTTTGTGGTTTTCCATAGTATTGTGCTTTACAGTCAGACAATATCATTGTCCCTGAGTGTATAATGACTGTTAAACTGGAAACCTGTTCTCTAAGGTGTTTCTGCTGTTTCCAAGGTTAATTAGATGAATCATGGCTTGTTTGATGTTTTCTCAACCCTCCTCTTCTGAGTCTTTCTATAGGGGAATTGCAAGGCATTGTAACTACCTTGGTGATTTACTCTTGGCTTTATCCTTCAGTTTGCCGTGTGGCATAAGGTAAAATGCAGTGTTGTGCCTTGATTTAGTTATGTGATTCAATATATAAAATTTCTCAGTATGAGAACATACGTCTTTGCAGTTCCCCTGTTCCATACTTCTATCCGATTTACCTTCTTATTCTGCTAATATGGAGAGAGAGGAGAGATGAAGCTCGCTGCGCAGAGAAGTACAAGGAAGTGTGGGCCGAGTACTGTAAACTTGTTCCATGGAGGATATTACCTTATGTTTATTAACTATGCCATCGACTAGATGTAATTCTGGGTTCCAGACGAGGATTGTGTGGCTTACATAAGCATGTCGGAACAAAGTTGCAGTTGTTGTTTGTACTTCAAACGCTAAATGTATGTACCTTCTCTTGATCGATTTTGCCAGATTTGGGAAAAAAAAAATTGCAGTTTTGTGGTTAGAGAAGATTTGAGTTTCGATTCATTGTTCATTGTGTATGATTGCATTTCAAAAATGCAGTTACTAAGCTCCTAAGTTCAGAGAATCCACTTGTGGTCTTAGCTCGGTGCGTCCGAGAAGAGAACAACTGAATAAGTTTTAATTTCACTATCTAATTTGAAACACGAATTAATTTTTAATTAATTATTAAATAATAATAATATTGCATAAAGGAAACTTGAGTTCCATCCTAAAAATGAACTAAGTCTGAAAAAATAAAAATAGTAAAATAAAACAATAAGCTAAATTGAAGCAATACTTAATCCAAACTAATTTTAAGGTAAGTATCTATAAATATTATGGGGCATCCAGAAATACTCAGTTTTCAAATTACAACGAAAGATTTAATAATGAAAAATAATTCAAGAGGTACTTAAAAAATCAATTTTAATTAAGAAAATTTTAATCAATGGGACTACCAGTAATTTCAATAAAATATTATCAATCCAAATTGTTTTTGAAAGTGTAGAACTTAGAAATCAAGTGACAATAAATTTTTAGCATGATTTTAATTTAGAAGTTTTAATCCATTAGAACCTTGAGTAATCTCAGTAAAACACAATCAATTCTATTAGTTTTTAAAAAATAAAAAAAAATCCAGTTTACTTTTCTTTGAATCAAAATAAATAAATATTAAACTCCATTTGATCACCCATTATGTTTATAGAACCATTCATAATTGACGATTTGAATCAAGTATAAAAATCATTCTAATATAAGGGATGTTTGGCGCGATGAAAATCGCTAAAAAATTTCTAAAAATCTCTGAAATTTTCTAATACATTTTGCACTCCTTGTACTTCGTAAAACAATTATAAATTTTATATATTTACGTATCCCAACAATTTTTATTAAATCCCAATAACTTTTCTATAAATTCTAAAAATTTTTCACATATTTCAATAAACTCTAGCATAAAACCATTCTGACAGACAAAAAAAAAACTTTTTGGGCAGTTTTTCTTTCCCAAAAACTGATGCAAAAGTTGAAAAATTTCACTGTCAATCTCTAAAAAACGTGATTTGACGGCCGCACACCAAATACAAAAAAATTACTCAAATCACATTCTTTATTATTTTTCGTTATTTTTCCTCACACCAAACACCTCCATAATATTATCTTACATAATTTTTTAGGTAAGGTTAAAAAAAAAAAAATTGTTGAATGGATAATTCCACCCCATATTTCAATTTTGATTTGTTTTAATTTAGGTGGGTGGGTGATCTGGGTTCATAATAAATGAAGAACAACCAAGCGGGCTTCGTTGATTTTCGGTCTCCAATCATGGTGTTCGAGGTCTAATCCTTGACCCCATGCGTTTTCTCTCTCAAAATCCTTTTCTTTGCACTGTTGCTTCTTATTCATACTATACTAGAGTTTCTGATTGATCCTCTTTCGTTTCTTTTTAATCGGACGGACGACGATGATCGAGTTGATAGTTCCGAAATAATGGATGTGAAACAGAGATTTCTCTCTCTAAATTTGTTGAAATATGTAGATATATATATATATACACACATATAAATTTATAAAAATTTTACAAAGTACGATAAGTATAAAATATTTTAAATAACTTTAAAAATTTTTAAAAATTTTCAATATTAAAAAAAAAAATTTTTTTAAGTTGTGCCAAACGGGACTCTATAAAGTATAATTAGGATAATCTGACATGGAAAAACTGTTAAGTAAAAATTTTATAAAATAAAAAATATATATGATAAAGAATTTTATAAAGGGAAAGTGAAAAAGAGGACCTGAGAATGTGACGTCTGAAATAGCTATGAAATGATAGCTTCTTTGGAGGCTGGGAATTCTGAAAAGGGGCTGTTAGTATCACTATTTGTATTAATCATCTAATATCAAATTATAATTTTAAATTTATTTTTGTTAGGAATTATTTGATTTGATTTTAATTAAAGTTTTGTTTAGCCGATCAAAAAATATTAAAAGTCACTAACCTTAAACTACTTTTTATACTTTTTTTAATAAAATTTAACACATATCACTTTTATGTCACATATTTATACTTTCACTGTACTTTTTTCTCAATTTTTTTTTAACCAAACAATCTCTAAATGATTCACAACCCAGTGTTACCTAATTAGCATAAAAAATAATATGAGTTGTAATTTTAAATTTATTTTTATTATAAACTATTTAATTTAATTTTAATCAAATAATTCACAATTTGATATTACATAATTAACTAAAAAAATAATATTAACCTTCCCAAGTTCGGGAATTATACTTTTAATTGGTGGACCTGGGGGTTGATGGGTAGTTGCGAAAGCTTTTCAGTGTCGCCTTTAATCAAATGCACAGAAAAAGTGAATAAAAGGAGGGAGGGGTAGTGGCGGTGGTGGGGGTACCGTATCGCCATGCATGTCTCTTTAATCAATTCTGGAAAAATAGGAGAGAGAGAGAGAGAGAGGGGGAGGGGTTCGTCTTTTATCTGAGAGTTAATTAACCGGTAAAATTTTAAATTTATTTTTTAATAATCATTAGTTAATTCTTTCTAGTATTATTGGAGAGTTTATTTGATTATTAATTTAACAATTAATCGAGATGTGCACAAATTAATCTTAAAATTTTCGGTTAAAAAAAATAAGTGGTCCCCTTTGACGATGGACTCAATTGAATGAATATGATGGTTGCTTGCAGCTTAAGTGCCCCAAAGTCCGTCTTTATTGATTCAATTTTCATTTATTTTTTTAAATATATATATATATATATATTTACATTTTTATTGTGTGCAATAGTTTTTGTTTTATCAGAAGGGACGGAGTCAATAAATTTTAATAAGAGGGTTTTAATAATGGTAGGGTAATATTTTTATAAACATAAATTTTTAATAAAAATATATATATTTAATGAAAATTTTAGTATCATAAGAAACAATATAATTCTCAATATTCTATACATAACTCAAGGTAAAAAAAAAAAATAGGTTGAAGAGAGAAAAGAAACGAGACAAAATCGGTGCATTTAATACACCGGATAAATCCGATATAAATATCAATCATTAATTTCAAAATAAAACACAATGATCTAATGATTTCGATAATTTAAATAAATTACACATGTCACTATTTACCCTTATCATTATCAATTAAAAATTATACTTAACGCACTGAATATGTAGCGGTGTTTAAAAATATCGATTCTGCCCCCAATTAAAAAACAAGGGGGAAAAGAAAATAATAAGGAAAGGGACTGACATGAAGTCAACTCAGGCCCATTGTTTTTTGGATTGCTGATACGAGGAATTTTTTATAGGATCGAATCAATGATTATGATTGTACAATCGCGATTGTACCAATGCACGTGCAAATATTTTGAATAAAATATTTTTTTACATGCATTTATGTTCATTTTTTATTTATTTTATTTAATTATAAAATACGTTAGTTATTTTTTTTCAAAACTTTCAAATGAGATTAACCCCAAACAATTCATGTATGTGTATTTATTTATAAGAAGACTATGAGTCATTTATATCTCTAATTTTTTTCAAAAGCTTTTAAAAATAATTTTTAAATTCTTTTAATTAAATTTTGTCACATGTCACCTTTACATCACATTAACACTAATTTTTATTTTTTTAATTATTTTTAAAACTCGAAACAGCCCTATATATTACACAAAGTTTATCTATTCATATTGTACGTTTTGAACACTTTGTAAGTGGACAAGTAATAGTTATTATTTTTTTAGATAAAATATATTCTCTACTACTTATTAAAAATCTGTTTTAAAACTTGATTTTTGTTTTGTAAAAATTAATTAAAGACTTACAATTCATTGCAATTTATTCCTTATGCTAACATCAGCCTACAATTCTATTGTTAAATAATACATGATATTTTTTTTAAATGTTAAATCACTCTATTATTCTCTAAGGCTCCGTTTGTTTTAGTTTAAGAGAAAACAAAAAAGAAAAGAAAACATTAGTTAGGAGAAAAAAGAAAATAAGAAAAAAAATTATATTTTTTTATTTATTTGTAAGTTTAGGAAATAAAGAATAATAATTTTCTTTATTTTTGTTTGTGAATTGAGAAGAAATTGAAGGAAAAGAAAAGATAAATAGTTATTTTACCATTAAATTCTTGGAGAAATTGGAGCGTGATCAATTTATTTAGTCTTATGACATATTTATAATTTATTTTTTCTTATTCTTTATTTTATGGGGAAATTTTTCATTTTGAAAGTTTCATTAATTCATTTTTCTTTTCTCTCAATTTCTTCTAACTTGGGGAAAAATAAAAATTTTAAAATTTTAACACTCACTTTTTTCCAATTTCTCTCGATTTCATTTTTTTCCTCTCCTTAAAAAAAAAAAAAAAAACTCACAAACAAGTTATTGATTTTAAAACATTTTTTTCTTTTCTTTTATTTTCTTTTCATTTTATTCCATCCAAATGCACGGTAAAGGATACAAATGTAAAATCACATTTGACACCTTACCAAGGTTTAATGTGAAAAAATCGCATTCAAATCACTCATTCCTATCAACTTTTAATTTTATTTTATTAGCATTCATTTTGAACCTTTCACTGTACCAACTTTTAATAAAATTTTCCCATCTATTGCAAACTAAATTCTAAAATAATTGTTTTTAATTTTAAATTAGTAACAACGTGTCTTTATTTATTTATGTTTTTATAATTATTTAAATTAATTTAATTTTTATTATTTAAAAATATTATTTATTAGTTTAAATTATTGTTTAATAGTTTATCAATTGTCGATTTAAATTAAAGAAAAATTATTACCCATCAATTCAATTAAAACGCTAACACCTTCAAATAAATTTCAGTTCAAAGTGCGAATCGCAAGTGTGAATAAATAATTTTACATTTTTTTATTCTTTAAAAAGTTACTTACGTAACATTAAACGATAAAATTGATTGAAGAACCACATTGGAATAAATTAAAAAGTACAAATTCCTGACTATTATAATTAAAACAATTATATCCAAAAGTGAGATTCTATGAAAAATGTAACAGTCAAGGTATAATTTACTTCAATTCTTTGTTGAAAATGTTATTATTGCACTTTTCATACAAAAACAAGACTATTAGTCTCACCACTCATTTATCTCACACTCATTTATCTCGCATTAGTTACCGTTCGTCTTATTCTGTACTGGTGACTACCTGTAGTTACACTAACTGCTCTAGGGCAATTGGCCAGAACTCTTGGCTTCTCTAAGGGAGGTCAGGAGTTCGACTATAAGGCCCAACAAGTCTTGAAGGTATTCACACAAGGTGTGAGCCTTGGACTTAACTAGTTTGTGTGATTTGTGGGATATTACGCAAGTCCTTGGTTTACTCATCAAATACGCGGTTCGTTGAGGGCTGTAATAAATCGGTGGGGTTCCGCGTCATAAAAAAAAAACTACCTGTAGGTACAAATGTCTTTTATATAAAATTATCACAGTTGTAAAATATTATCTCTTATTTAAAAATCAACAATAAAATATGAACATTGGGTGTGAGATAAAATAGAGCGACTGAGGATGGCATTGCTAATACAAAAATGTGATTCTTGTGGTAATGTTATAATTTCCAAAGCATTTTCATACCCTTGTGATTTCTTGAATAGGAGGTCCAAAAGAGTGTTTGGGTACTAAATCCCCTAGCCACGTGCACAGATTGACAACGTGCTTAAAACAATCTTGTTGCTAAAATGAATCGCAGAAAAAAAAAAAAAAATCAATAGAACCAAAATTATACGAACTACCTAAAAGTCATGGTTATGTGCATGGTTGAGCATCAATGGGTACAGTTTAAAATTTATAATTTTTTTTGTAATCGAACATATTATTTTTAAAAATTAAAAATACTTACTAAATCGATCAAAAAACATGGATTGACCAATAATTAACCGAAACAAATTATATCGATTTGATTTCAGTAGATTTAGTTATTTAAGCATATAAATTTAAATATATTTTTTATATTTTAATTATAGAGCTAAAATAATAATTTTTATATCAGTGTTATTTAAGATTTAGAATATATAAACAAAATTAAAAAATGACCGAGATTATTAAAAAAAGAACAAAAGTCAAATGAGTATTTAATCTTATAATGATTTGTTAATTCAATTTGATTATTTTGATTTATTTGATTTTTAAAATTTTAAAATCATAACTAAAATTAATAACTGTTATTTTTACCAAAAAAAAAAAATTGAATCAGCCGTTGCTATATAAATAATAGAACTAAATTTCTTAAATTTAATTGATATAATTCAAAAACTAAATTTTGTATAAAATTATACACACCAGCAGTTACATGGCCCTCTCCACACACCCGGTGAGGAGAATTTACACTTCCCTGGACGTGGAGCGTTCTCAAGTGCTTTATTCACTTTTATCTTTCCTAGGCAGCTGCTTTATACTTGCCCCAAAAAGTAATGAACCCACTTTCAAATCATTTAGAGCATGTTTAGTGCGATCAAAATTTTTAAAAATTTTTTAACATATTTTATATTCTATTCTTTGTACTTCGTGAAATAATTATAAATTTATATATATTTATATATTTTAATAACTTTTTACAAATTTAAATAATTTTTTTTGCAAATCTTAATAATATTTTACAAGCTTTAATAACTTTTTTACAAATTTAAAAAATTTTTTACATCTTTCAATAAATTCTGACATACTTTATTAAAATTGATAATTACTAATAAAATTAAAATTAATTATATTATTAAATTATTTTATCAAAATAAGAATTACTTTTCATGAATAATAAATAATTTATTTTAATAAATTAATTATTATTGAAATATTAATATATGATTAAAATTATTCACTTTAATAAATTAAAACTATTTTTATAGTCAATTATTTAACTTTAAATTATTTATTTTATTAAATTAATTATTAATCATATAACACATGTCATAATATTTTGCTAAAATTAAATTTGTAATACTAGAATAATAAATGATTTTTAGTATAAATAATAATTAAATTGATTTATTATTAAAATAAAAATATTTTTTTATCAAAATGAAGGTTATTTACAATTAGAGATAATAATTTATTATCAAAATCACTTATTATTAAAATATTTTAATAAATAGGTGTTTTATATAAACTAATTGTTATTTTCAAACCAATTTTTTTTTTAACCGAGTATCAAACCAAACATATTTAAATTATGCGCATGAATTATCACTCATACTCTAAACCTAATGTAATCATTAGTTATTAAAATTTATTTTTTTATTTAAATACGACTAAAAAGATATACTATCCTTATAACTCATATCGGTGCATTCAGAGTGACAAAAAATTAATTAAAAATAATAAAAATTATAATCTCATAATTCGTACAATGAAAAAAAAAAGTTAAAAATTTTTTATTAAAATTTGGTGCTCCAGAGTTATAAAATTACAACTATATTCATACTTTCTCAATTAAATTATATTGTATGGGAAAATTTTTCATTAAAAAGGAATAACAATACGAAGTAAGAAATTAAATATAATTTCAAAATGCATTAGAAAGACGCACATTATTTTAATTTTACGTATTTTAAGCTATTGAAATAAAAATATATATGTTTATAGAAATGTCAATGGAAAGTGTTCTGAGAGGGATATGTGTTATATATAACATATATTATCATTTAATATATATAAAGAATATTAATTAGTATGTAAACAGATATAGAATAAATATAGATTAACATTCTTATCTCCGATTATAGATTAATTAAAATACTCATATCTATAATATATATATATATATATATATGTTCGGCAGCAAATTTTACTGTCGAAACTGCTGACCACGCCAACCAGAAAGATTACCGTGAACCTGCCGAACAAAGACAAGAGAAAGGTTACGGCCGGAGTGGAGGTATCTGGCCAGAAAACCCTCCGATACTCAAGTCAGCAAATCGCTTTTGGAAGAGAATTTTTTCAGATAAAATGAGTAATCAGATAAGTTGACAATAGTCAGCTTATCTTATTATTGGGTCAGATCTTGTATTTATAGTAGCGTAAGATAATAAATAAAATAATACTTGAGATTTGGCTGTATTCAGATCTCTAAGTATTTTTTCCCTTCCCCTGCTTTAAATGACTTTCACTTCTCATTTAATACCATATACCTTTCATTAAATGTTTCTGGTAGTTAAATACGGCGATATAGCCGGATTCAGTTGTCAAACTGTTTACCTGTCACATCTATCAACCACTCGTAACGAGATGAACTAACTAAGTTTCCCTCAGAGTAATAAATTCATAGTTCTGTCACAACTAAGATGCATTTATAGTTACAAGGCCATATTAATGCTGTAGGGCACTTGCGAAACATTTATTAGCCGCCAATCGAGGGGCCGAACAAACTTACTTTTGAGATCTTCGGTTAATGCCACGTGGCAACATGTCAATCATCGATACTGAAAAAGTTAAATTAACATAAATCATTTCTACTACTGGCCACGTGTCTACGTATATAATGCACGTCCATTTAGCCACGTGTCAACCATAAATTGTTCGGTACTGGGTCACGTGTCATAGGTCAAAGTGTTCGGCGTTAGGCCACTTGTCACCCCATACTTTATTCGGCATTCCATGAGCCTAAGTTTGATTTTACCCAACAATATATATTGTATATATTTTACATCTTCTATATTAGTTAAGGCAATATTCTACGTTTGAATAGAATGATATTTTATTTCATTACCTTGTATAGCATTATTTTTTGTAAGTTCTCCTTAACCCTATAAATAGTGTATCTTCATTAATGTATTGAATTATTTAGATATATAATATATAGAAGTTTTGACTATTTCAACAAAAAGTATTAATAAAAAAGTACAAATTTATTGATATTTTATTTTCTCAGTATCATACAAGAAGTGGTTGGAGTTCTAAAAATATTTAAAAAATCAAAAGTTAGTATTAAAAAGATATAAAAAGTGATATTTGATAAAATTTAATTGAAAGAAATTAAAAACATTTAATTTCTTTTTTTAGGAGATTGAAGTGCAAAATGTATTGCAGGAATTGAAGTTTGAATATCAACATTAATGATTTAATCAAAATTTATTATTTCAGTCAAACATTCGTTAATTCAATCAAAATTATTTTATACTTCTGTCCTTACAGTAAATTTTGTACTTCAACTCATTTATATATATATATATATATATATTTTAAACTCGGAACAGAATCATAATTTTAACGTGTGTAAAAATTATTATCACGCCATGTTACTGTTACACTTTATTTGAAGAAATGAATCACGTGGTTCAATACTTCGTAAATAAGGAGCCAAACGAGGGTCGCGGTGGTAGGACCCCTTCTTTTCTTTTCTTTCTTTCTTTTTTTTTTAATAAATAAGATAATTTAGATTAAAGAAAAAATAGAATAATTTCCAGCATAATTGGAAAAGACGTACCTCTCGAGCTGGCCCCACTCAAAAAGGAGGTGCCGTAAAGCGTTTCGTTGATTGAGGTAAATTACACTAACTTCTATGTTCTAATAAAGATACCTTTGCTTTATTATTATTGTTATTATTATTATTTTATTAACACAGGCAACAAGTCAAAAATTGCAGCTGCGCGTATAAATTTAAAACGTGTTTAGAGTGATAAAAAGTCAGATAAAGTGAGATAAATTATAAATTTGTATTTTATGTAATGAGATAAAAAATAATAATTTTTAAAAATTTTAAAAATTTTAAAAAATTTATAGTAAACCAAACAGAACCTTACTCTATAACTCTAAAAGTCTAGTAAGTTTTTAAGTTTTTATATTTTATTTTTTTAAATAATTAAAATTATTTTAATACTCTCTATAAATTATAAAAAGAAGGTGTTATATTAGAATGTGTTTTAAAATAACATGACAATAATGCTTTTGTAACTAAAATATATATTTTTTGATAATTATTTTTTTTCTAAACTATTAACACCCATTAGAGTTTTACTATTTCGGTCCTTAATTCTCTTTTAATTATCCAATTTATTCATAACTTATTCTTATAAATTCTCACATTAATTATCAGACCATAGCCAAACAAGTCAATTATTTACTAAAAAAGTGCAAGATAAGCATTGCATCAAGGTCACCTAACATTATCACTTTTATCCCTTTTTCTTTTTCTCACCTAAATCTATCTATCAATTTTTGGCTTTGTCACCATCATCACCCCATTTATTCTCTCCCTTTAGATTAGCATAATATTTGAAATCATATATGCCCCCATTACTTTTATAATTTACATTACAAAAGTATATTGGTTAATTCAATTGTATCTTAGATAAGACGCAATCTTGCCATCTTGGTGAATCTTAATAAAAAAACATAATATGGATGATAAGATCCACGAAATCATTATTATCATTTTAGATAACTCTAAGACAATTTTATTAGGGTATATTTGAATTGAAGATTTGACGAGAAAAAAATAATAGTAAAAGAACGAGTGAAATAAAATATAGAAGAACGTGGCCTTTAACTCAGTGGTTGAAAGTCTCATCTGTCTGCTCATGGCTCAAATTCGAGTCTTTCCCTTCCCTCCTTAAAAAAAAAAAAGAAAACCTTACCTTTTAAAAGAAATAAAATATAGAAAGAAATATAAAATTTTAAAAGTACGTTTTAATTTGGGTAAATAAAAATATAAGAACATAGAATGAATATATCAATAAACTAATTTTTTAATTTAATTATTCTTGAATTTTACAAATTCATACTTTTTCCCTTTTACCTTTAGTACAAATCAAATATGAAAAGTAATTTTAAATCTTTGCCTTCTTTTTTTTTTTTTTTTTCCCCTGAATATATTGTCCATCCATACATTATTGGTTAAAAAAAATGGGAGGTTGACATAAATTTTAATATCAATTTTGTGATATTTTGATATGAGCTGTTAATCTAAAATTCAATAGTTTAAACTGCATACATAAATTTTTAATTAAAAATTACATAAATATGTTTGGATCCCAGATCTTATTATCACGTAACGGATACACGAATTGATGTTGAACTCTCTAATCCAATAGTTTAAACAAATACATAAATTCTTAATTTAAAAAATACATAAATATAATTGAATCCTAAAATTTATTGTCACGAAACTAACATTAAGGTTACAGTTGGTGTACAAAAAAGTAAGAAAAAATGAGAAAAAATTGAGATAAAATATGGTTTAGGAAAACTTTTTGTGTTTGGTGCACACTGCTCAAATTTTATTTTTTGGAGATGAATAGGACAATTTCGTTCCAATAGATTCAAAATTTTAGATAGTCATGACTTCTTTACACTACAATCCGTCCAAAAGAATTATAAAAACCATTTGGACAAAATTTGTCTGCACAATTCCGTCAGAACGGTTTTTATAATCTGTTATAACAGTTTTAAAAACATCACAAAAATAGTTAAAATGGGCGTCATTTGGTAGATTGGAGTCCATAGTGAGAATGACAAAAAAAATTTTACTATTTGATTAACTGAATTCTAGTTATAAACTTTTTTTGGAAAGATATTAAACGTTTTTTTAATTTTAATAAGGTAAAAATGTGTAAAATTTTATAAAAATTGTCAAAAAATTTTCAGAGAATTTTATCAACTTTTTGTGCACCAAACGCATCAAAAAATTGATGCCTCCCGCGAGGGAACTCACTGATTAAGACCTGTAATGCAAGTCCCCATCCATCCTCCTCAAAAAGTAAAGCGTAATGGGGAAGTAAAAACTGTACCAAACCTCTAAACAAATGCATAAACAAAGGCCAGGGGTAATGCTAGAGCAACTATGGGTGTCACAAAAGACCACCAAACAACCTCCACGACCGTCTTCTCCACTACCCATCAAACCCGCAAAACATGACTACGCCGCGAGCATTTGACCCGAATATGCGGATTTGGACTCAACATGATCTTGGTAGAAGTAGAGAACTTATATTGAGCAACCATTTATTTGGATGCAAAATATTATTCAAAAGATTATTTTCTTCATAGTTTAAAATAATATTTTAAAAATAATTTGCGTAAAAATAAATGAAATCTAAATGAGTTCAAGTCAAATTTACTTATGGATTTTTATAACAAATTTATTTATTTTTTGTTACAAATCCAAAACTCGTTCTATCCCTCAAACAAATTTCCTTTCAAATTCATTTATTTTTAATTAATAATCCAAAATCTGTCATCTTTCATTTGATTAGCTGCTATAAAAATTCTTAAAACTTGGCTATCCCTTATGCATTTATGTGCCCAATTAGTTGATCTTTTAATCGAAATCTTAAATTCATTTTGTCCTACTAAATTAGTTATATATGATAAAAGTTTCAAAAATCTATACACCTAGAAACTTAAAATCAAATTATTTAACAAAAGAATCACAAGTTATCACTTAAAAAAAATATAAGTGATTTTATGTGTTTCTCCTTCCATCAATAGTAAATACAAATCTAAATAACGTAAAGTAATAAATTAGAAAATATACTAGTTTTTAATTGAAGTCATTTCAAATATGTAAGTTCCAGTTAAAAACAATATTATCATATTAGTCAAATAATCAATAATTACAATAATTGAAAAATAATAACAATAATATTATAAATGATGTAGCTAACGATCTTTTGATGCATATTTTTTTTATATAAATTAAAAAAAGGGGTTTACACTTCAATCTACATTAATGCATTGTAATAACATTATATATAATTGATATAAAATATAATAAAATATATTATTTAAAAAGTAACTAATTGGTATTTTATGGGTATCAAATACACTATTATTCTATAAATAAATTTCAAACTCATCTTAATCACTTTAAAGTATTTTTAAACTAATCATATACCTTTTTTAATTATTGGATTATCATTTTTACTTTTCTAATTATGGTGGCGTTTAGCGCACTAAAAAGAGATAAAACGTGATTTGAGAAATTTTTTGTGTTTAGTAAATACAGCTCAAATCACATTTTTTGGAGATGAATAGTAAGATTTCGTTCTAATGAACTGAATTTCTGTTTGAACGGATTCAAAATTTTAAGCAATTATGACTTCTTTATACTATAATCAGTTCAAACGGATTGTAGAAACCGCTTGGACGAAAGTTAGTCGCGCGATTCTGTCAGAATGATTTCTATAATCCGGTAGAACAATGTTAAAAACGTCACAAAAAATAGTCAAAGTGAGTGTCATTTGGTAGTTTAAGAGTCCATGGTTAGAATGGCGAAAAAAATTTTACTATTTGATTAACCGAATTCTAATTATCGATTTTTTTTGGAAAGATATTGAATGTTTTTTTGAATTTTAAGAATGCAAGAATGTATAAAATTTTATAGAAATTTTTAAAAATTTTATAGAAATTTTTAAAAATTTTCAAAGATTTTCAACAACTTTTATTGTACCAAATGCAGCCTATATTGTAAAAATGTAAAAATACCTCAATAAGTTAATACATAAATACTGATCCACGTATACACATACTGGTCCACTTTATATAAATGCCCGGTGCAAGGCAGGCGTAAATAAAGTATTTTAAATGATCAAAATTTTTGTTTATATTGAAAAAATTGACCCGCGAAGATGTTAAAACCCGAATCCGATTTGTTAAATCTTAGACCCCAACGAAAGATCTGCGGTGGCTTCTGTTGCATTCGCCCACTGATTTGCCCACAAAAGCCAAAACGAAAGCGCAGAGAGAGAGAGAGAGCGCAGATAAGATTCGCATTCCGGATTTGATAGTCACGAGATAGACAGAGAGAGGGTCCCACACACAGTACGGTCAAACTACCAGAGCGTGAGACAGGGAGAAAAGGTCAAAGATATATCTAAAAGACGCGCGCGTCGGTCCAACAGTTACGGTTTTCTTTTGGGGCGAAATGTATGGCTGCTGCGGGTTC
Source organism: Vitellaria paradoxa (assembly GCA_019916065.1). Classification (NCBI taxonomy): domain Eukaryota; kingdom Viridiplantae; phylum Streptophyta; class Magnoliopsida; order Ericales; family Sapotaceae; genus Vitellaria; species Vitellaria paradoxa. Next base: position 8,049,536 of record CM034234.1, read on the forward strand.
TACTTTAATTAATTCATGAGCTTCCATGAGAACCCTTGATGGGGCGGCTTGATTAAAAGATCATGATTTTGATCTCGTGTCCGTTATGATTTGGTGGGGTCGAAATCTCCCGTCACATCCATTTCGACGCGGCTGCTGCGTACTCTTTCAATATTCAAAACCAATAAAAATATGGCTGCATTTAGCTGCCAAAAAAAAGTAAAAATTTTTGACAATTATTCCTTTTTGATATTTAGAAGGTATTTGAATAAAAAAGAAAGTACTAAGTACCAAAAAAATTGACACAAAAATAATACGATAAAATTTAATTAAAAAAATTAATAACTTTTCTTAACTCTAAGTAAATTTTAATATATTTTATTAATTCAAATAGCACTTTGATAACATCATCAAAAATTACTAAAAATATATAAATTCTCTCAAAATTTTTATCAAAATCATTAAAAATTACTAAAATTTTAAATTTTTACCAAATACATTAAAATTTTTCATTATTGAAATTTTCTAAAAATTAATAATTTTTTTTTGTGTAACCAAATGCAGGCAATATTAACATTAAAAGACATTTTCAACACCTTTGTCAAATGATTATTAAAGAAAATGGTTTCATAAAATTCTATTACTATGTTATAATTCAAATATTGGAATTTCAGTGGAAGAAATTAAATAAGTTAAATTTTAAATATAAGATATTAATGTGTAAGATAGGCCATTTGTGTTTAATGTCACATTAAATTAGCTATTTATTTTATGTTCAAAATTTTCAAATTTTATTGAACATAAAATAATTAATTATTTTAAAATTAAATCAGATCATATTAATTTCATACTTTTCAATAATTTGTGTATTTGATTTGATAAATAAAATTTTTTATTCAGAACACATGTTTAAATTTAAGAATTAAATTTAAATAATTTAAGAAAAAATATCAAATTTGATTACATTAATAGAAATTAAAAAAATAATAATATAATATATAAAATTAAATTTATCCACTTACTTAAATAGCATAAAAAATAATGAATTATTATCAAATTCTATTATTTTAACTTAAATTTTAAATTATATAAAAATGTCAAATTTTAAATTATGATATAAAATTAAATCCAACTTATAAATACTTATTCTAATTCCAAATTAGTAAAAATTATTACCAAATAAAATTAAATCTCATCAAATTATCATACAGAGCATTAATATTTAAATAAAAAATAATATTATAAAAATAACGTAAAAAATAATATTCGCATCAGTTTACACCGATCAAACAATTTTTTAATAACTTACTATAAAACATTTTTTAATAAAATTAAAAGCATTACACGTGCGTGGATGACAATTGCATGGAGAATTATGCGGCGACCAAACAACGTCAATTTTGAAAGATGTTTAGCAGATAGTGGATAAAAATTTATTAAACTTATTTTTGAATAGAAAACTCATGTAATTTAACGTTAACGGACACTCCCGTTCCAACCTCCCAATCATTACCAAGAAACACAAACAAACAGTCCCAGAACTCACATATACTGTAGCACCGATTGTAGGAAATCCAATACCAACCCCAACCACTAGCTAGAAAAGCGTTTACCGAGAGCCATACAAGGGGGACCACTAACGGCGTCAGCAATCAGCAACTGCACCGCAAAAGAGTAAGTAAAAACTTCGAAATCATCGACGGGTAGAAAAACGTAACGTCCGCACCGCTATAAGCCTCGGTGAGATCGCCACGCTTAACGGAACCCTAATCACGTCAATGCCTAACATTGACAATTCTCACGCCTGGCACGTGCCAAAAGTCGGGCTAAATCGCCAAGTCAGCCGAGCTCACTCACGTGTTTGCTTCGCACTTGGACGCCTTATCCGGCGCAGTTATTATATGGCTCCGAATTTACATATATACCCATGCATGCGCTAAGCCCTGTGTTTGCACCTCATTAAATTATAATTTTAATAAATTAAATAAATAAATAAATATATTAGATTTTTTTTTACTATATTAATGTGGTGGGTGTGATCCACCGGAAAAGCAAGTTCATCGCCAGAAAGAGGCCCCTCTATGGAATAAAAGCCCTGCTTTTTCAGTTTGATCCGTTTCCTAATTTCTCTACTCCTCCGTTGGAAAAAGAAAACTTCACTATTTTTCTCTGCTGTCCGGTGAGTGAACAAGATCTCTGGCTATATGACCCACTTTCCGGTAACTCTGATCTGCAAAGCCCATTTAATCTATATATGTTTTTCATTTTCAATTCATCCCTATATAGATGGATGAAGAATTGAAAGTAGCGGTTTTTTTTTCCTGCAATCTTTTAATGTATTTACTGAACCAGAATAAAGAGATCTGTTTGATTGGGAGAACTGTTGTTTTAGAGTATGGGTTCAATGAATCATGTGTCTAGCTTTTTCTGTTTCCAATCGTCTGTTTCTTTAATTTCTTTTATTTTTCTTCTTATTTTTAGATGATATTGATGGGAGTTTAGCAAAAAGAGTTTGAATTTCTTTTGTTCAATTTACAAAGGAATTGGAACTTTCTGGGAATTTTAAGAGGAAAAGAAACATGCCTAGAAGAATTGGAAGACAGGGGAAGAAGAAGAAGAATGAGCCTTTTCCCGGGGCAGTAGACGTGGATGTGAGCTTGATTCCGGACGCAAAGGATTTCCAGATTTCAAGTACATGGATTCCTGTAACGCCAGTGAAGCCCATTCTACCAAAACCCCATCCGATCTGCACAGACAGACGAGAAAATCAACAACCAAATTGGTCTGCTACAGACCAATTTTCGACTGGGCTTGAACGAGGAAATACAGCTCAGGGAATCGTTGCATGTGCGCTGAGAAATTCCATGAACAAGGGTTTTGGTAATTGGGAGGAACCTTTAGAGGCAAATTTTCAGGTTTCTGGCGACGCAAGTTGTTGCCGCGAATTCACAAATCTTATAGCACTTGCAGATGCTGCTGTTACGACTGGGGATTCCGCAAATGCTACTCATCAAGCAAATGTTAATGCAGTAACCGGTCCTTTCATTTCCATTAACTGCAATGGATTCCAGACCAGTCTTGGAAACCAAGATATTACTGGAGCAAAGCCTGCACTAGATACAGCTCTATGTGAGTGTTACTAAACTCAGTTTTAGATTTGCTAGCAGATAATTTTAACTGAAACTGACTCGTAACTTGAGAACAACAAAAATGTGTTCGGTACAAGTAAGAATACAACTAAGAGACTGATATTTTAACTGAAACTGACTTGTAACTCGAGAACGACAACAATGTGTTCGGTACAAGTAAGAATACAACTAAGAGAATAACACGTGTAGCTGCAATGCAGTTCCAGATGTGTTGGGGCCATTAAATTCCCCAGTGCGATTGGACATACCTTCTATGCCAATCTACATTTAGATGACGAGGGATTTGCCCAAAGCCGTTAGTTAAATGCAGCAATTCCATAACTAAGTCAGTCAAAATTTATTTTTCCCAAATAAGTCACCTGCTAAAGTCATTCCTAAAAGCGTATTCAGCTTGAATATGCTGTTCCAAACAGCATATTTAAAGCAAACTCTCAAGCATCTATCAAACATCAACGTAAATATGCAGTTTCGAACAACATATTCAAGCTGAATACACTTTTTGAAATGACGACTTTAGGGGGTGACTTATTTAGAGAGAACAAATTTTGACTGACTTAATTGTAGAGTTGTCATTTAAATCTTACCTAGAGGAGTGGGATTCAAGATGACCAAGCTACGGCTGCTGGTATAGCCCTTGCCATGCCATTCGGACTGTTTCCTTTACCACGTGCTAGCATGTCCCTAAAGACATTTTTCAAGAATAAACTGGTTAGCTGACTATTGGAGATGACTTCTCCAAAAAAGTTTGTTACTTTCCCCTTAGGAAAAGTTATACGAGCAAAATGAGAATGAGGCTACATTCCTAATGCTATAAAATATCACTTTAGATTCTGTTGATACTTTATTCTCAAGTCTGATGTGAAATGAAACCCCTGTGCCCTGCAGGTGGAAATTTTTTCCCTTCCCCATCCACCAATGGTCTCGATTCACCACCAAGGGCATTTACAGATGCATTCTTGAGCAGGAACATCCCTTCCCAGTTTGCACCCATAACACCAGATCAGTCCAAGAAAGCACAAAACAAGCAGCCCTGTGATACAGAAAATTTAGATGTAGATGAAAGACCAAAGCATGTGAGGGATAAGCAAGGGAACGAAGTTCTTACCACAATGGTTGAAGTTCAGGTGCTTCATGATAAAGAACTTCAACATTTACCAAAAGATTTGACAGGTGATGCTGTTTCCACCCAACTGGATGAGAATCACAACCCTGACAAGGGAGGCCACCCTGAAATTGACCTGAACAGAACACCACAGCAGAAACCAAGAAGAAAAAAACACAGGCCAAAAGTGGTTATAGAAGGTCAGCCAAAAAGGAGTATAAAGCCAGTGACCCCAAAGCCTGCGGACTCCAAGGCAAACCCAACGGGTAAGAAGAAATCTGTTCTGAAAACTGAACTTAACAAAACCCCTGACACTGCCGCAACTGAAGTAACAAGTGGAAGTACAGATCCAAAGAGAGCATCAGAAGCAGGAAATTCCTGCAGAAGATCATTGAATTTTAACTATGAAAGGCAAGTCAGAGAAGAAAGCTCTTCATGTAGGCTGCAGTCTCATATCAATAAAGAATCACAAGCGCAAAACTTTTATAGCACGGCTGAATCCAAATCAACCATGCAGCTTGGCCAGGGGATGGAGGTAATGGTTGAGAAGACACAGATCGGCATTGCATATGACCTCACACATTCCATGAACAAAGTGCTTGAAGATTACTTATCAATGCCTGAAAGACAAGCCCCAAGCCCCCAGACCTCTACCAAGACCAATCAACCACAGGAAAATCTGAAGGTTCTTGTCCAAAATGAAGATATAAGAGGAAAATGCCAGATAGTTTTCTTAGATGAAACACATGATAAACATGGAACTGATGGAAGCAGTAAAGAAGTGATGATGAAAACTGACAACTTGTCAGCACCAAGGAGTCCAAATGATTCCAACTGCAGCAGCAGTACATGTTTGACTGAGGGAGCACAAGCAAGGGGATTGAAGAGGGGGCATTCCTGCACTATTGATGAGGCAGAACCCAGTTGCATGAATGTGATTGGTGGTCATTATAATACTTTGCATGAATACATGACAATGTTTCGAGCCAATATATATGACCACAATGGAATTCCTGGCATGCATTTCCCTGGAATTTGCAAGAAAAAGAGAACTGAGAAAGTGCATGGTTCATCCGCATCTAGCCCATTATCCACTTTGACCACTTCAGAACAAAATTCAAGACAGGCAACCCCATTTTCTCTGAACTATGCCTGTGCAGCTCGTTATGCACCAGAAATCAATTGCAGGTTTTCTGCTGCTCAATTTAACAGTAGCAGCACGTCGGCCAAAACTGCATCACATTTGGATGCTCACGGGAAGCAGCAAACTCTTGAATGTAAACTAGCTTTGGACTTGAAAGGAAGGACAATGACAAAGAAGAGATCCAAGGCTCCTACCCGAGTACGCGATTTGACTTCACTAATTGGAATTGTTGGGTGTAGACAATTGCCAACTTTTCCTGCTGGCATAGCGCCAACATATGGTGATGTGCAAGGGTATGAGATTTCAAATCAACCTCACACATGCATGGAGGCCTTGGTGGCAGACACTCGTGCAGCAATGACAACAAAGAAGCGGACTAAAAGAAACTCTTATGCCACAACAGTGAGTACAGGTATGTATGGTAACCACCCCAGTCCCTTGGCAAGGCAATAGACACTTCTTCAAGGGATATGTGGGGGGGTAGCATGTGACTAGATTTTATTATTATTATTATTATTTTCCATTTTTGGACGTGGTGTGGGACTAGAGACTATTCCTGTTAAAGTCACTAATTTTATAAATATCCTGACACATTTGATGCATGTTATCTTCCAGATGAAATTCTCAAGGGAACTCCTACCATTGATAAACTTGTTGAGAAGTTAAAGAGTATAGATCTCAATCGGGAATGCAACCAAATCACAACTCAAGGGCAGGGTGCACTTGTTCCTTATAACTTAAGATATGAAGAGAAACATGCACTTGTTCATTATCGAAGAGATGGAACTGTTGTGCCATTTGAAGGTTCATTTGATCCAGTCAAGAAACGACGACCACGACCCAAAGTTGACCTTGATGATGAGACCAATAGAGTATGGAAGCTGCTTTTGGAAAATATAAACAGTGAAGGCATTGATGGGACAGATGAAGAGAAAGCAAAATGGTGGGAAGATGAACGAACAGTTTTCCAAGGGCGGGCAGACTCTTTTATTGCACGCATGCATCTTGTGCAAGGTACCAATACAAATAATCATTTAATTTCTGCAGAAAAAAAATATTTTGCAAACCTTTACTTAAGGAATACTAAAAAATATCCCGTCAAATAGCTAACACATCTATTTGATATTGCTTATTAATGAACATTATAGAAATGCCAGTTACTAGGATTCACATTTAAAGAATTCATATCATTGACAATACAGAGGGGCAGGGGCCCATCCATGAAGTACTCACTTGGACCATACATTGCTAGTCTCAATCATATTAAATGCATATCTATACTGTAATATTAAAGTTGAATCTCTGAATAGTTTTTCCTTTTTTTTACGAAGTTGAGTAAATAACTTAATAGGTATATTAAAATAAAAATTAATTTTTTTTATTTAATAACTTTTAGACATATTATTCTCATTTTTACAGGAAAACAAAAACTTGAAAAAAAAAATCACTAATGCATGTTGCTCCATGAGGCGGATGATGTTACTGAATCTTTTCTATGGTCTAAGCTATAGCCGCAACAAACCAAGATAATTATATGGATGAGAATGCGCACTCCAATATGCAAGCACGGATGATCATATAAATTCAACATAATATGGTTTTGAAACCTCCAAAATGACAATATTTGTGTTTATTCATCATAGTTTACTAAATTTTCACAGGAGATAGACGCTTCTCTCCATGGAAAGGATCGATTGTGGACTCAGTGGTTGGAGTTTTCCTTACACAAAACGTCTCAGACCATCTTTCTAGGTAATTACATTTTCTAACTTAAATGATGCATTGAATGCTAGTTGTAATGGAAGCCCTCTTCACTCTACTCCTTTGTTCTTTGCAGTTCTGCCTTCATGTCTCTTGCTGCACGATTTCCTCTTAAATCAGAAAGCGGCGAAGGGTCATGCTCTGAAGAGACGATAGTATTGGCCAAAGAACCAGAAGTGCATATACTAGAGCCAGAGGATGCCATCAAATGGCATGAAGAGAAGTCAAATCAGCATGTCTGTGAAAGGATTTCTATGATTATCCATGACATGGATTATGATGCAGAAAAAGAAGTTGTCAACAGCAATGAATTGCTTGGAAGCAGCAGTGCTGATGAAAAATCAACAGATAATTTCAGATGTGAATCCTTGAATATTTCTGGAAATGGTCCAGAGACGTATGGGAAACCATCAACAGACAGAGAAATGCTTCAGCTCAAGGAAGCAATGGCAAGTTTCATGGAAGATAAAAGGGAAATGGATGATGGGCTTACATCTCAGCATTCAGCCAGTTCCTCTCAAAACTCTGTGGATTCATCAATGGCTCAAACTGCTGAAAGAATAAGTCCGTGCTTGCAGGATAACTCAGAAACAGATTTGGCAACCTGGTCAAACCCCAATAGTCTTGTTGGCTCTTTTGTGGAGCTATTACAATGGGCAGAAACTTCACGTGGATTTTACGATCATGGAACTGGAAATGTGTCATCTTGTACAGAAAATGGACACACCTGCATGGAAAGTACAGAATGTGGCATCCATAACCAAAACAAGGGTGGATCTGAAAATCCCAACGCCTCTTCTTCTAATAGTTATCCTTTGCAAATAACGCCCAACTCAAGAGTACTGGAAATTGAATCTCTTGAGATATTGGAAGAGGAGAGCCTGTTTTCTGATATTTCCAAGAAAAATGAAGAAAATTGCACAAGCGAACAAAGTGGGGTAACGGCAGAATCTGTAAGCCAGGCTATGGTTCAAAATATCATTAGTGTGAGTTCCCAAGAAACGCCAAGATCTCCCAGTGAAAACAGTCATGCATGCAGAAGCCTTCTAGGAGAAGCCAATAAAATCTGCCAGTCTCAAAACAGGCCATGTGGGAATCTCAAGGATAATGTTCAATCAGAGACTCAAGAGCAAAATTGTAGAATCCAGCAAGTTCTTGAGTTCCCAAACCTGTCAAGAGAGAGCTTGGATATCATGGAGAGCACCAGTGTCACTAATGACCCCAAAAACACTGACCAGAAGGAAGTGGCATTGAGCTTGAAGGACGAGGTGTATCTACCTCGTAAGGCAATCAATGGAACAAATTCTGATAGTTCCAAATTGAAAAGGGCAAGGGATGGAAAGCAGAAACAGAACACAGTTGACTGGGATAGCTTAAGACTGCAAGCGCAAGCAAAAGGCAAAAGAGAAAGAACAACCAACACAATGGACTCACTAGACTGGGAAGCAGTGCGATGTGCAGACGTCAGTGAGATTGCTAACACCATCAAAGAAAGGGGAATGAACAACATGCTAGCTGAGAGAATTAAGGTATACATTTTATTCCATAACAGACTCTTATATTCAATCATTTGAATTGCAGATGGCTAAGCTCTATTTATAATTTATCACTAAATACTAAAAAAAAAAGTCATTTGATGGATGATGGTTGAGAAAATGCAGGATTTTTTGAACCGGTTGGTTAGAGAACATGGAAGCATTGATCTTGAATGGTTAAGAGATGTTCCGCCTGACAAAGCAAAGTAAGCCCACAGAAAAAATTTCAGATCACTTCTATAGGTCAAAAAAATGCCTATGTTTTTTGCGATGTGCAATATTACTTAATTGACAAAATAGTTTCATTTTTTCCAAAGGATGAAAAGAATGAAGAAACAAGTACTTACAGAAACTTTATGCTTGTAGAGAGTATCTGTTGAGCATAAGAGGGTTGGGCTTGAAAAGTGTGGAATGTGTGCGGCTTTTGACACTTCACCATCTTGCTTTCCCTGTAAGTTCTCAGTTGAAGTAGAAGACAACTTGAAGCATTGACAAATCTTATTATTTCTGAAACATTTTATACTTGTAAATCTTCAATAAGGTTGACACAAATGTTGGACGCATAGCTGTAAGACTGGGCTGGGTACCCCTTCAGCCCCTGCCTGAGTCACTTCAGCTGCATCTTTTAGAACTGTAAGCATCATTTGCCAACTGATTTTCAGTGGTAAAATTGGCCATTGTTATAGAAAAGCTAACATTGCTGTTTTTACATAGGTACCCGGTGTTGGAATCAATTCAAAGATATCTCTGGCCACGGCTCTGCAAGCTTGACCAAAGAACATTGTAATAGACATTGCTGATTAAATCTATACCTTAGTTGATAGATGCATACTTTTAATATATGATGTGGCAAGAATATACAGTGAATTTATTGTCGAGTTGTGTAACAGCATTCAATTCGATCATAACGGCTTTTTAATCACAGGTATGAGCTACATTACCAGATGATTACTTTTGGAAAGGTATGTAGTATTTACTAGAAGTGTGTGGTGATTTCCCCAGCTGACAAGCAATTACAAGGACTAATAGTAAATTCATTGTAAATTTTGTAGGTTTTCTGCACAAAAAGCAAACCAAATTGCAATGCATGTCCAATGAGAGGAGAATGTCGACACTTTGCAAGTGCATTTGCTAGGTTTGCCCATCATCTCTGACAAATCTGCACCTAAAACAGAACACAAGTCAATTGTCTATATATCTAATTGGAGATTTTGTGTCTGTGCATGCATGTGTGCTTTCTTTTGTGAGTGGGGACACTTCTATACACAAGACAAATTTAGAATTGTCTCCATGATCCGCCAAATATTATGGGAAGTGAAAAATAACAGCCAGACAAATTATAATCATCAGAAACACATGTATGGTTGTTGAATAATACAAACTAACATACATATATTCCTATATATATAATACACATGCATGTGAACATGACATCTAAATACTGCATGTTAGTTGAGATCGCAAGAAGCTCCGCATGGCTTCCCAATAACACACACACATCGACATTGAGCATAATGCAATACATGCAATGACTAATTAACCATGTTGAATGCAGTGCAAGGCTTGCCCTCCCGGGACCCGAAGAGAAAAGGATAGTGTGTGCAACTGAAAACAAAGCAGCTAATCAACACCCAGAGGAGATCATCAAATCATTGCAGCTACCTCTACCTGAGGCTAATCAACAGCTGCAAGCACATTCTCAAATTAACAACTGTGAACCTCTTGTTGAAGTGCCTGCAACACAAGAGCCTATTATTGAGGTGCCAGCAACTCCGGAGCCTGACCAACCTCAAATACAGGAAAGTGACATTGAGGACACATTTTATGAAGATCCTGAGGAAATTCCTACTATCAAACTCAACATTGAAGAATTCACTCAAAATCTGCAAAACTACATGCAAAAGAATATGGAACTTCAGGAGGCTGATATGTCGAAGGCTTTAGTAGCTTTAACTCCAGAAGCTGCTTCAATACCTATGCCTAAACTTAAAAATGTGAGCAGACTAAGAACAGAGCACCAAGTGTAAGTCAGCACTTCCCACATCTCTGAAAGATTGACAAAGCCTTAATGTTATCAATGGTTAAATTACCTTTTACCGTACAGATTAAGATTTCTTTTAGCCACAGCAATTGAAAACCAAGGGGAGGTTTATGCCTTGTGGATAATAGAAGAATATAAACTGAATGGGAAACAAACTCATTTCCATAATTATAGTCCACAGAGAGGCCATAAGGACAAATTATGTTACAAATGAATTAGAGAAAATTACTTTAAAATAGAATTTTCAGCAATTTGAAAGGCAAACATGCTTGTCAACTAGATTCTTTTCCTAGAATGTGATGGAGTGTTGAATAATTACTAACTTGAAAACTGTTTGCTTCTTTCTCGCTTTGCAGCTACGAGCTTCCAGATTCACATCCTCTACTTGCGGGGGTTAGTATAAATGCAACTACTTGAGAAATATATTATTTGGCTCTCACATCTAAATGTATTTTGTTTTTCAATGAACTTGCTAAATTACAGCTGGACAAACGAGAACCAGATGACCCATGCTCATACCTTCTTGCTATATGGACGCCAGGTAAGGACTACACACAAACAAGCATATGGTAACACAAGTCACTAACCTTGTTGGGATGGCTCAAAACTTCACAGGAACAATTCTACGGAAAGATTCTGTTATTAATTTAGGGAATATGGAAAATTATACAATTAGCTTATTGATGTTCGTGGCATTTTAAACAACCCACTTAACACCTCTGCAACGCCATTCTGAAACAAAGCAAGGAAATGGATGTGAATAAAATGGAAAATAAGCTGATTCACATTTAATTCTGATTTTTTATTCATCAAATGATACTATGTTTTCAATGTCATGTCAGGTGAAACTGCTAATTCAATTCAACCACCAGAAATTAAGTGCAGCTTCCAAGAATTTGGACAGCTATGTGATGAGAAGACATGTTTTTCTTGCAATAGCATCAGAGAAGCAAATTCCCAAACGGTTAGAGGAACCCTTCTGGTGAGGATAGGAATATCACTGCTTTTGTACGATTTAACAAACTAATTACATCAAATTCTATCCTGTACTTATATGATGCATCATGAACAGATACCATGTCGAACAGCTATGAGGGGGAGTTTTCCACTCAATGGTACATATTTTCAAGTTAATGAGGTAGGTAATAATGCTCACCCTCGGGTAATTCAAATTCTTCCTTTCCGATTAGGTAGTACTAAAGAAGATTTTTCTTTGCAGGTGTTTGCAGACCATGAATCCAGCATTAACCCAATTGACGTTCCTAGAACTTGGATTTGGAATTTGCCAAGACGCACTGTGTACTTTGGAACCTCTATACCAACAATATTTAAAGGTAAGCATCTGTAAAACATTGATTTGATTTATGGTCTATGTGCCAAAAATGAAATTCACATATGTTCTTTGTATATTAGGTCTAACAACGGAAAGCATTCAATACTGCTTTTGGAGAGGTACGTAACAATGGCAAACTTATGTCTTCATAGTTGCTTCCATCAATTTTAATAACATTTATAATACAAAACACTTGGATGTTTAATTTTGCCCGTTGTTTTGGACCCTCTTTTAAATTAGGGTGGCATCCCTTTGCTCCTTTAATATATTTTAATTATCAGAAACAAATAACATTTACATTACAGAGGGACATGCCCAAAAAAAAAAAAAAAAAAAACATTTGTATAATATTCTGCAAATTACCAAGTAATTGACTTCCACAAAAATTATTATAATTGATCTCTTGTCACCATGACTACATATGAAAGACTGAAAAAAAAAAATAGAAACAACTTAAATCTACTTTGACTTGACAAATCTTCCAAAAAATGTATTGTTCAACTGAGAAAAAGAATGAATATTTTAGCTAGGGTAAATTACATTTTACATCTCTGAACTTCTCACCAAATTCCACTTCAAGACCTAACATTTTAATTGTAACAATTAAAAGCCTGAGAATTCAATTTGTTGTAAAGTGAGATCTCTATCACCATTTGTTTACAATTCCACTGTTAAATGCACACTTGCCCATTTATTGAGGGGTAAAATAGTAAATGCAAACGTGAGTAAAATTTTAACAACAAGTGATGGAGGTCTCATATTGCAACAAATTGATTTCTTATGCTCTTAATTGTTATAATTAAAATGTAAACCCTTGAAATGGGATTTGGTGAAAAGATGAGGGGTGCAAACTATAATTTATCCTCAATTCAACTCAACTAAGCTTCAGTCTCAAACTGTTGTAGTTAGCTACATAAATCAACTTCCTTCATTCACTTATGTCATGGATTATCTTTTAAGGTTATACGAAATTAGTTTTTTTTTTTTCACATTTTCCGTCCATGTAATTTTAGGCTTATTTTTGGCCCCTCCTACTTTGATCGATTCACTCTTCCTTATTGCTGCATCCCTACGTCTACATTGGAAATGACTAAACCATTTTAAAACTACCTTCCCTAAATTTATCTTCTATTAGTGCCACTTCAATTTTGTTTCTGATTTACTCATATTTTATCATTTTTTTTTGTATTACCACATATCTATCTTAATATATTCATTTTTGCTCCACTCATCTTATTAGAGAGTTAATTTTCATAGCCCACCACAGAGTTTATGAGAATGAACCAAAACAACGGCAAGAACTTGGAATTTTCCTAGGCAAGTTCTTGAAATGTCCCAACTGAGAAGTGGGGACCCTTCAAACTAGGAAGTGGGAATCCCTACTTTATAGAGAATGGCTAATGGCTAAGCCTGCTTTGGATACTTACAAATAAAAGACCCTTGAGAATAAGCCTAAGTCTATATTATGCCTTTTTTTTTGGCATGAGCATTTACACACAAATATTTGAATTCTTTGATCATTAAAAGTTAGATGCATTGAATTGTTAGGTTTGTAACCTTCTTATGGTAAGGGATAGCACATTATAGTTTAGGAGTAAAAGCATATGATTATTGATCACTAACTTCTACACAAGGTGAATACATGCATATGTTCCACTATGAATTGCAAGATCCCAAGGGGTAAATGAAATGGCCTGGAATCTACCTCAAGCAGCAATATTTTTGAGCTTAATTTGTCCTCCATGTGGCACTCAGGATTCAACCAAGTAATGGCCTGGTGCTTGTGAGGCAAGGAATCACATTTTTATGGGGATTTCATGTGCTCTAAAAAATGATTAACAAAGACATTATTGTAGTCCTGCAATCTTCCAAAATTATTAGAACTTGTTGCATCCACTAGAAGACATAGGCCCCTCATCCACTTATTACATAACATGCCTCTAAATACACAAATGATACTTCTTTTTTTTGAATGCTACAACTGCTAATTGTGTTTGCAGGTTTTGTTTGCGTAAGGGGATTTGACCAGAAGACACGGGCTCCTCGTCCACTCATGGCAAGGCTACACTTTCCAGCTAGCAAATTAACTAAGACAAAGGGCAAGACTAATGACAAGCAGGAATGATGCAGTCGCTGTGATTGATGAAAGATCCAAAACCCTAAGAATCATGTCAAAAGAGGAGCACCAAACAAACAGTCAGTGGCAAGACACTTAACTAGAGTCACTTGGTTGATGGGATAAGACCAAGGAGAATTAGCTAAGTTGTACTATCTCATGGTGTATGAGCATGTAGTTTGTGGGCTAAGTAGTACTATCTTATGGTGTATGAGCATTTAGATTGTGTATAAGTAAGATAAATTATAGTTATCTAATTTATGCTCAAAGTTTAGCAATTTTTCAATTTTCGGTGAAAAAGACCAGAATATGTCATTCGGTTGCTTTTTCCTCAGGAAGCGTTGTTTATATGTTTATGGTAGTTCCAAGAGAATGATGAAATATAAAGATGATGCAGATGTAACTCAATGAGGAACGAGGCAATGAAAGGGAGAGCCATGTGCAAGAAATTTCACAAACTGGGAGAGATTATTTTGAATCACCTTATCAGTATGTATCAAGGGGATAACATGGTACAGCACTATCCAAAATTCCTAGGCTCGGAATAGGACTGCATGCCATGCACTCAACCACAAGAATGAAAGGAAAGAAAGAAAGAGAGGAAATCGGTCCCTAGGCTGCCTAATTACTTATACTCCGTAAAGTCAAGGGCGTCCAAGAACGTGAGTAAATGGGAGGCCATATGGAATAAGAATTTCTACTCCTAATGCAGCCACAGTATGCTTTCTGTTAGCGCTAACATTAGGACATGTAGTAGAGGGTGTAAGGTGGTTGACTGAGCTTATGCACTAACCTCATGCTTTGAGATTCTTAAAACACGATTTCTTTTTGGTAGATTTTGAAGACAAGCTTGTGCTAGGAAAGTTGGGCAGTTTTTGATTACCGGAGCTGGACAAGGGATTGAATGTGCAATCCATTGGGCTACTTATGTCCATTGTTTGATTGCCCGGACATGCTATCCGGATCAGATCGTGAGTCACTCGAAATGCCGGATATAACATCCTCTTGAGATTTGGAACAAACTGAACATAATGAATCATTAATGCAATTCAATGATGAACAATAAAAAAACATCTTGAACTGAAAATAAATACACCACATCAATTAACTGTTGAGTGAATATGCCTATTTTAAATAAACAAGAAATTTAATTAGACAAACTTTTGTACAAATGGCACTAATACTCACACTCTCACACTTACATACTGACACTACCCTAAAAAACTTTTGCACTAGACTTCTCACACACTAAGTTAGAGTTGTCTTTCACACTTCTCTCTCTTGGAAGTTTCTCACTCTTACTTGCTGCAAATGAAACCCAAGAAGACCTATTTATACTAGTCCATAGGTTGGTGATAAAACAATTTAGACATATCCATAGGTCTTGAATCATCTAAAAAAATATCTATGAAAAATTCTAACTAATTCAAGTAGGTTACTCAAAAATCCTACTTATAAGAAAATTATAAAAAAATCTAGAATTATAAGGACATATAGATAATTTTAAAAAGTTGAGAATGATTCTTAACATGAATATACAAAGAATTTACGTGATTCAATATAAGTCTAATCTATTAAACAGAAATGCATCAAATTCATTTTTTTTTTTTTTTGCTAAGAGTTCTTATAGAAGAGATTACAAGTCTCTATTCTCCCTCTCTCATAAAATTTTTATACAAATTACATTTGAATATACACCAATATATATATATATATATATATCAAAAAGAACTACCAAAAAATGAACTTTAATTGGCAGGCCATCCCAACGCAAATTAGGCGGTTCAAACATCATTTGACAGTGGCCAAAACCATCACATTCTAGACAACTCCGTTTGAATACCAACGAATCCATTTGAATGGACTTTGCCAGTACCCCCACAAACCATCAAATGAGCTACAAAACAACACATCTTATGGGGCGTGTGGAAAGGGATGGGGTGGGATGGCAAATCTTCACATTTGGATTTATTTCCCATCAAGATCTAAATTTGCAGTTATATCCTGTTAAATAACATCTCTTATCTCATTTTATAACCAATCAACCAAATACTAAAAAAATACCACTAACAAAAAAAAATTAATATCATACTATGCACAATCCTATATATTATTTTATAATATTATTTATCCATCACCATTCTATTACCCGATCAGACGTAGCCTTGGAGAATATTTAAAACACTTGATCTCTAGGTTGAAGATTCATATGATTATTGTTTTAAGTGTCTTGTAATTATTTGTCATTTGACTACAGTGCTTGATTGAAATGCAAACTAAATTGTCTTGTAGTTTCTCCCATTCGGGCTTTCACGAAGAAAATTCTGTGATTGTTGAATCTCTATTGTAGGACCCCTATAAAAGAATGAGCATGGTGTGCCCAAAACAAGGAATCTTGCAAGAACATCTAAAACAAAATAAGGGGAAGCAGAACTATCTTCTTTTTATCTTACTCAAAACTAAGGAACTTAAAGCAAAAAGGAAGCTGACGTTGCCTTTAGAATTCACACATTATGTACCAAATGTTTCTTTTCTTTTTCTTTTCTTTTTTTTTCTTTTTCTTTTTTTTTCTTTTTTTCGTTTTTGAAGCCGAAAAGAGTGTGACGCTCACCATAACCCATTTAAGGTGGTGTTTGGTTTACCCAAAAAAAAAAAACAAACAAACAAATAAAAAATAAAAGTTAGTGTAAAAGTGAAACGTATCAAATTTTGTTTTGAAGAAAGTTGGAAACGTTATAATTTTTTTGGTGTTTTCTGGGCATCCAAACAGCCCCTAATTGCAATACCTTAGGGGTTTTGAACCAGTGCAGCACACTCACCGACCAAACCTGCTGAAATGTGCACTGACCAATACTATTCAGGATTGACTTAGTGCTTAGTAAGTAGTCCTTGTAGTAATCTAATGAACTGGGCTGTGCCTGATCCAATTTTAAATAACAAAAGAACCAAACAATAATAAATAAATAAATAAAACTCCCAGAAACAATTAAAACATGACAATGAAAGACCATAAAGATCAATTATCAACTCAGGCATATTTCTCATCAACATATATAATTATTGCCTCTGTCTTAAGTCATACCTCAGTGCCCAAAACGCACACAATTCACAAATACTGAGTGAAACAACCAATTGCATTAAACTTATCTAGAGGATTGAAATTCCGTTGACAATAATTCCAATCTAAGAACAAAAACACCACCAATTGCATTTAAACGGAATGAATCGCAGTTAAGCAAGCACTGTCATCGTAAACGAAACATCAATTAACCTTCAAATCCACTACATCTACAAAAACATATCTTACCGATGAGAAACAAACGGTTGGATTGAAGACGCACCTTTTTTTTGAAATTAGATGCAACGGCAACGTCACACTAGAGAGCGATGATGGAATCTGGTGAAGGCGCCGCAGATAGGTGAAATGGTGAGTTTTGTGAAGCCTGTGCGAGAAAGCAGCCGAGATTATTGAGTTTTGTGGTTTCGCTGGGGGGGGGGGCGCCTATTTTTCGTCTTCCCGCCGTTTATTTTGGTTTGAGTTTTTTAAATGGCGCGCGATTCGATTTATTGGGCCGTGTAACGGCCTGACTGGTCCAAGTCAGGAAGCGACCCATTTGAAAGTTAGACAACTTAAAAGGGATGCATTTGAAATGATAAAAAGTGAAATAAAATAGGATAAGTTGTGAGTTTGTAATTCATGCAGTAAGATAAAAAATAAATAATTTTTAAAATTTTTTAACGTTTTTTATCATTTTTTAAAATTTTTTATCATTTCAAATGAAACCTAAGTTAATTCCATTTGTAATTCTAAATTTTTTTAAAAAAGTCAAAATATTTCTAAATTTCTTTCAAACAAAATTTTCCACGGTCATTGTTTGTACCAATTTTTAATTTTTTTTTTTTTTGGTTTTTTGGAAACTTCAAATGCTATCTTATTTAAGTGTATTTGGAACTTTACCTTAAAAAAAAAACTCTACCAACCTTTATAAAATTTAATTTTTTTTATTATACGAATTATGAAATTGAAACCTTTACAAATTTATATTAATTTTTTACTCTAAAAATCCTCTTATTTGCTTTTTCGAGTAAATTATGCTTTATTGCTTTTTTTCTCTTATGAAAATGTTAAAAAAATTAAATTTTAGTTTTAGTTAAAAACTCATAAAAAACAAAAGAGCAATTTGGTCTATATATCCACTCTCATGATTGGATATTTTATCTAGAACGGATTTTTTTTTAAAGAAATAATTAGATAACATTATTAGCATAAAGCAATTTTGAGTGATTAAGGGGACAGTTGAAGTGACAAAAAGTGAGATAATTTGTAGGTTTGTAATTCGTGCAGTGATGTAAAAAATGAATAATTTTTAGAATTTTTTAGTATTTTTTAATATTTTATATTGTTCCCAATTGACCCTAAATTGGTACTTTAAAATAGTTTTTTTATTAACTAGATTCATCTCTCAGATATATGCATGGAGAATTAAAAATTTTTAAATTGAAATGATATTAGTGTATTTAAATAAAAAATAAATAATGAGAGATAAAATGAAATTAATTTATAATTTAAATATCTTTCGAAAAAATAAAAAGAGATAGTGTAATAGGAAAAATACTAGATTTAGAATTAATATTGAGAGAGTATTAAATTGAGAATATTTTTTAAAAATAATATTCCTTGGGTAATGGTTGATATAATCATGGTTAATATTAAAAACTAGTATATAAAGTTCACCACATTATTATTATTATTATAAAAGCAATACTGGAGTTTGGTGAAATACATTTTTGCTAAATAATAAAACTATTTAATAAATTAATTTTAACTCAGTAAATAAGTAAAATCAATACCATTTTTTATTTTATGTTTTAAAAATAACTTAAAATACATTTTGATCACCTGTGTTTTCAAATCTTAATTTGAAAAAATAGAAAAATGAGATTACAAATAAAATGTAAAATGCCAAAAGTCATTTTAGACTTTTTGACCCAAATTGTGAAGAATCCTAAAACACAAAAAAAATAAAAAAAAAAGTCAAATTAAATATGTTTTCATTATTCTTAAAATATAAATTTCAAAACAAAAAGTAAAAAATAAAAATGACCCAATGCGACCTTAAATTTTGATATCCAAATATCACATTGTGTTATTAGGTAAGCCTTTTAACTGAAAGAAGTATTATTTATTTTAATTATTTTTTTACATTAATCAAATATTTTTAAATATTAAAAATTCCTTGTTTCCCACTTTCAACCAAAAGTCATAAATGCTTTAAAAAATGAAAATAATATTCTGATTGGAATTTTAATAAAACAGTTAGGTTATTTTTCAATTACTTATATTATTTATCGTATAACTATGACTATCTCATAAATAATTATTTTTACCGAAATAATTTTTTTAAATAAAATTGATAAAAACTTATTTAAAATTGATATATTACAAAATAGATTCAATCGAATAATAATATTTTCTATTAAAATAAAATGTTCGAACATATTAAATATAAAATTTTAACAAGTAAAATGTTATACGTTAAAAAATTATAAAACAAAATAAATTTTTTTACACTTCATTTAGGATGATGAATTTGATGGGATTTAATTTCATTTGATAAAAATTTTCATCAATTCTTATATTTTGAATTAAAATAAAGTTTTATGAGTCGAATTTAATTTAATTTCATAACTTAAATTTTGGAGTTTCTACATATTTTGAAATCCAATCCAATCCAAAATAATAAAATTTGATAAAAATTCATTATTTTCTTAAGCAATCTAAGTAAATAGATAAATTTATCCTCTTATATCATATTTTCTATTTTCTATTAATATGGTCAATTTTGATATTTATCTTAAAACAAATCAATTCAATTATTAAATTTAAAATATGTTTCAAATACAAAATTTTATTTACCAAATCAAATCATTCTAAAAGATAAATGTTTTCAAATGAAGTGTTAGATTATTTTCATCTACCTGAAGTTAGAAAGAAACTGGGAGAAGAAAAAATATTATTAATAAATTTTCTATAATACTGTATTTGCTCCTTAAATAAAGTACGAAAAGAAAATTCCCAAACATGCATATAAAAAAAATATTATAATTTATCGGTCTTTTTTTCTTTAAAATTTTATTTTATTCTCTTTTCTAAACTCCCAAATAAAGCTTAAGAGTGCATGTATTTGATTGCTGTATATCCCCCATAGTTTATCATCATATAGAGTTTAATATATTATACCATACATCTTTCATTTATATAGCTTATTCTATGACTATGAATGCAAGATGCACGCGTGAATATAAAATGCTTGTGTCTTCTCTCCCATTGTTCTTCCATTTTAACAATTCCCATGATTAAGATTAGGAATGACAAAATCCACGAGTTGACGATGAATTTAAATGGGTTATATTTAATAATTTTTTTATTTAATTGTTTGGTTTAATTAAGTATTTTAATGAGTCGGATTTAATAACTCAATTGCATCCGTTTATAAATTAGTATTTTATAAATTAATTTATAATAACTTAATTAATAAAATAACAGGACCAAACTGATTTATTATAAGTTTAATTTGATTGGTTGATGGATATGAGTTGACTTTACAACCCCTAATTAAAATCTCCCATCCCAGATGAGTTAAAGTGAAAAATACAATGAATTCAGTCGTGAAATGAGTTACCTTTTTAAAAAGGAAAAGAAAAAACATTTAAAGATGATACATGCACGGGTATTTTAAACCTTCAAACTACAAATTAATTTGTTTTATAAATTCAACGAAATTTTTATTGACCACACGTGTTACGTGGTCCCCGCATGCTAGCTCGTGTTTTCAAGTAGGCTCCGTTTGAAAAAAAAATTAACATGTACTAATAGTTAATAATTAATAGTTAACTAAAAAAAAGTTAGTTAATTTTGTGTTTGGAAAGAAAAAAAGTAGCTAATAGTTAATGGATAGTAGCTAACTAAAAAAGTTAACTAATTTTGTGTTTGGGAAGGAAAAAATTTACTTTTTTTTTTATGTGGCTAACTTGTAAGGGTAAATTGACATTTTTATTCTTGAAAGTTTAAAAGAAGATTAAAATATAAAAAAGTAAAAAAGTCCAACCACTATTGAACTGGCTATTAGCACTGCTCTTCCCAAGCAGACCCTAAATTTTGTTCTATAACCATAATTAATGTAACGGTGGAAGATTACTTGTTTTTATAGGCTACCGAGTACTTAAAATTTGTTTACAACCATTGTTATACTATTATTAGTATAAAAGTGGCGATATTGTTAAAGCAGAAATTATTAATGTCAAAGCACACTTAATATATATTTTTAATTATTGATAAAATTACACTCGTTTATTATAATATAAAATTTTAATTCTCTATCTCTTATTAATTGAAAATTTTTTATTCTGTTGTTAGAATATTAAAAAAAACTTGAGAAAATATTATCAAAGATAAAATATTTTGAGATATACTGTTAATGAAAATATATTTTAAAAATGAATTTTCACTTACTTTAAAAATATATTTAAAAATGTATTTTCTGTATTTATCTAATTATGTGTTTTTTGGTTATATGAGAGTGTATTTTGAAAATGCGATTTCATTAACCTTTTGAAAGTTTTAGATTATTAAATCTCACAAGATGAATCTCTTTATTACGCGATTTCATTAATAGTATATTTTTAGATTATTTTTCTGAACAACATTCCATTTATTTTTTTTTCTATTCTCAAAGGAAAAACAAATCCTAATTAATTTCTCTCATCCTATATATTTATCTCTATCTATTTTTCTCTCTTTAAAAAAAATATTGTTCTCTTTTTCTCTCTCTTCAAAAAAAATATATCTCTTCAAAATATGGTTAAACAATAAATATCTCATTTTAAATATAAAAATTATTAACATGTAATTGAATTATAGAAATATGACTACTTTTTTGTAATATTTTATCTAATATATTTGAATATCATAAACATCTTTTTTAGATTAATGAAATTTAAATGCAACTATGTAAAATAAAAATTAATTGTGACTATCGTAATTAAAATAAAATTTATTAAAATATTTTTATTAAAATTTTATTATTATTATATTGTATGCATTAAAATTTTTTATAAATTTTTAAAAGAATACTATGTTTTTATATGCACAACTTTGGGAATTAGTTTGTTATAAAAATATTAGAAATGGAAACTTACTAATTTTATTAAAGGGTAAAAAAAAAAATGTGTTGACAAATTTTTATATTGATAAAAAATAAAAAATATTAGTTTCCCCAAACAGAGTTGTGTGATTTTAAGATAATATTATTAATTTTTAAGTAAATTTCATAAAATTGCTTGAAAAATATATATATACACATCAATACATAAAGGATAAAAAAACAATATAACTTTTGAAGAGGGAGGAAGAAAATACTGGGTTTTATAGATGTTGATGTTTTTAAGTGGAGAGAGAAAAATATAGAGATGAATGAATGAAGATTAATTAAGAGATAATACATGTGCTTTAAAATAAGAAAAAATGGACAGATATTAATAAATAACGTGAGATAAATTGATTTTATAGAGAGAACTTATTTTTTTGTTTTATTTTTTATTTTATAGAGAGAACTTATCTCAATATTGTTGGATTAAAAAGTTAAATGTCCAAATACATTCGATTTTAATCTAACAGTTCCAAGTTGTGTTGTCTTGATATATGTTAGCCATTTTCTTTCTTTCTTTCTTTCTTTTTTTTAAACAGATAAAGAGGTAGATATTAATTTTGAAAAGGAGAATCTAAGAGTGGAGGAAGGCAATTTTGTAAATAATATTAAATGAGTCATGCCATTAATAATTCTTACGTTGATATTATTTGTTAGGGTAAAGTGTAAAAATTACCCCTACAGTTTATCATTAGTGTTACTTTAATCCCATATGTTTCAATTGTAACAGTTAAATTCGCATATTTTTCATCAAGCAACAATCCGTTCCTTCCGTTAGTTGGTTATTATGCACAATCGTTAAACTGAAGAAAAAAAGATAATTTTCTCTGTAGTTTACCCTTAATGTTACTGTAGTCATTCATGTTTTAATTGTAGCAGCCAAATCGCAACACTTTCAATGTATATTTGAAATATATTTTATTAAATTATTTTTAATAAATAATATAATCTGAAATATATTTTATTAAATTACATAACTTATTATAATTTGAAATATTATATTAAATTATTTTTAGTAAATACTCTAATTAAATTATATTTAATATATTTTATTTATTTAAATTAATGATATATAGTTAAATTAATACTTAATTTAGTTTAATTAATATTAATATATTTTATTAAATTCGAATAATTTTTTAAAAATTAATAAAATTAAATATATATTTATTAAAAAATAATTTATGTAAATAAAATTACATTTTTAAATGCAGTTTTGATTTTTTATTTCAGGAAAAAAATAATAATAGAAAACAAAAACAAAAAATAAAGAGTTAAATAAAATAAAAAATAGCAACAATGTCACCAAACAGTCTTACAATCATTATTTTTTGAATTTTCTATCTATAGTTTTTTCTATATGTGTAATTTTGCATATATGTTCAATTTGAGATGACACATTTATTTGTATGACTTTTTTTATTATATTCTGTTAATTATAACAACTATTAGTGAAACCATTAAATCACATTTTGATAAAATATTTAATTTTATTAAATTTTTAGGAAATTAATTGAATTTACTAAAATATATTTCATATTAATTAAACTAAATTAAACATTATTTTAATTATATTATTAATTCAATCATATTATTCATTAAAAATAATGTAATTCAATAAAAATAAAATATATTAAATGTAATTTAATTATATTATTTATTAAAAAAATAAGGTATATTTCAAATTAAAAATATGTTATAAATTTTAATAAAATATATTTCAAATTATATTATTTATTAAAAATAGTTAGGTAGTCGACAGCCAGCGTAAAACTTTATCGAATTTTTTTATGAATTTTCTGACACCTAAATTAGCCGACCCCACCTAGTGGGAAGAAGCTTGGTTTGGTTTTATATTATTTATTAAAAATAATTTAATAAAATATATTTTAAATATATACCAAAAGTTTAGGGATTTTATTGTTATAATTGAAACATAAGGGACTAAAGTGACATTAACTGTAAATTATAGAAGAAATTATTTTTTTACCCTCAGTTTAACGATTGTGTGTAATAGTTAATTAACGAAATGATCGAATTGTTAGTTGACCGAAAGTATAAAGATTTAATTGTTACAATTAAATGTGTGAGATTAAATTAACACTAAAAATAAACTATAAATATAATTTTTGTATTTTACCTTATCCGTTATCAATTAATGTTGTAACAATAATCAATAATTTGATTTATTAAATAGGGCAGACATATTTACACTCTACGTACTTCACTTTAAATAAAATTATATAGCTACTATTTCTAGAAAGAGATGTTTTACGAATGTAATTGTGCAATTTTAGTTATCCGGTATCAGATTGCAAAGAGAAATAATACTCTCATTAACATTTGCCTATTGAGGATAATTATGGCGTTGCAATTTGAATTATTTACGTGCGTTAACCTCGTACATGAACAATGAGGTGACCCAGTTATCCTTGGCATTTTCCTTTGTCATTTGGTCAAAGGTTTGAATATATTTTTGTAATTATACACATTACAACTTCATTTAAAGTGATAAAAAATAATAAAAAATAATAAAAAATTTTAAAAATTATTTATTTTTTATGACAAACTACAAATTTATAATTTATCTAATTTTATTTCATTTTTTATAACTTCACATGCATCCTATAGCATAGCATAAAAAATTGATATCACTCAATTTTATACTTCGCATTTTCTTTTGTCATCTAATTAAAAACTTAAATAAGCTTCATAATCACTGTTATTGTAATTGCTAGAATTTTAGTTAATAATTATGGACACATCAACTACATCATAAAAAAAAAAAAAACTAATTAGTTAAGACCCGTTTGACAATGTTGTCATTTTTTTGTTGTTATTTTCTGTTTTTTGTTTTCTGTCGCCGTTTATTTTTCTGAAATAAAAACTGAAACTGCGTTTGGAAATGTAAATTTGTTTATAATTATTAATTTTTTATTTTGGAAAATATTTAATTTTTTAGTTTTAAAAAATTAATAGAACTTAGCGTGTGTTTGGAGTGAAAAAAGTGAGATAAATTGAGAGTTCGTAATGTGTGCAGTGAAAGATAAAAGTTGATTTATATATAAAATTAACAGAGGTTTATAGAGTTTTTTGTCGTTTGTTGGCAAACCAAACGGTGCCTAATAAAATATATTTTATATTAATTTAATTTAATCAATATAATTAATTAAATTAATATAGTAAATTATTTATTAAAATCATTTAATTCAATAAATATAAAATATATTAAATTATATTATTTATTAAAAATAATTTAATAAAATATATTTCATATTAAATAAATAATAAATTAGATTAATTATTAAATTAAATTATTTATTTTTAAATTAATTAAATTGATTTAATTATTTATTAAAATAATTTAATTAAATATATTTTATATAAATTAAATTAATTAAATCATAAATAATTTAATTTAATTATGATATTTATTTAAAATAATTTAATAATAATTATTAAATTAAATTAAAAATTAATGTAATTTAATTATTTATTATTAATTATTTTATATAAATTTATTTAATTATTAAATTAAATAAATTAATTATTATATTTATTTCAGATAATTTTGTAATAATTAATTATTAAATTAAATTAATTAATTTACTTTTATTATTTATTAAAAATAATTTATATTAATTTGTATTATTAATTTAATTTATTGAATTTAATTATATTATTTATTAAAATAACTTATTTTAATAAAATATTTGAATAAAATAATTTATTTTTATGTAATGTAACAAAAATAGATAAAATTTTAAAATTGACAAAATATTGACAGCAGAAAAGAAAATCAGAGTGAAAACAGTTTTTTTTTTTCTGTTTACATTTTTCTGTTTATATTTTCATTTTTTTTTGGAAACAAAAAAATGTAAACAAATTTATCAAATATATTTCTGTTTCGTGTTTCCAAAATTTTAAAAATATAAACAGAAAAACAGAAAATGAAAACGCTACCAAATGGAACCTTAATGCTCAATGTATAATAAAAAGGGACGGTTTAGATTAATCAGAAGACAATCCACGGTCATATATAACGGACAATGTCTTATTCCCGGATTAACCAATCGTATAAACAAACACCGTTGACCCCAAACAAACCTGCGTGGGATTGGATATCCACTCTTTTACTTTGCTTCCATAGCAAAACGTAATTGTCTCATGTACAGGAAAGCCATCGATTTGGACAAGTGACAACCAAGCCGGGGTGGCCAACCGTCGCGGGCCCAAACATGAATTAAACCGGAATTGTTTATTAAAAACCATCGCATCAGTATTCCCAGAATTTCACGGTCTCGCCACCAATCAAAATCCAGAACTCCCTCGCCTCCGACAAAGGTGAGAAAGCGAAATTCCAGTGAGAGAAAATCTAGAGAGAGATTGAGAGCGTTCTCAGACCACCTCTGTTGAAACTCCGAACCGACCCGAGACAATGGCAGTGTGTGGGGCTGTGCGATGATTCATGGTCCCGCTCTTGAAGGTTTTTTTCAATGGACAAGCCTGGCAAACGATCGAATTACACTCTGCTAAGTCAGAACGACGACGACCACCGCCAATCGCCGGCGGCGGCCCAGCCGCAGCCGAAGTTCTACGCTTTGGCCGGCGAGGCGGGTCCCTATTATGATTCTTTTTCCAGGGATAGTAAGAACAAGGGGAAGAGCGATAGAGGCGTTGATTGGGACTTGTTTGATCACCGGATGGCTCCGCAGACGGGTCGGACCGGGGTGGCGTTTCCTGGGTCGATCGGGTTGCAGAGACAGTCTAGTGGGAGTAGTTTTGGTGAAAGCTCTGTGTCTGGGGAGTACAACATGCCGTCTGTGGCGGCCGGCGATCTCGAGGCGATTGGTCACTCGCATGACGATGCGTTCAAGGTTGGTGGTGGAGGAGAGTCCAGTTTCAAGGAGGCGGAGACGAGCGGTGGCGGTGTGGGCTCCTTGTCGTCGTCTAAGAGTTGGGCGCAGCAGACGCAAGAGAGTTACCAATTGCAGTTGGCTTTGGCGCTCCGATTGTCCTCCGAGGCAACGTCTGCTGATGATCCCTATCTATTGGATGATCCAACGGCGGACGAATCCGCGTTCCGCTCATTGTCTTCATCTGATTGGGCGGAGTCTCTGTCGTACCGATTCTGGGTAGGGGTGATCATGCTCCTAATTTCATTTCCTCTTATTATTCAACTTTTTTCAAATAATTACCTTAAACATTTGGGACTAATGCTTATGAATAAGCTGTAGTGAGTAATTGCCTATTTCACTAAGTGCAGATGCCATGCCTACATGTTCTTGATGAGAGTGGGCTTTCTCTTTCACTGCCTTTACTTTAATTGTGTGCATGACATAATGGAATTTTGGAAAGACATTCTATGCAATTTAATACCTGTGAAATGAACTGAAAACTTGACTATTTCAGATTGAAACACATTGCTTTGCAGCAGGGTTAATGTCAGTTGTGATTGTGGAGGGCTGGGAACCTAAAACCAAAGTGCCTCCTCGGCCAGGGACCTTATCAATGCTCTGAACAGCTATCCTATTTTAAATTACCATACTGATGCCAATAAAACTGGCAGACTTATATTTTCTCATCTATTTATTTAAAGAAGAAGAAGAGAAAAGCTACAACCATTTAACTTTCGTTAATATTGGTCTTGTTTTCTTAGAAATGAAATGTTGCATCAGATTGGCAATAAATAATTGAAGCACGTATTCAAACTATTTCTGTTCATAAATTATTTTATTACATAATGCCCATTAGGATTGATGTAGACCTCCTTCAAATTTATTATGCATCAGGTGAATGGCTGCCTATCATATTTCGATAGAATTCCTGATGGGTTTTATTTAATTCACGGGATAAATCCCTATGTATGGACCATATGCACTGATACACAAGAGAGTGGTCGTATTCCACCAATTGAATCCCTAAGGTCTGTTGATCCTAGCATTTACTCTTCAATTGAGGTAATTTTGGTTGATCAGCATAATGATCCTAACTTAAAAGAACTAGAGAAAAGGATTCATACTATCTCCTGCAATTGCATCACTCCAAAGGAAGTCATCGACCAGCTTGCGAAGATTGTCTGCAATCACATGGGGTGAGTTTTTGGTGTGGCCTGTCAAGAGACTGTTGGAACTATCTATTTCGATCACATTTTTATTTCTATTTCTATTTCTATAACCATTTTTTTGGGCTATTGCAAGGGGTTCAGCTTCCACTGGAGAATGTGACTTTGTTCCCATTTGGAAGGAGTGCAGTGGTGATCTTAAAGGATGTTTGGGATCTGTTGTGCTTCCAATTGGCAGACTTTCTGTTGGTCTCTGTAGACATCGTGCTTTGCTATTTAAAGTATGTTTCAGATACCATGCAGTGACAACGGAGTGTATTATTGTAAAAATTTTCAATGTTGCCATTTTTTGAATTGTGGGTAAAACAAGTTTTGTTTGTTGAATCATTTATATTTTTGCATTTTCTCCCGCGGGAATTTATATTAGAGATCAATAATTTTATTTTCTGGTTTAAATTCTAAATTATGACCGTTAAAGATTACGATGGTTCATATGCATGCAGGTGCTAGCTGATACAATTGATTTACCATGTCGCATTGCCAAGGGCTGCAAATATTGTATGAGGGATGCTGCTGCATCTTGTCTTGTTCGTTTTGGCCTTGACAGGTATAATACATCCAATAACTGTTCCATCCATCTGCATTTCATTTTCATCAGGGGCAAGAATTGAATCCCAAACTTACCTCATCATGTATGCGTTTTTGGTATCCTTTATGGTTTTCTCACAATTCCATCGATTGACTGCGAAAGATCATTGGGTGGTCAGTGTGATTCTAATACACTACCCCCTCATATGACATAATTTAATGAAACTGTGTCACTCTTCTAGGATTGTTGTAATTCTATGTTGAACTGTTTTTTATACTTCACCGTGGTGATTGTATGATTTTTTTAGGGCATGAAACCTTACCTTATCTCCATAAATTCTTTCATTTACCATCAGTTATTTTTCTTTCTTCAGAAAAATTTTGGATAGTTGTAGTTTCCTGTGATGTGTTACTTGTGATATATTTATTTTACATTACAATTTTATGTGCCAGCATTTGCCCAGGAGGAGTTGGGGGGGTCAAATCTTAACTACAGGTTGCCTTTACCTTGTATTCTTATGAGAGATTTTTGTTTGTATTTGGTGATGATTAGGTTGCAGGAGATGTTAAACCATCATATTTGGGAGAACTAAATAAAGTCAAAGTGGCCCGAGAAAAGAGATTGTGCAGACAAACTTGTATTTGCAAATTTGAGCATGAGATCTTCTTGCAAATAATGCATATTAGTGTTGTAGCTAGGGTAGCCCTCTCACCATTTTGCAAAGGGAGGACTAACCTTTAATTTTTAGTTCTTGGAATAATTTTTTTTCTTTGGAAAAAAGTGTTGGGATAGATTTGGAAGTAATCAAGCTGGAGTTTTCCATACTCTTCCTTTGAGTCCCTCGAGAAAATTAATGATGGAATTAGGGTTCCTCCACCAAGATTCACTCCTCCTTTCCAAAGCATTATCTTCCAATGTACTAAAAGAAAAAATCATTTGTCTTTATGCATGCGAAATAACTACTGTGCTTGCATAATTGTCTCTTTTGTCTAACTGCATTTGTCCTTGTTGAGCCAACAAAAAATTGCATTTGTTCACCCCTCTCCCAAAGGAAAGGGAAAAAAAAAAAAAGGAAAAACAAAAATGAACATAAGGAAAACAAAAATGAACATACTTTATTGAAATGCGTGGACATCTATTATATCTTAATTATCCAATGCTTCACTATCGCTTGGGATGCCTCCTATCTCAGTCTTGGAAATTTGTGCTAACATTTTCCATGTATTATTGTTACAGGGAGTATCTAGTTGATTTAGTTTTGAAGCCAGGATGTTTGTCTGAACCTGATTCTTTGTTAAATGGTCCATTTTCCATTTCGATTTCTTCACCATTGCGCTTCCCTCGTTTTGGACAAGTTGACCCTTCAATTGATTTCAAGTCACTCGCCAAACAGTTTTTCTCAGATTTTCAGTCTCTTAATATTGGATTTGATGACTCTTCGACAGGTAATCTCCTGTTCTTGAACATCTTTTATCCATAGTTGGTGGAATGTTATTACTTGCACTAAAAGGGTAACCCACTGCACAAGGTTCCTGCATTGAGCAACCATAATTTTATTTTTTTTCCTAAGTTGGGGCTGTTGTTTTTTTTATTTATTTTAAATACACATACACACGCGCATGTATATTGTGAAGTCATTATTTGTTTTTAGAATTGCTTTTGTCATGTTATCAAATTCTCAGCTGGGCTTTTTTTTTTTTTGGTTAAGTAGCTGGGCACTTATTTCTCCAAAGGATGAATGGGACTAGTGTTAAGGACTCTTCTAAAAACTCTAATACAAAAAACTTTGATGTATGACAGCTTACATTTAGAGGTTGATTATTCTTCGTTAGAGTTGTAACTCATATCCATTACACAAAGGCTTTAGCAAAATGGAGATGCTACAGCATAGATGTGGGGATGTGAGCGGGAGTAGGAACGAGCGGAGCTTGTAACCAGTTTCAGAATATTACATCAATACTGCACCAGAGAGGGTGTTCTAATAGTCTGGGTGCTCGCTGGTTCTGCTAGGAAGCTCACTAGCAATTACCAAGAGCTGTGCAGTGGAGTTTTAAGCTTGCTGGCTAGCTTGTCTCAGCAAGCGGTGCGATCTCTATTTTGCAGGGGCACTATTAGAGTCTAATATAGGCTGAGTTTTTTTGGTTTACTCTATGAGGAAACATGCTGCAATCATCTATAGAATGTTCAAAAAGGTTTTCTAGAGTTTGTGAGGGGGAAAAACAAAAAGTAAGTTGAAAAGGGTTTCTCTAAGAGTTTCTTTTAGGTTCTTTCTTGTTATCTTGTAAGCTTCACTCCTTGATATTGGAGCTTTTGAATAGAAAATTAGATATACTGCATTTAAAGGTTCCAAAATTAATTTCATAGGTGTTGCTGTTGATGGAGATGCTGGACATCTGACACATCTTAAGCAATCTGATAGCTGTGTGCCTAGTTCAAGCGAAAGCAGTAAGAAACCCGATGGGGATGTGCAGCCATTTAAACGATCAACAAATCCAGACAAAGATCAAGTATTACCAAAGAATTTCCCGCCCACTGATTTTGATGTGGAAGATTTGGACATTCCATGGAGTGAGCTTGATCTGAAAGAGAGAATTGGAGCAGGTTCTCTCTCTCTCTCTCTCTCTCTTTTCCCCCTGTTTTGGAAGAAAATTAGGATGACAACATCATAGCTTAGGGAGGTCATGTACCTTTCTGTGTTGCAGCTTTTCCTAGTTATCTTGTAGGATATTGCACTGGGACTAAGGGACTTGGTGCATTTGCAGGTTCTTTTGGTATCGTCCATCGTGCTGATTGGCATGGCTCGGTAAGTAATTCATCTCTGTCCTAGAGTAATATCTGAAACTTGTTATGCACTGATATTGATGTATTATATTACCAACATACAGTTTAATGCGATTGTTATTGTAGTATATCCATCTGTCTTCAGCAGTATTAATTTGCAGTGCTTATTTGGGCTTTTGGTTTATGGTTCCTGAGAGCTTGGACGTTATTGTTGATGTTGCCCTCCAAAAATATGGCGATAACCTTGAAGGAAGCTGTTTATATGCACATGGTCATGTTTTTCTCCTAGACTGAATTTCCATGTGCCTGTCCAGGAGTCTTTCTTAATTGTGCTTGTAATTTCTGTTAGGCATTATGTTAGAGCAGGCAATTAGCAGCATTTATCAGTATAATTTCCAATTAGTTAGTTTTCTTTTCCACTGATACTCAAGAATAGAATTAATTGTGGGCTAATGAAAATTTAAATACCATTGCAAGTGCTTTGATTTTCATGGAGACATCATTGAAAATTGTTAGTCCTTTCAGATGATGATTAGGAAAATCAAATATGCTATTGTTGTTTCCTAAATTGATCCCTTAGTTACTAAATAATTGCAATGATAGCCTTATTGAATCTCTTTAAAACAATGATTCTTTTTTATGCGGAACAATGAAGAATCAAACACAAGAAAGAAGAAAAAGAATCAAGCAAGGTGAAGAAGAAAGATTAGAAAGGGGAAGAACACATTCAAACACGGCATCAACGTCAATAATGTTCAAATCATTCTATCGAAGGATCAATCCTCAAACAAACAAATAAATAGGAAAACCCTAGGGCAACACTGATGGTCCATGGGTTAAGCCCTTGAACACAAACCCATAATCTAAAATAACAAAAATAATCCAATAAAAAAGGGAATAAACTGAAACTCAATAATTCTCCAGCAAGGTCCTCATCACTTTTAGAAGTCAAAAAGTTTGGCAAATTGTGAATGGTCTTATTTCCAGTCACGGGTTGGTTTGCTACGAAGGAAATAAATAAAACTACATTTGGTTTACTTTTTTCTTTTTCTGTTTTCTATTTTCATTTTGTATTTTAAAAATCTTAAAATAAAGAAAGAGAAAATGCTCTATTTTTATTATTTTGAAAATTTTCTTATCTTGTATTAAAAACACTCAAAACGACTTTTTGTCATTTTTCATTTTAGGTGTATACCCGTTTTCTATTTTTTAAAACAAAATTTGAAAACACAAGTGACCAAATGCGTTTTGAATTTTTTCCTTGTTTTCAAAAGTGTAAAATAGAAAATGTGTTCAAAACAGAAAACAGAAAACAAAAATAGAAAACAAAAAATTGAAAAACAAACCAAATGAGCCCTAAATTATTTGCAAACAGCATTAAGTTGTCATCTTGTATGATTATAGTAGTTCAGATTATTTCCTCCGAAGTATCGTGTTGTGGATAATATTTTTCTTCTGGTCTTTGGGGATGAGCATCGTTGGAGATTATGCTAAAGTAGAAGATTGCTTGATGGGAGTAAAGGAGCAGAGTCTCAGGAGGAACTTTATTGTTATTGCCAGGATGAACATGATGGACATTTAAGCCTAGAGTGAACAAGGCCTATATGGCCAAGATCATGTGAATTATGTTTTTAGTGTTTGAGAAGTCTTCCTTTCTTATTGCTTTTCCTTAATGTTATCTTTAATTAATGTTATATGATGTGTTTTTTTTTTCTTTTTTTTGGGGGGGGGGGGTTATAGTTTTGGGTGTTCTGCTTTTTTGGTGGCATTACTCAATTCTGTTATATGTTATAACAATACAAAAGCTATAACTTACAGGATGTTGCTGTGAAGATTCTTATGGATCAAGATCTGCATCCAGATCGATTGAAGGAATTTTTGAGGGAGGTAAGCATCAAAAACCTTTCTTGGATGAATTGAACTCTGAAGCTGAGGAATATAATTTTATGTTACTTTTGTCTATTTGTTTTTCCCCCTGTAATTTTACCCCTTATAAATTCGGTTATTGTTGCTTGCTAATTTCATTACTTGTGTTTGTAGGTCAGAATCATGAAACGCTTGAGTCACCCAAATATTGTTCTTTTTATGGGTGCTGTTACGCAGCCCCCAAACTTGTCCATAGTTACAGAATATCTATCAAGGTTTTGTATTCTCTCTTCTAAATTCCTGACCATGAATGCAGGACTTAGATATTACTATTAGCATGGTTCTGATTAATTGACTAACTATATTTGTGGCTTTTGACTGCAGAGGCAGTTTATATAGACTTCTTCATAAACCTGGTGCAAAAGAAATGTTGGATGAGAAGCGCAGGTTGAGTATGGCTTTTGATGTGGTAGGTATTTTATTTTAAAAGCTTTGAGGCCATGTTTAGCTGGGGGGTATGGGGGCTGGGACTGGATTAGCAATCAAGTGGGGCCTAGTCCCACATCTCCCCTGTTTGGTGCACGTGGAATATACTATCCTCTTTTGGGGGCGGGGAGGGTGTGGTGGTATATCTTGTCGGTTGGGATTATCCCCCTCGTATCCAACCATAAAAAATTCTCCTCCCTCTCTTAATCGATCATTATCCTATCCTAACCAGCCATAGTATAATTTTTCCCATTCACAAAACAATTTCATGGTATATCTAATCCCACCAATTTTCCCTTGGTATTACGCATCACCCCCCTAATCCCATGGGTGCAAACAAACTTAGTCTGTGTTTGTTGTTGTAATACACATACTTTCACATGTAATATATTGTGTTTTCCCTACCCTATGCACATCTTGTTGTCTTGTTAAACAGTTAAAACTTATTAAGGCTGTCAAGCGTTGTTACTTTTACCCGAGTCAGCATCTATGTATTCATATCTTGGGGGCTTAATTATTTCTCATTTTGCTTTTTGTAGGCAAAGGGTATGAATTATCTTCATAAGCGTAATCCTCCCATTGTTCACCGAGATTTGAAGTCTCCAAATCTTTTGGTTGACAAAAAGTATACAGTGAAGGTGAGAATAAGGATTGCTTCAGCAAAGAAGATGCTCCTAGTTTTACTTGATGATCAGTTACCTATCTAAATCTTTGTGTTATGATGCCTTTTCAATTTTTTTAACATTCAAATTGAAATTTTGGTTAATATGAGTTCTTGTGACCTTGATAATTCAGAACTTGAAAATCAATTAAAGGTAGGTTCTAGACCATCTCTTTTTTTGTATTATAGTTACATTTGATTTTACCTTTGTTCAGTATGTTTTTGCTATATATTTGAGGACCATCTCTATACTCCTCTAATAGATGGAAGCGATAGTCTATTATTGACCATGCAATTCCTTTTTTGTTGGTCATCTTGAATCTTAGAATGGAAATGGTGCGGTACAATGCAAACTTTACCATTTGGGCTGTAATAGAAGATTATTATTATTATTATTTTGTTTTTTGTATCCACCTCATAAATTTTAATGGTGGGTTTTTTGCTTTCGAGGAAAATCTTGAGGTGTTAAAGTTGCACATTGTTGGATATCAAAATATGCAATATATCTTTTCTAATTGTTAATTTATTCCTAATTACTCCAAATGACTCCATAGCTTTATATCTATTTTCTTTAATTTGTTAATGTTCTCTGGGAAAAGGTTCCTGACATCTGAAAGGTGCCATCAAGTGTTTGGTGCCTTTGACAAAAGTGGCAGCACAAAAGAATTTTTACATTTTCAAAGTATGTTAAAAAACTAATTTTCAGATTCTATTTTTGGGTTCTCAATATTATATTGTGAAACAAGTTGCTGATATATCGTTGAATATCACACGGTAATGGTTGTTATGGATTGTGCGCCTTTCTAGCTTAGACTGATTTAAGTAGTAACGTCTTAAGGGTAAAAAAGAATAAAAAATAATTAAATTGTCTGATATTAAGCAGTAATGTAGTTTCTTTTTCATGTTGTATTTTTTGCCTCATCAGATTCAGGATAGGAGCATTATTACAGTGATGAGTTCATTTTGGTATTCACCATGTATTTTACATCTAATATGATGCCCCAGGGCCTTATTTATGGTGAGTAATCAAAGCATCAGCTTTCGTTTAAGAGGTCAAGCAAGATAATTTTGTAATGCTGGTTACTGAATGGTGGAATTTCGATTCTAGCCTCTGCTGATAATGGCATATTGATGATTTCTGAGATTTGTAGATCTTGCCACATAGCTGTTATCTATGCCTTTTTTCCTAGTTTTGTGAAAAGGTCAATTGAGACTAGATCTTTCACTACTGTTGTGAAAATCTGAATTTGTCCTTATTATTATTATTATTATTATTTTGCTTCATGCATTCCATTCTTCAAAAATTGATTTGCAGAGAAGAGAGATATTTTTACCTATTTTTTAGTAGAATTTTACGGATATTGCAGCATAGTAGCTCATCCATTTTTTATAAAGATCTGTTTTGTCTTGTGGTAGTAATACACATGAATACTTGGTATTCTATTAAATATCACTAGTTAAGATTCACATTTCCAGAGAGAAACAGTATTTATTTCCATTATGCTGAGTTTACGCGTTGCAGTTGAAAGTGCCATTTATGTTGTTTGTAGTACATATATGTATTCTAGTTCCAATTTCTTTTTCCTTTTTCCTCCCTATTTATTTATTTATTATTTTTTTTCCGGTTCATGCATATACAATAAGTTATTGCCCTTTTGTTTAATTAGGTCTGCGATTTTGGTCTTTCTCGCTTAAAAGCAAGCACATTTCTTTCATCAAAGTCAGCTGCGGGAACTGTATGTTGCTTCCACTTCTAGCATGTCATTACTCTGACTTGTTATCCATTGATGGTGTGGGTTACATCTATCACAAAATAAAATTTTATTCCTTGCTTTATTTAAATAGCCTGAATGGATGGCGCCAGAAGTTCTTCGTGATGAGCCATCGAATGAAAAGTCAGATGTATACAGCTTTGGTGTGATATTGTGGGAACTTTTTACATTGCAACAACCTTGGAGTCATTTAAATCCAGCACAGGTTTGTACATTATTCTATTTGGTGAAAAAATACAAAGTAAAGTGGCTGATTTGGCATTTTTAATCAATAACTTGATATATATTCACTTGTCTGTATTAGGTTGGACATCAATTGTCTTTTGGAACTGGTTGACCAGGAAAATGGGTTTAATGAATTATTAACTGTTATGCCTGAAACCAAAACTTATTTCTGAAGAAGGTTGAAATTTATCGTACATATTTCTCCCCTTGGTTATAACTTTTGGTTGTCTAATATCAATCAATGCCTTGAGGTCCTTAAAGCAGATATAATTTGTAAAATATCGCAGCCCTCATTTGGAGCTATATTGATTTCCACAACCTTAAATTTCTTTTATTTCTCTTCTTATTATTTTGGGTGAAGAGCACTTTACATACAGATCTCCCACTCAATCATCTAGAGTTAACATCTACTTGGTTATCCTTATCCTAGTTCCTGACGTTGTATACGTTCTTTTGGCTTGTGCATTTGTGTAAGCAGGAGATTATGGTGAACTTCGTTTACCAGATTTATCTCAGTGTGTGCTGTCTTTTAGGTTGTAGCAGCGGTTGGTTTTTATGGCAAGAGGCTTGAAATTCCGCATGGTTTAAATCCACAAGTGGCTGCCATGATTGAAGCTTGCTGGGCAAGGTGAGCTGGCATCATCATTTGTTTAGTAAATTTTTAAGTTTCATGGAAATTTTACCTTTTAATGCTACTATTTCTTTTTTCTTTGGCTTTCTATTAAAAGGAGTTTTCTTATGTTGCAGTGAGCCCTTGAAACGGCCTTCCTTTTCCAGTATCATGGAATCATTGAAGGCTTTGATTAAAACTTCAACACCTCAACCTGTTCGTGTAGACATGCACCCACTTACATGAAGCTGTACAAGACATTGGAAATTTTAGCCATGTACAAATCTTTCATTCTTTTAATGATCCAATTTTCGCGCAAAATTCTGCTTGGATAATCTCGGGTGTGCCATCTGGAAACTGGCAGATTTAACAATTAATTCTCTTTCAAATGACTACTGTTGTTGGTAAAACTTCAAT
This sequence comes from Vitellaria paradoxa, assembly GCA_019916065.1. NCBI lineage: Eukaryota > Viridiplantae > Streptophyta > Magnoliopsida > Ericales > Sapotaceae > Vitellaria > Vitellaria paradoxa. The sequence goes on from CM034234.1 coordinate 8,087,374, forward strand.
AACTGATTCCTGGTACTTTCCTGCCAAAAGTGTAGAAAGATTAGGATCCTAAAAAGATCTCCTTGTATCAAGCACTATCACAGTTTTTGGAAAATTAATTTTCTCCGGTACAAACTTGATGCATGAAATAAGGATGAGTTTATGACACCTAGGGTAGGTGACTACAGATCCTATGTATGCGTGGATGCCCATATCAAATCAATGTAGGATTTGGTGTGATGGCATGGGAGGGATTATCATCTTGTAGCTGTGTTCATGTGACATAGGTCGAATTTGAGTTTCAAACGGGGTGCTTATGCCCTCTTCCATGTTCAATTTCTGCTTCCTCTCCTTGCCCACTCCTCCGAATTGTTTTCTTGGGTTGAAAATCCTAATTGTATCTATTATATGATTTCCTGCAGGATCTTTTTTGCACATACCTATTCGCATTGCAATGAGAACATTGATTTTTCATGCAGCCATAGAAGCTGCTGTTGCATTTTGAGGAGATCAATATTTTCATCTCCGTTTATACTTTCCCAAGAAAGAGTGCTTTAAGTGATTTTTATTTTATTTATTTATTTATTTTTTATGATCAAATGCCTGCAAGTGCAATCCATTTTTACACATAATTTTGTATATTTGTGCAGTATTGTAACTGAAACGAGTTTCGAAAAGTGACAACTTGCCCGTATTATATGCTGCTTAGAGCTAGCTAGTGTCATACCCCCTCATTTGAAAGGTAATCAATTGGCTCAGGATTCTGTCTCTCTGTTGATTTGATTGCAAACTTTTTGACAGATTTCATGCTTTGAAAAAACATGTATTTTGAGGTATATTTGGCAGATCATGATAACCAGTTCTAAATTTAACCAATGTTGCAGAGCATATGCATATTGGTGGTAGATGCAAGTGGAAACTCAGTTATCATCAGAGAATAAGTAGAGTTATTATTCATTTGTTGATCACTCGTATCTTTCTGTAGCGAAAAGAAATAAAAATCAAGTGCCCAAAACGATCTATTTCTTTCTAATCATCACTTGTTTCCCCTTGAGGTGCTCTGTTGCAGATGTACAAACGTTTAGCAAGCTATGGCATGCTTAAAGGAGAGTTTGGGAAATCCAATAATGAAATAAGAAAGAATACAATAACGAACATGAGAAAATCTCAAACCCTTTGAAAACTCTTTTACTTTCTTCTTAATTTTTTTTAGAGGTTTTTGGAGGCCGGTCACTATTTATAGACTTACAAGGATTTAAGTCATACCAAAAAAATTTGTTTGTGAATAAATCACACTTACAACAAAAAGACAAAAAAAGACATTACGTGTTTTTCATTACATTTCAAAACTGTCACTTTTATTCGAAAATAATGCATACTTCACTCATAACTTTCGCAACTTCCCATCTTCTTTACAAAGCAAGCAAAATCGATTATTATAACAAAATCAAAACTGTTTGAGAAAAACCTAAATCGATCGTCATTCCTAAGTATCTTTATTTTTTCTGATTTTGAAACAGTACTGGTACTGTTTTGAAGATAGCTCAAAACGTCGATCGGCTCTATGGATTTTTTTTACCCTTAAAACTCGTTATCTGCTTATAATTCATAATGCTGTTTTGAAAACAATACTGGTAAAATAGTACCGGTACTGTTTTGTACCGGTACTGTTTTCAAAACAGCACTATAAATTATAAGCAGATGACAAGTTTTAAGGGTAAGAGAAATCCATGGAGCCAATCAGCGTTTTGAGCTATCTTCAAAATAGTACCGGTACTGTTTTATACTGTCTAAAAAACATCAATCGATACATAACACAAACCAATCAAACAAGTCAACATCATCATATTTTTTGAAACAATACCAGTACTGTTTTGAAGATGCTCAAAACACCAATCGGCAAAATCAATCCATGAAGAAGACAGATCAAATAAGGTCTATTTTCTTCATATCTTCACGACTAAAATTGTAAACAATGAAACTGAAAACAAGAAAGGAAAAAAAAAACAGAAGAAGTGTGATTCTCAGTAAACTATATTTTCACGTGATTCCCAGAAATAATTTGTATAACTTAATTATTGAAATAAAGGATATTATTGGTATATTAGAAATTATATTTAAAACAAACTCGTGAAATCCACTCAAAAGTATGACTTAAATACAAAACTTTCTATATTAATGTGACTTAAAAGCAATATTTTTTTTTAGTGTGACTAATAGCCTTAAAAGATTATAAAGTATAACTTAAATACAATTTTTCCTTTTTTTTTTATTAGCCCTAAATTTTGAAAATCATAATTTGAACTTCATTGTGATATATGACATGCTCTCAGAATATATAGTTATGAAACCCTAGACAAATTTGATTTCTGAAACGTAGTTCAAAAATTGAGCAGTGTTTCGGTCAATTTTCAATGAGTTCTTTCTTTTTTAGTAAAATAATAATAATAATAATAATGATAAGCAAAAAAAAAAAAATCTTTTTAATTTGTCAATGAAAACATATAAAATGAACAATAACCCATCCCAATCTGCAAAAAAATTGAATCCAATTGCCAGCACATTTCTAATCTGTCCTAGATTAAGTGCGCCCCACAAGGAAAGCTCATGCAACTTGTATAAAAGAGAGACTCAACCGCTCAAGCGTGCGTCTTTTCTCTATGTATTGACCTATATATAATAAATACTTTTGAATGTCTCCATTGCATACTTCAAACTAATGGAAAAAAAAAAAAAAAAAATGTGACTCTTTCGAGGAAGCCATCTGTCGTTTCTTTATCAACTCTCACATATTAATATATTACTATAGACAGTATAGACAAAATGCACAACAAGTCTCGCTCATAGTTCAAATTAACTTACCAATAATTTACTGATTCTCTCACATTTTACTTTCTCTACATGAACTCAAAGCAAATAATTTTTTATATTACATTATATTACGTTTATTTCAATGTAAAAATTAAAAAAAAAAACATATTTATTTATATTTTAAAAATAAAAAATGGAGTCCTAATATTTAAAAGAATTGCTTACATGCAATGAATTAGTCATAAGCATTATTATTACATATGTTTGCATGAAAAATTTGTACATGGTAAGTAGTTAAATAGAATAAGAATTAAAAGGAAAAAAAAATCCATGTTAAAACAAATCATGGCAATTAATAAATGAGTAGATAATTCAAAACCAAAAGCAATGCAAAGATGCGCTTTACCCTACATATATCAAATTACAAATATTCCACGTAAAATTTCTATATTCATATTCGAATTAATTAAATAATCAGATATTCTAAATCCATTAAGTAAAAATTCTCTAAATTTAGTGCATTGTCATTTTTTCATCTTGCTTTATTATAAGAATTTATATGAATTATAGAATTTAAATTTTTATCTGTAGTATACGATTTTTTCTTCTAATGATCGATCTCAAATTCAATATATTTATATTTATACAATTTAATCTCTAGTTTCATCATGTGATTAAAAAGATAATTTTGTAATAAATTAATTTTTATTTTTATTTTTTAAAAAAAAATGTCTGTTATACGTTTTATCAGGAAATAGGATGGGAAAGTGATTAAAACTCCGCGATTTTTGTAGTGGTGACGGTGAGGGCGTGCCTCTTTACCAACAAAACTAACTCCTCTATTTCAAATTAAATTTACAATCTACTTAGCAGTCCCTCCTTGGAGTGTCAATGTTTTTTAAAAAAATGTAAATAATTTTTAAATTGGTAGGCGTTTAATGTGGTTCTCAAAAACTGAAAAAATGTTGATAAAAGTTAAAAAAAAAATTAGTAAAAGTTAAAGAGGAGAAAGTTAGTAAAAGTTAAAAAATATTAAAAAAATATTTGTAAAAGTTTAAAAAAGATTATGATTTTTAGAGCGGAGAAAATTAAAAATTTTTGAAAAAAAAAATTAGAGTTGTTTGGTTAACTTTGGCACTCCTAATGGGGCCTTATTCACAATTTAATTTTATTAATATATATTAAACAATAATGTATTTTAAGTGTCATTTATCTTTAGTGCTCCAAATTCTTCCATTATTATTTATAAAACTACTGAAAACTAACTCAAATCAGCCTTTCATTTACATTTTCAACAACAAAAATAAATATATAAAAAAAAAGTGAAACTAGACTCGTAATTAAAATAAGAATGACTTGTATACCATACAATACAAGATTTGCATTAATGTGCATATACATAATCTTTATATATTATAAAAATCACTAGGTCAGGTTATTAACAGAATAGATATATATATATATATATATATATATATATATAAGCATATTCGTATCTAGACTCATTTAAGTCTCGAATAATTTGATCCGAGTCTAAAATTATATCCAAATATGATTAATTCGACACGTATTCAACCTGAGTTTGTGTATAGACCCAGTTCATTGACAGACCTACAATAGTCCCAAGATCCATGCGTGCATGACTAAAGCACAATGTCAAGGATGAGCTTGATGAACAACCATACTGCCTCATAAGCAAATAAAAAAACAGCCATGGTGATGCACTTTTAACTCCTCTTAACAACATGAGGAATGCACTTGGTTGTTCTGTTTTTGGGAGACCAAACTTCACCAGAAATTATAAAAAGTTACAAAAAATTACAAACTTTTTCTAACTTTATCCAATCAAATTTTGCCACATGTTATTTTTACACTAATTTTTTCTCTTTTTTTGGCCATCCGAACACCACCAGAATCTAAGTATAATACAGACATATACCTAGAAATTCAATTTGTGTCTATCACCAATCTGAATGAAAACCAGAAAAGAGAGATACTATGGTAAAGCAGAAAGGCAAATATATAAGAATTCAAATGAAAGCAAAAATAATTAGGCTTTAGTAATAGAATGTCTTACCATCAAATGACTGATGGCGCAGCAGTCCAGGTCTAACACCAAAGCCAAATTGAAGCACGATGTTGGGACAACGAGCCTGGCAAACCAGCAGAGTTCACGCTTAACTATTTGTTAGTGAGAAAAACCTAAGGTGCTAGTTTATAAGCTCATAAAACAACACAGTTCACCAAACAACACTAAAGAGACAAATGCCGCTGAGTCGGGCTCCCAGTGGAAATGAATAAAGAATAGAAACGGATAATCAACTGAATATATTTATAATAAAATGTTCAATGCTAAAACCCAGACGCTTGAATAATAACTAGGACTCGGATCCGCAGAGCCAGCTAGTGCCTAAGAAGATGAAGCCCTACGGATCCATTTTCTTAGAACTATCATCTTTTGGTTGGCTAGCTTGGTTATCAAGCTCATGGAATGGAGATTCATCACCCGGCCACCTCTCAACTCCTGAGCTTCCTCCTGCCTGCAGGGGACCTAAATCCCAAATATCTGATAAACTGCTCGAGACTCCCAGCTCTGGCACGTCATAGTTGCTAAGATTACCCCATAACTCATTGCTAGAACTTGACATACCAGCGCCTGTTTCAAAACCGACACTCCATATGTCCTCTTGCTTAACAATATTTTCGATCCCTGGAGACAAGAATTCTGGAAAATTCTCCTCCTTTGCCAAGTCTTCCGGGAAGGAAACAAAACATTCGGGGGAAACCTCTGTCCCAGGGCTCGGTACATTCTTTCCTCTGGACAGAGGATCTGCTCTTCCCAGGCTTGAAACCCCCTCTACAGCCTGTTCATGGGTATTGAGAAGCTCGTTTGCTACAGGCAATTCTTCTGCCGTGAGCTTATCAATTTGAAGTGGCACGCTTTCTGTACCTCTAGTCATATTTAAATCAGAAATTTCTTTAGCACCAGTTGGACTTAAGTCTGGGGTTGTAGTGAGGTTACCCAACTCAGTTTCGCACTTCACAATCTGCCTCTCCTCGTATGATTGCAGTTTATGCGGTTCATGCTGCTGGTGTTTTACAAATTTCCTCTTCGTTCTTGGAGAAGCAATGGTCCTCTGCTCCTTCTTCTGCTGAAGACGGGCTAAGAACATTGGGTTTTGGAGTAACTTCGCCAAGAATGAAACCATCTGCTTCTGTCTCTGTTCCGCTACTAGGAGTTTTTCATTCACGGTTTCCATATATTGGACCGTCCCACAATGCTGCTGCTGCAATTCAGAGACTTCCTGAATCATCAAACTCTTCTCTTTCTTTAGCCTCTCTAACTCGCCTTTCAATCCTACTTTTTCTAATTCAGTAGAAGACCCTGCATGGCTCCCAATCTGCTGGCCTTGAGGTGCCTTGCGTCTCTGTATGTTCTTCAACAGATGCTTCTTTCCCCGCAAGAATCCTTGATTTGCGAATTCCCACTTATCAGGATCAATCTTGCGGAATCCCTAAACACAATTACCCAAAACAATTCAAGAATGAATGGAGCAGAAACTAACATTCCCGAAAACAAGACAATTAGTTTGCACAATTGAAAATATGTGACAGAAGACAATTTGTTGGTGTCTAATTCCAAGCAGGGGAGAAGCTGCAATGAACTATAACAACAATCCAGACACTGCTAGTCTGCCACACAATTCTCAAACCATGAAGCTGTAAGAAAGATACTATAAATTCAAAAGGGCAGACAACATTAATGTTCCAGTTAAACCTGAAATTCTACCTGCAAAAGACGGATTGTCCCCGATCCAGTAGACATCCGAGGATGAATATTCTCCCCCCCCCCCCCCCCCCCAATAGATATGAAGAACAAATCAGCAGGCATCTCAGCCATAAATATGTGTCCAGCTCAGAATGAAGGACCTTTAAGCTATTCTTGCGATCAATCATATTTAAGAAACAATGCAACAAATAGGAGGGCATAGCAACAGATAATACAACAATTTAAGAGTCAGAACTTCCATTGCCAAGAAGCCCATTAAATATTACATAAACAAGAAAATATTAGGATAAAAATATTACATCAACAAGAAACAAGCTCATTTCCATCTCTTTTCCTGTACAAACCATAAGAAACCAATTAGATTCCCAAGCATTTCACGGCAAGAAATTGCTACCATTTGCATTAAACTCCCCTAATACAAATTCAAGCTCAACAAAGCAAGATATCAAAGGATACAGAGCAAACCATCTCCAAATATATATATATATATATATATATATACATTTACCGCGGAATTACTAAAACAAAATGTCCTCAACCAAATCTACATTGACTAATCATCCTGAGGTCAAATTACAAAACAAGAACATAAAATGAAGAGAAAAATTACATACAAAACAACAAAGAAAATTACATAAAAAAACAACAAAGAAAATTACATTCAGACCACAGCAGCCCTTACTGGCTGTGTCAATGCAATACCCACATATGTATTTAGTTGCCGAACAAAACTTGAGAAATTGTTGTGCTTGAAATTCCGCGGAAGTATGAGCCTCGCAAACTCCAAGGGGTCCCAAACCACGAAGCTTTCACCTCTAGATCCCCAAGATATGATCGGGTCCAATGAAGGGTCATCGACTAGATCGAAAGTTTTGGACAAAAATGGCGGGATTGGTGTGCCTTGTAGACATTCAAGCGGTTGAGGAACATCGGAATTCTCCGCCTCGACACCACTAGTCAAAGTGGTTGTTGTCGTCGCCTCCCCCGACGCAGATCCCATACTAGTCCCAACCTGTAAAGATGAAACATTTTCACCAATTATAAGCCCTTCGAATTCGTACACACTTGGGTATTGTTCGAATTCCATGAAAGAAGGGACGAAAGGTGAAGAAGAGGACGATGGCCCAGCAAAGCTCATCGATAAAGGTAATGGTTGAGAAGGCATAGACGGCAATGAAAACGACGGCATCGGAAACAAACTAGATTGAATAATTGGAATCCCAGGTTCCAATAGAGTAGAAGAAGATATAGGGGAAACAATCGGAGTATCTGACTCAGACCCAGGTGGGCCTGACGAAGAAGATGGCGATTTCAAGGAAGAAAACAAGGACTCGTCGTCGGGGTTCATCGTTTGACGGCAAGAAAATTACCGGGGATTTCTCGGAACACCGAGCTAGGAGGAAAATCGTCCCGCGCGGTTGAAGCTGAATGTGAGAAATGGTCGGTAAGACGGGCAAATGTGGGGGCTTTATAGGTTTTGCCGACAAGGTGCTCGATAAAAATCCTAAAACAGTTGGAACAGAAAGGCGGTGAATGAAAGGTCGCCGTCCCGCCGCCTTGGTCGGGCCGCGCCATTAGCTAGCTGGTCACGGACGCGGAAGTTGGGTGCGTATATAGAGAGAGAAAGAGACATATAACAGTAGCTTTAGAGAGTGAAAGAGCCACCGACCCTGGGACACCTTCCTCGTAGTTCACTCACAGTTCACCACTTAAGCCCGTGCTTTAAAAAATAAATAAATAAATAAAATATCAACGACTGTGGCAGTTGGTTGTGCGGACATTTGGGATTGGGGACCCTCTTGTCCCAGATATTTTTGAATCCTTTGGACTGTTTTATCCAACTGTTGCCTGTTCGAATTTCGACCATCCAACAAGGCTACAAGTTTAATGGCAAGTGGGAGTTTTTATTTTTTCTTAATCTAATTAATAAATAAAGTTTAATGATCACAAATCTGGATGATTCTTCGATGTTAAGTAATCACAGGAACTGCCGACCTCTGTGTTTTCCAACTTTGATTGGCCCATTATACATCACTCTCTTGCTCATGCTGTCGCATTGATGACAAATCTTTTGCCCACGTGACTTTGCAAAACGCAATTTTTATTCTCGCGCACATTCTAGATTGATCATTCTCCCTTCTTTCATTTTTATTTTCGTTTTGTTTATATTCTATTTTCTTCTTTAAATCAAATTAAATAATCTATTTTTTATTTTATTTTCCCAATTTTCTAACACTTATTCTTTACATAATCTAACTTATCGCAACGGTCAACCTCAATTTTTTTCTTACTTTATTAAACAAAAAATAGTCATAGTATGACAACCATTATTTCTTCTCTCTTATAAACTCATAATTGTAATATCAAAATAAATCTACTTTTAAAATAATTCATCAAACTAAATCATTATTTAACCACCATATTTACTACTAATTATTTAAATAGAGTAGTTTGTTTGGATTTTTCCCTTTTATTGCAAGGGAGAAGGATTGGACTTTATGTATTAATATTAAAAATTCAAATATACATAAAAGTTTGAAACGAAATCGAATAAGTTAAAATTTGACTTGATTTGACTCGTTTCTACCCTTAACTCAAAGAGAATGAGAACGAGAACGAGAGGAAAAAAATATTTATTATGATTTTTAAATTAACCAAGTTAACACTGAACGATGATATATGATGTGATTAAAGTCTTACTAATAAAGTAAAAATTTTAAATTAAATAATCTATTGCATAATTTTAAAAATTAAAAAGAGACAACTAGTTTTTCATACCTCGAAAAAGTATTTTTATTATTAACAAATCTCAATAAATATTTAAATAATTTACCCATCATTTTCTCTTTACAAGTTACAAGAGTTCCATTTTGCATTAAGCATTTCCCAAAAGAGAGGTGTTCTGAACCGTTTCTTTTTTAGATTTCATAACAGAAAAACTTTAATTTCCTTTAATTTTCTTAAGAATCTAAAAAAAAATATATTACCTTTCTATAATAATTTTCTCTTCTTTAATTTTCATAAATTCTAAATGTGACACAAAGAAAAGAAAGAGAAAATCAATTTTTTTTTAAATTATAAAACCACTGACATATATCTCTAAATAGTAATGATATACAATAAAAAAATAAAAATCTATCAAGAGAGATAATTAATAATGCGAACCACTTGCAGGCCTACCAATTGAAAACAAAAAATTAATTTTAATTACAGTTCTACTATTGATGCATTATTTTAATTCCGCTTTCTTATTTACTTTTGTGATTCAATAACATTTCTTATCTTTAAATAAAGTTTTGCTAGCATTAGTCGTGTTGTGAGTTTCACCTGAATTTCATATAAATTAATTGTCTAAATGTGATTAGGCGATTACAATAGATCCAGTTAATTAAAGAGAGCTGATCTAGTAATTAACGGTATGGTTTTAAAATCCGTGCAATTATCCAAACGTCTTGAGTTTGATTCCTCATTTGCCTTGTGATGTGTTGTTTAAATGTTATAAGAAAAACTGAATCCATTTGTTTGAATATTGGCAATAATTTTGGGAAAAAATTATAAATATTGTTAACTTCAATCACAACAACAAATTTCAATTGTCAATTTTTATGTATTTCATGTGAATCCTACACAAATCAACGATTATAATCTACTAAGTACGAATTTAATATATTGTAGCTATAGTAAAAAAAAATTGTATATGCGATGTAGTAATTGGTTCAATACTTTTATAATTAAAGACGTAAATGAATTGAACCAAATTGAAAAGTGAAATGTTAAAATTAATATTGTTAACCTTAACAAATATGAATAGAATAGTTCAAATTTAATTTAATATTTCATGTTGAACTTGGAAGGTATTGAATTAATTTGAAATTAAACTCAGATAATTAAATATATATATTTTTATAATTATTAAGTATTAATTTATTAAGCTAAATTTTAATTAAACCTTATATTATAATGAATATAGATTTTAATTCAACCACAGTTAACTTATATTTTAAATCAAGTTGGAGAAAATTTAAAATAGAATCAAACACCGACGAAGTTCAAGGAGCTTAGGGTGATTTCCCTGTTTACCGTCCAAAGGTCTTGTTTGTCGTTCTCAGCCACTTAAGCATTGCTCTGCCGCGCGGGCCGAGCAGTCAAGGGGGAATCCAATCCCATTTCTGGACTGGGCAGTAGATTTCGAAGTTCAGTCCAACGCGTAAGCCCGGCCCAACAACTAAACCTGGCCGGTTGCTAATTACTACTAACTTTAGAGCTGGGCTCTGGACCTTTGGTCAGTCGAGTGTCCATGGGTAGCAAATTTCTTAATTTGTTTTAACTGTAAATAAGTCGCATCTAATGGTTCAAATCATTTTATAATATCAGTATCCCATATCACTATATATATATATCGACTTAAAATATTAAATTCGTATAATTATCTTTATTTTATTTATTTTTTTTTATGTTTTGAAATTCTATGTTACATCACCGTTTGATTTCCATTCTATTTTCACCATTTTTTTACAAAGGGTTGAAGATAAATTCAGACTCGCTTTGTTGACTTAGTTTGGGCCATATTATATTGGTCCTGTTATTTGTAATGGACAAGTAGCAGTTTTTGAACTCAAAACACCGAAAAAAACAATTAAAATTGACAACAATGCGCAACATGTGATTAATAATAAATATACTAGCAGCTACTAGGCACACTTGCGTATCCAACTTGTTACAATAGAGATACAAATGCAATTGCTAACTTTTTGTAATAAGGGTCCATTTGACACGGTAAAAAATAATAAGAAACAGTGAAAAATGTGACTTTTTTTTATGTTTGGCGTGTAACCATCAATTCACGTTTTTCAGAGATGAATAGTGAAACTTTTTGATTTTTGTATCAATTTTTAAGAGAGAGAAATCGTTTGAATGATTTTTTTGGTTCTGTCAAAACGTTTTTACATCAGAATTTATTAAAAGTAGTTAAAAAAATTTTAGAATTTGTAGAAAATTTATTGAGATTTGTGAAATATTATCGAGGCTTGTAAAAAATTTATTGAAATTTGTAAAAATTTGTTGAGATATGCAAATATATATAAATATATAAAAATCTTACAAAGTACTAAGAGTGTAAAATGTATTAGAGGTTTTTTTTTTTTTTTTTTGGTAATTAAAATGTATTAGAGGTTTCTAGAGATTTGTAGTGTTTTTCAGAATTTTTTGTTGTACCAAATGGATCCTAAATAATAGTTAGTGTCAAGAAACATAAATGGTTATTTATAACTTTAAATTTATTTTTATATCGATGTATCAGATGCATTAAAACACATATATACAAAATATGTCATATAAATATAATTTCTAATAATTATTTTAAAAATATAAATTTGTTTTCTTAATTTCATGAAAGGAAAATACCCACAAAGTGTTGATTTGAGTACCAAAATCAAAATTTTTTTTTTTGGTCATCATTTTATATGATTTTTTTATCAAAATTTATTTATTTATTTTTTGTTTATTCGCATTAAATGCTAACTTTTCTGTAAACCGGACTGGAATTATTTATTTACTTTTTATAAATGTGAATAACAAGTCTAAAAATTATCACTTACCAAAAAAAAAAGTCTAAAAATTATCAAATAAGAAAAAAAATCAAATTTGGATTAATAAACAAAAAATTAAAAAATCGACTTTTTGATTCCCAAAGTAAGCTTAAAGTTCCATACGCGCACACAATTACACACACATAGAGAGGGGGGGGGGGGGAGTGATAATTACGCTTTGCTTCCTGGAAGTTTGATTTTCTCTATAGTTTAAGAGTTGGCATATATATGACTTCTTCTTGATTTAGATTAAAATATAAAATTCATAAAATATATTAAATTTAATTGAATTTAAGCTTTAACAATCAAATTTAGTTGAGGAAAAAGTTTTTATAAGAATTAATAGGTAATAGTACATTTTCATCTTTTTTTTTTATATTAAAATAAAATAGTTTTTCATTATAAATTAAAAAACTCGATGCACATTCTATTGGCAAATTTTTTTTATATTTTTTTAATAATATCTTTTGCACAATTACATATGAACTTTCATGACACATGACACGTACGGAGACATACATTTAATTAAGTTTAACTAATTTTGTTAATTTAAAAAAGAATAAATAAGTTTTAAATTGCGAATAATACTAAAATAATAGTATCAGTGTATTCAATTGGTTACGGCTAATTTGTTCATAACGGGACAATTAGTTCCTCAACACCACTTTGATTAGTATTTCTTGTTATTATTTTAATAGTATAACGAACGTTGCGCTATGTTACCCGCTATTGCCTTCTTTTCAAAATGCCGTCTTATAGGATGGAACCAAACGGGTCAGTTTGGGGAACCAAGAAAAAGCCAATTTTTTTTTAAGCTAATTTTTTGTTTGATATAATTTATTTAATTAAAATTACGGTTTTTTTGGTTATTTTTAATAAACTTTTACATATATTTATATTTAAAAAATACAGAAAATTAAAAATATAAGAATTGAAGTACGAGCAAAAAAATTAATTTTTTACACTGGACGTAGATTGTCAATTTTTTTTTTTAAAATGGTATAAAAACATAATTGAAAACTACCATTAAAAAAAAGTAAATTTTGATTTAAAAAAAAAAAAGTCAACTTGATAACATAACCGACCAAAAAAAAAAAAAAATTAGAAATCCAACTTTTTTAATTTTACCAAATTGCCCTACCTTTTCTTTGAATGACAAGGATTGTTTGAAAATTTCACCCGAAGTGGTCATCTCACGTAGATTTTTGTTTGTTTAGTTCATCGTTACACCGAGAACCATTTTCGTATATGGTAGAATTGAGAACAGCTATAATTTATATAATTAAAAATACTTATTAAAAAAAATAACCAAAATAATATAAAACTTTTATAAATATATTATTTTAAAATATTGAACTCAGAAAAAAATCGACATTTAGTTGAAACATTGCTCTCGAGACATCCTTTTTAATTGCACTTTCTATTTTTTTTTTCTTTTTATATAAGTTGACAAGCATTTTTTAATAGATTTTCTCTTTTTATTTGGCTATACAAATTTTTTTTATACGTATGTATTCAATTAAGGTGTGTTTATAGTAATAAAAAATGAGATAAAATAAAAAAATTTGAAATAATTTATGAATTTAAAATTCATACAATAAGATAAAAAATAAATAAGTTTTTTACTTTCTTCTTTACGCCAAACACAACCTAACTGCACACACAATGACCTTTTTGTCATTTACAAGTGCAAACATGGTGAAATAAGCAGGGGAATCTTCAAAGTCAACAATTGCATCAATAACAATTCCCAATGAAAGCTGAAAAAACCCATATTACAAGGTGAGGTCTCAATCTTTCTTTCTTGTGGACTTGACTGAAGAAAAGCGAAGACCCAGTACTTATAAAATTGCACCCCCCCGCCCCCAAAGCAGTAACTGCAATGGAATAAAAAGGAGGAGTCGGGGCATTGAAAATTAAAGCTCAACTTTATTTATTGAGGGCCTCTGCATTGTCTACCGTTTGAGGCACTTCATTTAGCAAGCAAGTAGGTTTATATATATATATATATATATATATATATGTCATACAATTGATCTATTATACAGTAGATCGACCACGGACAGAAACAACACTTTGGATGATCTATTATACAGTAGATTGACCACAGACAGAAACGACACTCTTTTATGTTATATACATATATATTATGTAAGGAAATTGCTACGTTTGCCCCACAGTAAACTTCGCATACATTCATGGACACCTGAGATTCAACCATTCTAATTGGCCGACTGTCCATTATGTAATATACAGTTACATGTGGGCTCAAGGTGATTCCCCCCTGGGCTTGTGGTGTTGGGAGTATATGTAATCCAAGTGTGCCTCTGCAACCATCCTCCTCTTTATGCAATCTTCATCTTTGTCTTCACATTTCTCCAACCCCAATTGCTGCTGTTCAAAGATAATCCAACAAGTTTTTTTTTTTTTTTTGGGGGGGGGGGTAAGTGATAACCCAAGAAGTTGAAAAGAGAGAGAGAGAGAGAGAGAGAGAGAGAAAGAACAATCAAATCAAGAGAAAAAAAAAAAAGAAAAAGAAAGGGGGGAATCTTTCAGTCACTTGTGATCGATGATAGAAAAATTAAGCAAGAAATGTTTTTAATTAATTACATTGAAGAGACCATCTTCTTGTATCTCTACGATTGAACCAGCTGCATGAGTGATCTCATCAGTCTTCAGCAGCTCTTCCCCTGAAAATAATATGAAAAATAATTTCCATCTTAACAAAGAGTAGCCATGAACATATGCATAGGTATATATATATATATATATCTTTATGCAGGGGCGGATGGAGATTAAAGGCTGTCCAAACTGTAGCCAGGGCAGTCTAACTCACTTTTTTTTTTTTAGTTTAAATTTTATTTTTTTTCAAATTTAATTTATTCTAAATTTTTATAGTACAACTCACTTTGTTCTTAAATTTTTTATCCATTTTTTTTTTTTTTTGCAACTTAATTCACTGTATTTTTAAACCTTTGTTCAATTTAGATAAAATTTAAACTCTAAGTCTGAAGAGGAAGATAAGATTTGGCTAACCTTGATGGGTTGGCAGAAGACGAGCAAATGCTATTGAGTAGGAAAAGAGGAGGAAAACAGTAAGGCAGATGAGAACCCCTTGAGATACTTGCTTCATGGCTGCAGACTTCAGTGTGAATGAGAGAGAGAAAGAGGGAGAGAGGGAGGGAGGGAGAGGCTTGAGGGAGCTAGGGTGGTGCAGTTTGTCTTGTATAAATAAGCAGAAATTAAGGAGGCTGATGATGTTGAGTAACACGATTCACGAAGACTTCTAAATTCTTACAACAATGTTGAGTGGGCCCCACCCTTTTCCCATTCTCCTCCTCCCTCACAAACCCTTCCATCTTATCATCATGTGATCACACCACCCCGCTTTAGAGACTAGAGAGAGACATATGTGTTGTCACTGTCATCACTGTGGTCCATAGCCCATTGTTCACATTCTCAATGCCAGTTCAAAACCAATATGTGAACACAAGAAGGATGAAACCCTCATGCTTTATGCTTCACCTTTTCCTTTCTCCAGTCAAACCGTATCTCTTTTTTCTATGCGGAGAAGGAAAACTATAAATTTGATTAAAAATTTTTAATTTTTAAAAAATTTTCTTTTTTTTTTCACAATTTTTAACACTACAAATTTTCAATTTCTATCAACTTTTAAAAATTTTTATGACTTTTTCACACATCTCAAGAAAAATATCAAACATTTATTAATTCAAAATTTACCTACATTTTTTTCTAACTAAAATTTGAAACTTCAAATAGGCACTGCATATGTGTGCATTTGGAGTATAAAATTTGACCAAAAATTTTCAACTTTATCTAAAAAGGGGCGTTTAGAAGCACAATTTTTAGTAATTTTTGATTTTTTTGTCAAAAATTGTTAGTTATAATTGTTAGTATATTTGGTAAATCGAGTA
Source organism: Vitellaria paradoxa (assembly GCA_019916065.1). NCBI lineage: Eukaryota > Viridiplantae > Streptophyta > Magnoliopsida > Ericales > Sapotaceae > Vitellaria > Vitellaria paradoxa. The sequence continues at coordinate 8,103,477 of CM034234.1, forward strand.
GTAATTTTTAGTAATTTTTTACAACTTTTAAGTGTTTGGTAAAACTTTTGACAACTTTTGATTTTTCTAGCAACTTTAAACAACTTTTAATAATTTTTAATAACTTTTAGTAATTTTTAAGTTGAGAAATTACTGCAGTAGAAAATAAAAGTGACAAAAATTAGTGATTTGCTAAACACTTAAAAATTAAAAATTGGTATTTTATTTAAAATTTTGTTACCAAACGCCCCCAATTGACAAAAAATTTTCATACTAAAAATATTTAACATTCTTCAATTTTTATGACTTTTTCACACATCTCAAGAAACGCATCAAATATCAATTAATTCAAAATTTATCTACTTTTTTTAACTAAAATTTGATACTCTAAACAGGCACTTGCATATGTGTGCATTTTGAGTGTAAAATTTGATAAAAATTTTTTAACTTTATCTAAAAATCTTCAACTTTTTTCATATTAAAAATATCTAATTTTTTTTCAATTTTTACTAATTTTCTTTAACTTTTATCAAATTTTTACACTTTTTGAAAAACATACCAAATACCAAATAATTTAAAATTTACCTATGTTTTTATTTTTTGCCAAAATTGACACTCTAAACAAACACTATATGTTTATACATATATATATATCTATATAACAATATAACTCATAATTTGAGTTTTATATATTTTCATTTGTTTGATTTATTTAATGGTCAGAATTACTTCATCTTTATTTTGATTATCTTTTCGATCATTTCACGTAAAAATATAACCTATCACTCTTCCTATATTTTTTTAATACCTTTCATAATTTTTTTTATTTAAATTTGTTTTATAAACTTAAATTTAAACTATTTACACGTCAAATTATATTTATGTGTCTTTGGGCACAGACAATTACTATTATATATATATATATATATGTATGTATATGTATATAAATATACACATACACATTAACAATTAAGGTTTGGTTTAGGAAGGAAAATAACTGACTTATTTTTAGCTAAAAATAAGCCAACTACTTTTATGTTTGGGAAGAGAAAAAATGTAACTTTTTTTAGGTAGATTTTTAGTTTTAGTTAATTTGACATTTTTATCTTTGAAAATTTAAAAGAAGATTAAAAATATAAGAGGGTAAATTTTGTCATTTTATAAATTGACAAATAAACTAATCAATTGTAAGCCAATTAACTCTTTAAATCCCAAACGATTCCTAATCACGGTGTCAAAAATACTCTATGAGAAGCTCGAAATATTTGGATTATCAAAAGTACAGCATTTACAATATTTTTATAATAAGTGCCAACTACTCATATTTAAAATTTTTAACTAAAAAATATAAAAAATCTATAATAATATTAGCACATGGAACCCAGGGCTCTCTATTTCCACATAACCCCTAGTTCCATCTCTACTGACAGCTCATGTCACATCTAGTTTTTATTGTAAGCTATACATGTATTCCTACACAGTGCCAATTACCATATATATTTGTGTTTATATATATATTCTCTTGTACTAAAAACAAAAATAAAATTAATTTAATGTTAGGTTGTTTACATTGATAATAAAATCAGAAGGGTAAAAGCACAGTCTTTTCCTTTTTTTTTTTTTTTGAAGGTAAACATAGGTTGATTGGTGTGATGTAAAATGTTAAAATATATTAAAAACTATTTATTTTTTATTTTATTACACAAATTATAAATTTATAAATTATTTCAAATTACCTTAACTTTATCTCATTATTTATTACTTTAAATGGCTTCCTAAATTAAGTACGGGTGCAGAAAGAGAGCTGACTTATAACTGAAACACCATTCATTTTTTGTTTTTAATATACCGATCAATCCACCACTGGCAACCACTGTTCGTAATCAAAACTAGTCATAGACCTGCACTGAATTAGGATTATCCATGCTAGCCGGCCGGCCAGCCGCCCACCTCCGGTGCATGGCCGACAACATGGTTGACATATGCCATAATTTTAATTATTATTTTTTTCATTTCTTTTTTATTTTTAGTGGTAAACATGAATTAGGACAACCGCAAATGATGTTTTTTTTGGGTGTCTCCTAACGTACAAGCTCATAGCTCCTATCATCTGCTGGCTTTCTTCCATACACGTGAGTATTCATGACTATGGGCACCGGGGTTGATTTGCTTGGCTAAAATAATCAAAATTAATTAATTTTATTAAAATTTTTATATTTTTTAATTAAATTTTACTACATATTAATTTTATATAAAATTTTTATACTTTATTATATTTTTTTTGTCAACCAAACACCTTAAAATATTAGAAAAGAAATGAAAAAACACGTGTGAAAGCATACGGTGTTGAATATACCCATGGTACAATATAGATGCTCCTTTAATTTGCTCTCTCTCCTAACTTTACTGTACAATTAATACATTAAGGACTCTTTCTTCACTTATTTAAATTCCATTCCTCTTCTCACCAAACCTTATCCTCAACTAATTTAAGCACCCAATGCAATTCAAGTAACAAATTTCAATTTAATCTCAAACTAGTTAGGGTTAGTTTTTGAATTCTCTTTCTTCGTTGGTTGGTTTTTGTTACGAGTTATTTTGTCCATTATGAAATTAAATAAAATTAAATATCTCTTCATAATTTCAATACACGTAATCTTAATTTTACTTTTTGTCTGACTTATTCTCTTTTAATTATTTAAATTCATTCATTCCTTTTTTACTTGTATTTTTTAAATTTAATTTGATAATAACTAAATTATTTCAAACGAGATTATCTTAACTTGCCTTCTATCAATTTCATCTATGGCCATCCTCAATTAATTAAACATTTGATAAGTTCCTTGATCTCATCAAAGTCATGATTCACATTGCATTTTATGGTTTAAGCTGAAAGTTGCAAGAAAACTGGCCCACTTCAATGTCCTGTATTTAGCTTTATTAGCTGAAATTTTTGGTGGAATGGAAAAATGTACATTATGGATTTGATATTTTGGTGACAAGTGAAGGGTTTTTTTTTTTTTTTTTTGAGGGGGGGCGGGTGAGAAAAATACAAATAATTTTTAATTTATTTTACAAATAACAAATAAATTTTATAACTTTTTTACAAGATAAATAAATTTATAGTTTAAAATATATTTTCAATTAAGTATATATACCAACCTTAAAAATGTATTTAAATTTCACACTTGTTAAGAGTACAATCTGAGGGTCTGGAAGCAGGCTTGCATGGTGGAGCTCCTTAGAGCCCTTCTCACACTTAGGTCTCCCTCTGATCGATCCTCTCCTTCTCTCTCAACTTTTTATTGACAAATACCATTTCAATCCTCTTATATTTGTGAAATCATAAAAAAAAAAAAAAGAAAAATATAAAACCATATTATAAATTTAGTGAACTTGTAAAAGAAAATTATAGCATTTATATATTTGTTATTTGCAAAACAAATTAGGACTTATCTATAATTTTTGCAGGCTCTTTTTTTTCCGCGAAAGAGAAATGTGGAACATTACTTTACAGCCCACTTCCCATTTGCTTTTGCTTTATGCCTTGTCGTGGGCGTGACCATTGAATTCTATGAGATATGTCCAAACTCTAATGCAATAAAATAAAGAGAAGTTCATTTCCAGTTACAGAAGAATAAAATAAATAAATAAATAAATAATATGAAGAGTATGCCCTCTACTTTTTGATATATATGCATAAGATGAGACATAGCAGGAGCAATTTTGCGGACGATATTTATGGTAAAAAGAAAACGTAAGTCTCAAATTTGATTGTATTAATTTAAGAGTTTTAATTTGTTAGTTTCAAATTTTAAAAATCACATAAATCTAAATAAAATTTAAAATCTCTTTAATTTGAAATTTAAAATATAAATTTAATATTTTAATTTCAAACTTTAATTATGTTTATTTTTGACTGTTATATTCTCTTCCTGGCTGCCTATAAAAAGCCTTGATTATCTTGAAAAAGATTGTGATCATTGGCATATTTTTTTTTTAACTTTTTATATTTTTGTATTATCTGTTATGATTTTTGAACAATTTAACTTTGACAGTTCTTCTCTCTCGATTGACATGACGCTCAAGAAGATTTATTGTGAGATTTAGGGTTGAATGTTGGAGTTGTTTGAATTTTCCATCACCTTCGGATGGAGCTAGAGACTCTATGGCAATGTTTGTTTGGGGGATAAAATTGGGGGATTGGATAAACAGTTTATCATTTTTGACCAAATTGATTTTAGTCTTGTATTTGGTTTGCAATATTATAATTTCGGATTGGATTTCATATTCCCCAAAATGGGAGATAAGTAATACCATGAGGGATATGGTATTACTTATACTTCATCTCTGGATTTATTTCTCGCCAAAATTTAAAAGTTTAAAATTATTTCTTATCACATCTCATGTCAAATAATATCTTTTATCCCACTTTATATCTCACCAACCAAACACAAAAAAATAATTTCACATAAAAAATTAACCTCATATTATACTTAATCTCATATCTTATCCTATAATATTACTTATACCCCGTCATTCAATGCCCCAAAACAAACATAGCACATGAGTTTAAGACGGCGCTTTCATCTTACCTCTTTATTTCACAATCGGACTATTTCAACCCTATTCTATAGCTTTGTTTAATATTATTTTACATTATTAATTACTGTACCATTGTTCAATCAGATTTTGCATGATTGCTTTCATGGGTTTTCAATCTTCCTTCCCAAACAAGCACAGACTGCACAGTTGATATAGAGGAGCAATTCTATTCAATTTTTTTTTTTTTTTGGGGGCTAAGTAATTTTGATAAAAATGTTGATGGAATTGAGCGCGAATTTTTGGTACAAAAATGTAATTTTTCCATGATATTTTTTTAGTTCTTGGATTGTTTTAGATATTTGGTTGCGTTAATACACAATTTAGAAAAAAATCCGAAATTACTAATTTTATCTATTTGGTGTTTAATTTGCTGTATACCAGTCTTACTTTATTATTATTATTTTTTTAAATCAAGTTATTATTGTAATGCTCCGTTTGGTAATAAGGATGTAAAGCAAGTAGAATAATTGAATATTTCTCTTACGAATAATGAAAAAGTTTTATTCCTTAATCTTGTTTGAAATTAAAAAAAAAAAAAACAAATGTGTGGAAGTTATATATGTGGTTATATATATTATAAAAAAATTATTTAAAAAAAAGTAAAACCCACTTTTTAATACTTTTCTTCCCCTCCCTCCTATTTCTCTCTGCTCCTTCCTTTCAAAGTTAGAAGGAAAAAAATGATAATTATGCTAAGAAGAAAAATTTTCTTCTGAAGTCTTATCTTTTTCTCCATTCTTCCTTTCAAACAAAATAAATGCGTGTGGAATGGGAAAAAGTAAAAATAAATTAGTAAAAGTTTCATCCTCATAATTCGTATAATATATAAAATATTACAATTTTATGAAAATTTATTAAAGTTTTTGGTAAAAATTATGCTTCAAATGGAGCCTTTAATCATCATTTCCCTTCCTTTTTTTTCTTACCTTTTTTTTTTCCTTTCACTTTTCCCTCAAATCAAACATAGGTTCCGTTTGGTTTGCAAACAAATAACAAAAAAATCTAAAAATCTCTATTAATTCTATATCATATTAACTTTTTTTTTTCACTGCACGCATTATAAACTTTTAATTTATCTCACTTTTTATCACTCCAAACACACCCATAGTATAAGATAGCGTTTGAGAAAAAAAACTAATTTTTTTCTTTCTCAAACACAAAAAAAAAAAAAAAAATTAAATTTTTAATAATTAACTAACTAGTAACTAAAAAAAAGTTATTTTTTTCCCCAAACTCAGCCCAAGTCTCCCAAATCACTTGCTGAAAGGTGGAGCAAGCCACAATTAATAAACAAAACCCCCCAACCCAAAAAAAAAAAAAAATTGACTCACGACATTGGAAAGACGTACTGGTTTTTAATTATCCCATTAATTCCACCATCGTTCTGCTTATTAGTGGGTTTGGCAAGACTAATGTTAATGGGTCTGCTAGTGGGGTTGGGCAATAATTACTTAAAAAAAGCAGTCGTTTCAAGGGCTGTATTTTTTCAATGCTGGTAGCTACATATATTCTGGATTCTAGTGTTCAATTATGGGAGCATGCTTTAAAGTGGTGGTCATGCATTACCTCATCCAATATGGATTGGCAGCCAAGTCAAAAAAACACAATCTTCCCTCACCCATATTTAAAACTTGTGTCTCTGATCAACAATCTCCATAATTTATGCATGAACTGTTTAATTTTTTTTTTTTAAAGACAAGAAATAAAAATCTTACAATAACTCCAACAACCATCTTATAAAAAAAAATTGAACAAATTTGATACACAAGTAAAATAGTATAGTCTGAAAAAAAAAAAAAAAAAAGATTCCAAACATCAAAAGCTCTATTTCGAAATAATCTTAATATTTCCCTTTCGTCTTCTCGGAACTAGAACCAATCTTCTTAAATACGAAGAGACTTGAAAAATCTTTTTCTAAACTGTCTTTTAAGTTGTTGATTTTTCTTGATACTTCCTCTTATTGTCATTGATTTGGGGTTAATTTGAAATATTTTCCTACATTACAAGAGTGTGGAAATATGTTAAAAATGTCACTAACGTGTTCTTTGTAGTAACGAAGAAATGCAAATATTTCCACCTTAAAAAGAAATGCATCCTGCCTTCCTCCACCACACATTTGGTTGTCAATTACATTGCAATGCCCATCTTGCTCGGTTTGGAATTAAAGGTGCATCTAAGTCAAGATAATGCCGCTATTCTATGAATAAGAATGGATCGAGCTACTTTAGTGGCTTGGTCAAAATACATTGTTGTTTCACAGCACTAATAAGGAGGCCACTTCCTTGCTAGCTAGAAATTAACCATGATTAGTCGTTTAAATTACTTTTACCAAAAACCAATTAATTCTTGATGAAATATCAATCTGAGTCTTGTAAATGATATATCTTTTAATATTTATTTATATGTGTGCGGCTATATAATATCCTATTATATACTTTTTTGACTATAAATTACGCTCTGACCATAGGTTATATTCAAATATATCAAGGAACAATATTAATAAAGTATATACAAAATAGTCATTTCTTCACCAAACTCAATACTTACATCATCACTAACATTTAATGTTACTTGTCACCATTATCGTCAAATCAAACTAATCCATGTTAGACATTATACATCTATAACCACCAAAGAAATGTGAAAAGTAGGAGGTTCTTCTTCTTCTTCTTCTTCTTCTCTTCTCTCTCTATTTGTATTATTCATATTTGCAACTAACTTAAGTATCATAGAATCTACAATTAGAAACCACCTTTCAATTTTGTCTCACTATTTTCTTACATGTAGGTTTGCATTGAGAGTAGAAGCCTAACTGCAATAGGAGATGATAGTCTACAAAAAAAAAAAAAATAGGGGTTAAATTTTACCAGCACAGTATAAATATAAATGAATATTATAGTTAAAAGAGCGCAAATGATCAACGGCTCCGCACGTTAATAGTATGGCATCTTTGTGGACCGATCATCTCTCTATAGCGTTCGCATGCATGACTGAAGTAGTGTATCAAAATGGGCATTGATCACACAAGTTAATCAGTAAATTTGTGCTTTAGTTTTATAAACAGTTGAATTTGTAATTTAAATTTATTGTGATAAAAAATATAATTAAAATTTTTTTATTAGTAAATCGTACAAATTGTTTACAGTTCATTTGAATTAGTCGATTTAATTAATAATCTTTATAAATTGAAACTATTATCTAATTATTTCATTTTTTATACATTTACTATTTTTCTATTCATATTTATGAATTTTTGAAGACAGACAACAAAATCATGTTTATTAAATTTATTTATTTTTAGAAAATGAAAACTTAAATAGAAAAATGTAAATAAAAAATGGTGTTTTTACTCTCTTTTTTTTCCTATTATAAAACATTTTGTTAATTTTAATACTACTTTCATTTTTGTTGCATCATGTTAAAATAAATATTCAAATATTTTGTTAAACCAAAATTATTTTTAATAAATAATATAATTAAATTAAAATAATTTAATTAGTTTAAAAATAAATAATATAATTGAGTTAATTAAATTAAATTAATATGAAACAAATTGTCTACAATATATATATATATATATATATAGGTCTTTTTAATAGATTTGTAAATATATATATATATATGTATTATGTAAAATGATGTGCCAATCTTATAATAAACACGTACTTTAATAAAATTTTCATTTAGACTATTATTTTGAAAAAAAAATTATTGTCTTAAAAAAAATTACTCGATGTAAATTTTTTTTCTTGAAAGGTATTTATGTATTTAAATTTGAAATTGAATGTTTACTGTAATTAGTGGAAAAATAATTGACTATTTAATGAGTTATATCATTAACCTATTTAAGCCCAATAATTCCCTCAGTTATATTCGTTAATACTTTTACTCGAATTTAAATCTATTTGAATTTAAATTTAATTGAGCGGATTAAAAGGTTGGGCAATAATTGCCACCTCATTGGTGATGAACATGGCCCTTGGGGCCCATTTCCTAAGTTAACACCTCATTGGCGGTGAACATGGGCCCCTGAGGCCCATTGGAAAGGAAATGGGTGGATGGAACTACAAGCCAAGGTTGCAATTAGAAACCCGGGGCGCGCATCATACCTGCCTTTTAGAGCCATATCAATTTTGACCTTCCATTAACGAGATGGTTTGAGGAGAAATTCTTGGGGCTCGTGGAAGGAAGCCAAGCCCAGAAAAGATGGTGCTTTGTTTGCAAATCTTTGCTGGGCCATTTGGAAGTTGGAAATGATTTTGTGTTCATCAAAGTATCCCTGTCCCCAGTGGCAACCATAAATAGGACCAGTAGCAACACTTGTGAATAATTTTGGAATTCCAAAATTTTCAACCGCGGGGACAATTGTAAATGTAGGTTGTTCCATGGCTATTTCAAATTTTGGGAGTGATTCCTGGACAAATATTGTTCCATTTGGAGTGACAACAAATTCTTAAAAATAATGAAAAATATTGAAAAAATTTAAAAATTATTCACTTTTTATCTTATAACACAAATTACAAACTTATAACTCATTTTATTTTATTTTATTTTTTGTCACTCTAAACGTACCCTATACAGGTCTTGTTGGGCAGGGACTCGGAACGCCCATGGGAGATCAAGGCTATCCACCAGGCCGGATCCGGATATACTGGCGCGGGCAAAGGATATCCGGTGATCTTTTTTATGGTGTGCTGTAAGTCTGCAGTCGTTGCTCGTTAGGCAAACAGGGGAGTTGACCTATTAGCCACAAAAGCCAAAAAAAAAAAAAAATTAGGTCTCATCCTTTTTGTAGAAATGAGCTGTGCTGTATTTCTGCCGAGCTCAAGAAGTTGGTGCATGAGATCATAAATTCAACCAGAAAAAAAAAATAAATTTATTATTGACCGGGGACTACATGAAAGCTAGCTTGTTTTTTTTGACTTTACATTTTATGGATAGCTAGCCAAACCCAACAAACATCCCTACTTTCTAGAATCCCAACCACTTGCAATCTATTTATTTTATTTTATTTTATTTATTTATTTTTTGGTCATCTGTGAGTCAAGTAATCAAAGGCTTATTCGGCATCCGTGTGAAAAAAAAAAAAAAAGACTTCTTTAATTTTCTACAACTTTCAACATTTTATAGGTATATTCAACTTTTATCAAACACACAATAATAATAATAATAATAAATAAATATTGCAGCTCACAAATCCACCAACCTTTTCTAATTTTCTTTTGCTTTTTAAGTTTCACCAAAAGCAAAATAAAAATCTCTAAATTGGTGAAAATTTCACTTTTTTTAACCCCCAAACGGCGGGCTCTAATCCTCCCTTGCCAATAGATCTATCAAATTTAAAATTATTTTAAATATGTCATTTCTATTTAAAAGTGACAATAATAACGTACCCTGTTAAAGAGTAAACTGGTAAAAAAAAGTGAGGTAAAATAAAATAAAATGAGACAAATTTTGTAATTTGTGCAATAAGATAAAAAGTAAAAAATTTTTAAATTTTTAATAATTTTTTTATTATTTTTTAAAATTTTTTATCACTCTAAATAGAACTTAAATAAGTACTTAACAGATTTTAGACAATGCCAATGTGACCTAATCATGAGTAACACGTATGATACGGCAAAAGAGGGGGTTAAGTGATCCCTTTAACTTTTTTTTTAAATTATAAGATATATATATATATATATTATGCACTCTTCGAAGATCTTGGTCCCACCACTATTGCGATCCCTGTTGGAAGACACACACTGATTGAATGTAAATGCAAAACCGAGATAGGGTTTTGACTTTTGACATGGCTCCAGCGACAAAATTTTAATAGTGCGGCTAATCTAAGCTACCCAGTGTTATTTTTATAATAATTCCTTCGTTGTCTCCACGTCAACGTAATATATATATAATATAGCAATCATTTTCAGTTTAAAACTATGTTCTTTAATTTGGTCCACCCTGACTCATATTAAAAAAATCAATAAATAAACGAAAGAAAATTACTAATCTTTAATTATCTGTGTGTGTATATGTCAATATGTGACATTTATGTATATCTACGCTGCTACAAACACTTGCATGATCTTTGATACATATAGAACTTCGTATATATTTTTCCATTGCAGCTCTTCCGTAGTTCAACATGCAGAGACAATCCATCAACTTGGTGACTCGGCTCCTCTACACAGCAGCCCTCTGTATCCTGCTCTCCAGTACTGCTCCCTTTCGGGTCGGAGCTCTGACCCGAGAGCTTCTCAGAGGTTTCGTGGCCACTCCTGACTCATCAGTCTCGCCTTTTCAAGCTTTCCTCGGCGACCCCTCCGGCAACTTTTCGCTGGGTTTCCTCCGAGTTAACCGGACTTGGCTCGCTCTAGCCGTGGTTCACGTTGCCTCGTCCGAACCGCTCTGGGTCGCCGACACGTCCGGGCTGGTAAGGTGGTCCGAATCGACTCGGGTCTTCTTCAATGGCAGTCTTGTTATTTCTGGCGAACATGCAAGGGTGTTTTGGTCTACTCGAACCGATGGTGACAAGGTTTGGCTGTCCAACGCTTCTAATCTCCGCATAGAAAGGCTAGACGAGTCTGGTTCTGTTCTCTGGCAAAGTTTCCATTTTCCATCAGATACCCTCGTGGAGAATCAAAAGTTCACTAGTGCCATGACCTTGGTTTCTTCAAATGGGCTTTATTCTATGCGGTTGGGATCCGATTTCATCGGTTTATATGCCAAGTTCAATCAAGACAAGGACTCGGGTCAGATTTACTGGAAGCATAAAGCGTTAGAGGCCAAAGCAGATATAATTGAAGGTCAAGGACCCATTTACGCGCTGCTCAGTCCGGCGGGGTTTCTGGGTATGTACCAAAACGGGTCAGTCCCCGTGGATGTGCAATCTTTCAGCAGCTTTCAACAAACAGGATCCGAAATCCGACGAGTTCGGATCGAACCGAACGGGAATTTCAAAGGGTATTTCTGGACCGGGTCAAGTTGGGTCTTGGACTACCAGGCGATCTCCGACCCCTGTGATTTACCCAGTTCCTGTGGGCCGTACAGTCTCTGCCAACCGGGTAAGGGCTGTTCTTGTCTAGACAACCAGACGGACTACAACTCCGGCCGGTGTGCGTCGCCGGAGAGTAACTCCGGGGACTTTTGCGGTGAATCAAAGCACAGGACTTTGAGAAGGAAAGGAGTGGAGTTACCATACAAAGAGCTGATGGGTTACGAAAGAATGGGGTCACTAGCCCAGTGTGAGAGTGCGTGTGAATTGAACTGCAGTTGCTGGGGTGTGGTGTACAGTAATTCATCTGGGTACTGCTATATGGTAGAATACCCCATACAGACCTTGGTTGGGATTAGAGATGAGACCAAGTTGGGGTACTTTAAGGTGAGGGAAGGTGCAGGGAAGAAGGGCATGGAGGTCGGGCATAGGATAGGGATAGGATTGCTGTGTGGGGTAGTTTCGGGTTTGGGCGGGGCCGTCGGGTTTGGGCTGTGTTTGATTTGGAGGAGGAGGAGGAGGAGGAGAGGGTCCTTGTTAGAGAAGGGAGAGGGTGGTGGTGGAGTGGGTGTGGGACCATACAAGGATTTGGGGTCCGCGAGCTTTAGGTCAATTGAGCTCAGTGTAAGGTGACGTAAGGGATGACATTTTTTTTGTTGGCTGGGATGGGAGGGTCTTTTTATTTTATTTTATTTTATTGCAGTGGTTAGGGGACATTTTTCTACCATTGACTCAATTTGCATGGTGGATGTGAAAATGGAAAGGAGCATTAGGAAGATGAAGGAGATCTTTTTGTGTATCCCACGTGCCAAGCACGAGGGGACAGGCACCCGTGGATGCCGCAAGTTGGAAAAGGACAAGGCAGACATATTTTATTGAAAATTTCAATTGGGATCGCTGAAAGTAAGTGCATGCATGCACTTAATTTTGCCTGCTTCTTGCCGTCCTCCAATTTTTTTTATAACACTAAAATGAAGAGGAAAGCGACGAATGCTTCACATTGTTGCATTGTAGAAGGAAAAAGAGTATTTTATTGTTAGGTGGGGATAATGACAAAATTAATAATATTAATGTCAGAGTTTATTTATTATATTTTTTATGTGTTGTCAATTTTATTTTTATTGAGTTAATAAATAATTATGTCAAATCATATTTAATACACATAAATATTATTATTGCCAAAACATATTTAATGTACTTTTAATCTATTGACAAATTTATTATTAAGTTAGTAAAAAAAATTAAAAATCACATTTATTCCATTAATTTTTAAATTAACATTTATATTATTTTCTCATTAATATGGAGTAACTATTAATTAGTACTAAGCACTAAATTAATTAGTAAAATTAATAAGTAAATTAATTTTCTTAACTGGAGAAAAAGTAAATAAAATTTAAATTTTGAACTAATAAATTAATAAAGTTTATTATTAAATTAATTATCATGACTAAAAGATAAATAGAAAAATTTTAAATTCTAGAGTTACTTATCTAAATTAATGTTTTTGCTAACCAGTAAAATTTTAATTTTCATGAATAAAATTTAATGTATAAAATTTAAAATTTAAAACTAATTATCGAAACTATTTATGTTTCCCTTAATTAGTAAATCAATTACTATAAATTATTGTTAAATTAATTTTCATAACTAAGAAATAAATATATAAAATTCAATTTTTAAAACTAATTGTCCAAATCAATGTTTCCGCTAATTAGTTAAATTTTTTATTAAATTATTTTTCATGACTAAAAGATAAATATACAAAATTCAAATTTTAAAACTAATTATTCAAATATTCACGATTTTGTTAATTAATAACCAAATAATAAAAATTTATTATTAAATCAATCTTCATAACTAAAAGACAGTTATATTAAATTTAATTTTAATAACTAATAATCTAAACAAATATTTCCTCTAATTAATAAATTTTTTATTAAATTAATTTTCAAGACCAAAAGAGAAATATATGAAATTTAATTTTCAATTAACTATCCAAAACTACTCATGTTTCCTTAATTAGTAAATCAATTAGTAAAATTTATTATATCAAATTTTCAACACTAAAACATAAACATAAAAAACTCAAATTTTAAAATTAATTATTTGAACTAAAAAATGAATATAAAAATGCAAATTTTAAAATTAATTAAAAAATAAATATAAAAAATTTAAATTTTAAAATTAATTATTCAAATTATCCATACCTTTAAAAATATTTTGATTTCTATTATTATATTATTGTTTAAAAAAATAAGATCTATTTTTTTGAGAGAGTGAAGTAAGAGAAATAAATACTAATATAAAAGGTCATTTATTTAAGAGTAGTGATAGTGGCAGAGAAAATAATATTAATGCAAGAAAATTGATTTAATAACAAACTTCACTAATTTATTAGCTCTAATTTTACATTTTTGTATACTTTTTCTCGGGTTAAAAAAATTAATCTACTTACTAATTTTACTAATTAATTTAGTGCTTAGTCAAAAAATGATTTGTTAATTAATAGTTATTCACGCTTACTTACCCAAAAAAAAATGGTAACTTAATTGCTAATTTAAAAGTTAATGAAATAAATGTGAGTTTTAACTTTTTCACTAATTGAATAAAAGTAAAATTGTCAACAGATAAAAAGTAATTAAACATGCTATGATATTATTTACGTGAATTAAATATAATCTGACATAATTATTCATTAACTCAATAAGGGTAAAACTGTTAACACATAAAAGGGTAATAAATAAATTCTGAAATTAACATTATTAACTCTGACATTATTCTCATCTTTTATTTATATATATATATATATATATATAGATATATTTATACAAAATTTTGAACAACGATGATGTAACAATTAACAATATTTGTGTAATAAAAGAGTATTTTGATTTAGAAAAATTAAAATATCATTTTGATACTTCTCTCTATCTATAATATTTATATATACTAGCATAGATGGGATGGTCTTGGACTGGGACTTAGGGGCTTACCACCCCAAGGTCTCAAGTTCAAGTCTCCTCTCTAGCAAAAACTTGGGGCCAGCCTCCCGGGCGCAAAGCGTAGTAAAGGTTGGCAGGACGGGCCTCCTTGGCTGGACGAACCGTATCCAGTTCTTGGGTGTGGGTCCGACTCCCCGCCGCTACGCGAGTTCGCGATTGACCGCTATACATGTTGAGGGGCCGGTATGTATGGCACAAACCAAAAGAGATTCACTCTCTAGGGGTTTGACCTAGGGAGTGAATCTCTCGAGGTTAAATCCTTTTTTTTTTTTTTTTTAAGATCTAAAATTACACCTTTTAAAAATAATTTTAAATGATAAGTTACATGACTGTGCTATCCTATTACTTTATCTAATAATCATTTTCTATCATATACTTTCTCATAAAAGATAACCGCCTAATGTATGTAAATAACTGCTACTTACTCCACTTGGCAACCCACCTATCTTGACTTGTAAAATTTTGGGGTGGAGTAAGCAACCCACCAAAGAGTGTTTGAGCGGCAATTTGGAATTGTAACATTTTTATTCCAACCTTTAATATGTACCTGGGCTTAGAATTTAGGCCCAAACAAGCCCAGGCCCAACTACAGTCCATTCTATCATGGGCCAAGGATTTGAAACTAATAATTAAGCGGCTCACTTGTGGCCTGGTTTGTGACATAGACTGACATCTTTAGCCGTTACATATATCAGTTGACAATGCACTTTACCCTTCTGGTAATTAATTAATAACGCCACATGCATTCAGTAGTTAAAAGGGTATGGAATAAATTTTGGTTTGACCCTTGAACCTAGCTGCTGGTTCACTCTAGCGAGAGAGAGGGCCTCCAAAATGACCATGCCAATGGCATGGCAAGATAGGCTAGATTTACTGGCACAGCCCTCTTCCACCTTCTCTCAAGTCCGGGAAATTTTATGGTACCGAGTTAATAATTTTTGATATCATATTAAAGAATAAATATTAGTAAAATAATATATAACTTATTTTAATTACAAAAAAAAAAACTTATTTGTATGTTTCAAATTGAATAATTAATTAGGTGATCGTCACATTCATTAATAAATTACTATATATGTAACTTTTCTCTCTCTTTTTTTTTTATAATTTAAAATATTCAGATAATTGGTGCTCATCTCAATTAATATCTGAAAGTATAATTTATATATATATATATATATATACATCAACATTTATAGTAATATAAGATAATAAACTATATATGCCAAAATCGTTAGCTCCTTAACATAGCCCTTCGGGTTGGGATAGATCCGTAAGATGCACCGCAGATCGTCAGATTACTCAACAATATATTATACGATATATTGTATAAGTAATCTGACGATCCACGATGCATCAAACGATTCGGTGCACCGAAACTATCCCTTTCCTAACCCTCCCCACATGGACATCTCTATATATGTTAGCAGTACTTGGCAAGGTAGTTAATTTTTCAACGTACTGGGTTTTTCTGGGCCCGCACATGCAAGCTTAATGAATAGGAGGTTTCTGAGCAATTATTATTGGTCGTACACTTTTACTCCCAGTGTTGCCCGCCTCTCCATGGATTACAGGTCCCCTGTATATGGGTTGATATAATTAGTATACATACATATATATATATATATCGTCAGCCACTCAAAGATAGCTGTATATTGTGAACTTGCTGATGCAGTCAGGACCGAGAAAGAGACCTTTTTTTTTCTTTCTTTTTTTTTTTAAATAAAGCTAATTATAAGGATTGTTTGGAATATAAAAAAAAAAAAAAAGAATTCAAGAGAGTTACAGTAAAAAAATCTACTGTAGAAACTATAGTGGAAATGAAATGTTGAGATTTCTTTAAATTTAATCTAATGGTTCTAATTTATTTTAATTAAATTTATTTTAAAAATAAAAATAAAAGTTTGAAAATTTTGATCGGAACACAATTAATGTAGAATGTCAAAGATCACATGTCATTAAAGTGTAAAGAAATCTTAGCTGTTCATTTTTCCACTACCGCCATTGCAGTGGATTTTTTCATTGTAGTCCTCTTGAATCCCAAAAAAAACAAAAAAATTTTAAAAAAACTTCAAAAAAACTTCAGAAGTTTTCAAATTCCTTTAATCAAAATTTATCACATATTATTTTTACATCACATCAACTCTAATTTTTAATTTTTTTTTATTTTTATTGAGACACCAAACGTCCCCTAAATATGGTGCATGGATTCAGGAGGGTAGAAAAAGATGATTAATGCTTTCATTGTTTCCGCAAAGATCGAGTTGGGAGACAAATGCTCTTTTTGCTCGTTTTTATATTTATTCTCATTGTTTTTACTTATATATTTAATTATTTAAGCAAGCTGGGGATAATTACACGCTGCGATTGAACACCCCATATGTGGCTGGCTTTGGCTTTCCTAATCTACTGCTTGCTCCAAGTTGCTTATTAGTTTACTCCCAGGGGTGAAGAAAAAAAAAAAAAACCACTAAATCGAAAAATCGTATCGAATCGAATAAATTAAACCGAAAATTATAGTTAATCAAATCAATTGCTTTGATTTTGATTTTTTTTAATCTTTGGTTTTCAATTCCATTTAGATTTTTAATATATATTAATCATTGGTTCGATTAATTGTTCGAATTTTATTATTAATATAAATTATATAATATATATTTATTATATATATTAATATATTATATACTTTCTTAATATATATAATATATATTAGATATATTATTAGGCTTAGTTTGGAAAGTAAAATAGATGACTTTTTTTAGCTAGTAGCTCTAGCCATTAGCTAATTAAAAAAAATCACATTTTTTTGTGTGTGGGAAGAAAAAAAAGTGACTTTTTTATTTGATTTTTTAGTTTTTATCAATTTGACATTTTGTCTTTGAAGGTTTAAAAGAAAATTAAATTATAAGAAGGTAAATTTGATCATTTTTCAAATAATCAAATAAGTCAATTAGCTAATAAGTCATTTAGCTCTTCATTCCCAAACGATACCTTAATATATATTATTTTTATACTCCTGAATGTATAATTAATTAGTTACATTAATATTTATTTTATTAAACAAATGGTAAAAAGAGTAATCAGATCGATTTGAGCGGCTAATTGTTAAATAGTTAATCGTTCATAACAATTCAGTTATGATTCAAAGAAAAAAAAAAATTGACTTGATCAGTTCGATTTTTTTTTTCTCATTGTTCAATACCGAACCGTGAATACGCTAGTTACTCCCATAGGAAGAAATGAATTCCAAAACTAGTAATTAAAGAAATAAAAAAAAAAAGGTGAGCTGGCTGGTAATTAAAGTGGGGCGTATGCAAATTCCCAAAGGTTGTACGAGCAGGCAATTCTTAAAAAAGTGACATATATTTTGAGAAGGAAAGGAAAGTATATATCCTTACATTTCCCGATCAGTTTGGTTAGAGTTCTTTAACAGGAAAAGTATACTCTTACTTTTTCTTCGTGTTACTTTCCATTCTCATCTAATTAGTTGGATATCATTTAAATTTATGGCAAACAGGAAAATATGCATTATTGATTATTATAAATACAAAATTTAATTGATAAACAGGAACAAAAAGTAATTGTGATAAAAAAAAAAAGAAGCATTTGTACAGCAAAAAGAGGAATGATGTATAAATATTAATATTCTATATATTACAAGCTATCAAAACCCAATTATATCACAAAATAATGGTGAGAAGTATTGAGGAGACGTTTGGTAACAAAATTTTTAACAAAAACTATCATCTTTTCATTTTTGAGTATTTAGCAAACCATTAATTTTTATCACTTTTCTCTTTTACTACAATAACTTTTCAACTTAAAAGTTACTAAAAATTATTAAAAGTTACTAAAAATACTAAAAGTTGCTAAAAATTTTACAAAACATTTAAAAGTTGTAAAAAATTACTACAAATTACTAAAAATTACTATTTGTTTCACCAAACACATCAAAAATTATAATTGCCAACTTTTAACAAAAAATACTAAAAATTACTAAAATTTGTGCCTCTGAACACCTCCATAAATGAGTGCAGCACGCATTAACATTATATAAGAATACTCACAAACAAAAATAACACAAAATATAAAATTAAGACATGCATCACCGCACGTGTCAATTGGAAAGAAATAAACTTATAAAAAAATAATAATAATAAATAAAAATATTTGTCAACAATGAAAATTCATAAATCTTTGAATAGGTAGAAAACATTTTAATGTAAAAATGACATAATGTACAAATAATATTAAAAAAAAGTAAAACTTTAACTTGCCAATGTAAAATATATACATCATCAATCTAATTTTTTTTTTTAAAAAAATGAACCAAATACTTACAATAAACAACAAAATAATCTATTACGGGGTGTTTGGTGCAACAAAAAATAACGAAAAATAACAAAAAAAAAATGATTTAGGTAATTTTTTGTCATTTGGCGTGTAGCCACCAACCTAAGTTTTTCAGATATGAATGGTGAAATTTTTTAATTTTTGCATCAATTTTTTAGAGAGAAAACTGTTCAAATGGTTTTTTTTGGTTGGTTGGAACGGTTTCATGTTAGAATTTATTGAAAAATGTGAAAAATTTTTAGAATTTGTAGAAAAGTTATTGAAATTTTTGAAATGCTATTAGAGTTTGTAAAAAAATTATTGGGGTTTATAAAAAATTGTTGGGATGTGTAAATATATGTAAATTTATATTGTTTCAAGAAGTACGAGAAGTGCAAAATATGTTAGAGAATTTTAGAGATTTTCAGAAGTTTTCAAAGGTTTTCAGAGTTTTTCCGTGATTTTAATCACACCAAATGGGCCCTATATATGGCTCCGTTTGAAATGAGAAAAAATCGTGAAAAACAGTGAAAAACTCTAAAAGTTATTTACTTTTTATCTCACTGCACGAATTGTAAATCTATAATTTATTTTATTTTATCTTATTTTTTTCATTCCAAATATAAATTAACTTATTGAAGAAAAAATAAAAATAACAAAATAGAACAAACACTTTTATATAATTCAACAATCACTCAGATTTCATTCTCAACAACATTAATTATATATGGGCCTACAAAATATATATATATTTATATATATATGTATAAAATGAACACGTGTCCACCCTACAACATAAAAAAAAATAAAAAAAATAGAGATATGTCCATTGTACGCCATTCTCTCAAACTTTAACGTTAATATACATTAGTAGAAAGCTTGCATTCGCTACAAGTTTTTGTAATATATTTAAGTTTGTGATAAGTAAAAAATGATCATATGCAAAATGTCATACAACATTTAATGTAAAATATATAATTTCTAAATACTAAAAAATAAAAATAAAAGCATTATAATTATCCAACTAATAAAAAAATGATTCATTATAGATTTACACCCAAAAAAAAAAAAATGTTGCAATCCTTCAAATAAAAAAATAAAAATAAAAAGAGACACATATCAAATTGCCAATAGTTCCTCAAAATTTTAATATAAAACTAACATTTAATGTTTAAATTCAAAAAAAAAAAAAAAAACCTTCAAAATACATCTAACAATAGCTAAGGCACATCAATTTTCATTCTGATCAATTCTTGAGATACAAAAACAATTAACGATCAAATAAGTTTTTATTAATATTACAAAGACACAAATTGGTCTTTAATGAAAATATTTTGATATCCCTCCACCGTTATTACAACGATCACATGTGACATGTGAACTAACTTCTTTATTTCATTGTCATTCTAATAGTTTTGCGCCTTAATTAATTTGGTTGAACCACAGAAATAGAGAGGACCTCGAAGAAAGAGCACCAAATTAACAATTGGAGACTAATTAAAGTTTGTTTTTTTGCTTTTGCTTGTCCCTTTCCTTTTTTTTTTTTTTTTTATCATCTTTAGAGAAAAGGGATTGGAGCTCAAACACAAGAGTCTGAAGTCTAATAGGATAACTCCCAAGACCAAAGGCAAAATAAGTCCACCCTCGCAATTATAAAGCTATTGAACCATTATACGGCATACTGCCTCCTGCAAAATGAAAACGTGTTAGCCTACATACAACCACAAGATTTTTCGAGATGAAACGCTTGGTCCGCATGGTTCCTTCGGGGTGGTTGAGTGGGGTTCGGAAGTGGCTGAAAGACTTGGTCCGCATAGTTCTAAGTTTGATTCTCTTTCAAGAGAATAGTCTACCGTTTATTGTGGCGGGCTTCTAACAGCCTCTTTGGTCTAGCCGGTCAGTCAGGACTTGTCTAAGCTGATTTACCCTTCGTGACCTTTTGTCAGCTAGGGTTACGGAGCGTGCTTCGTCCTGAGCGCACCCCTTACGGGACAGCGATTGCGAACTTCCACGTACTAGAAGGAGATGAAACCAATATGACAAACTCGTGGTTTAATTAATTTAAAATAAAGAAATTCATCAAGTTGTCCATCAATTACAGGAACGACAATATCACATCACTAGTTAAGATTTTTTAACATTATATATATATATATATATATATTATAGTATTTTATGATATATAATTTATCAGAGGTTATCATTAATTGATAAAGACTTCACAAGATGTCATAATGAAAACGCTAACGAAAACTCACCAGTCATGTTTTTTCAACCATTTGGGAGAGAAGATTAATAGATAATTTATCCATTGAGACTCATAAAAGTAGGTATTTATTTTTTTTTCTCCCTTTTTTTAAAGGTTCTGGATTATGATAATATATTCTTCAAAATGAGGATATATATAAAATATGTGCACTAATTTTCAATCAGGATTTAAAAGTTTAAAATTATTTATCACCAAATTTCTTGTTAAATTTTGATTTCACCTCATATTCTACCAATCAGATATTAAAAAAATAATTTTACATAAAAAATTAATTATATATTTTATTTAATTTTTGTTATATATTGGGAGTGTTTGATTGATAAAAAAGGGTAAAAAGTATAATAAAAGTAAAAAGATGTGACATAAAGGTGAAATATAAAAAATTTTAATCAGAGGAAAATACAAAAAGTAGTTTGGTGAGTTTTGATAATTTTTGGTATGCCAAACAGGGCCATTATTTATAACCAGT
The DNA here is from genome assembly GCA_019916065.1 of Vitellaria paradoxa. NCBI lineage: Eukaryota > Viridiplantae > Streptophyta > Magnoliopsida > Ericales > Sapotaceae > Vitellaria > Vitellaria paradoxa. The sequence goes on from CM034234.1 coordinate 8,125,118, forward strand.
AATAACTCGTGTTTACAGCACTCTGAACAAAATTAATATTAAGTTTCTTATATGGTTGAAACTTTAGATAGAAAGTTTAAATCAAAAAAATTATGATGATAACTTTCGGCTCTAACAACTATTACCGGTATTTTGATTTCTCTCTCTCTCCAATTACTTTTTGATAAATACCATAAAAGAAAACATAAATTATGGTGCTTTAATTTGGAATATTCAACTTCTTAGAAACCATAATTGGACGGAATCTAAGTTAGTAGTTTTGATTTGCATATAATTTTGATCCTTGAAATATGGTGAAATTTAAAATATTCAAACCATTTTGTAAGATAGATGGTTGTGGGATCTACTAAAATAAGAATAGAGTAAAGTTCACTAAAATAAGAATTAAGAGTCACTACTAGAAAAAAGTTGATTACCAACTGACCATTATCAACCGAATATAATCAGTTGGTAAATACCAACCGACTACTAACACATTACCAACCGATGTAAAAATGGCTAAAATTTAGATAATTATCAACGCCTTACTGACTGATCCAATTCGGTTGCTAAATTTTCGGTTGGTAATCGGTTGATAATCAGTTGTTATATTGGCGGGAAACTTTTTACCAACCGATTATCAACTGCTTACAACTGGTTGGTACAAATTTCAGTTGGTAATCAGTTAGTAATCTGGCGGGAAGATTTTTCCCTCCAAATTACCAATGGATTACCCACTGAATAGTGTAGTTGTTAGATATTTCGGTTGGTTCTTCGGTTGGTAATTTGATGGTTAAATTATTACTAACCGTATTATCAACCGCAATATTTGGTTGGTCATGTGATCACCTGATGGGCAAATTAATGCCAACTGCATTGCCAACTTGTAGGTTAGTTGGTAATTTATTTAGTTAGTATTTAGTTGGTATTTCGTTCGTAATTCGATAGCAATGTATCAACAATATGTTTAGCAACCCAATTATCAACCGACGGTATCCTTTATTAATTTATTTGGTTGGTTATCGGTTGGTAATCCATTGGTAATGAAGTGTAAATATATTTACCAACTGCATTAACCACGGCCTTTAGCGGTTGGTAATGTAGTCGGTTGATAATCTGGTGGTAATCTGTTGGTAATCAAGCAGAAAAAGTGTACTAACCAAAATACCAACTGAATTTTTCGGTTGGGAATCTATTGGCAATTGGTTGGTAATCTATTAGGAATATATATACCAACAGAATAATGTATTCCATTGGTAATCAATTAGTAATCTAACGAGAATATATTTACCAACCAAATTAACGACTGAGCTTATCGGCTAGTAATATAATCGGTTGATAATCAGTTGGTAATCCAATGAGAAAATATTTTACCAACGTACTTACCGACGGAATGGTTTGGTTGGTAATGTCATCGGTTGGTATTTGGTTGGTAATAGGGTGAGAAAATATTTTTACTAACGAAATTACCAACTACTTATCAACTAATTACCAACCAAAAATTTTACAATTTGCATTGAACATTAAAAAAAAAAAAAGAAATTTCTAATTTCAATATTTTTATAATTAATTTTATATTAAGAAATATTTGTAATTAATCATATATATTTATTTATGGCATGAAATTGTTTCATGATTTATTTGGTTAATGTGATACAACCTTTAGATAAGTAAATTCATGCGTTTTTTGATAACATGGTATGGTTCATACATATTGGGTTCGGTGTTTATATATATATATATATATATATATTATATGTATGGTTCATACATATTGCATATAATTTAATTGACTAGGAGGAAAAGATTTTATACAATTTATATTGGTAATATTAAATTTTCATATTAATGAATTAGTGATAAATGCATGTTAGGATTATAATTGTTTAAGACACAAGGTTTAGGGTATATGATTTTCAAAATCGGACAAGTTTAGGTAATCAAATCGTTTATGGATTCTAAAAGTTACTTCCATTTTTTTAATCTTTTTCCCTGTATATATTTTTTGTTGTAAGAATTCGTGTGTAAACGCTTAAATTAGTAAGGTCCCGTTTGGTAACGTTTCCGTTTTCTATTTTTTGTTTAGGTTTTCAAAATTTTGTAAACTTGCAACAAAAATATGTTTGATAAACCTGTTTACGTTTTTTTGTTTACAAAAAAAATGAAAACAAAAACAGAAAAACGTAAACAGAAAAAATTTGTTTTCACTCTGGTTTTCTTTTCTGTTGCCAATATTTTGTCAATTTTAAAACTTTGTCTATTTTTGTAACATTAAATAAAAATAAATTATTTTATTCAAATATTTTTTTAAAGTAAGTTATTCTAATTAATAATATAATTAAATTCAAAGAATTAATTAAATAAATTAATTAATATTATTTTTAATAAATAATAAAACTAAATTAATTAATTTAATTTAATAATTAATTATTACTAAATTATCTGAAATAAATATCATAATTAATTTATTTAATTTAATAATTAAATTAATTTAGATAAATTTATCGAACCTAAGAGCTTAAGGTAGTAAAGCTTAAAAATCGAAAGGAAACCCAGTGTATAAGTGATATGTAATAAAATTTAGACAAGACCGAAAAAAAGTTATTTTTTTAATTAATACTAACTAGTTACTAAAATGTTTACATTTTAATTTTTTGTTAATTTAATATTTTTACCTTTTTAAAGCTTAAACAATTTTTAAAACAAAAAAAATAAATTTAATAATTTAAGAAAAAAAGTTAAAAAGGTAAGTGACTAGTTTTTTTGACTAAAAATTATCTTAATTATAAAAAAAATTATTTGCCAAAAGAAAAAGGTCAAAAAAATTTGTTTGTAAATTTTAGTTGATTTTGCCAACTAAACACCACCTAAATGTGTGGTGCTTGGTTTAAAAAAATTAAAATAAAAATTAGTGTGAAAATATAATAAAAGTTAGAAAAATTAATAAAATTTAGAATAATTGTTTAGTGTAATTTAATATTAATTATATTAAAGTAACATTATTTTAAATTTAAAAATAAAAATAACAAATATTATTTATTAATTTTAAGTAATTTCATTTCTTTATCTTTTTAGAACTTATTTCCAAATATAGTCACCTAAAATATTTTTTTTATTAGAAATAAACTCTTAAAATAGTTTTCAAAAATTTTGCTTTTTAAAAATAATTTTTTTAAACTAAAACTAAATGCGACCAAATTATTTTTAAGAATATATATATAAAATGAAGAAAATATATATATATATATATATATAGTGAGCCATGATATAACTAAATTAAAGATATGTATTAAATATGTGCTACACATACGAATTAGAGGAAAATAAAAAAATATTTAAAATTATTTTTAGTTAAATATAATAATTATTCATAAATTATTTACTAAATATCTATATAGTTTCATGTATTGTTTATGATTTCAAATTATTGAAACAAAAGTTAAAATAATTAAATAAAAATAATAATTTTTTTATCACTTTTGCTAACTAATTAGTCTATAAAGGGGCACTTCTTACAACAAATTGGTTAGCAAAAGTGTTAAAAAATTATAACAAAAAAGTTAAAGTAATTAAATAAAAATCATAAATTTTTTTATCATTTTTGGCGACCAATTGGTCACTAAAGGGGTACATTTGCCAATCAACTGGTCGCCAAAAGTGATAAAAGTTTGTTTATATATACAAAAAAGTGTAAAATATATATACAAATAATAGCTTGGCCTAGTGGTCAATCACATGAACTTTCAAATAAATGGCACGAGTTCGAATCTCAACAGCAACAATCAAAATCTCAAAAATATAGATTTAACATGTGGTGCGGAATCGTAAGTCGACACGTGGCAGAATCATAGGTCGACACATGGCATAACACAAGTTGCCATGTGGCATGATGACATGTCAGCAAATGATGCCACGTGACGCTACATTAAAATTTTTATTTTTTAGCAATTGGTAATTACCAAGTACATTTCGGTTGGTATATTACCAACTGATATTTCGGTGGGTAAAATACCAACTAACAATATCGGTTGCTACAAAGTAAATTTTGGTTGGTATATTATGAAATATCAATTTAATATTTAATAACAAATTACCAACCAAAAGTTAAACAATACCAACTAACATATCGGTTGGCAATTACCAACTGAGGAATCAGTTGGCAATTACAACTTCGGTTGGTAATTACCAACCAAAATTTTGAAACTTAATTTCATACCAATAAGAAATTAGCAACAGATTTATTTAATTTACTAACCGAAATTCAGTTGGTAATTACCGACCGACCTTAAAAATTTTGGTTAATAAACATTACCAACTAGAGTTTTTGCCACCGACCAAAATCGGTTGGTAATCAGTTGGTAATCCATGATTACCAACCGAATTTTGCTTATTACCAATTGATTTTGTCAGTTGGTAATCAGTCTTTTTCTAGTAGTGAGTAAGAGGGAAGTTAAAAATATAAAAATAATCTCAATCACTAAATAAAAAAAATAATAATTTTTAACCGTTGGATTTGAGTTTGTAAGGTAGATATTTAAAAATAAGGTCCTATTTTATTATATAAATATTTATTTTTTCCATCATCCTACTATCAGTCAAACGTAGGCACAAGGTCTCGTAGGTTACTCATTGAAGCTGAAAGGGAATTATAGTTCCACGCCTCCCCTCAAAACCATAAGCTTTAGTCATTGAAGAATTTTCCTTCTCTTTTTCCTCACAATAAATTCTCGTCCACACTCTTCATTTACAGACTCTTTACGCATACATACATACATATATATATATATATATATATATATTTCTTTCCCTATACGAATTGTATATATATATTTTCTATGATTGCAGCTCTCTTCTTTCGTCACCTTTCTCATAGCATATACGTATAAAGACAGAATCTAAGAAGTTGCAGACGGCAGACCGACCGTGACTAAGAGAAGGTTACGGGAAGCTTCAGTTTAACTGCAACTTTGGCAGCCAGAATGTCAAGTGTTAGCTGCCAGCCAAGCTACAGTATTAGAAAGCATTCATGGTGTCATCAATATATTTTATATGAAGAATTGATGAAATCAGTTTGAATGAATATCATTTGTGTCATATAAAAACTGATGAAAGAGGCAATTAAGATAGGGAGGTGACCAATAAATATAACATATTTTATAGGGATGATGGCAATTGACAAGTTTTTTAAATACAAGTTCTGACTCTAGTAATGGTTGGTACAACCATAGATATTACATTTCTCATCCTAATTTACTATCAATTTATAAATAAATGTTATAAATATTAAGTTTATGTATTGGGAATTCATTTCCCATGCTAGCTCTAACTATCCATAATTCCCATATTTGGTTGCCCCAAGCCCTTTCCTAGGCCTTCCAAGTCCTCTCTCTCCCTTTCCCAAACTGGTATAGATTTGGTCATATCACTGCATCAAATACTAAACACCATATTACAAGGCGAAACAAACCCCTCCCCCCCCCCCCCCCCCAAAAAAAAAAAAAAAAAAACTAACCAACCTACTATATTTCCGTCCAACAAAAGTATCCCTGAAAATCTGCTCATCCTCCTACCAACATATATGACTTTACATCCATTTAGGATATCTAAGAAGATTTTACATAGGCCTCTCTCTCTCTCTCTCTCTCTCTCTCTCTATATATATATATATATGTACATATTAAAAATATTTTTTATGGGCCTCTCTCTCTATGTACATATATGATTTTTTCCCCCTCCCTTTTTGTGTGCATGTTTTCGGCGTGGCCTTGTGGGGACGGAAATGTAGCATGGAGTGCATGGAGTGGTGGTGTTAGTTGTTTTAGGAAAATAAGGGCCTTGACGGCCTAAAATGAAATTGAGTATTGCCGTGTGTTATACGTGTTTTCTACGGAAAAAAGTAATAATAATAATAATAATAATAATAATAGTAATAGTAGTAGTAGAATTCATGGTTTTTTCCGTGAATTTTTGTGAACTATGAGTCATAATTTTCGTTAAATGTAAATTAAATATGGAATTGAAACATTTTAATGAGGAACTATTCAAGGGTATGAATAAATTGAATAGAAATTAGTTTCAAAGTTAGTATGTAGAATGTAGTAAAGATAAAAGTTAAGTAAAATTGGGTTTATCTGGTATGATTCAGTTCAAGATCTGTGGGAGTTGTTCCGATCTAGTCTTCTTCTTTTAATTGGCCAATAGTCGGATATTGTCAAATATTTAACAGACGTAACTGTTTATAAGTATTTATTATTTATTCAACAGATATAATTGTCAATTCATGTCCAACAATCATAACCTTAATAGTGACTATCTATTCGTATTCAATAGTTGTGTCCCTCTAACTGAATGGTAGTTGTTCATGAATAGTTATAATATATGTATATATATGCTTGCATTTAGAATTTTTTTTTTGTGGCATTAAAATGCTGTGTTTTAAAATAATCTAAAGTATTAAAATTTTTGATCAAAAAAAGTGCAGAGATTATTGCTTCCATCTTCGTGTAGAGCGATCATTGCATTTTGAGAGACTGACGTTATTAAAATCAGAAGCAATATGTAGGAACAAAACCAGTCTAGAGAAAATATTGTTCAACCCTAAAAAATAACAAATAATACACGGCTCTTCAAGATTAGAATGTCTATTACATGGGGTGATTGTTGTACAATTAAAATTTTTTGCTGTGTGGTTTGTTTTGTCTTCACCTCGAAATTTCTCTAGCCCCTCACAATTCCACATGCTCCGAACTGCCATTTATATGGTCGTTCTTTAGGGTGTTCATTAACTGATTTGTGTACCTTTTTTTTAACTTTCTTATTTTTATTTTGGTAGGGGTTCATATATATGGTTAGGCTGAATTTCATTTAGTACTAAAATTCAAACCGGATCATAAATAGACAGTTTGAAAGATTTTGACACTGTAATTTTATTATTTAATTAAAGAAATCCAAGATTTGAAAGAACTAAATATTTATAAATGCCCACCATACAAATGCGCCTGCTTGCAAAATCTGGTTTGGTAAATGCCAGTAACTCTCAAATTATACATGTACATAGAGATACAAATATTCATATTTGTATTTAATAAGAAACACAACCATTTGGGACAATGCACGTTTCATTTATGGGAAAGGATGTCTAAGGAGAGGCATCTTGGATATGTCTCAGTAGCTAGATGTCCTCTTTATTTTTAATTGTTTGGGCCCAAGCAACACCATCACCCAGCCCTTCCCACGTTATGTCTTGTGGCTTCCAAAATCACCCATTTCCACATATATCAGCAAAGTGTCAATCAATCTCCCCTCTTGTTTGGCTACATGTTAAATCCATTTACTTTTTTCCCCCTCTCCCTTAAAAATTGTTAGGAAAGGCCATTAGTTTAACAAATTTAATTCTGCAGTGACTAATGCGACAAATATATTTTGGAGTACATACTTAATTTTTCTTGATCAAGGTCCGAGTTTCTGTAATCATTTGGTGGGGTTAAATTTACACTTTGACATGAGAGAAATGCTAAATGCAATTTATATTTTATTTCTTACATTCTATCTTTTCTTATGATGAATAATGTTTATTTAAACTATGAGATGTCAAAAGTGAATGTATTTAGTATCTCTCTTAATATAAAAAGCGCATGATATAATTTAAGTTTCGGTTCTAGAAACAATAAATAAATTCCTTCGTAGATAGTAATGCGATATCACAGGATAATGTGTTACCAAGTAAATAGTTAACTGATTTGCAAATTCATTTAAGCTTGATTTTTTATTTTTTGTAACTTCATTTTTCATTGACTTTTTCAAAATTTAATTTTTTTTTTTTTTTTTTTTTTTTTGCAAGTTGAAATCTTTATATCCATTTGAATAAGAACTATTTGTGTAAAAAAGTAACAAAAAAAGTTAATTTTTTTTTCTAACTTTTAACCAAATGGAAGTGAATTTTTTGATATATATATATATATATATTTTTTTTTAATGAATGAGATCAACGCATTTTAAATTACAACTTCAAACAAAATTATATTTTAGTGGAAAAAAAGTCAAATAAGGAGAGAAAAAATTACAATAAAAAAAAAACAAAAAACAAAATGGGTTTTGGGGCAAACGAATTGTTAAAAAGCACTCTGCCTACGTTATTAGGCCCACCAGAGCGATTGAGAGAGTTTATGACGTCTAGGATGGAACTAACTTACCAAATACCTAGTCTTGGGGACTTGAGAAAAGAAAAAAAGAACTAGCAATCAACCAAATCTTTACTCGATCCCTCCTTTTTTGCATTGATAAAGTCGTTGGTTAGTTAAGGGTAACCAAGCTTACAACAAACTAATGCCGTAATTTTATATTACGGCTCAGATCAGGTCAAACATTAATCAATGTCATTCCCTTTCCGTCTATCTATTTTTGTCTCATATGTGGCTAAAGGAACTGGCCCCCCAAGAGATATGAAATAATATGAAAGTAGACTTCTGTGAGTGATTCAGTGCTGTCTCCCCCCATTGTAGTTACCATTTTTCATTTTAAGGTTGAGGAATAATATTTAATGAGGATGGCCTGGCCAAGAACCCTTCGTTTGCTCCCCGACCCTTCTCTTCTTTAATCTCTCTGATATTTTCAGTTACGGTTGAGTTGACACAAGGAAAAGCTCATAGAGAGAACCCATCTCCTATACCCTCCAAGCACTCTACTTCTTGTAGCAAAGGCAAGGGATCATAAAACCATCTCTCTCTCTCTCTCGCTATATATATATATATATGTGTGTTGTTAAGCGAATAGGATTCATATTCAATCTCAGCACTTATTTCTGGTTTTTTTTCTGTTTTCTAGGCTTTTCTTTTCTTTTTTTTTTTCTCTACCATGAGAAATATAGCAACTTGTTACAGTGAACATGCCATCAAGGTATCGGATTCGTATTGTTCAGGCCCTTCAAGTCAATCTTGTCTTTCCCAAACTGATCCCTCCGATCCAAGACACAGTTACATGTGTCTACAGGGCCAAACTATCCACTAAAAAGCAGATTCTGATCAAAATCACTTGGGTGCAATCTCGCAGAGAGAGGCTTCAGCATTAGCATCTCCGATGACCTCTCGTCTCCATCCAAATTTAATACTAATTCTCGCCAATTACGAAAGACTAAAGGCGCCAAGAGTTTCGATTCCTGCAATTCAGAGATTGAAGTCTTCTGGGATCTCTCCGGAGCCAAGTACGGCGCCGGACCTGAGCCGGTCAATGGGTTCTATCTCCTGGTTTTGGTTGACTCGGAGGTGAGTTTAAAACTTGGCGACGTGGAGGAAGAAATTGACACCGAAAGACTTGTTCTCGCGAAATCATTGTTAGTTTCTCGGAGTGAGCATTTCTCAGGGGGTGCTAATTTGTATTCGACCAAGGCTCAATTCTGTGAAAATGGGACGTTTCATGAGATCTTCATCAAGTGCAGTGGAGGAGAAGACAGGGGGTCAAAGGGCTCTGTGTTGTCTGTTTGTATTGATAGGAGGAATGTGATTATGGTGAAGAGATTGCAGTGGAATTTCAGGGGGAATCAGACCATTTTTGTGGATGGGCTTCTTGTGGATTTGATGTGGGATGTTCATGATTGGTTCTTCAACCCTTCATCTGGGTACGCTTGTGTTTATGTTCAGAACAAGGAGTGGATTGGATAGCAGGTTATGGCTGGAGGAGAAGAATCCGGAGCACAAGGAGCAAGATAGAGTTGGGTTCTCTCTGTTGATCTGTGCTTGTAAGAATCCTGATTGATTCTTTCTGATTTGGTTTTTTTTTTTTTTTTTTTTCTTTTCCCTGTTTTTGAATTCAATTCTTCCTTTTAATTTTCAATTTCTTTTATCTGGAAAATACACTGTGCTTACTTTTGTGACTAGAGGATAATATGATTGACTTGGGATTGGGTAAAAAGCAGTTTGATACAAAGAAATTGGAATTGTATATGAAACTTTTGGAGAGTAACTCTCTTTATCTCTGTCTCTCTGCCCTTTTGAGATGAAGAGCTTGTTTCCTGGCTTGGTCAATTAGGACATGTAAAAAGAGAAGCTCAACTGATTGACTTTTGATCGATCTCTGTTCATAAAGGCGTTATTTCTTCCTGTTCTTCTTGTTCTTCTTCTTTTGGATATTAGAATTGTAATTAGAAGTTAATTTAATCCAAAGTGATAGAGAACCTCCTTTAAACCCCTTTCTTGATTTTTGCAGTTCATTAAATTACTGTTTGTGATTAAAAAAAAAAAAAAACTAACCTTGTTTCTGGATTATTGAATTTTGAATCTGCATCAAGGTATGTTAGATAAATAGTGAGATTGAGAACCTCTTTTGAAACCCTTTTGTTGATACCTGAAGTTTGATTTATGCTACTGTTTGTGATATAAATCCCTTTCTGTTTCTGGTCTTTTGAACAAATCTGCATTAAGGGTTTTTATTATTTATTATTTATTTATTATTTGGTGCCCCCTGCTTTTCTCTGTTATTTCTTACATCCAAATCAAGGTGTTATTCCCCAACAAAGAATATGGCATGCTATCCTATTCACGTCATCCACGTTGGCTTTTCTTAAGTACTTGGCTTTTTCCTTAATTGCTTGGGAGGGAACATAATTTACCCGTACACAGTTTTGCGACTGAAAGAGAACTTCCAATAAAAGACTTTATGAAGCAGGGATACCCAACTCACAAAACTGAATTGGTAACACTCTGTGTTTGTACCCAGTGACAACTAGAGAAAGTCTATCAATTGTTTCCCATTCACAAAAATCACAAGGAACTTTTAGTACACCTCTATCAAGATTCCCAGCTGTCGATTTGAGAATCTTTTCTTTTTATGGTTATATTATATATATATATATATATATTTAATATTTTTTTTATCACTCAAGGTATCTTAATCAATTTCCGGTAAATTTTTCAGCAGGTCTGAATAAACTTGATTGAACTTTTTCAATAATGCTGCTGGCTCATGAAAAAAGAAATCAAAAAAAGAAATTAAAAATTGATTTCCAATAGTATGAGATTTTTAAACTCTTCCCCCCCCTTTCAAAAAAAGAATGAAATTGGAATAAACGATAAATGATATAAAAAAACACTTATCTAAAAAATGATAAGGTATCTTAAAAAATGAAGTTAGATAAATGATAAAAAAGAGTTGAATTAATAAATAATAAATAATAAAATAATAAATAATAAATGATAAAAAAAAATTAAAGTTGGATAATTTGGGTCTTAAGGGGATAAACGGAGAAGATGAAGAGTTTTTATAAGTGTTAGTTGCAATCCTAAAATTCTCAAATAAATGTATCTTGAAAGCTAATTTGGGGATAAACAAATAAATCTATGTTGAAATCTAATTTGGGGATAAACAAAAAAAATCAAGAGCTTTTCAAGATTTTAATCCGTTGAAATCCTCAAAATGTCTTTTGAAATACTAAAAAATTTTTCAAGATTCATAAATAATTGTTGATATCTTGAAATAAATTTTTATTGAAATTCTCAATGTATAATAAATATCCGTTGAAATTTTCAAATAAATGACTATATATTCTGTTGATATCTTCAAATAAATTCTCAAAATGTCTCTTGATATTTTTTTAAATTCCAACAATAAATAATTGATAAAATCTTTAAATAAATATACGTTAAAATCTTCAAATAAATGGCCGCCGAAATGGGGAAAATTTTAAATTGTATATATATATATATATATATATATATATATGAGGCTCGTTAAAATTACGGGACCAAAGAGATTCGCCTTAGTTGTCATCTGCCATGCATAAATGTCACACGAATTGAAATTCACAATACCCTTGAGAGTTGAGAGACCATGTCCCTTTCTCTCCACATATGGGATGTTCCTCTCTTTCTTTTTCTAGCCAACAAAGCATTTGTTTCTCAATTACCCCCCCCAAAAAAAAAACAAAAAAAAAGCATTTATTTCTCCTTGCTTCTTTCTAATCAAAGAAGTTCTTCTACTGGACCTCATTTGATCCTCCTATTTTCCATTTAGCATTCTTGTTTTCTTTATTCAAGAACTGAGATATACAGCTAAGTTTTTGGGTTTGAACCCCGACTATGAGGAGAAGGGGGCGTATCAGAATCTCAGCCAACTTAGATCAAGTCAAGTCCCCTCTTGTTGTTGTTGCAAATTAAACATACTAGATAATAGAACACTTTGGCCATTAAAAAATTGCTTGTGACAGCCCAAGTGGCGGAGTTCAATGAGGGCATATCCCCCCCCAAAAAGAATGATTTATTTCAATATATGGGTTGTTTGGCCTCCAATTAATACCAAAACTTATCAAAAGTTACAAAAGTTTATACTTTATTCCAATTAGATTTTACTATATATCACATTTACATCAAATCTTTGTACTTTTACTATACCTTTTGACCAACTTTTTTTCAATCAAACACCCTCATAATAACATGTTTGATTGAAAGAAAAATTAATGTTTTAAGAATGTATTGTCACAAATATGAATAGACGTGCTTTTTTAAAAATATTTTATATTGGAATAAATAGAGTTTAAACTTAGTTTTAGTAAATTTTTATTGATTGCTGTTGTTAAAAAAATATTAATTAAATTTATTTTTGGTTGATCCGAAAAATTTGGTGCAAGCGCCGCCATCGACGCTAAGCACCCACGCCAAGGTATCAAGTTGGATTTTAACATTAGTTAGTACTCTTTTGGGTGTGTTTGGATGAGGAATTAAGAATGGAAAAGAAAATAGTAGGAAAAAAAATTGATGGAAAGATAGAAAAAAATTATAAAATTTTAATTTTATGAATTTTTTACTCAAACAGATTAAAATAAAATAATAAAAGATATCTATTAATAAATTAAAATTTTATTTTAATTATTTTTTATTTTTCAAATGTCCCTTTTCTTATTTTTTAATAATTTTTTTTTATCGAAACACAGTGCTCTTCAAGAATGAAAATTGAAATAGTGTGCTTTGGGGGGGGTGGTGGGAAACTTTTTTGGGTGTTTTGAAACCAAAAGAACCATGTCCGAAATTGGGCTTCTACAACTTTTTTAAAAAACAATGAATTTGTCAACCAGTACCCATCAACTTTCAGCCCATTTGGAGCCCGCCCAGAGAATTGTTTGGTTGCAAGGTTCTCAGCTTGAAGCTATGTCGAAATAATCAATCTAAGAAAAGGGAGAAAACTAGACAACTGGACCATCTTGCAATCTTCTTGGAGAAGGTCGGGGATCTATGCCACAATTCAATTATTCTGGCAAATGACATGCTACAAATGAGGGGTTTACCCTATGCATAAACTCTAAAACATAATTATTTGACCAATGAAACTCGTAAATTCTTTTAACTTATAAACTTAACAAATCGTGTTTTCGATGTACGTTTCTGTAATTGCTTCTAACTTAATAAAAATGCAAAGATAGTGTGTTTTTGTAATTACTTCTACTGTAATAAAAATGCAGAGAACGCATAAAACTGTGATTTTAAACAAAAACTTTAGATTTAGTATTTGAAACTACAATTTTAAGGTGTTTATAAATATTCTATTTCCTTTCAATTTATCGTCCTTCAAAAAAGTATCTTTTTACAAACCTAAATTTGAGGTTATGGTTTCAGACATGGATTTTAAACTTATGTTTCCAAAAATCGATTTTAAAGTCGCCGTTTGAAACTACAATTTTATGCATATTTTATATTTTTATTATGGTAAAAATATTTGTTTGAAATGACAATTTAAATGTAAAAACGTAATTTGAAAAGTATAACTTTCTGGGGATCATAGGCTAGAGAATTAACTTTTGAGGTTCATTAATCGGGAAATTATATTTTAGATGTCCCAGCATGGGGTAAATGCCTCTATTACAAAACTTGAGAGCCTGTTGTATCAAGAATCTAGCGGAAGAACCCCGAAAGGGGTAGTCGAGTTAGTTCGGATGGCGGGTTGAAGGGTCTGGGACCAATAGGTTCCGAGTTCGACTCCTCTTGGGGGCAGTCATTCCTCTAATTGTGGAGAGCTATCTAACAGCCTTCTCGGCTGAGCCGGTCAGCCAGGGCTTGCCTAGGTTGGTTTATCTCCCCGTGGTTCTTTGCCGGTTAAGGTCACAGGGCGGGCTTCACCCAATGCGCACCCATAGGTAGCGGCTGCGGGTTTTCCCCGACCCCAGAAGAATCTAACGGAAGAAAAGAAAGATAAATGAAAAAAAAAATGAAAAGAAAATAGCATTTCTTAAATTAATTTTTTATTTAATTATTGATTTCTTATCTTATATTTTTTTCCTTTCATTTTCTATTACAAATAAAACAGAAAAAGTAATATTGATTAACCTTATTTCATTTGCTGTTACTTTGACAAATATTTAATTCAGACATGTATATTTTATCAAATAAATAAAAAAAAATAAAAAGAAAACAGCATTTCTTAAACTAATATTTTTATTTAATTATTAATTTCTTATTTCACATTTTTTTTCTTTTCATTTTTTATTACAAATAAAATAGAAAAAAGCAATATTGATTAACCTTATTTCATTTGCTATTCCTTGGACAAATATTTAATTCAAACACGTATATTTTAGTGATAAACGTGCAAAATGCCATAAACTAAGCATGTTTTGATCTCAAAAGCCTTCCCAAAATAGGGAATGAGAAATGGTCTTGAAAAGGCATCAGCCAGCCCACATGCATTGTCCATCCCTCTAATTAATGGAAAACTCTATGGAAAGTGAAAATTAAATTGAGTTCGTGAAATTGGTCAAGTTTATACAAATAGAACAAGCTTATAGCCGCGAACAGGGCACCCTTACCGTCAAGTTTCAATTCTTATTTTTATGTTTGAATTGCATTAACTTGACTTTTCAAAAATTATTAAAATAACGAGAATTGAAAGCATGACTTTCGCAACAATATATATATATATATATATATATATATATATATATATATATTAATCTATATAATAAAATATAAAACATTTCAACAATATTTTTTCACAAATTAAAACATGCATATTTAATTTTAGTTAATCTTTATTTTTAATAAATGATTGAGATCTTTTATCAATCAAATTTTTTTTTTAAATTTTCGCCCAATCTTTAGATATATATAGACTCTTAAATTGATCTTAATAATGATATTTAGAAATACAAAAATTGAGTTTTTAAAAGGAAATTTATTTTAAATTTCTGAAAAGAAAAATATGTTAATATATTTTAATTTCAAACGCGTGTATATTTAATTTTAGTTAAGAAGTGCTGTGTGCATGGATTATTTGTTAGCTTATAAATATATAGGCTAAGGGAGTTGTTACTCATTGAATAAATGTAGTTGGTTTATAATTAATATATATCAATCAAATATATATGTTGAATTAAGGAGTCTACGGTTCAACAATAGACAGACACTTATATAAGAGTGCAAGGCTAATTACCAGTATTAAAGTCGCTAAAATATTAATTAAGAGTCAATAGATCTAGGCTATCTATCTCTACATATTATAAATTTATTCTGATATCTGAAAATTAGTCCAACCCTGACCATGAGGCTGCCAATACTGATCTTATTCAATTAGTCGTACCCATAAAATAATAATCGTGCCTAAGTGAGCCGAAAGTTCTACTAATAAATTATAAAAAAAAAAGGAAAAAAAAATAATCTGCGAGATTGTTGGAATATTTTATATTAAATATGAGATATTCTTTATATATATTGTTCATATTAAAATATTTTATATCATACTTTTCATTAAGTAGTTGTTTTATTTTGGTATATAAATTATTACGATACATACCTCTCATTGTAAACTTATATAAAAATCTTTTCTTAATCTTTATGAAATATATACGATAAGATGTAGATATTATATTATCTCTATCTCTAACTTTATTATTTATTTGTCTTTTAATTTTTTATTTTAACATGATATCAGAGCTTATGGTTTTTAATCCTGTATAGATTAGGCCACGCAAATTTAATATGATTCAATTTGTCTTTTATTTTTTATTTTTGTCAAATCTTGTTAACTCTGTCTTCCCGATAGATCTGTTCAACTTCCATTAGTGTTGCCACCGTCTTATTTTTCTAAATTATTTTTCATCACTGTAATATATACAGAAAATTCTTATGCCTTCTATTTCAACAAAGTATCAGAAATTTCTGCCTTTTTTTCTTTTTGGGTGTTTGTTTTTTTTTTTTTTTTTTTCAGAATTTTCTTTTGCGATGACACCGCCATAACTATCACAAAAGCTTTTTTCTTTCACAATTTGAATCGGTTCTTAGTTTTTTTGACCCATTTTATTTCGATTCTAATATCTATTTTTTCGTATTTCATTATCTTGGTACATTTTTTGTTTATATTTAGGATGATTTTTCAACATTATATTGTTCATCCTATTCACAATACCATTTTCTTTTACAGAATTAATTATAATACACCAACATATGTCAATCTTTTTATCGGCCGTAAATTCTGAAGAGTAAAGTGCTACTGCTTTCTTCCGACGTTTTTTTTAGTTTTGTCTTTCTTGTTTTCGTCTTCACCCATTGTATATTCTGTTTTGTTATTTTTCTTTCTCCGATCCGAAAAATAATCATATCAATGGTAGCGAAATTATTTAGGAACTTACCGTCAAAACTTCGTTGCCGTCAGCAGCTACACAACTCTAGATTCTGCACTCATAGCTTTTTTTTGCTATCCGGTTCAGCTGCTCTTAGAATGCTTTTGTTTCCAAACTCAGGTTGGATTATTATCTTGAATTTGATAGAGGGTGTTAGAATATTTTATATTAGATATGAGATATTCTCTATATATATTGCGTATATTAAAATATTGTATATCATACTTTTTATTAAGTAGTTAGGTTTATTTTGGTATGTAAATTATTACTCTACATATCTCTTATTATAAGTCTATATAAAAGTCTTTTTTTTTAAGTATTATGAAATGTATACGACGACATATAGATATTATATTATCTCTATCTCCAAATCTATTATTTCCTTATCTTTCAATTTTTTACTTCAATAGAGATGCTGTCATACAAAACTCTAGAAGTATTTTAGCTAAAAAATTTCAGTGAGTCTCTTTTGCCTTGTTTCATGTAAGGGGATGAAATAGCCATTTTTATACTATTATTCCATTTTATTTCTCTAAATAAAGTAAGATTTTAAATAAGTGTTCCAAACAGTATAATAAAATAAAAGTGCGAAAGTTACTATTTCATTCTCTTGAACCAAACGGGGTGTTGAGATATTTTTGTCAATTAAAATTTTATATTATATTTTTTTATTTATAAAAATTCATACTCAAATATAAGAGTTTGTAATTTTTTTCTTTTGCGTCGCTTGCACATTATTCGGATAAAATCACTGTTACTAGTTTAAAAAAATGGCACATGGACGCAATACATAATATTTTTTAATTAAGAGGCAAAGTAATATTAGGTTATAATTTGCACAATGATGTTGTAATTAACTCTTATATATTTTGCCTTTAAAAATACACCCCCCGGGGGGGGGGGGGGGAATATATTTGTAATATTCCTAGAGCTTGGTAGGTGGCAGCAAGCGTCTTGATGTGAGCTTGGTAGGTGTATATTTTGAACTTCCACATCCGATATCACCCCCATCATGCTTTGAGATGCCGCAAAGAGATGTGACAATTTTAGTGCTAACGGAGCGTTTGCCCGGTAAAAGTTTAGAAAAAAAATAAAATAAAAATTTGATGTAAAAATAATATATAATAAAATTTAATTTGAAAAATATGTAAAAAAATTAATAAAAATTAATAAATTTTGATTGGATTTATCAACCAAACACCCCTGAATGAATGGCTGCATCAATCATGCTTCTTTGAACCAACTACAGTTGCGTGTATATGTATATATTTAAAGTTACAAAATTTTAAAAATAATTTAATAATAACAAAGCAGGAAAAAAAATCCAATTCCACCACATTATTTCTTCTTACTCTAGGCTTGAGCACGGCGTGTTCCGCGAGAGAAGCAACCGTGTTTGGGACGATCTCTCTCTCTTTCTCTGTGTTTAGGGATGTGGGACTCGAATTGCCGTGGACTCCACAATTCTAATATTTAGACGGTGTTGGGAATAATAAAAAATAAAATAAAGTGAGATAATTTTAAATAATTTATTAATTTACAATTCGTATAATGAGATAAAAATAAATAATTTTAAAAATTTTAAAAATTTTATATCGCGTCAAACGAACTTTTAATAATAAAAAAAATGATACTTCTATTACATTTTTCCAAATGTGAGAATAAGGTGGCAGAGTTTCAAAAGAATCTAAAAAAAAAATAAATTAAAAATTATTGTTGAAGTGCCGTAAGAGTGACGCGCAATAAAATTTAATTAGAAGAAGTTAAAAATTTTTTAAAATTTTTAAAAATTTTTAGAAAAATTTGAAACTCCAAATGCCTCCCCTAAAAACTGAGAAGTTTTTTTTTTTTAGAATGTTATGGATAGGATGATATATCTCACTCCCGATTTTAATTTTTGTCAAAATTTAAAAATTCAAATTATTTTTATTACATTTTCTGTTAAATTTTTTTAACAAATAAACATTAACAAAATATATATATTTTTTTACATTTTGTGTTCTATCAAATAAACATTAACAAAATAATTTCACATACGAAGTTAATCCGAGGTGCTTGAAATTGTATAAAATTATATAAAATAAAATAAAATTGTAAAAATAAATGTCTCGTAATTTATATAATGAATAAAAAATTTAAATTTTAATATTTTATAATTTATACTTATAAAAATTTATAAAATTTTATTTTATTTAAAGTGCTACCAACGGAGCCATCATACCTATCAAACTATTTCTGCTTTATCCTTCAGTCCTGCCAATCAAACATTTATATCCTGCCTGGTGTGTGTTGTTGCGAGTTTGAAATGAATTGAAAGAAGAGAGGTGAGAGTAGAGGGGAGGAGAGAGGTAGGCCAATGGGCCCCAAAGCACACCACGTGTTTTTGTGATTGCCAAACCCGGAGGTCCCAAAACTATCTACCTAACCCCCAGGTTTTGGCATTTCTTATGCTGGTTTCAGCAAAATGTCTCTCCTTCCACGACACTACTTTACTTAAACCTCTATATTTGAATGTATTAATTTATATTTAAATATAATATTTTACTCATTTAAATGTATATTCAAATTTATCGATTCATATTTAAATATGAAATATTTAAATGAAATAGCATTATTTAAAAAAAAAAAGTCAAAATGACATCATTCTGAGATTATTACAGCTGCTGTAGTAACCGCTGCTGCAGCCCCTGAATTCACAGCCCCTGTAAAGAGCGGGAGGTGCCCCTGATCCAATCCAAAATGACCTCTTGTTTCGGTATCTCTCTCATTCATGCTTACTATTCCATGAGCTACTTTCTTTTTCTATCCACCCACAGTTTTTTATTTATTTATTGGGTTTTTGTTGGGTGGATTTTCATTATTAAATTAAAAAAGCAACTTGTTAAAAGGTGGGGACTTTTTTAACCTCCTGTTTTTGACCCTCCCTCGCACCAACTAGCAAACGTGGTTTTCCGTCTCATTACCTGGTAATGTCACCACTTCTGCCCTTCTCTAGGCTCTCTTTATCTGAGAGACGAGGGCCTGGGCCCAAATTTCGTTTTCGACCCAATAAAAAGATAAAAGAGAAAAAAGTTTTATTTTAATTTAATTTATCTTATAATATCATTGCATATATAGATAAACCGTTTAGAGTGATAAAAGAAATAAAAAAAAAGTGCTTTGAAATAATTTTTAACGTTTAATATTTCTAATTCAAATGATTTTTTTTAGAGATGAATAGTGTAGTTTTTTAGATTTTTGTGGTAAAAAGTTAAAGAAAGAAACCGTAAAAATGACTTTTTAAATCCCATTTTACGGATTTATGTCAAAATTTTTTGAAAGTTATTCAATATTTTGATTTCTATGTGAAAAATTGGAGGAGAAAAATCATGAGAACGGTTTTTTTTCACTTCATTCTCACGGATTTATGTCAAATTTATTAAAATTTGTTAAACAGTTATTTGATTTGCAAAAAAGTTATTGGAGTTTGTAAAAAAAAAAGTATTAGGGTTTGAAAAAATTTGTTAGGATATGTAGATGCATATAAAAATTTATAAAGATTTCGCGAAATGATCAAAATATTTAGAGAATTTTAGAAATTTTTAAAAATTTTTCAGAAATTTTTGTTGGTTCTTGCCAAATCAAACGGTGCTGTAATAAGAAAGACACCTTAATTTTCTTTTTAATTCAAATATCTCACATATAATATGCAAGTTGGAATTACATATCCAACGTTCGATTTGAATATTTATTTTATTTATATGAAAATATGGAAAGATTAATTTTATAAATGGTATATTATGTTAGACCAAAGTTTCCGAATCATATCTTTATTCTTATCTTAAACTCCTAGTCATGTTAGCATAACTTACCGCTAACTTTTTTTTTTTAATTTTCTTGTCTCAAAGAACTCAGTAAATTCATAGGATGCGAGAGATATCACTAATACTAATCTAAACCATTATAATAATAAAATACTAGGACTAATTGATGATGTTATAAAATTAATAAAATATATTATTTGGTAAAATATTATTTTCTTTGATTAATATTCTTTAACTCACCTATGACTTGAAAAAAAAAAAAGCATAAGTATTTTTTTGACTTTTTATAAGTTATTTAAGTAATTTTAATCTTTTATTTTTTTGCCTTAAAATCCTTTAAATACCCACTATTTTTGTAATTTTTATTTATTCTATTTAAATGCTCCTTAATCATTTACTTTTTACTTAAATATTTTTAATTAACAATTAATAATTATTTATTACTCGAGAAAAAGTTTTTAATTTTATTTTAAATAAAATATAAATGGTTAAAATATATATATATAAAGAATGTGTGCCATATGATTGAAAAAAATTAAAATAACCTTACCAATTTTGAATTCAAATCTTGTAATAGGAAAATAATATCTAGAAAGATTTTAAAGAGGGATTGAGTTTTGGGTTGTCACGAAGGTTGATGGACAACCACTGACTAACTGGGACGGGCCAAATCCTTTAGAGGAGGGTAGAAACGTAAATGACAACAACCGCCGTGGTTTGCCGTCAATCACGAGGTCTCACGGATCTCTCTCTCTTTTCCTTTTAAATAAAACCCTAACCTCTGCCCACTTTCGGCACCTGCTGCTTCTCTCTCTCTCATAAGCCACTCTCTCTTTTGCATTTCATATCATCTTCTTCCATCTTCTACGCTGTGATGTCTTGCTTCAAGGGAAAGTACCATGGTAAAATCCCAATTTGCTTCTTCAAATCAGAGTGTTTTCTGTTAATAAATCTCATTTCTGATTGGATGTTTACTCTTTACATAGTTTTTGACTTGTTCGATCTTTATCAATGGGCTGTGTTCTAGATCTTCAGCATCTGTGTTATCTTCCTTCTGTTTATTAGTTAATTTTTATCATACTTGGGTTCTTTTGCATCTGGGGTTTTTTTTTGGGTTGATTTTTATCATTTGGGCTGTGATTTAGATTTTAGCATTTGTGTCGTGTTCGTATTGTTGTTTTGGTTAATTTTTTTCTCAGATCTAGTCTTTGTATTGTCTGGTTGGGTTTCTTTGGTGGTTGAACTGAAGATTTCTACTGTACCTCTGTTTTTCTGGTAACAATTTTAACTTTAAGATTCCTGTGGTTCTGTCTTTCTGGTAACTCGGATTTCATAAGGTTTTATTCGATCTCTGATTGTTTATTGGATCTCTTAGTTAGCTAGCGATTAATTATTGCTCTGATCTATATTTAGCCATCAATTTGTCTAAATAATGAAAGTTGTAGAAGTAATTAAGGGATCTGGAAGTAATGAAAGTTTTGTAACATTACACCCAACAATATCTGCTGCTAAATTTCAGTAGTAGTTTTTTTTTTTTGGGGGTAATATTTTTACCCTTTGGTAATTCTCTAAAATTTCAGTAGTAGTTTTTTTTTGGGGGTAATAGTTTACCCTTTGGTAATTCTCTGATTGCAAATATATTATAAATTAATGGCTAACCATTTTCCCCCATAATTAGATGATTGCAAATTTATAATAAATTAAGGCCTTACCAATTTCTTTCCTTGTCATTGCTTTAACAGGAAAGCAAAAATCTCCAAGTTGTCTTTCTTCGCATTGTTTTCTTGCAATGATGTTTTAAGATCCTTGTATATCTTTGTAACAAAATAGTTCCTACTTTGTTTGAAATGCTTGTGATAGCTAGTATTGAATGTTTAACATTGCCTCGTACTGAAACCCCCCCCCCCCAAAAAAAAAAAAAAGAGAAAAATTTAAGGAACGGAAAGAGAAGAAAATTGAATGATCCAAAGTTTTAATTTTTTTTTTTTCTTCCTTTCTAATGTAAGGACCTGTATAACATCTCTCCTTTTTTATTCTTGTATTGCCCCACATGTATCCTTCTTTCCTTGTCTTGTGACTGATCATAGTTGAAATGCACAATTTCACATTACCTGTCTTAAACATTGATGAATTGACTTAGTATTTCAAAGCTTGTATTTCCCTAAAAGATTTCATATTTTGCCTATGTTGGCACCTATTTCCCATGTCATAACATTGTTGCAATTCAATTGGTATTTCAGACTGAGCTCATTGCCAATGCTGCATACATTGGCACCCCCTGGAAAGGGTATCCTTGCTGCTATGATGAATCCACCGGGCACTATTGGCAAGCGGCTTTCAGCTCATTAATGTCGAGAATGTAGAGTCAAACAGGCGGGCCCTACCGTGAACTTCTTTTCACCACTCCTGGTGCTCTTCAACACCTCAGTGGAGTGATTCTCTTTGAGGAAACCCTTTATCAGAAGACTGCTGCAGGTATAGAGGTTTCCACCAAGCTAAATTTGTTTATCTCGTCCTCTTAAATGTTTTTGTTTATGGATGCATATCTGACATGAAAAGTGCAAGTTTTTGCTCACTAAAGTTTTACCGCTAGTGGTTCATTAATGCTAGACAATATGGTGTCTTGTAGGTAAGCCCTTTGTTGAGGTGCTCAAGGAAGCTGGTGTCCTGCCTGGAATCAAGGTTGATAAGGGTGTTGTTGAGCTTTCTGGAACCAATGGGGAGACATTCACCCAGGGTCTTGATGGTCTTGACCAAAGGTGCCAGCAATACTATGCTGCTGGTGCTAGATTTGCCAAATGGCGTGCTGTCCTCAAGATTGGCCCCAACGAACCATCCGAGCTTTCTGTCTTGGCTAATGCCAATGGATTGGCTCAATATGCCAGCATCTGCCAGAGGAATGGCTTGGTCCCCATTGTTGAGCCTGAGATCTTGGTAGATGGGTCCTCATAACATTGACAAGTGTGCTGAAGTCACTGAACGTGTTCTTGCGGCCGTTTACAAGGCTTTTGAATGATTACATGTACTTGCTCGAGGGAAGTTTGTGAAGCCCAACATGGTGACACCTGGATCTGATTCGCCGAAAGTTGCACCCGAGGTTGTGGCTGAGTACACAGTTCGAGCCCTGCAGCGGACAATGCCTGCTGCGGTTCCTGCTGTTGATTTTTTGTCTGGTGGGCAGAGCGAGGAGGAGGCTACCCTTCAACCTTTAATGCGATGAACAAAACTCAAGACTAAGAAGCCGTGGAGCCTAACATTCTCCTTGTAGGGCACTTCAGCAGAGCACTCTCAAGGCTTGGCAAGGAAAGGGGAGAATGTGGAGAAGGCTCAGGCTGCATTTTTGGCCAGGTGCAAAAGCTAACTCAGATGCTACCCTTCGGAACTTACAAGGGTGGTGCAGCTGCTGATTGGGCATCGGAGAGCCTTCATGTCAAGGATTACAAGTACTAGTTTCATTTCTACTTTTCTGCTCTTGGCGCTTTGTTTTTGTTTTTTTTTTTTTGGGGGGGGGGGGGTTATTGAGATAGTGTATTTCGGTGGTTGGCGGTTATGTTCCTCAGTTACTGTTTTTAGTTCCTTCGCTCATTTTTCTCTTGGACTGAGCTACTGGTTTGAGTGTATGGTGTTTGAATAAAGCTAAAGGACCTATTCAGCTTTCGGATTTATGACCTTTGCTTATCAATTAAATATTTGATCTTTTAGTGACTGGCTTGTTGTTTTCTATTGTTGTACTTGTACCTCTCTAGGTCCAGGTTCAATTCTTTTGAGTAATTCATTCATTCCTTAGCTTATCAATCAAAATTGGTTTGGGCCATGCTTCTATGATCCGTTGAGTGGGGTAACTATTGCGTGTGGGTCGGAGAGTTCCCGAGTTTCAATAGTTCAATTTGAGCCTGGTTTGTTTATTTAACGAGTTGAACTGATCTATAATAGTTTGATTTGAGCCCGGTTTGTTTATTTAATGACTTGAATTTGATCTTTATATAAATTTCGGTGCAAATTTTTGATTAGTTTGTTTAATGAGCATAAAGAAGTTGATCCTTGAAGCAAAGATCGGTGCAAATTTGGTGTGTCTGATAACTGGTGTATATTAGGTGCAAACTTTTGTTTTGTTTGTGTGGTGCAAAATTTAGTTTTTTTTTTTATTCGTTTAAATAGCCGAATGAATTTGATCTTCAATTTATGTTTATGGTGTAAGTTCGGTACAAATTTTTGAATGGTAACTTCGGTGCAAATTTGAGCCTCGGTACAAATTTGGTGCAAATTTGAGCCTATGCTTGAGCTATTCAATTCATTCGTTGGTTTAATGATACGGTGCAAAATTGAGCTAACTTGATCGTTGTAGCAACTACGGTGCAAATTTGAGCCTCGGTGTAATCTGGTGCATATTTGAGCCTATGCTTGAGCCTGAGCTATTCAATTCTTTGGTTTGTTTAATGATCCGAATTAATGAATTCGACTCCATATAGTAAGTCCGGTGCAAAAATTTGATTCATTTGTTTGTTTAATGACTCGAATGAGCTCGGTCTTTGCATTAAGTTCGGGGCAAATTTGAGCTATTCGATTGTTTGTTTTATAATCCAAATGAAATGCAAAATTGAGTTTGTTTGATAATCGGAATGAATTCAATTTGAACTATGGATGTTAATTTAATAATCAGAACGAAGTCTATCTTTCTATTAATAATTTAGCTTTTCAAAACTGTATTAACATTAAAGCTTAAACTGCTTCCTCCAACTTTATCCAACACACTGTGAACCCCCCCAAAAAAAAAAAAAACTATGGCAGGGAAACATTAACCGTCGTAATCATATAATTACCGAAAATACATACAACATTAGCCGGTCACTCGCAACCACCCAATCTTGACTTTGACTCTTCATACCGTGTAAACATTAGCCGGTCACTCGCAACCACCCAATCTTGACCTTTGACTCTTCATCCGTGTAGACTTCAAAATTGATCACCGTGGCATCCTTGGAAAAATTAGTACTTGTAACTCCTTGACGTGGAGGCTCTCCGATGCACCGTCCACCGGCCGCACCACCCTCGTACGTTTCCAGGGAAGCTTCCGAGTTGGCCTTGCACCTTGCCAAGAAAGCAGCCTGAGCCTTTCTCCACATTCTCCTCCTTCCCTTGCCAAGCCGTGAGAGTGCTCTGCTGAAGAGCCCTTCCGTAGGAGAACGTGAGGGTCCACGGCTTCTTGCCCTTGAGTTTGTTCATGCGCATTGAGGTTGACGGTAGCTTCCTCCTCGCTCTGTCCACCCGACAAAAACACAACCGCGGGAACCGCAGCGGGCATGGTTCGATGCAGGGCACGGACAGTGTACTCAGCCACCACCTCGGGCGCAACCTTAGGGGAATCGGATCCGGGTGTGACCATGTTGGGTTTCAACAGAGTTCCCTCGAGCAAGACATGGTAATCATTCAAAGCTTTGTAAACAGCCGCAAGAACACGTTCAGTGACTTCAGCACACTTGTCAATGTCATGAGAACCATCTACCAAGATCTCAGGCTCAACAATGGGGACCAAGCCATTCCTCTGGCAGATGCTGGCGTATTGCGCCAACCCATTGGCATTAGCCATGGTAGATAGCTCCGATGGCTCCTTGGGGCCAATCTTAAGCACGGCGCGCCATTTGGCAAACCTAGCGCCGGCTTCGTAGTATTTCTGGCAGTGCTGGTCAAGACCATCGAGTCCCTGAGTGTACGTCTCGCCGTCTGTTCCAGAGAGCTCAACGACACCCTTATCAACCTTGATTCCGGGCAGGACACCAGCTTCCTTGAGCACATCAACAAAAGGCTTACCTACGTGGTAGAATTTTAAAGCAGTGAGGAATAACAGCTAGCAGTGAAAAATTTACTTCAGATCTTCTGTTATATGAGGCAAACTGTGTTGGATTGTGAAAGAAGTTGGTGATCAATATATAAATGTGAGTGCAAGTTTCATCCTACTAGCTAGTCTTAAGGGATGAGATAGCCATCCAAAGAAGTGTGACTATGAGGATGAAACAAATTTTGTTATACCTGCAGCAGTTTTCTGATAAAGAGTTTCTTCGAAGAGAATGACTCCGCTGAGGTATTGAAGAGCGCCGGGAGCGGTGAATAGGAGCTCACGGTAAGCGCGCCTGTTTGACTCTACATTCTCGACGTTAACGGCCGAAAGCCGCTTGCCGATTGTGCCGGTGGACTCATCTGCAGCGAGTATACCTTTTCCCGGAGTGCCAATGAAGGCCGCATTGGCAATGAGCTCGTCTGAAATAACAGCTCCATTTCAACAGCTTGGAAGTATGACGGACATCTCAACAGGGTATAATTCAAAACTTTGCAGTAATTTAACAAATTAAAGAGAGATTAAATGCATACAAAAAAAAAAAAAAAAAACAGAGTAATTAACTGTTTCCGATCATAACTAATCAATGTACAAGCATTCAGAATATAAACTGTTTCTTTTTCATGGCTAAATCATTAATAATTAGGCCCCCCAAATATATATAAATATCAGAGCAACTATCAATTCCTAGTATGAAATTAAACACAACCCATAAGATAAAAATGTCCAACAAGCACTCTGATTTGAAGAAGCAAATGAGGATTAATTACCATGGTACTTCCCTTTGAAGCAAGACATGGCTGTAGAGAGAAGAATGTAACAAATGATCTGAAATTCTAGGGAGAGTTTTTTGCAAAGAAAGAATGTTGAGTTTACCGCTAAATAGGAAAGCGATGGGGGAGCTTTCCTGTTAATTTAAGGGGTGTGGAGTGAATTTAGCCAAGAATGGGGAAAGCAAGGAGAGGAAGGAGTGGCTTCTTAAACCATGAAAGAACTAAAATTAAGGCGAAAAGTTGTAGGACCTTTAGGGTTCAGTTATAACATAAAAACAGTGTGTTTAGACATAATGCAGTCGCTACCTATTAAAATAAGTTATTAATAAATAAAAAAATAGCTATTAATTTATTTAAAACAGCAATTTTACCGTTTATTTGAACATTTGTAATGGTAAAAATGTAAAACGTTTTGAGCTTCGTCAAATCTAGGAAGTGACCTTATTAATGGTATAGATATGTGTTTTAGGGTCATATCAAACAAATGGTTGAGAATGAAAGGGAATGGGCCATGTTCCTAGGCTGCAAAGTTGGGTCCGTGGGTCGTAGGCACTCGATGGGCCAGGTTTTTGGGCAGGCCACACTGACCCTACATTGGGGACCTCAACAATACGCATGCATCCTACAGGTGATCCAGCAAAAACGAATATATATATACATATAGAGAGAGAGAGAGAGAGAGAGGGGGGGGGGGAGCTCACATATGACTCGTTCATTCAAATCTAAACTTTGAGCGAGTTGAATTTAAATTGTTCGTCAATAATAAGATTTATTTATAGTGATAAAAACAATTTTTAGTACTATAATTCAATGTGAAACTAATAAATATAATTTACTAGCATATTATTTATACTATTCTAATAAATTAGTATTAAAATCGAATGATTTTATAGTTCAAATATATAATTATGAACTATTATATCCCATAATATATAATTATATATTATGGAATATAATAGTTCAAATATATTAGGTTACGTTTATATTTATGAATTTGAAATTAAAAGATTAGGTGTTAATTATTTAAAAATAATTGTTCAATATAATTTTGTTAATTTATATAAGAATGTCATGTCATCGTGCATTTGAGACTTTAGTTAATTATGATAGATTCGAAATCGTTATAAATAATTATATGAAATCTTTATTACAGAAATTTCAACAATTTAGGAAATAATAATATCACTACCTTAATAATAATTATCGGAAAAATTGTAGGAAATAGTGATACCACTACCTTGATAATAATTATTAGAAAAATTACAAAAACTATTAGATAAATTAATTTTTTTTTGGTAAGTTAGATAAATTAATTTTCTAGGTTATATTTAATACAATTTAATTTCAAGTTTAATCATTCAATTTTAATATTAATTTATTAAAATATTTATATTTATGGATTTGAAATTAAAAGTCTTTGTGCTAATTATTTCAAGATAATTAGTCAATATAATTTTGTTAATTTAGATAAATATGTCATCATGTATTCGAGACTTTGGTTAATTATGATAGATTTGAAATTGTTATAAAAAAAATAATTACGTGAAATCTTTCATTGTAGTGGTTCTACTAATTTAGGAAGTAGTGATACGTATCACTTACTTTCATAATGGTTATTAGAAAAATTACAAATACTATTAATTAGATAAATTAATTCTCTAGCTTATATTTAATTAATACAATTTAATTTCAAGTTTAATCATTCAATTTTAATATTAATTTATTAAAATAGTACAAATATTTACGTCGCGTTTGTATTTATGGATTTGAAACTAAAAGATTTGGTACTAATTATTTAAAAATAATTATTTAATATAATTTTATTAATTTAGATAAAAATGTCATCATGTATTTGAGTCTCTCGTTGATTATGATAGGTTTGAAATTACTATAAAAAAATATTATTTGAAATCTTTTAATATGGTGGTTCCACCAATTGAGGAAGTAGTGACACCGCTACCTTGATGATAACTATTAGAAAAATTACATATAATATTAGATAAATTAATTTTCTAGCTTATATTTAATACAATTTAATTTCAAATCTATTGATTTAAAAAAATATCCAAACGGGGCTCTTAAACTTGAACACAGGAATATTTTTCTTCGATATCACAGAAAATTTGACAAAAATACATAAGTAAAAAAAAAAAAGAAAAAAGAAAAAAACACATAAGTAAACCATTACGTTCAATGGCAAATGGAATTAATAACAAAGAGTATGGTAGGTACCTTCTTTGCTGCCAAGCTTTAGGTGACCTAAGCTTTGCGTTATTCCAACCCAGTTCGAGTTGAATTCATACTGCACCAACTTTTAAGGTCCAAATAAATTTTAAAAAATTCTATAAATCTCTATTAATTTTATATCACATTAACTTTTTTCTTTCACGGTACGTATTACGAACTCTCAATTTATCTCACTCCAAACTCACCCAAAATGAGTTGAACTTAAATTATTGATAAATAATTCCATTTATTTGTAATTATTCTTCAACATGATTTTTTCTTTTGTTTTTGTTTTTTTGGTTAGTAGTCTCCAAAGTCTTTTAGTAAAGGCTTGATGGAGTTGAAATTGAAGCAATGGTTCAGAGTCTTCAGACTCCTTTTCATGCACTATCTTAGGCATAATTAATACCATTATTTCATGATCTAATTAAGAAACAATTCTATTGGAAAAGCAGCTAGATTAATTCCGGTTAGCATTGTTAATCAATAAAGAAAATAACTTAAAACAGATTAAATTGTCAAATATCATTTGCAATTCTAATTTAACTTATATATATATATATATGATCTTGTAAATAACTGAGAGACAAAATATTAATAGAAAGCAAAGTTAATTAAAATAAGGGCTGGAATGAAAAATGTTGCCCAAATATGTTTTTACATTAAAAATTCAGATTTCGTAAATTTTTTTGTTAAAGAATGAGAATATTTGTATCATTTCTTTCGTTTTTTCTATTCTACATTAATAAAAAAGAATAATGTAAAATGAAAAAAAACTAATGAATAAATGTTATGAGTAATCTGTAAGTACGATGACTATCTAATTTAAATTGTGATGCGCATACACTAATGGCTCAAAATTTCATTTTATTTTGTTTTTAAGCCAAATGACATAAGATTGAACAAATCAAATTGTGCGAATCGTAGACAGAAGCTCTCAATTTTGAAAACACGTAAATCTATGCAAAATTCTTTTGCAGTATTAAATTGCCGTCAGAGATTGTTGTTTCTATAGTGACAGTGCCTAATCAATCAAAAGACACTGCCAAATGGCCATGGCCCCTAGGAAGTGCACTGATTAGCTTAGATTTATAATTTACTGTTTCTGTACAAACTACTTTAAACAAGACCTGGGACTTGGTTCCCAATTTAGTACTAAGGAGTATGGGGAGTTGGATGTAAACATATATATATATATATATATCAGCAAAGGCATTGGCTGCTGGTTCAGTAACTTGTCAAGTCAATGTCATCACCCGAAAAAAAAAAAAAAAGAGGAAAGCTGAATAACTTCAATAAGTTCTGGATTTCCAAAATTGTTTATAAGAGAATAGAGGCTTTTGGTTTGACTGCAGATAACTCACAATGCCTTAAAAGTCTTTGGGGTTTGGCATTGGGACCAACAACTCTGGGTTCTGATTAGAGATTCATGCAGGAGTAGTGGTAATAGCATCACATATGTGAAGAACGAAAGCAGGAAAGAAAAGAAGGGAACAAAAAGCTGATGAGAGGAGTACCAGTATCACCCACTGCTATTGTGATTGTGACTCTTTGTTTGGCTCTTTACGGGGTGTGAAGCTTCATCACTCCTTCCCACGTAGGGCAGCCTTTCTGATGTTCATAAATATATATATATAACCACAAGTACATGTGTGTGCGCATATATATATATATATAACAAGTCCATATGCATCATGGTGACGAACACAAGATGCGCACAACATGCTAATATTATTAAAGCATTGTTAGGTTGTGATTGAGGCGTGGAATTCTTCAGGATTTCATTCATAAATAACCAAGAAATTAAGGCTACATTTGCCACATAGAATGGATTGGAAGTCTTTTTTTTTTAGATGGGTATTGCACCCCATTTATGTTTTGAGTAGAACTTGATAGGATTAGAGAAGTTGATTTTCCATTTACCCTTGAGATTGGTTTGTCCTAATATATTGAAATTTAGGCTTAATAAATCAGAGAGTTTAGATTTCAACAATTAGCAACAAGGTTTATTTTTGTTTTGCTTCGTTTATGCAATACTTACTGGATGTTGGGAATTAATGTCTAACATTTAGGGATAGGGTGCTTTTATATACAAAATAGCTATACCTAGGAAATTTAGGATTTTTAACGAACACTGAAATTGAATACTAGGAAAACCATTACTCTTTTAGGGCACCAAAAGTGCTTGAACATATTATTGCCAATGATTAATACATAAGGATGATTGCGTATATATATTCGAGTTTTTGTACACCAGAATTTTTCTAGACTCCTTATGATTGTTTTACACTAGAAATTTCTCAAATTACCTCACATTTGTGAGGAAACGATCTCTAGTTCATTCATTGGCACCATAACTAAATTTGTCACAAGATCTAGTGAGCGTCCATAATTTATCACTAGCTTGCTAATTCACTGGAACCATAACTAAAGTGAACCTGCGGTGCAGTAGTATTTCCAAGACTGCTAGTCTGATGCCATAACTAACAATTATGGTAGCTCTTCCAAAACAACTAGCCAAGAATCTGACTATTGAGCTCATAACTCTCAAAATGGGAGGGGTCCACGTAGTTGTTGCATCTCCCCTGTTACATCTAAACTGTTAGATTTTAATTTGATAGTTTTGATTGTAAGTTATGGGGCTGACATAACATTATTATGTTAGTCTCTTCTTTTTTTATTAGACAGTACGTAGAATATTGAAAAGCGGATTTTTTCGTAACGCATATATACATTTAATACAATTGTAAACTGAGAGCTCCCATTACTAACAAGGTCATTCCCTACATTAATTTGGGCGGGAATAGAAGGAAATGTATGTCCATTTTTCCAATTCCTCCTGTCCTTAAATTCTTGCTGTCAAGGGCATATATTGCAGTGTCATCTGCTTGTAATTGAAGGCAATTAAGTAAGTGAGATAATATGTAAGACATATATATATATATATATATATGCAGAATCAGAGGTTCGCTGCCATAACGTTAACATCAAATTCATGCGGATCAGCTACATATAGAGTACAGGATGGGATATCTTTTCATTACTTTCATTTGCATCCCTTTCTCTAATGTGTTTATTAGGCTTTTTTAATTCGGTTATTTTCTTCTACTTGAATTGTTTCAGTTATTTCAATTTCTTAATAAAATAAATAAAAAAAGTGCATCCTTCAAGGTATACCCCAGACGAAACAACCAAGGGTGGATATTTTCTACCAAATTAACGCGGAAATGAAAGACATCAGAGCAAAATAAGCGATTTATCTTGTGTTTGTATTATAAGAATCATCTAAATATCAACATATATATCTGAAGAAATTTTCTAAGGATTCCTATAACAGTGAATTTGAACTGTAAGGCGTTTCTACCTTCCGAATATTAATGTTCTTCCCTCATTTCTCCACTAAGCCCACCCTCCCACCAATGACCATTGGAAAATTCAAATCTCGATCATGTTACTTATCAAGTTGGATTAGACAATTAATGTTGACTTGCACATAATCCACCAACGTCTATGGATGATATCTCAACGCTGCGGAAACAACAGCCACAGTTGGAAAATGAGAAAAAACTGGTTTTTGGTGTTTTTCTGTTAATATCTCGCAACTATTTTCTTCCATTACCACGGTATAAATAGAAGGTGAGGTAGAGGTTTTTTTTTTTACCGGGTCGAAGATAGAGAATTTACAGTGGGATGAACTCTTAGGGCTCATAACGGGACTATAAGTAAAAAGTACAGATAGAGTGCACTGTGAGAAAGATTTGAGATGAGAGGTATCTCCTTTGTAATAATTGTTTAGTATAGTAAATCTCTTCAATTATCGGTCCGATTTTCCTCCACTAGGTCAAAGATAGAGAATTCACAGTAAAATAAGTTCTCAGGACTTGTAACGGGGTTATAAGCAGAGAAGTAGAAAGAGCGAGAGAAATTTGAAATGAAATATATCTCCTTAGTAATAATTGTTTAGCATAGTAAATTTTTTCGATTGCCGATCCTATTGTG
Organism: Vitellaria paradoxa; assembly: GCA_019916065.1. NCBI lineage: Eukaryota > Viridiplantae > Streptophyta > Magnoliopsida > Ericales > Sapotaceae > Vitellaria > Vitellaria paradoxa. The sequence goes on from CM034234.1 coordinate 8,158,325, forward strand.
AACGTAGGTACTTTTGTCCACCCATATTAAATTTGTGTATGCATATTTTATTCTTTTATTTTTCTAGACTCAACAATCAAAGCACTTATTAAATAAACCAACATCGAAGAGAAGAAGAAAAAAGAAAAATAAAAGGGAGAAAGAAAAGAATAGAGGAGGAATGTATGAATGGTCACAATGATCACACCAAATATCATAAGAAGATAATTCCATAAAAGAATGGGATGAAAATGAACCAACAAATCCAAGAGCAGCAGCACACTAGCTAGGACCTTCATTTACCATTAAACTCCAATGAGAAAAACACCCATTTCTTTTACCTTAATTAATGTTATACATAAACCCTAAACCTTCAGTTAGCTACCTTCTGCACAAAAAACACACATTCTCATATCATAGAAACACTAACAAAAGCAGTCAAGTCTCTTGTAATTTACCTCCTCTCCTCAAACTTGTTTAAACCTAATCAGTGACTCCCTCCCCTTGTTCAGCTTATCACCATAGTTGTTCCACAGGTTGTCCCCGGCCTGATGATCAGCACCAACAAAGAAATAAGGTGAAGCACCACCACCATCAATTGGTGCATTCATTTCACAATAGGCTCCTCCTCCTGCTTGATGAATATTGTATAATATAGGTTCATTATTGTTCTGAAAATAACAACAGGTCCTCGAATTATTCTCTCTGCGCATCTTGTTACATTCCTTTGTCCTCCTGAGATAAATGCTGGTTCTATCCCACTTCTCCTTGCACATTGAACTACTTCTTTCATAGCCCAAATAGGCCATCTTGGTGGCTATTTCCTGCCAGAGAGCCTCTTCTGAAGACCCATGATCGCTTTGTTCAAACCTCGACTCCATGCTGGTTCTCAGCTGTATTAGCTTTGCAATCTCGCATTCTGACCAGCCATCATTCTGGTTTTCATTAAGGCTAGGAATTTCTTTTCCGGTTAACTTTTGCAAGGCCTCAAGCAAGGATGCGTTGCGAGCTTCAATCCATGCACGCTCCTTAGCCCACAACTTGTGCTGTCTTTCGATCCTGGCCTCCTCTTGTTTCCTCCATTCCTCCTCCCTCATCATCCTCTCTTGTTCCTTGCGCTCAAGAGTGTTACTCATCTTCTCCAGCCATTCCTCTTGTTTCTCCATCAGCTTCCTCATCTGAAAGTCAATGAAGTCTCTTATCTTTGCCTTCCAGCTCCTTCTTCCTCTCCTTTTCTTCTTCTTCTCAGTCGAATCAGTGTCCATTAACCCGGCCTCATCGATTTCATTGTTGTCCGACGAAGAAGAATCGAATTCGTCAGAGGGGTTAGAGAGGCTATCAGAGAGCTTTGGAGCTTGGAAGTGTTCTTGGTTTCCTTGTAATGTGTTGCTTGGATTGTGGAATAGAAAATTGTTTCCTACAAAATGGGTTTCTGAGACTGAAGTTGGGTGGTTTGTGTCACCATAGAGAGCTTCAAGCTGCCGAAAGAATCTATAGTGTTTGCCATCTTGTCTACCAGCCTTTCCTTCTTTAGTCTTCTTATAATACTTGTACAAGTTCTCGAATTTTTCTCTGCACTTTTTCCCACTCCTTTGATACCCATTTTCCTCGTACATTATCCTGAAAATATATATATTTATAGGAATATATAATATGGATAATTTAGAAATATGAAGAAATAGAAATATTAGACAACCCTAGTTTAACATATATGATGTTACAATTACTCAAACCTTTGGGGAGACAGCTTAATTTGGTGTTGGTTTTCAATGTTGTATTATTATTTGGTTTTGCAATTCCTAAATGAAGTTTCGATCAACTAAGTTAAAGCAGTACGTGGGTACTTAGAAGCATCCATTTGTCAGACAGTCTTAACTAGCAGGAGTTTGATTATCAAAAGAAAAACAATCAGTTCAAGTATAAGGTTACAAAGCGACGGGCCAATTTTGTTGCATAAAAGCAGAAACACAAAGTAAAGAAGAAAATAACGCCTGCGACTTTAACAGAAGCGTCGCCGTGATGTCGTTTTCTAACACAAAATCGGTGATCAAAACTACAAGTCTCGGAATCATTGCTGAACATAACTGTGAAAACCACAAAACACGCTAAGCTCTCTCTCTCTCTCTCTCTCTCTCCCTAGCCCAAAAGTCTATTGGGTATTTACCTCAAATCGTCTAGGAACCCAATCGAACACCTAAATTCACTTATCATCCCCCTCCGTCACTTCTCCTATTACCTCTTGGGTGAGGTTTGAGGAGACTAGGATTCACGTAAGAAATGTAATTGGCAAGTAGATGAAGACAGATAAATAGGGGTTGGGGGGTGTATTTGACAAGTTAAATTGATTTAGGGTAAGTGTATTTGTACCTAGAGATTTCATCCCACAATGGACCCTTGTGATTAGCCTCCTTGAATTTAGAATCAAGCCTGGATCTGATCTCAAGAAGAGTGAGTGTCTCTTGTCTCGGCCACCTTCCAGTCCCACCATCTCCACCAAAGCCAACACCGCCACTCTCCATCTCTAACCCATTATTAAGACTGCCGCTGGAGGCGGCAGCAGCAGCAGCACATGTAGCACCGCTGACGGCGGCGGCGGCGGCAGCAGTAGTAGTAGAATCGGAGCCAAATTCATGTTGATGAAGCCGCCCTCGAGGAGGGACCATGTGATCAGCACCCACCTGATGACGACCAACCAAGATCATGTCGTAGTGGTGGTGCTGCTGGGCTTGTGTCAGATTACGGTGCTGGCCGGAGAAGAGGTCTCCACTTGGCTGGATGGCCGGAAAATGGGCCCTCCCGTTGATGTACTGCCTGAGATCGGCCATGCCGTACTGGTCCTCCATTTCCATGGGCTTGTCAACGTGGCAAGGCTGCTGAGAGAAAGAGAGAGAGAGAGAGAGAGAGAGAGAGAGGAGCGGCAGAGGCGGATCGTGTTGTGGACAAAAAGCTTTGAATTTATGCAGAGGACTATGGACCCATGTCTCAGCTGTGATGCAAAGGGCTATCTCTCTCTTCTATTCTCTCTCTCTCACCATCAGCACTCTTTTTTTCTCTCCATAGAGTTTGCTAGGAAAGAGAAAGGAGTGCATACAATGTATGTGCCAATGAAGGAAGGACAAATGTCAAAGATGAGACGATCAGTGGTGTCCAGACGAGCGGTTGCCTCCATGCCTACGCTCATACAGCGCTACGGATCCTGCCTTTTTCATTCTTTCTCTCACTCCAATAGTCATAAGTAGGGTGTACCAGCGTCGAAAGGGTAGTCGAGTTGATTCAGATGACAGATTAAAAGACCTGGGATTAATAAGTTCTGGGTTTGACTCCTCTTGAAAGCAATCATTCCTCTAATTGTGGAGGGTCATCTAGCAGCCTTCTCGACTGAACCGGTCAGCCGAAACTTACTAAGACTGGTTTATCTCTTCGTGGTTCTTTGCCGGCTAGAGCCATGGGACGAGATTCACTCAGTGCGCACTCATGGGTAATAGATGCGAGCTTCTCCCCAACCACAGAAGTAGGGTGTACAACACATTAGAGCTTCACACGATTTGTTTTATTGTTTAACTAAGAAATTAAATTAAATTATTAATTTTAATTAGCTTAATCTGCATAATAATACAGCTCAATTATTTAACATATATCCTCTGGTTAAGAGTTAAAATTTTGTTTTATAATTATCAATGACTGAGATTTATTGGAGAGAGAGTTTTATTATTTAAGGACTTAATTTAAATTTCAAAATTTCCTCCAACTTTGATTTTAAATTTCAAATTACTGTCTGTGACTAAAAATAGTGACAACCAAACAATATCTCCAAATATATTTTACTTTTGTATAAAATTTTCTTTTTAAGTTTTTCTAAAAATTATTTTATTTATTTTTTTAACTCTTTATAAGCTAAATTATATCTTTGTATATTTAGGTATGAGTAATTTTTAGTAATTTTATAAGACAAATATATATATATATATATATATATATAGCATATTAATATATCTCATCAATGAACTTAATTTGATTGATGACAATAGTTTTTAAATGATATTTATATGCATATACAAGTACAAATATTTTTACTTGTCTTAAAAAATAAAAATAAACACATTTTAAATTTAAAGTTTAGAACTAAAATGGATTAGTTCTTTAAATAAAAATTCTAAGGATTGATTTAAATTAATTATTTTACAAATTTAATTCGATAATTGTAACATACCCTCAAATTTTATATTTTATATTTTTTTAAATTTATATATTTAACATATTATTAATATACATTAATGGTATCGATTTTATTAGATTAGCTAACTTTTCAAATTGGAGTCGAACCAAACCATTTAGGTAGCATTTGATTTATTTTTTTTATTTTTTGTTTTTAGTTTTATGTGTTTTATATTCTAAAAATTCTAAAATAAGGAAACAGAAAATGTTATATTTTTCTTATTTTGAGATTTTTCTTATTTTAGGTTGAAAATACTCAAAAAATTTTTTTACTATTTTGTATTTTATGTGTAAATTGTTTTTTGTTTTCTAAAACAAATTTTGAAAAAACAAGTGATCAAATGCGTTTTGAGTTTTTTTTTTACTTTCAAAAATACAAAATGACAAATGAACTCAAAACAGAAAATAAAAAATAAAATAAACTAAATTCCATTTTAGTTTTTTAATTTTTAAACTGTAAGCAAGTCAATAATTCAAAAAATCAGAGCAAACTGAACCAAAATGACCGGTTCAATCGGTTTGAAGATTTGAGCGGTTTAGGTTGCGCACCACTACAATTTGATCTTAATTGCCCTAATATTATGTATTTATCACTTAATAGATAAATTAATTTTTATTATTTAATTTGTAATTTATTTCACAATTTACATAATTACTTAAAAACAATTAATATAATTCTATTTGAAATTTTAAAAATCACTGAAAAATACTAAAAATTTTTAAAATTATTGACTTTTTTATTTCACTGTAAAAATTACAATACATAATTTTTATCAAAATTTATTATTTTTTGTCATTTTGAACACCCCTAAATTACAACATCCAATCAACAATTCAACAACTAATAAAATTTTTATCAAAGTAAATGCGCGGACTATCCTAAGATTGCTGAAAGGGAATCAGTATACTCATGAGGTTATGATAATTCCACAAACTTTCCTAATTTTAAAATTTTGTAAGAAATCACTCTTACCTCAAAAAAGCTAGGATGGTAATCAGCCAACTATTGTTGACCATATATTTTTCGAATTTCCTAATTTGCCCTTCTAATATAACAATTTAGAAGTATATCGGAGCAACAAATAAAGGGTATTATCGTCAATCCATCTCAAGCTTTTTTAATTATCTGCGCAAAAATGGTATCCAGCTCCATTGAATGTGGCGATGGGTTTCCATGGTTGCGGCTGCTGGCTATGCCGGCGATGTGAGCGCCAGGTCTGGGAGCTGAAGCGGATGCCAATTTGGGTAGGTTGGTATATATAGAATGGTTAATTTAGAATAATAAATTAAGTTGTGGCATTGAAAACAAAATTTGTTGAATTTGTGATGATAATATAGTCATATCACATACCCTTTTTTTATATCAATATTAAAAAATAATTAGCTTCTTTTACATTTTCTCCACTTTTTAAATATATTTGATATTTTGTAATTTAAATTGGGTTTGGAATTTTAAAATATTTGAATTAAGATTTTTTTTTTAAATTTCGAAGCCATTTAAATTATGGATATATATATATATATTTAAGTTTTCAATAAGGGATGAATTAAATTTTTATAAACCATAAATTTTGATATCCTCAAATAATTCATGCACAAGACTTGGTAAAATTTAACTTGGTTAGTAACTTTGCTTTGGTATGGGTTTCTTTCTTTATTTTCTTATTTTTCCACGTTTTATTGTGATTGCATTTGATTGCACAAAATAAATGTAACTTTTAAAAAATTTTAATAATTTCTAACAATTGAACTTTTGATGTGTTTGATAAAATTTTAAAATTTTTTGTAATTTTGATTGTTTGATAAAAAAATTAAAATTTTTTACCAACTTTTAATAAATTTTAGTAAACTTTCACAATTTAGGGAAAAAAAAAGGGTTAGGAGACAAGTTTAGCAATTTTTGGGGGTGTTACCAAAAAAGGTGTTGGGGGTTGGGGGGGTGGGTGGGACGGAATTGCCAAAAACTGCCTACTTTTATGACAACCAAACGCCGGCTTAGATGACTTATATATACTTCCACAGTTCCACTAAGCGTCATGCACGGTTTTATTCCTGTTACAGGTGTTGTTGACAGGATGGATTAGGTTATTTGTATTTTTCTTCTCTTAATTTGGCCAAATTAACAAGTAGCCACACCGTCCGTAGTGCGTGCGCGTCTCACAGCAGTTTATATATATATATATCTTATATAGATATGTGCAACCTTAATTTAATTAAAATTATTAGTTAGTTACTTAAATTAATACATTTAATTAAATTTATTAAAATAAATAGTTAAATTAGCGTAAATCTTTTATTAAATTAAATTAATTTTATAAAAATATTCTAAAAAATCAATATATTATTAAAGTAAAGTTAATTACTGTAAATGAAATTTAGTTATCATGCATGTTCTGTCAAAAAAAAAAAAATGATAATTGAAAACAAAAAATAAAAATAAAAACTGTAAATATAATAAAAAAAGTATAGACATTAATAACTGGCCCTAATTTTTTTTTTTTTTTTTGGCTTTATCTTATGATGTTTAAATCACTGGAGAAAATCAAGTTCTTGATTGTGTTTTAATCAGGAGGGGTGCTAGCTAGGGGAGTTTCATCTAGTGGTTTTAAAAACCCATGATTGTCACCTAGGAAGGTTTGAGGAGTCCCTGCCAACTGTTCCACCGACTCGATTGAGGTTGCTAAGAAAGTTAACACAATTCAAAACCTCGTCCAATGAGGGAGAGCAGCAGCACGGCTAAACACAAAAATAAGAAGCAAAAATCCAACACCAATTTAAAGCAGATGCCAGTTCAAAGAATTAATTTGTCGGCTTCATTCTAGTTATTTTGGTTTATATATAATATACTGCATATCGATCACTGTCATGCTTTTATATATATATATATATATATAATTCCCCTTGGGAGTTCCTATGGATGGATCTAGGTTTGTTCCCACGAGCTTGCCTTTTTATTGTTGTTAATGTATATTAGATAACTAGTAGTAGAGTTTAGGTAATAGTTAGATAATACTAGTAGTATAATTTGAGTAGACTTCTAATAATCGAGTTTGTTTTTTATTTTTATTCTAATTTTGTTTCTCATTTTTATTCTAATTTTATTTTGGCATCTCTATAAATAGGATTGCTATTTATTGTATTACACAAATTTAATATATATAATTTTCTAACTTTTCTATTCATTCTTTTTTTCTTAATATGGTATTAGAGCTCATGATTTTTATTTTCAGTAGATAAGGTGTCCATTAGTCACATCTTGGTTACTGGTGATGCCCTTCCTGGTGTCACCGTTACCTCCGCTGCTGCTTTACTTAATTTCAATTATTTTTATTTTTGTCATGTCTATTTTTTAGAAATTTTTAAATTTCAAGTTTCTCTTTTATAAATATTTGTTGCTACTTCAGTTTTTCTATAAAGATTCCAATCACTTTGTTGGAAACTTGCACACCTATCTTACGCTTTTGGCTTTGCATATTTTTAGCCAATCAACACGTTCTCCCCTGCAAGTTAGGTTCGTGACCTTGAGGCGTGTAAGTAAATTTGGGCTTGTGATTTTACGGTGTATAACGAAAGTTACGTTTTGCGATCTCAAGGTGTTTGGTAAGTAGATTTGGGCTTGTAATTTTTTGGCGTTTAACTAAAGTTACGTTTGTGACCTCCAGGCGTGTAAGTAGATTTAGGCTCGTGATTTTACGGCGTATAACCAAAGCTGCATTTGTGACCTTTAGGCATGTAAGTAAAGTTGAGTTCGTAACCTTTCGGTTGTGTAATCAAAGCTACGCTTGTAACCTCACAAAGCGTATAACCAGAATTAAGTTTGTGACCTTTGGGTGTGTAACAAGAGCTAAGTTCGTGGTCTTTTGGGCATGTTACCTGTGTGAAGCGAAATGAGTGTGTTGACTCCTTTCGAGTTCTTAACCTTCAAACTCAAGTTGGTCTCTAATTTCTGACCTTGAGTTTGAGGGGGAATGTTAATGTATATTAGATAACTAGTAGTAGAGTTTGGGTATAGTTAGATAACTAGTAGTATAATTTAGATAGACTTATAACAATCGAGTTTGTTTCCTATTCCTGTTCTAATTTTACTTTGGTACCTTTATAAATAGGATTGCTACTTCGTTGTATTACATATATTTATATATATAATTTTCTCAACTTTTATATTCATTCTTTTCTATTAATAATAGTGAAAATAAATGAAGAATTGTGAGAGTTGAAACCAAACATGCCCATACCTACCAAAAACAAATACCGTCACTGATCCCACTAGTGAATTCCCATCTGTCCCAGGACGAACATTTAGGGCTCTTGAGACCAAATGGCTTGAAGAAAATGGCAAAAGCACTAATGGAGGCTCTCTGGGATCGGTTGATTTGATCGACAATAGCTATGTTAACGGTGATACTATTATTTGTTTTCTCAAGCGTGCTTATTCCCATTGATCTTGTAAGAAGTAAAATTACTCTTGCGTATGTATGGCTTTTACGAATCTAATATGTTTGCATGGTCCTGGTTTTGGATATTTACGTCGCGCGTGCGCGCACATATATATATATATATATATATATAGGTGCAGGATCTAATTTTGATTTATTTGAGATAATAAAAATTTTAATAATTATTTACTTTTTATATTACTATAAAGACGATTACAAACTCATAATTTATTTCATTTTATTTTATTTTATCTCATTTTTATTACGACCTTTATATTATTGTTCAATCCCAAATTCTCAGATACATTGAATTATGTACTCTTCCAGTATCTTAATGTATATATGGGTACGAACGTGTCCCTGTGATTCGGGTGTCAATAGTAGAAATACGCAGACAAATTGAAAATCATAATTGAAGTATCGTCTCAGCATAGTGCATGCGACTTGCCACATATACCAATTGCTGGCTCCCCAACCATCCTCTGTTTGTTTAAATCTGGTAAAACACAATTTATCACTCCACGTGATTACAAGCAATCCCTGACGCCATGTACTTCTAAACTTTATATATATATATATATATACACACACGTTACAGATAGGGACTGGTTGATTTCTTAAAAGTTAAAAAAGATGTATAAAAAATTAATATAAAAATGATATATGATAAAATTTAATTAAAAATTTTAAAAATTAATAACTTTTTGTAAATTTTTGATAACTTTTTGTATATATTTTTTTAAAGGTCAAACAACCCATGTACACTACCTTCTCCATTTAACACAACTTTTAGTACTTCTGTAACTACCTATGATATAGGTAGTAAAATACTATCAATTTGGGTTTTGTAACCCTTAAAATTTTGTTTCTCTACCCAATGCTCAGACATTATTTGTATGAATTAGATAATTGAACCTCATCACATATAGATATTAATTTCCTTCCACGCAGAAGGCATTATTTTTTTAGCTTACACTCCTTGTTTTACTCTTCCGGAAGTAAGATTTCTCGCGGATTGGTTTCCCACAATTCTAACAGTCCACCCCCGAATAGAGCAGGTGTTCTCACGTGACACCGTGCCTCTAGCTGGATCAAGATTTGATATCATCGATAAGAACTCACAATTCACATAATATAATATTATTTGTTTTGAACTTTGTAACTCATCACAATTTTATTTATCTGATACCTACACAAATATCTCAGTTAAAAATTTACATCAAAATTTTATCTTTAAAACTATAATATTCAAAATCATAAGTTACCGAAGCAATAGAATGGAATACCATGGTTCCAAAAGCACTTGCAGAAACAACATCAAGTGATACATTATTATTTATTTTTAGTGGGTCAAACTAGGAATTGTGTAAGCATCTGATCGCAAGAGACTCAACCTCTGAAAAAGTGAAGTCGGGGTGAAGCAAATAAACTATGCTTTTGGTTTACATCACCTGAGTATGAAAGAATTATGCTATATATAAAGGTTCAATGTTCTGCTTAATACAAGATCTTTTTTTGAAGTATCTGTACGAGTCTCGGGTAATCAAAGTTGTGAATGTTGTAAAATTTAAAACGGACAATATTAGATCATGACTTGTTTCAATTTCCGTGTCCCTTTTCAGCTTTGAAAAAGTTTTCATCCTTTTCGCCTCCAAAATTAATGTAAGGGAGTTTTTACCAAATCCTTAACTAAGACCAGGAGTTTCATTAGCAAATTAATTTCTTCATATTAATCCAATGTAACCAGTGATATAGACAAACATTGTTTACAAGCAAGCTAAATAATAGAGCCGGAGATAAATGCCATTATAGTTATGAACAGAAAGTTGTTATCTGGGCAAAGAAAAAGCTAACGAGGGAGAGTGGAAGCGACTAGCAAGAAAATGCCATACACTAGCATCTCAAATAGTACAGCTTTATAGTGAATTACAAATTTAAATGAATTCATTCCCGCATATTTTTTAATTTGATTGGTCAAAGTTTACGGTGTTAAAGTTGGAATCGGTAGAGCTTTAAAGAAAAGGAAAAAAGGCAGTTAAGAGTCAGTGAGGTTCTATTTTGTTATTGATTTCAGAAGCAAATTTTTTTTTTTTTCCAAAGCTGTATTTGGTTGTTCTGTTTTTTATTTTTATTTTTTTTCTAAAAATCTGGATAAAGGAACCAAAAATTTGGGAACATCTAGAAGATGTATTCGATCATTTTGAATCCAAATTTATGTTTTTTTTTTGGCTTATTATTAATTTATCATTAAATTAGATACCATACTCTGTTTGTATTTACTTTTCTGTCATTATGTTCTTCTAAAATTAATTTTTAGATATGATAACTAAGGGGCAGTTTGGTAATGTTATTTTTTTTTTTACATTTATTTATTTATATTTTTGTTTTTTATTTTCTGTTGTCGTTTTCGTTTTCTGAAATGAAAACTGAAACTGCGTTTGAAAATATAATTTTGTTTCCAATTACTAATTTTTTATTTTCATAAAATATTTTATTTTATTAGTTTTTTAAAAATTAACTGAATTTAATAAATATATTTTATATTAATTTAATTTAATTATATTGTTTATTAAAAACAATTGGGTAAATATAATATTATATCATTTAATCCAGTAAATACAAAATATATTAAATATAATAAAATTATATTATTTACTAAAAACAATTGAATAAAATATATTTCAAAATAATTTAAATAATTTAATTATGATATTTATTAAAAATAATTTAATAAAATATATTTAATATTATTTAAATTAATTATTTTAAGTTAATTATTAAATTAATTATAATATTTTTTTATTAAATTAATTTAATAAATGTATTTATATTAATTAAATTATTTATTATATTTTATTATTTTTAAAAATAATTTAATAATATATATTTCTAATTAATTAAATTAACTAAATTAATTTAATTATTTATTAGAAATAAATTAATAATAGTTATTACATATTAATTTAATTTAATTATATTATTTATTAAAAAAATTTTAGTTTAATAAATATTTGAATAAAATAATTTATTTTAATATGATGTAAAAAATGGATAAAGTATTAGAATTTACAAAATATTTGTAACAAAAAAAAAAAGAGTGAAAATACATTTTTTCTGTTTTCGTTTTTCTATTTAAGTTTTCATTTTTTTGCAAATAAAAAAACGTAAACACATTTAACAAACAAGTTTCTGTTACCAATTTATAAAATTTTGAAAATATAAACAGAAAAATAGAATAAAAAAACGTTATCAAATGGGGTTAAACAAGTCTTTTTTAATTACAAATTAATTTTTAAAACACTTGTGTTTTTTTTAATCGTCTTTTTGAATCAATGACAAACAAAGCCCAAGGATTTGTTTGGATTCAAAAAGTTCTTTGGTAACCTTTTTTTTTGGAGGGGTCTTATGTGACTTTTTTCACTAAAATTTGATTTTTTTTAAAGTTATAACTTTTAGGCGTGTTAATCGCATTCATTCAAAAAAATAGAAAAATTCTCATTGATTTGAGTAAAAACTATCCATTTGACTAAAAATAATAGAAAAAATTAATTTTTTATATATTTTTTATACTTTAACCGGAATGAATGTGAATTTTTTAATTTTTTTTGTACAAATACAATTAATACAACTAAAGGTTACAATTTCCAAAAAAAAATTCAAATCTAAAAAAAAAAAGGATCATATAAGACCCAATTAAAAAAAAAAAAAACTACCAAAAACATGTTTTGAATTCAAACAAAAAGCTTAAGTGTACGTATGATTGGAAAGCAGCACTGACACACAAGAATCTCTCTGGCTCTTTGAGAGAGAGAGAGAGAGGAGAGAGAGTTTCAGGAAGGGCTGAATCTGAGCTCTGATGGCTTGTTTTTGAAGGGAGAGGGAGAGGGAGCAGAACGTTCCATCCATGCACGTAAATAAGTTAACAAGCGCACGAGAGAGGTCCATATTTTCAAGCTAGCTGCTCAGGTGCTGCATGCAGTACCTGCACCACTGTCCGTAACTGCTGGCTCATGCAAGCCTGCCTTCCTTCAGTTTCATCATATACAGCATATACATACATATCGGAGTGTTGGATAGGATTAACACCTCGTGTGGAGAGCCGAGGTAGCAATTTGTTAGAATTTTCTAATATTTTGCTTCACAAACACAGATGTTGCTCTAATCTGTCATATGGAATATATATATATATATATATTGTTTCCTAAACATCTAGGGGGTGTTTGGTTGATAAGAATTTGACGGAAAAGTATAATACAAATACAAAGATTTGACGTAAAAGTAATGTGTGGTAAAATTTGATTAGAAAAAAGTATAAAGGCAATGTTTGTTTGGGGGAATAAAATAAGGGATTGGATAAGTTTACCATTTTTGATTAAGTTAGCTTTAGTTCTGCATTTAGTTTGTAGTATTACAATTCTAGGTTAGATTTCATATTCCCAAAATAGGGATAAGTAATACCATGGGAGATATGGTATTACTTATACCCCACATCTGTATTTGTTTCTAGTCAAAATTTAAAAGTTCAAAATTATTTATTATCACATTATATGTCAAATCAATCTTTTATCTCACTTTATATTGCATCAACCAAACACCAAAAAATAATCCCCACATAAAAAATTAATCATATATTATATGTAATCTCATATATTATCGATGATATTACTTATACTCTATTATCCAATCTCTCAAAACAAATATAGCAAAAAAGTTAGTAAAAATTAGTAGGTTTTAATTAGTTTTAACCAACTAAACACCCCTACTCTTGCTACTTTTTGTTGAAATTACTTTTTTTTTTCTCTCATTTTTTCCTTGAAAATATGGCTTTTGAATATATTTTAAAAAAATGTTTTTTTTCCTCAAAAGTAAGCATTATTTTTTTTTTACGCTCTCTCCTCGTAATCCCTAGCCACACTCTAACTAAAAATTAATAATAATAGTTATAATAATAGCTAATAAGTAATTAATAAAACTACTATGTAATTTTAACTATTAATGATGAATTAAATTATAATTAATATTGATTCAATTAATAATTAATTAAAAATAATCATACTTTATTTAACACTTAATTTTATTCAATGATTAATTATAATTTAATAATTAAATATAATTATTAATTTTAATAAAATTGAAATTAGTATTTACCAATGAACAAGACTGAAAACGATTCTTTATATTATAAAACTGCACTGTGGGTGTTTTTGGAGTAATAAAAAGTGAAATAAAATGAGATAAAGTGAGATAAATTGTGAGTTCGTAATTTATGTAGTGAGATAAGAAGTGAATAATTCTTAAAAATTTTTAGAGATTTTCAGATATTTAAAACAAATTTTTAAAAATTTTTAGAAATTTTCAGATATTTAAAGCAAACCAAATGAGGCCTATAACATTCTAGGATTAAGGTAGAAATAATAAAAAAAATATTACAAATAACCTAAGGAGTTAACTTGTCCATTAATATGACTACAACAAATATGCTTGGAGGTTGTGACGTTCCCAAAACAACAACATAACAAATAGGTTGTGAGTGAATGAACAACATAACAAATAGGTTGTGAGTGAATGAATCTAATGGAATAAGAAATAAATATTTTATTAGAGGTTCCATCTAGTAGGCATTTTATAGAGATTTTTATATAGGCATTTTATAATTATTTTTGAACTCTTAAAAAACATTGAATAATCGTATTTAAGTTAAAAAATATTTATATTTTATCCTAGGTATAGAAATTAGTAGAACTCTTTTTTTTGGGATAGTTTTTTTTGGGACGTTAAACCTAAGCCTTTTGGACCTTACTTAAAGATCGACTTTGACCGTTACACCACTTAGAGACCAATGATGAGGAATGAACTATTCAAAACAAATTTAACCTAGTAATATATTAGTCTATATTTTGCTCCAAAGAAAAATAAATCAAATTTATGATATTATATGAGCTTGTTATATTATTAAATACAATAAAAATTAAGTTTCATTAATAAAACGTAAATTGTTAAATTATTCAAACTCGATTTAATTAAATCTTTCGTAATCAATAAAAAAAATAAATCATCTGAATTTATATAAAATTTTCGAAGTCGTTAAATGTTATAAATTTAAATTCAGACACACTGCTGCTCTGGTAAATTCAAGTCATTTTTGCGTTAATTAACAACTAACCACCTCGCTTGTATGCGGACAAAATAAAAGATGAGGGTCCTGTCTTGACAAGAATAGAAAAGATGGGTCCACTCACTCAAACAGTCTACGGTAGTCAGGACGGTTGGATTAGATGGATTGATTAGATTGATGGACGGTTTCAAATGACGCCAAACAAACAGAGAGACAATCGTAGCAGCAGCAGATTCTGCTTTCTATACAAATGTTTCCTTTTCCTTTTCTTCGTTATTTTTTTTTTGGGCATTGTTTTCTGTGAAGAAATTATAGATACTAAGGAACGGTTTGGAGTGTAAAATAATAATAATAAAAAAAAAAAAAAACAAAAGTAAAATTTTATAAAATTTAGAGTATAAAAAATTTTTGAAATGATGATTGGATAATTGTATTTGATTTGATATAAAATTATTAAAATTATATAAAGTGACACGTAACAAAATTTAACTAAAAAATTTTAAAAATTTTTAAAGTTTTGTGAAATTTTTTGGTACAAATATTAGTCCAATTTTACAAAAAATATGGCAAAATCTATTGAAAAGCATTATTTTGGTTTGCTCCAGTGGATTTTGATAATTTTTTTTTAAAAAGTAGAAATTTTTTAGAATTTGAAAAAGTTAAAATTTTTGAAATTTTTAAAATTTTTTGAACTTGGTTGGTGCTCCAAATGCCCAAACTTACCAAACGACCCCTAATTCATACACATATTTTTGTCAGCTACATGAGATGTGGGTATATGCGAGGAAAGTCTTTATTGCTAAAAATTACATTTTTCTCGCTAAAAACTCTAGGCGAGGAAATCTTTTCCTCGCATATTTTCTCGTTTATTATTTATTCTTAACTTTTAGCGAGGTTCTACAATTTTCCTTACTAAAAGTAGCAATTAGAGGGAGAATAATTTTCGTCGCTTATTCTTATCTTTAGCGAGGAACTAAATTTTCCTCATTAAAAGCTTCAACAAATAAAAATCTCTAAAATAAGCAACTATGGTTTCACACACAGAGAGAAAGAGAGAGATAGAGAGGGAGAGAGAGTAGAGGGAGAATGTTAGAACCTGTCAACAAAGATGGTGAAGATGAGTGGCGGAGAAGTAGCAGCTACAATGATGGCAAAATATGACACTAAAGCAAATGGCGATAAGGTGTGGCGGTAAGGGCTATATGTTTTGAAAAGTAAAGTTTATTTTTTTTAACTTTTGGATTGAACTTTAGGTAGGAAATAAGAGTTTCTCGTCTATAACATTTTGTGGCCATTTGCTTCCTCGCCTAAAGTTCAAATAAGACTTTAAGGGTTTACGATTTTTGTTGGTTGAGTCTATTCACACTCTATAAATAATATAATTGCCCTTCATAAAAAAATATTTACAAATTTGAACAAATACCTTTAGTATAAAAGAATAGAAAAAATATTTAAGAAGACTAAAATAAATTTTATTTATAATTATATTTTTAACAAGTTTTTTTTAAAGGTAAGAAATATTTTTAACAATCGTATAAAAATAAATATTATTTTATTTTATAACTTAATCAAATAAAAAACTTTTTTATTATTTTTATTTACAAACTTTTGTTACTTTTAATCATTATCCTCAAGTCATTTAGTAAAATCATGTACAATCTTTTTAATCCCCATCAGAGGCAAAGCTAGCAATTTGCACATGGGTGGGCACTAATCACATTAGTGCCTCTTCCCCCTAGGCAATACAAGCGGCTCTGCCCATGATCCCATGATCTAGTAATATATTTTAAAAATAATATAATAAAATATGTAAATGTGTTAGATGTTAAAATAAATAAATTGTAAAAGATTTGTTAAAAAAATAAGGATATATATAAAGATAATTAAGAAAATGACAAAATTTTGTAAATTAATTGAAAAAATAAGTTATTATCTTCTTTGATTAATAATAAAAATTAAAATTTATATTTATATGATTGCTAAAAATATAAATGCAAATAAATTTATTTGGTTTTCAAAATTAAATTTTCATTATAGTAAAAAATTTTATTATAGTAAAATAATTCATTTGCATAAACAAAATTTTTTCAAAAAAAGAAATTATATTGTAATTACCAGCCTAATTATTAAAATATCCAAAAAAATTAGTAATTAAGTTGCCTTCTATATATATTATTTAAAAAAATTTATATTATAAAATGAAGTATTTATAATATAATACTTATGCCTTGAATTGAGTTTTTATACAAGGACTTTTATATCATTATAACTATATATATATCTGAGAATAAATATAGGCAATTGTGTAATTTAATTTATTAAAAAAGTAAAGTAGAGCGTAAGAGACTCTTTGTGGAATATTATTAACGAGGGAACTTATATTTCCTTCCCCACACTCTATTATTAGTGAGAACACTAAATTTTCTCACCTATAGTCAAAGGAAATTGCTTAACTATTAGTTAGAAAATTTATATTTCCTTATCTATACCCTACTATTAGTAAAAAAACTAAATTTCTTCAACTATAATCAAAGAAAGTTACATAACTATTAGTGAGCAAATCGATATTTCCTCGGTTATACTCCACTTTTCGCAAGGAAATTTAGTTTCTTCGCCTATAGTAAAAAAAAGTCTTTGGTTATTAGCGAAGAAATCGATATTTCCTTACTTACACCACTATTAGTGAGGACATTAATTTTCTTCACTATAGTCAAAAAAGTTATTTGACTATTAGTCAGAAAATCAATACTTACTTGCCTAAACCTTACTATTAGTGAGGAAATTTTAAAATCCTTATAAATATAACTATTAGCGAGGTAAAAACTATTCTAATTATATGCGAGAAAATATTTGTTTTCCCGCCTAAAACCAACTAATAGCAAGGAAATAAGATTGTTCGCAAAAATTTTCTTTGTCTATAGTTTATTATCTTGAGTTGCAGTAGCAACTTGCACGATTCTACCCCAATAACAGTTTTCTTTTTTTTTTTTTTTAATTTACGCACTTAGTGATTGAAATTAAATATAATTTTCTGTTTTAAAAATTAATTAAAAAAAGTTAGATAATTAAAATTTTCAAACATCTAATTAAAATTTTATTTAGATAAGATTCTTCGCAAAAATTTTCTTAGCCTATAGTTTATTATCTTGTAATAGTTGCATTAGCAACTTGCACGATTCTACCCCAATAAAAGTTTTCTTCTCTTTTTTTTTTTTAATTTACGAACGTAGTGATTGAAATTAAATATAATTTTCTCTTTTAAAAAATTAATTAAAAAGTTAGATAATTAAAATTTTCAAACATCTAATCAAAATTATTTTATTTAGATAAATGACACCTATTTTGCTTTAACAGTTGAGCAATTATGATGGTATTTAGATGATAAAAAAATATATTAAAAATATAAAAATTTAATATAAAAGTGATATATAATGAAATTTAATTAAAAAAATATAAAAAATTGATAAAAATCAATAACTTTTGATAAGTCCAACCATCCTTGAATTTACAGATTAAGGCGGAGGGATTCCGGAAATTGGGTCAGCGAAGTGCAGTGCACCGGCTGAAATTATACGAAAATCAAAACCCATAACCAAATCTCACTTCTAATTGTGTAGTCTGATTGAGTAATGAGAACAGAAGGCGTGACGAACTCAAAGATATTCAATCAACACAAGCATATACATGATTATATAATATATTCGTTGATCTATGGAGAGATGAAAGTGATCAACATGTATTTCCAGTTTTCGTGGTCGAAAGTGGTGGTGAGAAAATGGCTGAATATCAGAGTGCGTAGACCCGCTTCCCGGAGTCCCTGTGCATCACGCCGCCGTACACCGGGTGGCGAGTCTTCAGGAGCTTCTATCTGTCGGCGCGCTTCTTAGAATAACTGGAATCAAAAGCAACACCTCCTGGTCAGATAAGTTGACCGGGCGGACACTGCTACCGTCGGACACAGCCAACGATTCCGGGAGGAGGAGCCAGGCCGGGAAGTCTATTTTTTCCTTTTTCTTGATTTAGTTGAATTAAATTTTGATTAAAAAATTAATTTTAATTAAATTAGATTAGAACCATTAAATTGTTTAAATAAAAATCTAACGGTTGATAGGTAAACACTTCAGTGCCTAATGTGCAAAAAGCATTTCAACCCCATTAGCCCGATTTTTACCGCTCCGAAAACAAGATCATATGTCTCTGAATATGATAAAAATAATTTAATTTTTTATTTGACACCAATTAATTTTTAGATGGGATGGCATATTTTCGATCAAATAAACGGTGAAGCTACTAGACACGAGTTCAAGATTTGATAAGATACCAATAATTGATTTTTAGACGAGATGCCATATTCTCGATCTAATAAATCGTAAAGTTACAAGTCACGAGTTCAAGATTTGATAAGATACCAATAATTGATTTTTTCCTATCCAATGTGCTAATTAAATTTTTCAAAAAAGAAAATTGTATTATCTTTTCACATATTAATATAATAAAATAATAAAACATACAACAATTCTCATGTTTCCAACGATTGCAGAGTACGATCCAGATCAACTTAATAAAGTAGCATTGCTCCACCGTTGGTCGCAAAACTTGGTTTTGACGGAAGTAATGAAAGTGACACCATACACTTTGGTCTAAAAATTCAATTAATTGGATCAATCTCTCTAATTCCAATACCAGCTGCGCAAAAACCAGGAAGGTTATTGTCTACATCAACGAAGAATCCTTGCTTTTAACGTTTTTATTTGTTCCTGCTGTTGCCTTTTAAGGCATTATACACTGCGTGCGGGTGTATACATATACATACACACACATATATATATATTTCATTTTTTTTAAATAATCAATTTAACTTATTTTTTGTCCTTTCCAATCACTCTTATTCCCTTAATTTTCATTTCTCTAAACAAACTTACAAACATGGATGTGGGTTATTTCTCGATAATCGAGAGAGCGCTTTGACCAGTTAATTTCATTTTGGGCGTTGTTTTTTTTTTTTTTTTTGGTGAAGAATTATACAAAATCTTTTGGTAAATTTTTGTCAATTTTTGTTAACTCTAGTTAATTTAATTTTTATTAATTTTTGTTAATTTTTTTAAATTCTTACCACAATTTGTCAACTTTAATAACTTTTACTAATATTTTCTAAATTAGTGTAAGTTCGAAGGGGTAATAGAGATTACATTCAAACAAATCTTCTTAGATTTATTTTGGTATTCCAGCCAAACACTAAAAAATACTTTTTTTTTTTTTTGAAAGTTGATCTTTCAAACACTTTTAAGAGCATTAGAAAATCTTAAATCAACAATTAAAGATGCCTTTAATAAGATCCAACTAAATTAACTGTTTCATAATTTTTGTTATTTCATTATCTCTAAAAAATAATATTTCATCAATATTTGCATTGTGTTTATAAATTCGAAGAGAAGCTGGTTCAAATTTGTTTTATTTATTTTTTTTGAATACAATCAGAATAATAATGCGAACGCACTATAAATTTAGATGTCATTTAGTATATCTTTTTTGAATTCATTTTTTATTTTACAATTTTCAAAATAAGAAAAATAACTCAAAACACATTTGGTCACTTGTGTTTTTAAAATTTATTTTTAAAAAAAATAGATTTATACATAATATGCAAAATGATAAAAAATTATTTTGAGTGTTTTTAACTAAAAATAAAAAAAATATTAAAATACAAAAAACAAAAAATATCAAACTCTTCTATCAGATTAGAACAAATCTCAGCAACTCTCTGGTTCGAGATACTCGCCATGGCAGCTACCCTCTCAAGATCAATTGAAATTCAATTGCGATGGAGCATTTTGTCCAACCTCACAAACAGCAACCTTTGCCATTATTATCAGAGATGCTAAAGGAGTTACTCTCGATGTCAATTATGGCCATATTCGAGTGCTTTCGACTCTAGCGGCAGAAGCATAAGCCATTCGAGTTGCTTGTTCCATAGCCAATTCTTGAGATTTGCAAAGCGTTGCCTTTGAAAGTGACTGTAATTATCCCCTCTCTGAGCTCTAACTCTCCTTGTAAGCTATGGAAAATCTCATCCATCCTTAATGATGTTCAGGCATAGAAGCCTCTATTTAATTGATCTTTCTCATTGTGCAAAAGGATAGCAAATGAAGCTGTCCATTTTTTAGCAGTAAACTCTTTGAAGGGCTCCGTTCCTCTCAGAAATTCTCCCATTAACTTCCCTCAAGGTCTGATAGATACTGTTACGAGAGAAGTTATTGTATCCATTTAATGCTTTATTAATACAATCTTCTCTTGGCTTCAAAAAAAAAAATGTGTTTTTTGTTTATATATTTTTTTATTTGATGTTTTCAAAACATAAAATACATAAAAAAAAAAATCGATTACAAAAACAAAAAACGAAAAATAAAAATACAGATCAAATGACACTTAAATATTTTTAAATAAATACCCACTTAAGTAAAATTTTACTATAAAATTGTGATTATCTCATGCATCGTTCTTATACATTTTTTTTTTCGTTAGAAATATTGATAGATTATCATTTTTCTACTCATAGAACTCCTTTTATGGTTGAAACTACTCATTTATAGCCCGCTTCTTTGGCTCTCCTGAATTAATTGTACCATGCTGGTCCATTACAAGCAATTAGTTCTTATATATCTAGCTCCAGCTATTGTTATATTAATTGCATTTACCTAAATTATTACAGTATAATTAGCTATAAAGGGTAAAGAGTATACTATCATGCCATTGGCGCCACAAAGGTTGTGTGCATCACTTACCAACCGTTAGGGTGTGTTTTTAATGAAGTGGTTGATGTTACTCTTATAATTTTTAATATATTTTATACTTAATACATTTTATAAAAATTTAAAGAATTAAAATTTCCTCCTGAGAGGTTAAATGGTAACCTTTAAGGGCTTGGGTAAAGGGTTAAAAGAGTAAGAGGAGTTAAAAGGCATTTAGTTATTTTTATTCTTTATATCCATCAAAAATTGATTGTTTACTCCTATGTCTCTTTGCAATCCAAATTTGTATTTTTGGCTTTCCAAAAATCTAAAAATACCTATTGATATATTTCTTATCAACTAAGAAAACTACAGTCTAACCCTAACTTGAGGCCAAAAGATTAATATTGTATACCTGAGTCCTTTTTTCCCAGATTCACATTATGACCATTCCAAAATAGAGAATATTTCTCGGCATATTTCTTACAGTTAAACAAAATTTGACTTGAATTGAGCTTAAGATAAAAAATTATAATTTTACCCGTGTGTCAATTTTAATCTACATTAGCATTCTAAGCCTCCCAAAAAATAATCTTTAAAATATTTCTTGACATGTTTTTATCATCTAAGTAAATTTTAGCTTGATCAAAACTCATGCAATAAAGCGATTATCGAAAGGCCCTTTTGTTCCAAATTTTCATTATAGTATTGCCAAAGATTAAGAAATATACAATATATTGACATAATTTTATTAATTAAGTAAATTTTGAATTGGAAAGAACTTGGGAAAATGAACTTTAACCCTTAGACTTTTTTTGGGGGGCCTAAATTCGCATTCTAAATTTTTTAAAATATCAAAAATATTTAATGATATATTTTTTATTAGTTAAACAAATTTCAACCCAATCTAAACTTAGGTAAAAAAAAAGTCCATTTTAATTTTAGGCTATTTTTGGCTTAGATTTCCATTCTGAATTTCCTAAAATGTAGAAATATACATGTTTCTTGCAAACTAAGTAAATTTTGGCAAGAAATGAAGATATTAACCTTAGTCCCAGTTTTATTCCAAATTCACATTTTGAGCTTTTCAAAAATGTTGCAAAATTGCTTGAGATTAAGAGTGAAAACGAGTTGAATTTTAACTTATTCGATCTTATCTCGAAATTTATATCAAGCTCGAACTCGAGTTTGATTTAAATTTATATATATATATATATAGGCTCGAGTTCATATTAATAAAGAGTAATCTAAGTTTGATATTAGTTTGCAAATAACTCATTAAATCAAAATGACGTTTTAGTTTAAAATATAATAAATAAAAACTATTATAAAAATATAATAGAATAATTATTAAAATATAAAATATCATTAAAATATATTATTTTATCGAGTTGGTTCGCAAGTTTTGGAGCTGAATTTTTTAGGCTCGATCTTGAACTCGAATCTAAATTGGCAAATCAAACTTGATTGAAATTCGTTTTAGTCACAAATCAAATTCAAGCTGAGCCTTTTTCGAGTCGAGCTGGAATAAATCACGAATAATTCGATTCGTTTTCACCTCTACTTGAGACTTGTTTCTCTTACTAAGCATAGTTAATTTTTTAAGATATTAGAAGTTAACTTCCATTACTAAATAAGAAAAAATAATTAAAATTAAAATTTTTCTCGGTATTTACCAACTTAATTTTCAACCGCTAACCAAACCCACACTTAAGAGTAAGTCAAATAAAGGATTCATGAAATTAAGCAATTAGTATTGAAAATTACTAATGCAAGCCAAGCTATGAGCCCCACTTAAAAGAGATGCAGTTGATTAGTAATGGCTGTCAACATCTAAATAAAAAAATGACTTGGATGCATCGAGATTCGACGAGGGATCCACATTATATGATGGTTTATGACCCCATGCATGGAAATTAATGAGTCCTATCTAGATGGATTACTCAATAATTATGGTATGGAGAGAGGGTTTTAGTAAAGTGGTTATGTTGATATGAGAAAGCGTTTTCGGAACCTTATTTGGTGCACTAAAGATTGAGAGTGGAGGAAAGTAGTCAAAGAGGATTTGATTGCTGGCCGGAAAACACCAGGCAGCAGCCAGGCGATCAAGGTTGCCAACCAGAGACCTATAGCTTTTCTGTTGATTGTAATCAAAAGTTGTCTCGTGGTTATGTGGGAGTGAGTTGTCACCCTAAAAAGCTTAATCATGACATAATAGAAAGTTAACAAACTCTGATTTATTTTTACTAATCTATACATATATATGCATATATAATATTTATATACACTCAGCTGGCACTGTGTCTTGCGAGGTTGTGCAGTTCAAAACTAATTAATCAAGAAATTAACAAGAAGGAAAGGAGGTCGTGTGGAGGGGATAGTCTTTTGTTGTTTAGTTGAGAAAAGTAAGAAGTTTGGTGGGAATGCGCCCCAGATACCATTCCAATTCCACTAGAGATTAGATTCTCTCACTAGGGTATCATTAAAAGATCTTATTGGCCACTTTTCATCATATTTAATTCTCATTAGCACTAGTGAACAAGAAGTTTGATGCTTTGCAATTGTTTCCAACTGTGTGAGTATGTTCATGTGCATGCCTGCACCTAATAGTTGTAGAAGTTGCTTTGTTGTTAGCTACAATACGCACACACACACACACACACACATATATACATCAAACTAGAATGGATAAACGAACCCTAATATTTATATGGAAATGATCCATTTTTTGTTTTTCTGTAGTGATTAATAACGAAATTAATTTTTGACTTACAAGGAAAGGGAGAAAGATTAAGATCTTGTCGTGGCATTCTAACGAATGTTGCTGTAAAGAGAAATCAAAGTGTCGGAAGTGCAAATGCAGAGAGTTTGAGTGAGTGGGAGGATGACTTGATACTATATTAAAATATATCCAATTCAAAATCATTTGTTATGACGTGGGGACACCTATTAAAATATTGTACTTATTTGAAAAGTTTAATTTTGTGAATATTGGTATATATTGTAACATATAGAATATCTTGAGATGAATAAATAAATAAAAAAAATTGATTGTGAATGAAAATTAATAACAAATTGTTGATTTGTTTATGGACTAAATGTTAAACTATTAAACAGGATCTGAAGTCTGAACTGAGGCAAAGAAATACGGACCATTTATTTGGAATGAGACATCTAAAAGAACCATGGCCCCAGAAGTACCACAGAAATAAATGAAACAAAGGCAATGATATACATATATATATGTATATAATTATATATATTAGAATTCAATTTGTTCAAGCTACTTTGAGGACGAGAAGAGGACAAAATTACCGTGTGAGTAAAACAAGAAAATTTAAACCTCCAAAAAAAAAAAAAAAAAAAAACAGTATGTGGCGAAAGAGTATGTTATCTGACAGCAAGTGTTACAAAATCTGAATTCTGTATATGAGTCTGCTCAGTAGAACTTCAGACTATAATTTTTTGTCATAAATATTAAATTTTTTTGAGAACTATTTTTGCTTTTTGCAAAACATTCAAGGAGAGAGTGGTAATTTAATCTCCAGCCGAAAAAAAAAAAGTGGTAAATATAACAAGTTTGCATTTTGTAAATGTAATATATATCAATGATAAGGATCAATATAAATATATATATATATATAGGCCAGTAGCAGAGTGAACTTATATGTATGGGTGGAGGTAGCAGTAGACCAATGCACATGCCTACCTTTAAAAAACAAATTTATTATTTTTTTCTGTTTATCTTGGTCTTCGTTGCTCAGTTGTGTTCAGCTAAAAAAAAAAAAAAGAATAGGCTAATATAAATTGTGCCTACACAAATAATAAATAAATAAATAAATAAATAAATAAATAAATAAATAAATTATCCCAATACCAATTGTGTTCACCTAATGAAAGAAACAAATTTTAATCTAATACACACAAATGTAATTGTACCTAATTCACCCAATACAACTAAAAAATATCTAATAATATTTTGGCCATTCTCTCTCTCTGTCTCTGTCTCTATCTCTCTCTAGCCTTCTCTTAATTTCTAACGATAGGCAAGCCTTTTCATCATTCTTCCCATAAGTTCAAACTTATGTGCCTTATAATTAGCGGTCGCCTACGTATGATTTCTTGGCTCTATCTTGTCTATTTGACAGCTGTATATATATAACATATATCAAGATAGCGTTTGATAAAAAAATCGGTAGGTAGGCTGCCAAATACTAAATTTTTGGATTTTTATAAAATTATTAAATTTACTTTATTACATTTTAAATTTTTTTTAAAGCTTAAAGGGCCAAAATATCAAATTAAGAAAAAGTTAAAAAATTAATTACTAAAAAGTTATTTTTTTTTTCAAACACAAAAAAAAACTTTGTTTTTTTTTTAGTAACGGACTAGTAGCCAGCTATTAGAAAGTTAGATATTTTTTTTTTTTCCAAACTCAATCTAAATATGGTAATTACTTTAACCATCTGTCAAACTTAAAGCTCAAATTAATAGATACAGGAGGATAAATTAGAGACTAGAAACGAGCTCATGACAGACTTTGGATGGATGTGATGGATGGGAATTTTTGTGAGAAAAGAAATGATAGTTTTTTTGGATGTTAAGTATGTGAGACTTTGCACCAGCAACAAATGCGGAGGCATCCAAGGCTAACTTGCGCTGGGCCTGGGCGTACAAAGATGAACCCATATGGAAGCCCAATGCTAATCATAGGTCATTTAATGTTTTCTGCTCTGCTAGCTTGACTGGGCTCACAATTTTCCAGTCTGGGATCTGTCAACCCAAAAATCCATCACCGTGAGAATTTGAAAAACAGGCCAGGTCTTTAAGCATTCAAAAATATACCCAAATGTCAAAAACTATACATTTGCTTGAAAAAATTAGGCACAATGTTGAGTTATATACAAATAAACACCTCCGTATATACACCTATATATCTAATATATATAGATAGAAAAATAATTTATTAGGTGGAAATTAAACAACAAATAGACTAAATCTACGTCGAAACTATCAACGCAACAAGGTTAGTTATTTTGGGGTTTCTTTTTTATTATTATTATTGTTATTATTTTTTTGTTTTTTTGAATAACCAAAACTGCTTGTGCAATTAATTTGTACCAATTTTAGAACTTTTTTCATTTACACAAAATTAGCTTCGTAGAAAAGAAGGTCCAACCTAAAAATAAATCCTAATATATCTCATGTTATGCTAGACATTCGATGGACCAAACAATGCTTATTATTTAACTAGAAGAAAGTATACAGAAAGAAAAGAGAGAATAATTTAGCACGGAAGGAGAGAGTGAAGAGATTATATAGCTGAAAAGAAAGAACAACAATTTTGGTTTTTGATGAACACAGGATGACAAAAACTGGGGAAAAAAAACACTGGTGGTGGATTACTGTATAAATTTTATTCTCTAAATTCATTAGTATATATAAATACATAAAAAAAATGAAAATTCGGTGCACAAAGTTTTTACAGTGCAGGGGTCTAAAAAATTAATTGGTCAAATATAAGAGCAATTATTCCATGTTCTGGGAATATATTTTCTTTACCCAATGTTGGGTTGTATTGAGCCTATTTTATGTTCAAAAGTTAACTCATAAAGTGAGACTTTTTCTCACATTTAAGCTATGTTTGATATGTGAGAATAGAATGGAATCCATTCCCGCTTAAGTCTATTATCACGTTTGGTATCAAAAAATTAAGTTAGAATGCTATTCATACGAATAGCCATTCTCATATTAAGTCGGAAAAGACATTTAACAATTTAAGTGATGGAATAACCATTCCACCGGGAAAAAAAAAACTATTTTATAATAATTTTTTTTTAATTATTCCCTTGGGTTGTAAATGACCATTTTACCAATTGACCGTATTTTCGAACTAGATCTGAACCTAGGTCATAAAATAACTGTTTTACCTTTAGATTCGTTTTTTTTTTTTCAAATTTATATTTTGGGCTTCCAAAAGACTAATAAAAATATTCTTTCATATCACTTAATAACCAAATAAATTTTGATTCGATCCGAACTCAGATTGTAAAATGACTATTTTATCTTTGAGTTCCTTTAAAAAATATTTATCGATATGTTTCTTGATAACTAATAAAATTTCATCTCATTCCAAACTCAAATTGTAAAACGAAGATTTTACCTTTGAGCATTTTTTGTTCAAATTTGCATTCTAAGTTGCCTAATAGAATAAAAAAAAAATCTTTGACATATTTTTAATAATGAAATAAATTTCACTTTGATCTGAATTTGACTATAAAATGACTATTTTTCCCCTGGACCCGTTTGTGGCCAAATTTGTGTTTCAGGTATCCTAAAAGACAAAATATTTATTGAAATATTTTTTAATAGTTAAGAAAATTTTGGCCCAATTTAAACTTGAATTATAAAATGACCATTTTACTCCTACGCCCCATTTTTTTTACTCAAATTCGGCATTCGAAAATAAAATTTATTTTTATAGTTTTTAAAAAATTAATGTTAGTGATTTTTATTATATTTCATCACATGTAAAATATGTAATCAAATTATAAAAATTTGAATGTTTATTCCATTCCTATCATTTTTATATTAACAACCAAATAAAGGAATAGAATGTTCAATTCTTTTCCACTTTTATTCCATTATATTCTTATGTATTAAATATACCCTTATATGCTGACCATCAACTTCTTTTACAATTGATGTGGGACACCATGTTAATTTCCTTCTTCATACATCGGGCTCTGGGTCAGAGGTAACGACAACCCGTTTCTCTCAGTGGACTGAGATTGATGGCGAATCTAGGATCTAATATTAATTGTTGGGTGGTTTTGAATCTATCTCATCCCAAACACCCAATGAACAGTTAATACGTTATGATACTTATAATTATAATCCATATTTTCTAATATACCTAGTTTTTATTGACAAAATATACATGCTTATATATGTTCTATTTTCTCAAATAAATATAGGCAAGCTTTCTTTTACAACTAAAGAAAGTACAAATTTCAAGTACTTATTATATATATATTATATACATATCACATAATTGTGTTACTTAGTAGGTTATGTAAAGGAAAATTAAAGCAGAATAAAGAAAAATTTATACACACAAATTAACGTGGTTCGGCACTCTTGGCCTATATCCACGGGTAGGGAACAAAATCCACTATATAATCATAATAGTGAATACAAATAATTCGCCTTTTCCCATCTCTCTCTGGATTATCTGAACCAGAGTATCATCAATCCCCTTCAACTAAGACAAACCTCCTCCATTCTTTATTTATCAACAGTGGTCAAAGGGAGGTAGGTAGATATAAATGTGGTTTGCCTGATAACAATACATCAATATAAATGAGGGAAGACCATCTGGGGAAAATGATGGTAATAAATAAGTCAAAAAGGAAATATTAATGGGTGAGGATCCCCAACAAATCTCTCCCTTTGAACCCATGGAGAGAGGAAATACTATCTGATCAGCATCATCTGGTACCTATGCCGACCCTGTCTCGGCAAAATTCAAACTTTTCTTTGGTGACAACTTTGGTCAACATATCAGCAGGATTTTGATTTTGTGAATCTTCTCAAGCTTTAAGAACTGCTTTTCCATAATCTCACGTATCCAATAATAATGGATGTCAATGTGCTTTGTCTAGGAATGATACATGGCATTCTTGCACAAATCCAGTGCACTCTGACTATCATAGTAAACCACATACTGATTCTGTTCTTGGCCCAGTTCTTGGAGAATTCTCTTCAACCAAATCATTTATTTACCTACTTCTGCCATAGCAATATACTCAGCCTCTGTAGTAGATAGAGCTATACATTTCTGCAACTTAGATTGCCATGAGACAGTTCCCTCTGCAAAAGTAAACACAAAACCTGAAGTGCTCTTTCTATGATCAAGGTCTCCTGCTATATCTGCATCTATGTAGCCTTCCAAAACTGGTTCTGAACCCCCAAAGCACAAGCACAACTTTGAAGTACCCTTAAGATACCACAGTATCCATTTCACAGCTTCCCAATGTAGTTTTCCTAGATTTGAAAGAAACTTGCTAACAACATCAATAGCATTAGCAATGTCAGGTCGAGTGCAAACCATAGCATACATCAAACTTCCTACTGCTGAAGAACAGGGAATACAGTCCATCTTATCTCTGATTTTCTGATCATTTGGACATGACTTCTTGCTCAATTTGAAATGGTCTGTGACCGCTATTAGAAAGTGCGTCTAAACTAACTCCCAAGTGTAAGGATGTGTGGTGTAGTTTTAACTCGGTGAGTCCGAGGTCGAATTCACAGGGAGCCTATGTTATTTAGTTTCTAGGTTATAATTCAATTTCTAAATTTGAAAATCAGCTAAACTAAATTTGAAAGTTTTTTTTTTTTTTGTAAATTTAGAACTTAGACTAAAAACAATATGCAAACTATTTAAAAGAATTTCAGCAATTGAGGTTTCAAATTTCAAGAAAATTAAATATTAACTAAAGGAATTTTTCCTAATTTAACTGTGCGTAAAAATAATCTAATCTAATAAATTGCAATGCAAACACTTCAATTAATTCAAGCGAAAACAATTCAATTAACAAGAAGTAGATTTAAGAAGTTCTTGATCCAACTTTTTAATTCCGGGTAGTATACGTCTTCACTATGGGATGTGTTGTAATACTTACGTTAAAACCTAAGTTAGGATTTATTTGAAAATTATTGAGAAAGTTTTAATCAAAAGTTTTTACCAGTGATTACAGAAAATATAGTCAAAAACTTCTGTTTTCGAAGGGTTCTCAAACAATTCTATTTGAATTCTGATTCAAATCCAATTTTTCTAATTTATCCAAAATTATTAAGAAAGTTTTAATTGAAAACCTTTACCGGTGATTACAGAGAATATAGTCAAAGGTTTTCGTTTTCGAATGTTTCTGAAATAAACCAATTCAAATTAGGATTCAAAATCTGAATTTTCAGTTCTATAAAATTATTAAGAAAATTTTAATCGAAAATTTTTACCAGTGATTACAAAGAATATAGTCAAAGATTTCATTTTCGAAAGTTTTTGAAAGATACTGAACTAGGTTTAAACACCGTAGACCCCTACACATGTGTTTTCGTAAACCATGCGAAGGGTCTTCGCAAACGTCTAAAAGTTGTAGACCCCTACGCATGAGTTTTCGCAAACTCTGCGAAGGGTCTACGTACATCCCATAGATCAGAGTAAACTACCCTTCCTTGATTCGTTGAATCAAGAACTAGGGTTTCTACGCTAACATTACTTTAAACGAAATAAAATCAATCATCGAACACATATTTAACGGATCCAAAGAATAAGATGAAGAAACAAGATTATTAAAATGAAGAACGAAAGTAAACGTACTCTGAAATCAACTCTGAAACGAAGTATTGAACGACTACGGTTGTAATGAAAACTACGAAGGTTTCGTAAATCCGTAAAAGCATTACACGAACAATAAAAATCTTTCAAAGCTACTCTAATTTAATGAAAAACTAACCTAAAACTACAGAGAAAAGCATAGGTGAAAAGTCTCTTTTTCGGCCGTCAAAGCTACATATTTATAGTGGGGTTGAGAAACCCTAAAAATAAAGTTCATCCACGCAAATAAACCTTCTGTGGTCCGGACCATCCGTGGGGGGGGTCCGGACCACAGTGTACTCCCTTGTCAATTTCTGTCTTGCTTCTGACAGTTTTCTATCTTCAACTTCCAACGCGATTTTGACCTTGAAGATGATGGATTCAGGCTTTGGCTAAAACATAAAAGTTGTAGCCCTTTGAGTTTTCTTTCCAAACCAAAAAGAATCAGGTCAATCAGAATTGTGAGTGAAAAGATATGGTCAAAACACTGACAGGGTGTTAAGCTAGAATTTTAACTGCACACCACTTCAACCATCTTGAACTTTAGACCATTGTTTCTCCTTGGAAGCCACTTTAATCTCTGCTAATCTCAATTCTTTCGCCCTTTTTCTTGTAATTAAGAAACTAAATACAATAAATAATAAAATAATTATAAAATTTCAAAATAAACTACTTAAATGCATTAATAGCTATGCAAAAGTGGAGTTTGTAATAGCATTTTTCAAGTGCAATCAGTCTACAATAGGAGTGCTTACAGGCTTAGCACCCTTCATGTTGAACCTATCAATCACCCGTTCAACATATTTTTTCTGTGACAACCAAATTTTCCTTTTTTTTCTATCACGGATTATCTGCATACCTAGAATCTACTGTGTAGGACCCAAATCTTTCATTTCAAAGAACTTTGACAACTCTAATTTTAACCTTTTAATCATCCCTGAACTCTGGCCAATTATAAGCATATCATCAACATATAGCAGCAAAATAACAAACTTGGCATCTGAAAATCTCTGGATGTTGTCACATGGATCTAAATTTGTTCTTCTGAATCCATGACTCACTATAAAAGAGTCAAATTTCTTGTACCACTGCCTGGGTGCCTGTTTTAAACCATATAGACTTTTTTTCAACTTACAAATCAGATGTTCTTTACTTTTGACTTCAAAACTTTCTAGTTGCACCATATAGATTTCTTCCTCTAAGTCACCATGAAGGAAGGTAGTCTTAACATCCATCTGTTCGAGCTCAAGATCCATCCCAGCAGCTAAAGTAAGCACCATTCTGATTGAAGTCATCTTCACAACTGGAGAAAATATCTCATCAAAGTCTATCCCTTATTGTTGATTGAATCTTTTGACAACTAAGCGAGCCTTATATCTTGTCAATTTCCCAGTTGCATCCTTCTTGAGCTTATAAATCCATTTATTCTATAAAACGTTTCTTCCTGGAAGGAGTTTGACCAACTCATACGTCTTATTCTGAAGCAATGAACTCATCTCTTCTTGCATGGCTTTCATCCAGTTATCTTTGTCATTGTGTGTTCTGGCTTCCTTATAGTTTTCAGGCTCCCCCTCATCACTAAGCAAAACATAC
The DNA here is from genome assembly GCA_019916065.1 of Vitellaria paradoxa. Classification (NCBI taxonomy): domain Eukaryota; kingdom Viridiplantae; phylum Streptophyta; class Magnoliopsida; order Ericales; family Sapotaceae; genus Vitellaria; species Vitellaria paradoxa. Next base: position 8,190,770 of record CM034234.1, read on the forward strand.
TCAGATTCTAGATATCTAACATTCGGCCTACGTTCCCTGGCTGGTCTTTCAACTCTTGTTTCTGGTGGAGTAGAAGTCTCTCCCTGATCAACATTCTTAGTATCCTGTTCATCCACAGCATCATCAGAGTTTGGAAACTGAGATTCTTAAACCTCTTCTGCTGTTTTTTCCTCATTTGAACCCCGAGGAAGAAGGATCTGTCACTAAATCTGGAACACTAAATGACTTTCGCTGCGGAGCCTTTTCAACAACTTGATTTTCATAGAAGATCATATCCCTACTCCTAATGACTTTCTTCTTCACTAGATCCCATAGTCTGTACCCAAACTGCCCATCTCCATAACCAATGAAGACACAAGGCTGAGATTTATCATCAAGTTTGGCTCTTTGTTCCTTAGGCACATGAACAAAGGCCTTGCAACCAAATACTCGCAGATGTGAGTATGACACATTCTTTCCTGTCCACACCCTTTTTGGAATATCAAATCCAAGTGGTGCTGAAGGTGATCTGTAATAACATAGCAAGCAGTACAAACAGCTTCACCTCAAAATGACTTATGCAGTGTAGACATCCTAAGCATACATCTAACTCTTTCCACAATGGTTCTATTCATTCTTTCAGCTACGCCATTCTGTTGTGGAGTTCCTGGTACTGTAGTTTCATGCCGAATTCCATGTTTGGAACAATACTCCCCAAACTCACAAGAAGTATACTCACCACCATTATCTGTTCAGAGACATTTCAGCAGTTTACCGGTCTCTCTTTCAACCATAGCATGAAACAATCGAAAATAATGGAAAACTTCATCCTTAGACTTCAGAAAATACACCCAAACTTTCCTAGACCTATCATCAATGAAGGTCAGGAAATATTTATTGCCGCCAATAGACTCAATCTCAATCGGACCACAGACGTCTGAATACACCATGTCTAACACATTAGATTTTTTTCTGGAAGAAGAACTAAAGGACACCTACAGTGCTCATCAAACAAACAGTGCTCACAAGGACTCAGGCTTATAGAGCTATTAAGAGGTATAAGAGACCTCTTGGCCAACATCTGTAAACCTTTCTCACTCATGTGAGCAAGCCTTCTATGCGATAAGTTAAGGGAAGACTCCCTCTCAGCAACATTCAAACTATCTGGACAAACTTTTACTTGGGTTTTATACAAATTTCCTGAAATCAGCCCTCGAGCAACAACCAAAGCCCCCTTTTGTCAACTTTTATTTTCCATCTCCAAAATGGCTAGTGAATCCCTGGCGATCTAGAGCAACTCCAGAAATTAGATTGAGGCACAAATCTGGAACATATCTCACATCCTTCAGTAGTATTGAACAACCTGCACTGGTGCGAACAAGAACATTCCCTATTCTGACAATCTTGGAGTAGCTGGTGTTACCTATTTTTACAACACCAAAGTCTCCATCTCTATGAGAGATGAAGAAGTCCTTGTCAGGAGTTGCATGAAATGAAGCTGTAGTGTCCACAATCCATTCAACTGTTGAATCTGTCATCTGAAGACAGTGATCCTCTTCAAGTGATAATAAGACAATATCTTCAGCTGTCACCGCAATATTGTTGTCTTCTTTCTTCTCCATGTTGCCCCATTGTCTTTGTTCACTCTTCAGTTTCCAACAATTTCTCTTCATGTGACCCTCTTCACCACAGTGGTAGCATCTATACTTGGGTCTGGGTTGGCTGCGATTTCTAGACTGGCCACGTCTTCTGGACTTGCTGCGGTCAAAATTATTTCTACGGTGTCTACTTTTACTCCTGCCTCGTCCTTGATTTATGTTTTTTGTGACAAGGGCTTGAGATGACTGAGAGCCCATCTCCTTTCTTCCTGTCTCTTCATTCAATAAGGCATCCTGAACCATTTCCATGGTCATTAATCCTCTAGGAGCTGAGTTACTAAGAGATACTACTAGAGTCTCCCAACTATCAGGTAAAGTACCGATCAAAAGAAGAGGCTGCATTTCATCATCCAACACCTTATTCACAGAAGTAACCTGATTCACTAGATTTTGGAAATTGCTCATATGTTCTGTCATAGAGCTACCATCTCTGTACTTCTGATTAGTGGGCCTCTGCATTAACAATGCTTTATTTCGGCCAGTTTTACGCTCACACATATTTTCAAGCTTTTTTCAAATTTCATAAGCATCGGTTTCTTTATCCACATGATGAAAAATGCTTATATCAATTTGTTGTCTTATCATCCCCACTGCTTTTCTATTTATCTTAACCTATTCTTCATCTTTTCTGTCAGTCGGTTTAATCCCTTTATTTTCAATTGGGTCAGCCAAATCCTTACAATAAAGTAAGTCTTCCATCAGTGGCTTCCAAATTGGGTAACTGGATGAATTTAATTTAGATATGCCACTATGTGAGTCCTCCATTTCACCAATTTAGGGTTGAAATTTACTGAAATAGACGTTACAGAAGTGTCTAGGAGAGCAAAAAATTTTAGGAGGGCCTAAATGACAAATTTTAAGAAAATAGGGGCAAATTTGTAATTTTTCAGGGGTGTTCTTTAAACTTATTAAATTTTTTTTGGGGTTCTGCAGTTTCAAAAACTTTTCTTTAGCAGAGGGATAAAACAGCCACATACAATCAAATGGGGGACACATGTCAGCTAGTGATTGGCTGACTCAGAAAATTGTGTTGGTGTGTGTCACGTGTCCTTTTATTATTGGGTGATTACAATTTCAATCATATGCCACGTGTCAAAATACAACTGGCTATTATAAGTTAACACATCAACATTCCCATGTGGCGAAATCTGATTGGGCCAAGCAGTGGGCCCCAGATGATGTAGTAATGGAAACTGGACACTGATGTGGCAGATGATGTGGCCTCGTATGGATGATGTGGCAATTTGGTCTAGTTGCTGATGTGACTGTTGTTATGAAGCTGATATGGCAGTCTACTCCGATGTCGTGGCAAATGATGTGGCTTCTGATCTGATGACATGTCAACTGATGTGGCGTCAGATCTGGTGGCTGATGTGGCCCTGGATTTCTTTTCTCACAAAAGAATTTTGTAGTGAAAGGGATTCGAACACCCAACCTCTTAGGTAGAAGAGGGGGTGTAGAACCAACTGGATTGGAAAATTTACATACACAAATTAACGTGGTTCGGCACTCTTGGCCTACATCCACGGGCAGGGAACAAAATCCACTATATAATCATAATAGTGAATACAAATAATTCGCCTTTCCCTCTCTCTCTCTCTCTCTCTGGATTATCTGAACCAGAGTATCATCAATCCCCTTCAACTCAGACAAACCTCCTCTCCTCTTTATTTATCAACAGTGGTCAAAGAGAGGTAGGTAGATATAACTGTGGTTTGCCTGATAACAATACATCAATATAAATGAGGGAAGACCATCTGGGGAAAAGGATGGTAATAAATGGGTCAAAAAGGAAATATTAATGGGTGAGGATCCCCAACAGGTTAGGCTTGAATTTCAATTCTTAAGCGCGTCATTAGGCATGGTTAAGTTAATGTACACAAGTTTTATAACACTTTGAGTTAGGCCGATCAAGACCGACATCCATGCAGCTCACCCGAGTTAATTACACCTCAATGACTCACATTTTTTTTTTCATTTTTTTATTTTAATTTCCAGCGTAAGAACAAAACAACCTCAAGCTAAACATTTCCACAGTACGTAATTAGGACATTTGGATTCATCCTTTAGCAGTATTGTTCCTTAATTCTCTGTGTGTTTCTTTTAGTTGATTTTGTTTGATAAATTAGCAGATATAAATTAATAGGGTCAAATGCTTTACATCAAGTACTCTTGCTTAAATGTTTTCGTTACAAGGAGGTGAAAAAGAGTTAAGTCACAAATGAATGTATATTTGTATTTTTACATGGGTGGGAACTTCTTTTCCTCTATAATTAACTTGAAAATATCCAAATAATAGAGAATCAACTAATGTGAAAAATAATTTAAAAAAAAGTACAAATTCATGGATTACCTGCTCTTTTGAGTTTGTTTGGCACTATTCAAAAAAAAAAAAAAAAAGGTGTAACTATGCGCTAGGATGCGTCAACACGTGTTATATTAACTTCTAGTTCGATGTTTGATAAAAAATTATAAAAGTTGAAAAGAAATTGATAAGAATTGAAGAAAGTTAGTAAAAGTCAATGAAAATTGTAAATAGTTGATAAAAATTAAAAAAAAAAATTAGTAAGAGTTGGAGAAATTTAGTATTGGTAAAAACTTAAAAATATTTTTGGTAAATAAAGTTGAAGAAAATTGATGAGTTACTTTTTGATAAAAACTAGTGAGCAAAATACTCTCTATTTTTATTCTTTTTGAACTTTAGGGGTTAAAGTTTTCCATTTTCATATATTTTTTGTTCATGCACTGCTTGAATAAATTAAAACATAACTTTGAAAGTTAGCATAACTGATAAAATCTTTGATTTGCTATCCAGTGATCATTAATTCGAATTTCTACAAGGTCAGTGCAGGTTTATTTGATCATTAATTTTAGGACCACCAGGGATTAATCGAATTTTACGTAATTTAACTCGTATTCCCTGAGTTTTCCCCTTCGAAAAAAAAAAAAGAAAAAAAGAAGAAAAAGCCAAATAACAACAGAGATTAAATGATACACTAATATATTAAAAAGAACGACCCTATATGTCCAAATCTTGAATTATACCCATGCGGTGTGGGTAAACCAAAATGTTGAAGACATGGGGATCAACAACGTTTGATACAGTAAATGACTCTTAACCCTTAACCGAACTTAATAGCAAAAAATAATAATAAAAATAAGTAAATAAAAAACCATAAAGAATTGAAGAAAAAGTCTAAATTGAATTGCGTTGATAAACAGAGACACCAAAAACAACTACCGTGTGCGGAAATGAATCTCCAAGGTAATGCCGCACTCGAGGCCGTGTGCGGCAGCGACATCCTATACGCTGTTTGCATTGCGGACTAACAACTTTTAGGTTCAATTACTTTAATGATGGTTTATTTGGCTAAACATAATATTCTTTGTACAGATGTGCTCCTTGAAGATCCCCAAATTAACCTTATCTTGCTTTCTTTTGGGGTCCATCGCCATCGGTTTCAAAGTGATGCTCCCTCCCCCCCGGTGTGTCCCACATACCAAAATCTCAGCACAAATGGGTTGAGAAAGCTGCTTGTTCGATGTAGATTTCATTCAATTTTAACCCAATTATACTCGGGAAATTATTTTACCCGAACGCGGCAAGGATCCAATTTTTTTACTAATTTAAATATGTCATATGCCCTTTGTCCACATGCATTAAATAAAATATTTCTAAATTACATATTTATACGGAAGACTTAGATTGGTGCACGGCACTATGTGACAGTACAATACTCTTATATAAAATTCTTTCAATCACTCACCCTCATTCGTCCTCTTTTTATTTATTTTTTTTATGACTTGGCCACCAATCGGATTACAATCACGGTCGAACTGTAAATTTAAAAGAAATGCGCTTGCTCTATTATGCACGCATCCTAATTAAGTCAAGATCCCAAATTAAGTGTCCTCTTGAATTTATGATTACATGCAAACTTCCCCCTCCCACTTGATCTGTCCTCATGGTTCCAACTACTCACACTCATCATAAAGAAACAAGTTGAAAAAGTATATATTCAAACGGATCTAAATTGATAAGATGATTAATTGGTGTTTTAGTTATAAAGTGTATATCCCAAATTTTATGAGATTGCATAGTAACTACATAGTTTTTTTGATTCACGTTTTGTTGGAATTGGATCATATCTTATTCTTATTATTTACACAAACTAATTAAGATCGGATCTTGAAGACGTAGAGAGAATTATGAAGTGAATTACTCAAAATATTATATGATGGGAATGCCCTCAATATTTGAGCAGCAGTCTTTGAACATTCAGAAGCGAGAGGGAGACAAGGTTTGCTTTATTGATGTGAGATGTTAGTGTGGATGCTAGGATGGTGTTATTCTATTGGTTAATTGCTTGTGAGTGGGTCATTTAGGTACACAATTAATTAAAGACAATAATGATCAGAAATAAATTAGTGCAGGTCCTTATATTAACTAATCTCTGTTTATATAATATTAAATGTAAATATAGGCTATGAATATGAGGGGGGTTACATTGGGGTCATGCATGTCTCCCTTTAAATTTATAAAAAAATCTCAATAATACATAAGTTTTTTTTTTTAGTTAATTAGATATATATGTATATATATATGTATATGGTCTTCTCTTTTCAAACTACTCATCTTTTTATTCATTTATTATATGTTTTAGGTGGGTTGGGAGCATAATCATACCAACTGCATGCCCTTAAACCTCATCACGCCCTCCGGTAATTTAGGCTTGCTTCGGAGTGAGCTAGTAGGAAAGAAGAGATTGAAGCGAAAATAAACTTCCGAGTTGATATTTGTAAGCACGTAGCAACAACAAAAGTGAGATGTTCATTAATTTAAAATTAATTCCGAGCCACAAACAGAAGTCTTCCTTTCCTGTCGGCTAAGAAAACAGTTTCCATGTTGTTGTTGAGTAATGGGTAGAATGTACTAATCCAAGAATTAATTTGTTCTTTTTGTTTTGTATTAACTACTGTTATAATTCCGACATGTGACTTCTCTAACTCTTTCCTTGTAATTTCCCATTCCTTTTCGTACTTTCTTTTTCGCAAGCATGCACACTTTTGGAGAGTCACCTTTCTTTATTTCTTTATTTTTATTTTTTTATCTTTCATTTGTTATTGTGTTTGGAGCTATTTTAATTTCTACAAATTTTTATAAAATTTAAATTTTTTATTAACCGTTCGAATTATGAGATTATAATTTTTATAAATTTATACAATTTCAAATATATATATAAGATTTTTTTTTGATAATTATATATAAGACTTTTTAATATATGTCTATCTAATTTTGTGGCAAGAAATGAGGAACAATTATTTTTTGTTGGATGCTTTGGATCATAAAAATCATGTCACATATGTATATGTAGAAAAAAATTATTTGTGCGAGGCCATTCAAGCGATTTAGAACAACATGCTCTAGAAGTATACAATAATTTTTCATCATGAAGAGATATAATACCAAACTCTGAACTTAAATTTTTAGGATTCTAAATTCAGCATTATCCCCTTATTATTACTAAACATTTTTTTTAATAACCAAAGACACATTATAAATTGTGGAAAGAGCAAAAGAGATTGTTCATTTATTATTACTAAGGGGTTGTTTGGAGTAAGAAAAAATGAGATAAATTGAGATAAATTGTAGTTTGGGGAGAGTTCGTAATACGTGCAGTGAGAGAAAAAAGTTGATGTGATATAAAGTTAACAGAGATTTATAGAGATTTTTGAAATTTTTTTTCAAACCATTGCAAACCAAACGAGGCCTAAACATATGTTTTAATGACCAAAGATACTGTAGAAAGAACAAAAGAGATGCTGGGTGGTATTGGGTCTATAACAAGGTGGTAAGATGAGACTTTTTCTTATATTTATATATTAACCACCAGCTTATTCCAATAATCTCCTCCTTTATTGGACCTTTGGTCAGAGATAGTTCTTGGGCCTTAATATGTGTGTTACATGGTTTTAGGCCTATCCCAAGGATAAAAGCTAATTCGTAGGATAAAATTTTCCCTCACACTTATATACTAACCAGCAATTACTTTCACAATTAATGTAAGATACCTCAAAAGAGAAACATTAAAAAAAAAAAAAAGCGAAATCAGGCAGCAGAAGATCCAGGAGCATTCCCCTTAGCACGTATGAACCTAGTGAAGGACAAGAGGGGGCAAATACTCCCACTGACTACAAAATTTTCGTAAATATTGTATTAATTTTTTATTATTTTCAATACATAATATATAAAATATCCCTATTAAATTTAAAAATTGTCCCTTTAAATGTGTTTTATAATTTATTTTATATTGTCAAATTAATAAAAAAATTGTTTGGTACTTTCTATTACTTTTTCTTTTTTCTTTTTGTACTTTTTTGACTCTCACTATTAAATTAAGAGTCTTTTCATCATTCATTTATTATATATATATATATATATATTTAAACCAAACTCACAATCTCTTTGTCTTTCATTACCCTCTCTCTTATTAAACCAAACCTATAGCGTTTTCATCTTTTATTTCTTTTATTTATACACCGCTCCATCTCTCTATCTCTCTCAACTCACCTTTCTCTCATTCGCTCTCTCTCAACTTATTCAATCATTATTTTCGTCTATCTTATTTCTCAAGTTTTAACTAATTCAATCCACACAAATCTTTTTTATCTATTTATTTTTTACACCCCATATCCCTATCTTTAACACTCTTATCTTCTTCCAATCAGACATTATTTTAGTATATGTTAAAATTCTATCTTCAATTTGTAATAAAATTATCTCAAAAATCAAGATCCAATCTTATTTAAGGTATTTTTGTCTTTTGGTTGTGATTTATAAAATTTATAATGTTTAATTTTGTTTAATTTCACCCCACTTAACAAAATTTCTAAGCCTATTCCTGCCCCTCAGATGCTTCCAAATTCACCAGCTTCGCTAGTCTTAAAACATTGACAGAAGGGTTTCAACCAATCACAAATTCTTTTTGTTTTTCCTCTCCATTAACCTTATTTTTTGTACTCTTGATTCCTTTTGAAGAAATTAGTGCCTCTAAAAGGTGCGAATTAACTGGGACGAGTAAATGTACGGATAACCGTGTCTTTCTCACTGTTGAAAAATATTGGTGCGCTACTTTCACTTGACTTCGTTAACACGTTAAGTCTATAGATCAGCGATGGTCCGATAGGGTGACTAGGGGCTCTGTATTTGCTGTAGTGATTTATAAGTGAAAACACAGTAATCAGCATCTATAAATGATGAATGGATTGGGTCAATATTGTTGGTACGAGGGATTATCCGTTACCTGCTCCAAAATAACAGCCACCTCAACTCAACTCTACATTTTAGAGTTGTTAGAGTATTTATTTGATCATTAATTTGAGAATCTTAAAAATTAATTAAGGTATGCATAAAGTGGTTCGGATACTCCGAATTACAAATATATATATATATATATATAACTGATTAAATTCAATTCTTTTGTGATGAGAAGAGTATAAAATACTAATAAATGAGGTTAGGATAAGATTGGAAAAATAGATTAAGATCCTGATTAGTAGAACTTCCGATTAGCACCCTACTTGATTATAAATTATTAGTTCAATCTTGAATTACTAATTTGCCTATGTAATAAAATTTATTAATCATTTTAATATCTATAAAAGTTTATAAATAAAAATACAATTTCAATTTAATCGGAGCAGGAGCGAAAGTATCATTCCTCCGAGGGGGCGAAGGATTACTTGGCGGTTGGAGGTTTGGGGGAGAGGGCCTCACCCCATGGCCGTTGCCTTCCAACATATATATATATATATATATGATTTCTTTTACTTCAACCATTAAAATATGAAATATTTGTTATCAGATTTTTCTCTACATGATCAGTGGTAAAATTTTATTTTAATCAAATTAATCAAAACTATTAGATCATTAAAAAAAAAAAAAATTTATGGCTTATATTTTACAATTCAACCATTGAAATATAAATGTACTGCACCGCCTTCTAACCCTTTTAACGGTATATCTTATTTTGAAGCTAGTTCTTGTGCACTGATTGCTAGGTCACTCCATTTTTTGAGTCCCCACATCATAAGTGACCCTATACGAATAAGAAGACAGAATGAAAGTTATGTTATACATTAATTTTTATATAGCCGACGTCGAACCATACGCGATGAATTGATGGATAGAGATTGAAAGTTCCTACGAATGCTACTCCTACTTTCGCGCGTAAAATGTACATCACAGCAAGAAAGTTGGATTCATCAGTTTTATTAATGAAAATAATTTTTTTAATAATAAAATATTAATATACAAAGTTAGGTTTTGTTTGGAAAAAGTAATTACAAACTCAGATTTTTTACTTTTTTTTTTAAATGATTAAATTTATCTTCTTACATTTTTAACTATAAAAGATAAAAATATTAAATTAATAAAAAAAATAAAAAAAATTAACTATCAAAAAAATAGTTCTTATTTATTTAGGTTTTTTGACCTTTCCCCAACTATGCCTCATTATTAAAAGCTTTGACACTAAAAACATATATACCGGTGTAATAGTTAACTTTTGTCACCAATTCTTACGTGTTTAATGACCACATTAATGCATCACTAAAAATATTAGAATTTATAAAATTATTGGTGATAAAGTATATATAATTTATCACTAGAACTTTCATTAAGTGATAAATAAGATAATTTAGTGATAAATATTGCTTTCAGTCACAGATTTATTAAGATAAATACGTGATAATTATATTACATCACTAATTTTTTTTAATGATAAAATTTTAAGTTTTTCGTCAGTGTGTGGAACCCTCACTTTTTGTAATGCTTGTTTTCCCTATAGTTTGCTATGAAAACAATGGTAGCCAAGTACAAATTTATTAATGGAATACACACGTAGACACGATTAAAGCCTTAAATTTTGTAGGAATATGATTAGTTAATTGGCATCCATATATATTTCACTCTCTTATAACTAACATAAATTGAACTGATATATCATAACTTTTTTTTTTCCCATATAAAATCTGCAATTGCAGCTCGCATATGAGGCAGAATGAACTCAACAATTAAGATGTCACAAACTGCAATGTCTCCGTAGAAAGTGATAATCGAGTCTAGAGCAATGCGCTTTTAATTTTGCAAAAGCGCAAGGACCTTTATATTGTTGAAATATTCTATATTAGATATGATATATAGAATATTCTGTATCTTATTTTTTAGTAAGTAGTTAGGTTTATTTTGCTATGTATATTATTATCATATATACCTTTCGTTGTAAACTTATATAAAGGCATCTTCTTTATTTTTATGAAATATACGACAAAATTTAGTGTTTTGTATTCTTTCCTCCAATTCCAATTCTATTTCCTTATCTTTTATTTTTTTTTATTTTAACATGGTATCAAAGCGCATGGTTTTCGATCCTGGATTGTTTACATTCTGAATCATAATAAAATATTTTTTACGTTATATTTATTCTCTGGTATTTTTTTTTCTTTTCAGAATCTTTCTCTGCCATAATACCACCACAATTACCGTAGAATTTTTTTTATTCTACAGTCTGAATTGGTTCTTAAGGTTTTTTTTACCCTTCTTATTTTGATTCTGATATTTGTTTCTTCATATTTCACTGTCTTTGTACTTTTCTTATATAGGATGATCTTTCAACATTATATCTTTCATCCTATTCACAGTACCGTTTTTTGATGAAATTAATTATAATATGCCAACAGATGTCAGTCTTTTTTATTGGTCGTAAACTCTGCAGAGTAAGGTGCTTCTGTTTTCTTCTAATGTTTTTCAATTTTGTCTTTTTTGTTCTATCTTCACACACTGTATATTGTGTTTGATTATTTTTTAATTGCCAATCCAAAAAAGAATAATATCAGTGGCAGCGAAATTTCTTTAGTAACTCACCATCAAAATTTCATCGCCGTCAGTAGCTATCCAGTTCAACTGTTTTTTGGAATGCTTTTATTTCCAAATTCAATGGTTTAGCATCTTGATTGAGGGAGGGTATTAGAATATTCTATATTAGATATGAGATATAGAATATTCTATATAGATATGAGATATTTCTTTATATATATTACCTATATTAGAATATTCTATGTCTTATTTTTTAGTAAATAGTTAGATTTATTTTGGTATGTATATTATTACCATACATACCTTTCGTTGTAAACCTATATAAAGGACTCTTCTTTATTTCTATGACATATATGACAAGATTTAGCGTTTTATATTTTCTCTCCAATTCTAATTTTATTTTCTTATCTTTTATTTTTTTTATTTTAACATGTATAACTGCCAATCTTATTTTATTTACTTGTTTTGTGGGTTTTTAATTAAGAGGGTATATGTATATATATTGGATTTAATTTCTTTCTCCATGATTATCAGGGGCTTTTCATAGCAAAATTATCATCAGTAGAGACCCAATTAAAGAAATTGAAATCCCTCCTGCTGAAACCAAACAGCTGATTGATTGCAGAGGAAGTGCAACCACTGGGACGTGTATAAAGAGGACACACAAGAATAGATCCCCTGACCTATAACCATCCCTCATAGATATATATATATATATATAGTTATATATATGAATATCTCACATTCCCTACACTCGGTTAATGAATGGAACAGTAAGTTCCTCAGCCCCCATTATTATAATATTAATATCAAATCACTTTTAAGAAGACTTATCGGTGATGATATAAATGGGAGGCAAAGAAAATCCCACTGTTTTTGACACTCTAATGCGCCGTTTTTGCTGCTGCAAAATACGCAATCCAACCAAGATTTGCAACAAAGAGCTGGCTTACACCCGAAAACCTCACAGCGCGCAGTTCAGCAACAACTGGTTTGCACTTCCCAGCAGTTTGAACTCCATACACTGAACGAGCTCAGAATTCACTCACCATAAATGGCTGCTCTCCTCTTCAACCTCCAACATGCTTCCCTTCGAAGCCTCATCTTCTCCGAAACTTCCCAAATCTTCATGCAACACTTACTTTACAATAACCAAATGGCACATTATGGAAGCAGCAGCAGCGGCAATGTGCCACACCCTCATCCCGAGGCCCCCTCGCCTCGGGTGTCCGGTCGACACCCGGTGTACCGAGGAGTTAGGCGCAGAAAAAGTAGCGGGAAATGGGTTTCTGAAATTCGTGAGCCGAGGTCACCAAACCGGATTTGGCTCGGCACGTTTCCCACCCCGGAAATGGCGGCCGTGGCCTACGACGTGGCGGCGCTGGCTCTCCGGGGGAGAGAGGCGGAGCTGAACTTTCCCAACTCGGCATCTTACTTGCCTGTTCCGTCCTCCACCTCTCCGCGTGACATTCAGGCGGCCGCAGCCAGTGCGGCCTCGGCTGCCGGAGCTGCGGGTGACGCCCTATCTGGGTCCCTGGTTAATTGGGCTGAGAATCTACCACCACCAGCTGGGAATTTAGCGGGTGGTGGTAATGAGTTTGTTGATGAGGATTTGCTATTTGATATGCCCAATGTTCTTGTCAATATGGCTGAAGGGATGCTTCTTAGCCCTCCTAGACTTGATGTTGCAGCTGATCATGACACCGCAGCTGAAAATACCGGAGACCAGAATCTGTGGAAATTTCCCTAATTCCACCAATAGAGACATTATCTTTAATAATATATATATATATATATGTATGTATGTATGCATGCATGTATGTATGTATCTATAACTTGGCTTTGCATAATAAGTGAAAAGTTTCTATCATGGATGGCTCAAATGGAGGATATATAAGAGCCAAGTGCAATTAAGTATGAGTGGTTTGTTTTTTCATTTTATGTAAAAAAGTTTCCTCTTCTGGGTTTAATGTCATTGCACCTTTCTGTTGTTCTATAGACTACATAAACGTGCAATTAAATTATCCCTTTTTTGATAATGAATTTCTGAAGAGGTTGGACCATTGCAACAGCGACTAAAACCCTAGCTTATCCTTTGACAATACAGAGATAAATTAATAATTCACCTTGGTTTTCTTTTTTAATTTTGAAAAAAAAAAATATATTGTAAAATCAGTTTAGCTGATTGTGTTCAATGAAAAATACATTGATCTTGAAGTGGTCCATTAATAAAGCCATCAACTGCCATCAACTGCCACCAACTGATATCTCTAAGTTTCAACTACCAACTAACAGAGATTAAAAAAAAGGCAAGAATTTTATTCCTGAAATCTGTCACATGTCAATCGCTAGCACGAGATGAATTTTTGCAACCATGCCGTAGCAAAAGAATTTTGTTGTACTACAAGAATGGTTTTTCTGTAGCCATGGATGTATGTGTGTGTGTGTGTGTATGTATAACCTGGATATTACTACAAGCACAAGGAAGCAGGCCATACCCACTGCCAAAAACCAAGTGTTTTTTGCCACCACATCAAGAATTAGAAAGGTAATTAAGAGAGAGTTCTAGAAATGGCAAGAGGCTCACCCTTAAATTCAATCCTCAGTACTCACTGGGATTTCAAATCAAAGGAACAAGCAAAGAGATGATATTCGTGGTTTGGTGAAATAAAGGAAGCAAGTTGGCGAGTTTAGTCAAGTAGAATCATTAGAACTTTGATTCTAGGGTTCTTGTCCACCCAACCATGTAATTGATTGTTGTTATAAATTATTTCCAATTTTAGATATATTAATGAAATATTAAAATGAGTACCAAAGATGCCCAGCTTTCCTTTGTTGATTCTAGGGTTCTGTCCACCGAACCATATATGTAATTGATTGTGGTTATAAAAATTATTTCCAATTTTAGATTAATGGAGTATTAAAATGAGTTCCAAAGAGGCCCAGCAATTTTTTTTTTTTTTTGGGTAAGTAGCCCAGCTTTCCTTTGTTGACGTGTCATTCTCAATGACAATTTCTCGACGTGGCACTCCAACAATTGGATTGTGCATCGAAGGATGGGACACTGACATTTCAACTGTCTTCGATATAGGTCCAGCTGCATCTACTATATGGTGCATGCTATATTGTAATCCTTGTCGACCTCCGGTCATCTAATATTGCTCAACTATGAAATCGAAATATATATTAACCTTCTAACTTTTTCTATGGAGTCAGGGTCCTCTCTAATTATTTGCAGCCCCCCATTCGGAGTTTTAAAAATCTTGCAAAATTATTAAAATATTTTAAAAATTATTTATTTTTTATTGCACTGCACAAATTACGAATCTATTTCTTTTATCAAAATTTATTACTTTTTATCATTCCAAATGCCGGACTAAGCAGTATATATACAGTATATATGTATGTATATCTTGGACCCCCTACCAATCTCCTAAAATATAATGGAAAACGATTTTCAGATTATTGAGAAGCCTAAAGAATTGAAGATGAATATACGCAGTTGAACGATATCCATTTCTTATCAACACATTTGGCAGCATGTATGATTCAAGAAAATCTCTTATGGTAAAGTTGCTAATTTCCTAATAATTCATTAGGGTTTAAGGAATTTAGTGGGAAACACATTCTTGCTTGATATAATTGGAGAAAAATTTTCCCACTTGTATGAATTTGAAATTTAAGAATTTAGTGTTATTTATTTAAAATACTTAAATAAAACATTTGTAGTTTGTATATGAATTCCACCATGAAATTTGGTGATTTAGTCTAATAGATTGTGATGGATCTAAAATCACCACAAAAAATAATTATTTTGAATTTAATTTTGATAATATTTTATTTCACTACGTCGTAGTAATTATCATAATTTCTTTTTCTATTCTCACTTAAATTAACTATTAAATGTACTCCGTTTTTTATTTTTAACACTCCAAAAATTATTACTCATTGTGAGAGATATGGTTATGTGCGATAGTAAATAGACTTTATATACTTTTAGTTTTTAACTTTCCAAAGACCGTTAGTTAGTATGAAAATAAAGGTTGGAGTGTGAAAAATTAAAAAATTATAACCAACTATCTCATATTTTTATAAAATTTAATCTCGAATTCATTACTTTATCCAATTTGAACGTAAAAGTTAGTAGAAACGAGTACGTACCACTTTGGTTGTCCAATTAAAAGGGGGCAGGCAGATTCCAAGTAGAATATGTTTGGTACGAGGTAAAAATTTGGAGAGTAAAAAATTATAAAGGTAATTGTTGTCTTAATAATGATTAATGAGGTAACAAATTTATGGTACTTATATTTGGAATGACAGAGTAAATATTACTTGATAATTATTATATTATGTTTGGAATGTTGAAAATTTTGAAGAGGTAAAAGTTAGTTGTGTTTGGAATGAAAATAAATTGATTAAAGGTAAAAGTTAATATTCAATTTTAATAAAATATTATAATAAAATAAATCATCATAATCATTGTTATTTTAATAATAAATAATTTTAATAAAAAATATATTATTAAAATATATACTTTTAAATAAAAATATTAATTATAAAAAATAATTTTATCATAAATTAATATTCCAATAGTAATTAATTTTAATAGTGAATTATTATTTGTTAAAAATTAGTTTATTTTGATAAAATAATTTAATAAAACAAATAATTTTGATTTATTTGAATAAATTATTGATTTTAATAAATTATATTAATACAATACATAATATAGTAAATTATTATTTATGAGACATAATTTTCATTTAATAAAATATTTTAATAAAATAAATTATTTTAATAAGTCATTATTATTTATTAAACATTAATTTTAATTTGAGAAAATAAATAATTTTAGTCATAAATTAATATTTCAATAGTATTATTTTAATAAAATAAAATAAATTATTTTAAAAATAAACTATTATTTATTAAATATTATTTTGATTAAATTATTTAATAAATTAATTAATTTTAGTTTGATTAAATAAATTATTAATTTATAATATTATTTATAGAAGAATGTTGCTTATGGTTTTATACGAGATAAAGAAATATTTTACAGAAATAATGAGGAAAGGATAAAATTTTTCTATTATTCTCCTTTACTAACTTCTCTTTAGAGTAAAAATTTACCCTTATATGGAAATAATTGTTAACTTAAAGTAATTGTTACCCTATGTCATCCAAACTGATGTAATAGAACATATAAATTATCTTAGTAAAATTTACCTTCTGTTATCTCTAAAACAAACATTTCCTTAGTGGATATTAATCAGTCTGTCTAAGGTATAATTAGATACTAACTGTTAAGGTTAAAATTGTAAATTAGCAAATTCATGGTCAAAGAAAATGTTTTATAACTTTTAGACTTAGTGTAAGTCAAAGTACTATAATCTTGAGTGAAATAGAAGTATAAAGGTCTCAAGAAAGTATTTTTACATAATCTTAAAAGTTTGGAAAGAGTCAAACAGAACTAAAGCACATAACACAGGAAGACTGTTGGAAGGCCGCAAGTAAACATGGGACAAAATCAAGAACTAGTTTTTAAAGTTTGGCTGTGTGGGAGAGCCCACTGATTCATGGGATCTTTACGGGAAGGCGAGAGAGTGAGCTTTCCCACAAGGTTTATTTTTGGGCCTTTTAAAGTTTTGTTTTGAGGGCCGTGTGTCTCAGGATTTATTATATATATTTCTAGACGTACTTAGGGTTTAACACATGGATAGAATGTTCATTCAATAAGGAGTAAAATAATTTTAAAGTTCTCTTAATTACTTAATCAATCCAAAAGAGTTCGGGTTAGAAGTTTGTGATAGCTAAAAATTTAGCAAAACTATTGAGGGGTCAGTATTGTGCCTTTGAAGAGTTGGAGGATTTTCGTTAAGGGAGTTGGTGCATTGAGAATTTGAACAAATGTCAACAGAGATAGAGTCAAGGAATTAATCTATCGAGAGTTTTGAATTTGTAATCAACGCTTATTTTTAATGAAAGTTTTTAAAATTTTTCTGTGTGAATTTTCTCTTCTGTTATACCATCTTGTACATTTATACGTGTATGATTGAATGATTGGGATAACTATCAGATTTTAGAATTCCCCGAGCAAAGATAAACGCACCAGAAAATCGTAATTATTACCTTTATTAACCGTGACTATAATTAATTTGTGATACATGCTTTCTACTATTCTGGCCCACCAATGACACGAGCTCCCACATCTTAATTAGTGCCTATACGTACGATGCTTAGCCATCTGAATGTCGTACAAAAATTAGTAGATTGATACAGCCATTATACAACTGTCCCATTTACAATGGGTGGAACTTAGGTTTTCCTTAAACAATGCTTTCCCTCACTCTCATCAATCAGTCGTTTCCCTTCGAAACCGATCTCTGTCTCCTTGCGCAAGGGCAGCATTCTAAATTACAATTTTTTTTTTTTTTTTTCAATCCAACTTAGGAGGGTTTCGCGCTATAAATGATAGATTTCTTTTTTATTTTTTTAATTTTATTTTACACAAACAGATTTGTAAATATGACAAGTGTTCACAATTTTTAGTTTTCATGTTTTATTAAATTATAAAATAATAACGTGTCATTTTCTAAATAACATTTATGTAAAAAAATCATTATATTAATACTATATCAAAATTAATTAAACTCTTTTATTTTTTTAAAGTTTGTTTTACACAATCGGACTTTAAAATATGACAAGTGTTTATAATTGTTATTTTCCATGTTTTATTAAATTATAAATTGATGACGTATTATTTTGTGTTATGACATTTATGTAAAAAAAAAATCTTTATAATAACACTATATCAAAATTAAACTTTTTTTTTGTTCATTTGTTATTTATTTATTTTTTGATTGGTATTTGTTTGTTTCTTCTGGCTTGAGTACTCTTCAATTACTGGCTAGCTTAAAACCATTTTTATACTCATTGTGTATCAACTATTAAAAGCTAATGGCAAAATATCAAACAGTTGATGACGATGCAAATTGGGTCTAATGGGCTGCCATTTCTTATATGAGCCCATTCACATGGGGCAAGTTTTGGCTTCAATCTTTCTAATGGGAAGAATATCCAGTTGGGGTTGAGTCTCTCATCCTACCATGTGAAGATGAGGGCTTGATAAACTGAATTAGTGCAGCAGTTTTGATGATCTTGGTAATATATATATATATGTATATATTTTTCTTTTACTTGTTATTTTTAAAGTTTTTGTAAGAGAATTAAAAAGCTCATAGTCATAAAATTTAGATAAACTGAACGTAATTAATGTAGTTTTGAAAAATGTGAATAGAGATATAAAATAATTAAATTCTAAAATAAATATCGCACTGTAGCAGAATTGAAATTCTCTAAAATTGTTATGTAGTGGCACTGCGTGGTAACGACTATTATTTAAACCCATGTTCGTTGCCTTCTATCGTACTAGAAAAAATAAACTTTAGAGTAATTTATAAAAAGAGAAAAAGAAAATTAATGCTATGTACCACAATTTGATGTTGGCTTCTCTCTCTCTCTCTCTCTCTATCTCTCTCTCTCTCTCTCTCTCTCTCTTCTCTAAGCATGTAGTCTCACACCAAGCAGTATTCAGCCCAAAAATGATTCTGCAGTGGGATGGCAATATACATCCTAATGATAGGAAAGATTGATTACAGGGAGTGTGATTAAAAATGTCCAATCAATTGGATTTGTACGTAGTCCATAGGACCATAATCGTGTTCATATCCCTTGTAAGTGATGATTGGGGTATTCATGGTTCGTTGACACATTCGTATTTGTCGACATCGCAACAAATCCATCTCCCCTTCCTAGAAAAAATAGTGACAATATATACATACAAATATATATATATATATATATGTAGGATAATTAAACAGATGTTAAGCACCACTCGAAATTTTGATTGACGTCCTTCCTATTACTCCCATAATTTCTCTCCATTGAGGGACAACCAATTTTATCTCTAATTAGTGGGCAATGTTTACCCAAAAGTGCATGGACTTTCCATCATCGTACTAGGCTTATTGTGCAGTGCATGACAAAGTAATAGTTGTTAGGTTATGCTAGCTGGTAAGTCACAGCATGGCCTAATCCATGAGGCGGCTAGTCTGTAGACATTAGGGTTCTCTGCAAAAGGTTGCCACACTGATTGTGGGAGGCTCACATAGTTAACATTATGTTAGCTCGTGACATTAAATGTGGACCATTATGTATTTACATTATTTTAATTTAAAATAAATATAAATGAATTTGAACTGTTAAACTTAAAATCAATAGTCCAAATTGTATATCATACTTCTAACATAACAATACTATGTTAGCTATGTCAGCTCCTCTCAATCCTCTTCTAACATCTTCTTCCACATACCCAAACATGAAACATATAAATGCAACCGATTTTTTTATTTTTTTGGCAATAACACAAATATGCCTCAAATAGCCTGCAAATGAAAATTCTAAGATAAATTTTGACTTTTTTTTTTAAATAAGAAATTGGAAGATACTAGTAGTATTGAACTACGTCGTTATGTTTAGCAAACAGTGGACTTGAACATTCATACGAAAATTACCTCAAAAAAAAAAAAAGAATATTCATGTGAAAATATAACCACCACTGTGAAAAAACAATCCAACTACCGCTCAAACTGTTTCCAGATTCAATTTTGTAGAAATCGTCCAATGGATAAATGTAGACTGGTAACTGCCAGTCCTGCAGGCTTTGGGAAGGGTCTGCCTAGTTTTAACGGGCCAGGGCCACAATATTCCGGCCCATATAATTGGGGCCCAAAACAATCCTTGGAATAGCAGCATGCCTTGTTTGGTTTCTATTTCCATTCTTATATTTCTATTGTGATTATATATACAAATCTATATCTATACTATTATAAAAAGTTCCAATATTTGAAAAAAATTTTTAACTACTTTACCACTATTTTTTTCCAATTTAACCCAACTCTCTCACTTCATTATCTCCTCTCTATTCACCCATTTTACTATTTTATCCCTTTTTTTTAGTTTAATTTAATTCTATCTCTTCATTATCATCATTTTACTATTTTACCTTTCCTTTTCTATTTTATACCACTAATATAAAAAGGCTTAGTAATTGTAAAACTTTTTGAACTATTTTACCTTCATCTTACTATACAAACTCAAATATATTTTTCTCGCTTAACCCTTTTTCCATGTTTCCTAACCTCCCATCTTTCATAATTACAACATTAATAGAGATTATTGAAAGCTGTAAAATTATTTTTCTTATCCTTATTATATCTCTCATTTATAAAACTCTTAAATTTAAACGAAATTTAATAACTGAAAGCTTTATTTCCATTAATAACTAAAAGTTACCATATTCCATAATATAGTATCCTTTTCAAATTTAAATGGTATTTAAAAACTTTATTTTTCCATAACTGTAACATTCTTTTTAATCTCTATCTTTTTGTCTTCCTTATATTTTACCCACAAGAAGAAAAAAAAAAAAAAAAGAAAGCCCACAATTCTTAGTCTTTGTTTCTATCTCTTTCTTCCCTCTATCTAGATGTAAGTGTATTTATATACCTTATTTAATTATTTGAATTTATCTTTTGTTTTTGTAGATATGTGTTGATAATATATTGTTTCTAAGGTTTTATTCTTGATTTTGTCTGCCTTTCGTTATATATGATTGGTTTTTACAGATATGTTTTGATAATATACTATTTGTACAGCTACATTATGTGACATCTCAAATTTTTAAAATTTGCAAGGTTTTGTCCTTGAATTTGTTTGCCTTTTATTATGACTGGATGAATTTTTAGTGTCTTAAATTTCTAAAGTATTTTTTGAATTATTCGTATTTCTTAAAACAGTTTTTCTTCCTATTTTAGCTCTTCAGGTGCTAGATGTTGTTCTTTTTTCTAAGATTTTTATACTCTCCTCTTCTAATTTGTGAATTATTGTTATAAAAATTATGAAACAAGTTTTACACTACAAAATCAAAAAAGAAAATTGAAGAAGCAACGACTATGAAATTGGAACAGAGAATGAAGAGTCTGAAGAAGAAGGCTACAGAAGCTACAAAGCCTGCAATTTGTTTGGGCAGTGTGGCTGGGCTCCATAAATATTCTTGGTACTTTTGAGAACATTTAACTTTACATTACATTGTTGGTATTTGGTAAATTAGTAAAAATAAAAAACTAAATAAATAAAGTCACAAGGAATGAAAACAGAAATAAGATCTCAAATATACTCTTATTTGAATAAAATTAAAAATATAATATAATAAAATAAAAGAAATTCATTAATATATTATTTTTTTATTTCTTAAATTTTATTTACTTTCTTTGTATTTTCTATCACAATTTAAATAAGAAAAAATTTTAAATTCATATCTCATTCTTTTTTACTATGACAAATCATTGATCACAATACAACTTAAGTGAACACAAATTTAACCTTTCAATTTTTATTAAAAAAAAACTTTTTGAAGATATTAAAATCATTGTATAAAGAGAAAGATAGGAGAAAGTGAGAAAAAAATTCATAAATATTAAATAAAAAAGTAAAAAGATATAAAAAAAATTATGAAAAATATTTTTCTTATCTGAATGAATTAAAAAATATAATAAAATTAAAAACATTCATTAATATATTAGTTTTTTTTAATCCAATTAAAGTTTAATTTCTTAATTTTTGATCATGTTTTCTTTTTTTTTTTTTTTTTTACTAGCATAACCCAAACAAAGAAATAAATTTTAAATCAGTATCCCATATATAGATACACACTGAGATAAAAAGAAAATTAGATAATATAAAATAAAACAATGAAAAGAAGAAGAAAAATAATTAATAAAAATATTTAAGTTTCTTAAAAAAAATCTTAAACTCTAAAAAATAAAAGGTATGTTTAGAGTAAGATTTTGGTGAAGAACAATAAAAAGAAAAATGAAGTCAAAATAAAAAGAAATTTAAAAAATTAAACAAAAGGCATTAATTAATATATTAAATTTTTTAAATTTCAAATAGTTTCTTTGCATTTTGTATCATAACTTGAACAAGAGAATGAATTTTGGATCCCTATCTTTTTTTTTTTCTTTTTTTATACATGGAGAGAAAGGTACAAAGACACAAATGAAAGATAAAGAAAAAAAATGCATATAGAAGGAAACTTTTGGTTTAATTTTTATGTTTTTTTTGTTTTTTTGGTCAAAAAAGCTTTGATAAAACTAATTGTAGAATACAATCAAGAAATTTCATAGTATATAAAAGGTGCGTTTGGAGTGATAAAAATGAGATAAAGAAAAATTAGTTACGGATTTGTAATTCATGTAATTAGATAAAAACTGAATAACTTTTAGAAGTTTTTTATTTGATATTTGCCTATAAATGATCACTTGTCTTTGCTCTTCACAATTCCAACCATCCAAATAGGTCACAAACATTTTATCAGTATACGTGTGGTTTCATGCGATGAGAACGACCTATGTGGTCCAATGCTAAGGTTAATTTGCGTAAGACTAAATATTCAAGAAGAAAATTTTAGATGTGATATTTTCAAGACAAGTCTCCCTTGCCTTAAACAGATGTAATTTGACATAGCGAGCGCTTTTGACAATTTGGTGACTTAATTACTATTGGCAATAGATTTGAAGTGGTCTCATTGGAAGCTTCAAGCTGAAAGGGAGAAGAGAATGGTGCAGTGCAAATGGTTTTGACTTTTTTTAAGTCCTGTTACAATTTAGATCTAACCAGGAAGTCCACTGAGAAAAATTGTTTGCATGGTATTTAACAATTAATAGACCCATTTATAATTTGTACCCGGTAGCTAGATTTGAAATTAAGTAACTTGATTGTAATAATAATTTTATCCTGAATTTAGTTAGTTTAAAAGAACGATTATGGGTTTGTTTGGAGTAAGAAAAAATGAGATAAATTGATATAATTTGTGGTTTGGGGAGAGTTAGTAATGCGTGCAGTGAGAGAAAAAAGTTGATGTGATATAAAGTTAACAGAGATTTATAGAGATTTTTGGAGATTTTCAGCAAAATATTGCACACCAAACGTAACCTATGATAGACTTGAAATCATTACGGAAAATCAACTCTTTGAAATTTTTACAATAATAATTTTATTGTTTTAGAATGTAATGATATTATAACTTTTGGTAATAATTATTAAAAAAAATTGTATTAATATGCAAAATAATTTAATCTTGAACCAATTGATTTAAGATTCCTAATTATCTAAATCTTCATGACATATATAAATTTTGGAGAACATATATAAATTTTGATAACAAATGTAAAACCTTGGACCCATTTTTTTGGATTTACTTTTTGATATTGCAAATACTTTGATTCGGTGGCCCAACTCATATATATATATATATTTATATATACACATATATTATATTTAATAATTTGCGGGAACATGCTTAATTTGATCAGTCGGATTTTTACCGGCCCAGTTTTAGAAGGGAAATAAGGTTTCAGATATGCCAAATGCCTTGAACTTAGATTGGCATAGGAAACTATCATTAGACCATCAAATAGGTAATTACTGATGAACGATAATGCCAAGTAATCTAGTGATTATGATTTAACGATTTCCGCACTTATGCGAAGAATTGTGCATGGAATTTCCAACGTACTAATTAACAGGCCCAGCGAGCAACAGATGACTGAAATGTACAATCTCCCCCGCTTGAATTCGAAGGTCAATTTTGGGTCCGTTTGACTTGCAAACATTTGCTGAAAATCTCCAAAAATCTCTATAAATTTCTGTTAACTTTATATCACATCAACTTTTTTCTCTCACTGCACGCATTACGAACTTTCTCCAAACCACAATTTATCTCAATTTATCTCATTTTTTCTTACTCCAAACAAACCCAGTCTGTAAAGAGATACTTGGATGGCTTTGCCACCTTGAAATATATATATATATACTAGTTAAATGCACGTGCTTTGCACGTTTAATTAAAATTAAATATCTAATTTTATTTAATATATATATATATATATAATTTTAATCAGCATAATTTGTTTTAAAAATTTTAAGTTTTTTTGGTAAAATTTATATTTATCATTTTTTTAAGTTTAAAAATTTTTAAAAATTGATAGTAAAACATATTTGTTACATTTATTTTTGTTTTTTATTTTTAAAAAAATAAAAATTTAAATAAAAAAATATAAGCAAAAAATAAATAATATTTTTACACCTTTTATTTTTTTGAAAAGTCATGAATTAACATGAATATAAAATAATATAGCAGATAACTATATTTTTTACTCACATATTCACTATTTATGCTTAAGGCAGTTGTGATAAAAGTTTAAAAAACAAGAACATACAAATTAAGAATTTATATAAGATGCATGTATTGGTTTTATAAATATATATATATATATATATTAACATTATATAAGGTAGAAGATTTTTTTTTTCAAATTCACTCCCTACCTAAATTAGGTAATTTTTTATATTTTAATAATTAAAATGTATAAATATAAAATTATTAGTGATGATTAATGATTTTTTAACGGTTGTGATGATTAAATGAGAGAATAATTTTATTCTTTAATAGTTACACTTAAATTAATATTATTTAATATAATCAATATAAATTATAAATTATATAATATATTAGTATGATAATATTATTGTCTATAATAAATTAAATTTATGATAATTTAACTTAATATAAATTTTAGTACAACTAATATTTTTGTTAGTAGGTAATGGTATAATAGTGATGCTTAATTAATAACTTTTAATATAATTAATTGAAGTCAAATAATATCTTAGTATAAAATATTAATTATAATATTTAATTATAACTAAAAATAATTTAATATGTTTATATTCAAATGTAATAGATTTTATAATATTTAATTATAATTAAAAATAATTTAATATATTTATACTCAAATGTAATATATTTTATTTATATACGCGAATATTGATTTCTGAGTGTGAGGAGTTAAAAATAGAGTTTATCATTTTTTGATATTATATATCACAATTACATATATATATATATTCTATATAATAAATGATAATTGGGGTTAAACCTTCAACTGCTCTTTTTATTATAAATTTTCAACTTTACCCCAATTTATTTTGCTTTATTACCTTATCGTCTTTGGTTTAAATTTTTTTTAAGAGTAACAATAAATGCCTTTTTAGTACCTTTTTTTCAGTATTGACATTTTTCTTATTTAAGGTTTATTATCATTTTTTTCTTTTGTCTATTTTTTTAAATTCATTTAAGGCTTATATTTTTTTATTTTTATTTCAATTTTTTTCAAAGTTAAGCTTTTTTTTTTATTTTTATTTTATCTTCTAGATTTCGACTTTTATCTTTATTCTATTTATATAATAGGTGGTAATGTTTTTTTAAAATTTCAACGGCTTTTTTAGTTTCATTTTTTTTTAAATTTATCCTTATAAAATTATCCTTCACATATTTTGAATACGATTCTTTAGAATTTCAATGATTTTTTTGGTCCATTATTTTCTAATTTCACCCTTAATTTTTGTTTATATTTAACTAAAATTATCTTGAAATATATTTTGATTCCATTTAGTTTACTGTAAATTTCTAAATATCTCGGAAAACTTCTAAAAACAATTCAAATCTAACATCAAGCTCTTTTTATATATGAAATTCAATATTAAAATTTTGGCAAATACAACAGCTAGCTTGTTTGAAAGCACATTATATCTTGAACGCAGAAAATGGAAAATTAATTAAATTCCAAAAGAATCAAAGAATGTGCAAATCAAAGAAAAATAATTAATAAAAAAAATATTTTTTTATGACTTCTTTTCTTCATCATTCTTGACCACCACTCCCACATCAAGAGTCCTCACTTTGAACCGTTCAAGCTTGAGCGACAACTCCTCCGCAGATTCATGAAGGCTTCGCATCGAAGTGATCATATTATTATGATCATCCCCTCCAGCTGCCCCGGAATTGAATTGGCCTCGCGCATTTGCAGGAAGTTTTTCACACAACTCGGCAATGGCTTTAACTTTAGATTGTTCGAGTCTTTCCACGATGAACTTTTCAAGTCTCTCGTCTCTTTCAATCTCCGAAAAGAATTTCTTGAGCAGTGATTCTCGGCTTCTAGTGTTGAGTTCTTCCATACACTCCACAAGGATTAAAAGTAGCTCATCCACAGCTTCTTTTTCCCCCTTTGGTGTCTTTCCAGTCGACGGCGATAAATGAATTCTCTCCTCCGAGAATGAAAAGGAGGAGTCCCAACTTGAGCTTCGATTGTGCGCAGGTTGTGAAAATTGAGGATAGTACGATGGGGGAGGTTCAAGATTAGAAGATTGGACCTGATGAACAATAGTTTTTTCCCCATGGACTGGTGGCTTCGGAAGTTCTAGTACCTTCGGATGGTGAAAATCATTAGGATCCCTTGGTTCTTCAGAAATTGGAGGCTCAAAACTGCATATTGGTCTTGTGGGTTGAGGAAATTGAATGAGACTCGAGCGGCTGCGGGGATCACCCATGAGTATATATTGGTTTTGATCTATGAGAAAATATGTAAACTGCAGAAGATGTGTTTGCGTGAGTTGCAAATGAGGAGGAGGTATGGATGGCTGGTGAGAGATTTGGAGACACAAAGATATCTGTCTCTAGATATATAGACACACCCAGGAGGGTAATTGGTATGGTTGACTAATCAATATTCAAACTCATACGAATCGACCATTGACAATATTCAAACTTCACCCCTTGGGAATACTAAGTCTTTGACGATTCACTCGTTCTATCTTGAAGCGAGCAAGCAGAGTCAACCTTCCGTGAACCTGCAGTAGGTTTACCAACGAAACTTCCTTGCCCCGTGTATTATGAGCTAATTATCATTTTTATACACGAGGCAAAATCAACTTATACACCCCTTCTGTTTTGTGGAATATTGTTTTGTTTGTTACCATTTTTGGAGTTGCTTGTTGGCTATTAACTGGTTGCAAAAATATTAAATTTTTTATTAGTAAGGATTATTATTCCAAATTCTCTGCAACCAAACATTCAAAAATATGTTAAAATATTTCTTTGAAAATATTTTTTGTCTAAACTCATAGAGTGGGTCTACAAATGGAAATTCTCCTTCCTAGAAACTTGATTAATTTTGTTGAATATGTTACTTATTCAAAGATGATAGACACCAAAATTAGGTTAATTAGCCGGACAATATAATGTCTTGTCTGATTCATGAATTCTCATTTCTCTTAATAAAACATTATTAAAATTGTGTCGGCCGTACTATTATAAATTTTATTGTCATCAGCCAAATGTATAATTAAGCATAGAGAGGGTCAAATTCTTGACAGCATCTGTGAAGTCGCAACCAACTGTGGGATTAAATTCAAACATCCCACTTTTACAAGTTACCGAGTTTTCAATACGAACACTGTCATAATTTATGACTCTGCCGCATATAGCTACAATTGGATTTTTAAAATTCTACTGTTACAGCACCTTCTTCATCAACACAACCACCAGAAAAATCTCATTATGAAGATTTATAAAGGTCTACATGACTGATTAATTAGTCTCCTTGTACGTGGAACTATATATTACACCTCTTGCTGTGATAAATTAATTAGATAAAAGCTGGCTTTTTGAGGAGCGTGGTATAGTAATTAAGTGCCAATATTCCTCAATACATGTCTAAGATAGCAACAACTTTCTAATTGATCATTTACCATCCACCAATTTTTCTCCACTTCCCCCTTTTCCATTATAGCTGTAATATTCAGAGATAGTTCTAATGTATATATATATATTTCATCCATGGCTTTTACCAGTGTGCATTTCTCAAAGAGCTCTAACTTTTCAGCAGTAAGTTAGCAACTAGAGCGGATTTAACTTGAATCTACCCATAGAATGGAGGTTGAAACTTTTTCACTTGGTTGAAATTCTCAATGCCGTGGCAGCCAAAATTTTATAGCACGCCTCAAAGATGAGATGAGGTTCATCCTATTGTCATTCATTCCAACTGAAGCTAAAAGGAGGAAAATTTTCTCACAAATTTACAACTTTATATATTTGTTTCAACCAAACTAGCAGAATAAGTTCTGTCTGAGGGGCTGCTGTCAACAATAGCTGCATCACGATGAGCACGGAAGTGACTGAAATGCCAATTTGCCAAATCTTTTGCCCCCGCACGCAGGCTTCAAAACTTTGTTAGCTCAGAATTGGCCTGGTCTTGGAGCTATATTACGGGCCACAAAGGTTCAAAATTGAAATTATTTTATTATTATCTCTTCTGAATATACTTCCTCAGGATAGTGAATGCCATATACATATGCACAACAAATTTTTCCTTGCGTTTATTAGTTTCAGAGTCGCCATGATGCAAATCTGCAGAGTGGTTGTTTTGAACTTTAGGAAGGGGAAAAAAGGATTATAATGAGCAAAGATAAGCATGCGCTGCCTGCACATTTTGACAATTGAGTGTTTGCTGGGGGAAAAAAAACAAGTTTGACCTGCTTTGCAACCACCAGACAACATCTAACAGTCATAGGTAGAAGACTATCCCACCTTAAAATCTTCGTCTATCTTCAAAGGCAACCGTAGTAATATATACACGAGTCCACAACAATGAGTCAACCAGGACCCAATCCAACCATCATTCAACGGCACTCGATGCTAAGAATAAGCCATAAGTTCAAATAATGGTATTGATTAAAATAATCGTCACAATGTAGTATAGTGGTTACAACTTATAATGGATAAAATTTAATTAAAATTTAGGATAGCGACAAATTGGAATTGTCCACGTAAACAAAATAAGGCAGCATTAATAGACGGTGGAATAGGAAATCGTGGTAGCAACTGGCTATTGCTTTCATGAGAAGGTTTCTTAAAACCATGGCTGATGCATTTAATTATCCCAAGTTGCCGTCAAAGCTTTGGTGCTGTGTGCTATTGGCCTGGTGCTACACATCATAATATTTCACATTTTATGCCAATGGGAGTTTCGAGAATTTTTTTTTTCTCTTACTGCTAACATATATATATATATATATATATTCATACTCATATTCTTCACATATATCTTACTATTTTCAATGAAGGGTGTGTTTGGTTGACAAAAAATTGATCAAAAAGTATAATAAAAATAAAAAAAATGTAATATAAAAGTGATATATGGATAAATTTAATTAAAAGAAAATTTAAAAAATTAGTTAAAATTAATAAATTTTTGCAAATTTTGATACCCCAAACAGAGTCGAAGTCTACGAAAACTCATGAAGCTTGGTGGACAAGTTAATTTCTTGTTCTAAATTCACATTTCAACTGAAACCGTATCTTGACGACTTGGTGATGAGTTGGATTGTATTTACTACGAAATTTTGATAAATACAAAATTTAACACGTGCCATATTTTCTTTCAGACTTTTGAGGTAGTGATTGATATTCTTTCATTAGATCATATCTAATGCATATATACATATAGATGCACATCAATCCAAGCATAAGAACAAAGATTTCAAAGTGAAACAAGAATTAGATGACATAGACTTCTTCATTCCTCCACATGGTGACAAGGAAAATGAGGAAAAAAAAAAAAAAGCTAGAGGCACAAAAGTTGAGATATCTGACGATCCAACTAATTAATTGAATGGATCAAGCACATTCTTTTGAGGCCAAGTCCAATAAAACTAAACGTTTGAGCTAGATAAGTTGTACACGCGTTTAATTCTGCTTGTTGGAATCACTGCAATGTTATCTTCGGGAATCAGTCTTGAACTTAGGGCATACGTATGCCTTGCCCGCTTATGAATGCATTGTAATAAACTTAAAATTCACGCTTAAAATTCACGTATGAATATTAAAACACTAAAATCAAAAAAATAAAATTCATACCTGTATTAATCGCAGGCATCTGAATCGTTTAGTATAAATGATGTACACAAAAATTTGCAGCGGATGGTTAGGGTCTCCATTCCTTCTCTTGGTCACAATGACAACTTTCAATGGGACTAAGGTTTTTTTTTTTTTTTTTTTTTTTTAAGAATTAAGAGTAAAGTGGAACCTATCCAATATGTTATATTTATAAACTCTAATAGAGGCCTCTCATTACGAGCTACTATTAGACTCAAGGGCTTACATTAAACCATCCAACTATATCTTATTAATTAGGTGTGTACGAGCTTAACACTAAATTAGATCATAAGAAATAAAGTCCAAATAATTGTCTTACTATAACTGTATTATATTCATTCTTCACCAAATAATTAATGGAAGCCCAATAATATTCTAACATGCATAATACATATTGACATAAATAACTGCAATGTGTTGGCTCAGTTTCTAAATTTAAGCAAACAATTCTTACACACTCAACATCAACTTCAACATTATTCCCTACTTTTAACTTAGCCTCTAACTCATTTGGTTTCCGTTTGTTTTGGAACCCCTATAAGGTAATAGCAACATGAATAGTAGACTCACTGTCAAGCTACCTAGAATTAATAGGAACATTAACTAAATAGTTTTAAAACAAACAAGAGCTAGTGGATTACCATTTCCCTTCTTCTTTTTCTCTAACCAAGCAGTAAACTTTGTGTACTCGTTTCTTTTATGACCCACTTTATTGCAAAAAAAAACACTTGACATCTTTCCTAATGGCAGCCCTATTGGACCTCCCACATTATATGTCTGACCTGTATTATGCCTTTTGGGATCCTGGACCCCCTTACGAGTATGATGATTAGGTTTCTTTTGGTTTTCTTGTTTCTTATGCAAATTGGGTTTAGGTTTGGATACAAGGAAAACACTCTCACTTTTCTCTTTTTAACTTTATCTTCCTCAGCAACACATTTGGTGATAAGCTCATTGAGGGACCAAGTTCCATCATGGGTATTGTAGGCAGTTTTGATATGGCTAAATTTAGTAGGTAAAGAATTGAGGGCATGGATAACAATGAACTTGTCAGAAAGGGTGATTTGAAAGTTTTTTAGTTTGGATTGTATATGGACCATTTTGAGGATATACTCTTTAACCCCACCTACATTATTGTATTTCATATCCGTTAATTCACTCATTGGACTTCCAGCCTTAGCATTATTAGAAACTTGGTACATATTGCCCACAGCAGTAAAGAATTCTTTACCATTGTTAGTGTCAGGCAAACCACTAAGAAGGTGCTCAGATATAGAACATTTCATGGTAATCAGACTCATATGGTTGGATTTTTCCCATTTAGGATAAAACTCATTTTATTCAACAGAACTCTCAGTTGTGGATGTAGGTGGCTCATTCTCATGCAATGCCAAATCAATATTAGCAATTCTCAAAGCAAAATCAATATCTTGCTTCCATTTTTTAAAGTTAGAACCATTCAAAATTTCAATAATAGTATTATTGTTATTCACACCAATGTTAACTGCAAAATACAATAAGAATACAACTAATCAATAAAGTTGGGCAATAAAATTATACTCAAAATAAAATGTGATTTAATCCTTGTGAGAATCTAGCACAGCACTTACAATCCCTCTTTGGGCAGGTTTGCAAACATGTATTAGAATCTCTTTAAGTGAAGCTAAACAATGAGAATACACAAGTTTTTGAAACTTTAACTCTTTTGAGAGATAAATTTTCTAAACTAATGTACCTCTACTCAATACTTCACACAAAGTTCTCAAAATTAAAATATACAATCACCCTATTTGGGCAGGTAATTGGATATAGTAACTTGAGATATCCCAATAACACAAAATATGAGAAAATTTTATAAATTATCATAAATAGACCACTTTGGTGGTAACCATTCATACCAATTCATAAAATTAACTTACTCAAATTGTGATTATATATATATATATATATTTAAATTGTCCAATACACAATTGTGCATTAAACACATATATGCACTTATGTAATCATCACAAATGATGTGTTTTTATATACACCAAGGCACACACTAATTTTAATATAATATTAGTTGCATGCTATTTTATTGAATTATTTTAATATTCAAATGTAAATATTTAATTAAAAGAACACATAAACATATATATATATATATATGCTATATAAATATAAATATTTAATTAAAAGAACTCATAATTATATATATATATATATGTTATATAAGTAATCTATATATATATATTTGTACTTTCCGTAAAACCTCACGCAACCTCACAAAAACCGAAACCATGAAAATTGATTTTTTTTTTTTTTTTTTTTGAAACTATGAAAATTGATTTTCTTAAACCCTTTGTCACGGGTCCTGCACAACTTTTAGAATCAATTAATTAATTAAATTTTTTTTTTCAAGGGTCAAAGGGTGATCACGGGTGATCAAAATTCTCGTTACCTGGATTAGAGCCCAAGTCATAACTTGTGGTTGTGGCGGCCTGCGTCAGCACAGCAATTAAATTTTTTGTTTTTTTATTTTACTTTCTAAAGCAGGCACTTGCGGTACCTTTACTGCTAGGACAAAAGATCAAAAAATCCGTTCTACCGTCAAAACAACAAATCGACAGAATTCACGTCAGCGGAGAAGATTCAAATATCAAACAGAAAAATTTTATTCTATTCAACTTTTGCGCATAATATTTTAAAATAATTTTAAAAATATTTTAGATTTAATTAAAATTTTAAAATTATTAAAAATTAAATTTATAAAAAATTATATTTAAGATAGAAAATTAGATCTGACACAAAATAGGATAAAATAATACTGAGATCAAACAAAACTGAAATCAAATATTTAGCAAAACTAAATCACAAAGGTTCTAAATCCATATGTATTTGGTTCTGATACTATATGTAATAAACTTAAAATTCACATATGAATATTAGAACACTAAAATCAAAAGATAAAATTCATATATGTGTTAATCGCAGCCATCTGGATTATTTAGTATGAATGATGTACACAAAAATTTGTAGCGGATGGTTAGAGTTTCCACTCCTCTTGTTTACAATGACGGCTCTCAATGCGAAAGGCAAGACACTAAGGGTTTTTTTTTAGAATTAAGAGTGGAGTAGGGACTTAAACAATATGTTATATTTATAAACTCTAATAGGATCCTCACGGGCTACTATTAGACTCAAAGGTCTACACTAAGTCATCCAACTATATCTTATTAATTAGGTGTGTATGAACTTAACACTAAATTCGATCATAACAAATAAAGTCCAAATAATTGATTTATTATAACTGTATTATATTCAGTGTTCACCGAATAATTAATGGAAGCCCAATAATATTTTATCATGCATAATACGTATTGACATAAATAGCTGCAATGTGTTGGCTCAGTTCAATTGTAATAAATAGCTGCATATATGTTGGTTGAGTTCAACTGTGCAATGTGTTGGCTCAGTTCAATTGTAATAAATAGCTGCATATGTGTTGGTTGAGTTCAACTGTAACGTGGGTGTATTTATTTTGACAACAATGCAAGGTCAATGGCATAAGCCCCAAAAACGTGTTCTTTTTTATACAGTCATTGAATTTTAAATTGAGCTTCTTCACTGGTTGTGTCTTCTTTGCCTAAATTGTCAATCATTAAACCCATTGAAAAATTTTACCCTAGCCAGCCTGTGATGCCTATAGAAAAAGTCCTCTGATCAAGCTTCATGAATTAATCCTATTCTTCATAAAACTATAGTTGCAATCTTCTAAGCTTAGGCCTATATATATATATATATATACATCAAATATAAATATATTACTTGTTAATTTCAAAATGTAGATTCATCCACACAATCACTCTCTACATATCTTCGGTTGTCTTCAAACCTCAGCAGGAATGAACCAATGAATGGCGGACCAATTTATGTTAAATCAACCTCAACAATTATTTTGAAACCAAGGTTAATTGGTCCAAATTCAACATTAATTTTATCCCCTATGTTGTAGGTCCTTTCAAAACTAAAGTTTACAGCTAACATTCCTGCATGGAGATGAAAGTAATGATTCTTTGGTAAATTTAAAGATCGACTTTGCACATTGATTAGCACATAATTTTTCATATTTGTATATCATTTATGAGTGCTAATTGCAAAGAAAACTTTATTAATATGAGACTCGATTTTATCATATTACTTTCACATACTCGTAATTGTGGTGTTTGTACCATTTCGGGCACTAAAACATGGCGTTTGAGATCTTTAAGACATTATAAGTGCAAGTGGAGTGAAGCCAAAGTAAGAAGGTGCAAATAAAGTGCAAGAATAAGACTTCGGAGTCATTAAGGCATCTCATCGAACGTTTGGCGTGCATTAATCAATTCAAGAATTGAAAACCAAGGCCAAGGTCTTAACACTTTAATAGCAATTCCATGATCTAATTGCACCATCTGGGTATCAATGATGCAAAACAGATAATCCAAAACAGAATGGAAGTAAAGTTACACGACTCAAAAATTATTTGAAAAGTTCACTTCGACATCCTGTTAATGGTTTGTCCATAATGTTTTACTCAGAATTTTGAATTGATGAAATTCTTTGTGAGTTGGAAAAAGATTTAAAAGGTTACAATTTTCGTGGCCGAATCCATCAACTTAAATATCAAAATTGTGCAAAAAATCAAAGACAACAATATACCGTTCGCAGTTGCATTTGAACAATTATTGTTTATAAAGTAGATTCTTAAGGCTTTGGACCTTAGAACAGTTTGAACTTCACATTTCTGTGGATTTTTATCGAAATAATTTATGTTTTCATTTTCATTTATCTCCGTTGAACGGTTTTATTGTTGATTTCATCAAGCTTTCTTATCTAGATATAGATAAATTAAGATTTTGTAATTGGTAATTGAATCATTCAATGACTGGCTAGTTGAACCGATGTTCTTGATTATTTTAAAATCAATTTAGTAAAGTTATAGGATTAGTAATTATACATGGACTTAAGAAATTCGATGACTTATTTAGTTAGCCTTGATTTTTCTAAAAACTCTTGGTAAGTTCATCTCCAGGAGTTTTTGCACATTAATCTAACCAGCACTGTAGATTCTTTGATTAATTTAAAGCTGACTTTTTGCACATGCATGCATAATATAAAACCAGCGCCGTAGAGTATGGATCCAAAAACTAATTAAACTACTACTAATTCCTGCATATGAGGACAACAAACATTAAATATATATTTTATTTGTTTGGCATTTTACTATGCTTTTACAGGAAGCCCAACCCTTGCGGTAGGTTGTCAGAAAAACTACCTGCATTCGGATACAGAAAGGTTTTGCCTGCGCTTTTTTGTTCACATACAGAACATCTGAGATAATTTCTAATCTATGTCATCCTCCACAGTTACCAGATTAT
Source organism: Vitellaria paradoxa (assembly GCA_019916065.1). Lineage (NCBI taxonomy): Eukaryota > Viridiplantae > Streptophyta > Magnoliopsida > Ericales > Sapotaceae > Vitellaria > Vitellaria paradoxa. The sequence continues at coordinate 8,226,584 of CM034234.1, forward strand.
GCTAACTTAGTTAATCATAAGGAAGGGAAATCCAGCATTTCGCTTTTGCCAGTGCTGGACGCTTCTTTGATGCTTGGAACGAGGGGCGGACCTGTGAAGAGGCATCCCCGGGGGATGAGGGAAGTAAACCCCTTAATTTTGGACATGAAATAATCAAAATACCCTCGGTATTTTATCTTTATTAAAAAATAAAATTAATTTAAAATTAAGGTGTTTTGAATTTATTAATAAATTAAGATTAATTCAAAATTTTTTAGTACAAAAGAAATGCACAAAAACTGAGTCTAAGTAATTTTTGTGAACTATAATACATTCTCTCACTAAACTATTGAATACTTTTATATATAATATTAAAAAATATAACATAATAAATTTTATAAATAATTAAACTTAACGATAATTATATATATATATATTTTAGTAATGAGGAATATCCTTATTAAATCTCAAGTTATACTAAAGGATCAGTTAAATCGTTAAATTATTCACTAGTTTAATATCTAATAATAATTTTATATATCTCTAAAAAATATTATTGTTTTTTCTCTATAATTTCAACATAACTCGTTATTCTCATCTTTGATATACCCGATACCCATTTAGTAAAAATCCTGAATCCACCTCTGCGTGGAATAATTGAACCATTGTATGGTTCTCTTAATTCAGCCTTCCACAAAAACCAGCAAATAAATTAAAAAGAAAAAAGAAGAGAGAAGAAAGTTTTATTTTCAGGCAAGGTAGAAATAATCCAATTTAGGTGCAAGCATATAGTTACATTTGATAGGTTCGTGAATGAACAAATTAAATTGAGAATGTGAACTTTTTCACAGATTCCTCCGCAACTTCGCCATAGTTCCCCGCCCCTATTTTGAATCGTTCAAGCTTAATCAGTAGCTCTCCTCCTGGTTTATGAAGAAGGATGAGTTCAGGTTTAGAGTTCATATGTCATTGTATTTAAAATTGACCTTGTCCCTGTTATGTTGGTCTATATTTACAAAGCTCCCTGAGATATAATCACAATATCGAGGAGGGGGGGGGGGAGGGACAACTATTGTGGCTTTAGTTTTAAATTTTGATATGTGGCATTGTTGTTCCATGCATGGGGTATGCATATTAATAACCCCAAATTAATTATTTTTTATGCGGCAAATAATTTTCTTTCTAGCACTATCGCTTCATTTTGGTTGCTTCTATTTTACTCCCCCTCGTGCATGAGTTGCAGTGTGCATATATATTCATTAATATTTGTTTATTTTCCAACTCTCCAAATCTGAGTCTCAATATCTTTCTACAATTAATATATATATATATATCGACTCTCTCCACGTCTTTGAATCGCGCCAACTCCAACCCCAGCATTAATATATATCTATTCTCTCCACATCTTTGAATCGCTCCAAATAATGAAAGCACGAGTTAATAATCTTCGTGGTTGTCAATTAATTAGGAACGTTGGTTGAAACTTTCATTTTAGTGCTAATACACGGCGCCAGCTGTGACAGCTGGATAGATTTGTAATTTTTCCTGGAGCTGGGAAAATTATTTTTTTGAATAATTTAAAACATTTTATGTCATCTTCAACCTACCTGATTGACTAGAAATTATCATATATCAAATTTTATTTCCCCAGCTGCTGCTCTCAGTTAAGGCACGAGAAAGAATACATATATATATATATATATACACATCACACATTATTATTAAAATAATTACAATGCTACTAATTAAATGGTATATATGAGGTGGATTTGTGATTAAAACAAGGAACTGACAATGTCAATTCTGCCTATTTCGATGGATGGAATTTCCAGTAATCAGATTATAACTGCCCAATCTTAAGCATCAGAGGCTGATGTTTTGTTAGAGTATTCTACATCATTTATAAAAAATGCTGGTAAAATATATAAATACAAGAAAAAATCTTACTCTATGAGTTATGTGAAAAATAAACAAATAAACAACAAAAAAAATTGATTTTGCTAAATCCATTTCAACAGCGCGGGTAGCTTAGTTCATTTTTTTTAGTTTAAAAAATAGATATATATTTTTTCCAAATCTAACCTGTCCTAAATTTTTATAAACCAATTTATTTTTCTTTTAAATCTTTTGTTCAACTTAAATTTTTATAATCCAACCTACTTTATCTTTTAAACCATTTATTCAGTTTAAATAAATTTCGAATTTTAAATCTACCCTGATTATAATTATAATGTCCATTGCATGCATTAATCAAACAAGTCAAGAAGCTTAGCTAAAGTTAAATTTGTATACGTTTTATATATATATATATATAAGTGGAATGGGTTGTGAGAGGGATTCTTCTTATCTTTCGTGCCTCTAACAATAGCATGTACCTGAAGGTATAAAAATATAATTTGGTATGTAAATAACTCAAATTTAAATTTATAAAACGAACTTACGCAAAAAAAAGTGTAAAAATAATTTATAAGAATAAAAATTATTACAACTATTATCACATTTTTTAAAATATTAATTTAAAGTTTTTTATATAAAAAATATTCAAAAAATTATGGAAAGAATGAGAAAAAAGAAAAATAATCCTGTCCATTTAGCAAATTCAACCATTAAAAATATCTCAAATTTAAAATTTTAAACTTTCTTATTATATAAATGACATCTTTTATATAAAAAAATATTAATTTAGTGAGAGAAAAAGAAAAATAATCCTGACTATTTTACAAATTCAACAGTTGAAAATATCTCAAATTCAAAATTTTAAACTTCCTTATTATATAAAGTACACATAGTGTAAAAGTGTATGTATTTAAAATTTAAGTTTTAAATGCATTAAAATTGAAATTTTAATTTAAATGCTTATTTTTAATAAAATTTTTAAAATTTTAAAATTTAAATGCATTTTTTAAATAAGAAAATTAGTTAATTTTATCTAATAAGTGTCCACACATTATTTAATAATAATAGATAACATAAGTAAAATATAATTTGTATAATTTTACAAAATATAATATATATATTTATTTGAATTTCAAATTCAAAAGATGCGTTTTGTTATAGATATATAATAAGTGATAACTTGGCGAAGTGATAATTGGGACAAATGTCAAATCAAAAGATGTGTCTTATTATATAGATATTTATTTGAATTTCAAATTTCAAATTTAAAGGATGTGTTTTACTGTATAGATATATAATAAGTGATGATGTGGCGATGATTTGGTGATGACTGAGATAAATGTCAAATTAAAGGATATATTTTATTATATAGATATATAAGCGGAATGGAAAAAGTATACTCCATGTAGACTAAGTTGAGTATATACGTGCAATATTACGTTAGCATAAATTAAAAGAAAAAGAAGAACTAGAAAATACATTCAAATGAGGTAAATAATGTAAACATACAACTATACAAATGAATACAATGTGTATTTGTTCAACAGCTTAATTACTTAATAGTAAGCTCCTGCTCCGAAAATATTCCACCAGAATTTAAATTCCTTGTTCTGAAACCATCAAACGTGGAGAGTAGTTCTTCTGATTCATGTGTGCTCTTCCTCATATTCCTCTTGTATGCCAAAAAAGTATAGAAATGTTTGCAAAATCTGATAAAAAGGCTTGAACATTAGAATTTATAATCTTTTTACCATTAACTTTTCCAATTCAAACTCCTTTTCGAGCTCGGAGAAGAACTTCTTTAGATATAAGTTCCGGGTTTTGACATCCATATTTTGCAGGCATTCTACTAGAATTCTGAGTAACTCATCAACCACCTCTTCTTCATCTGCTGCTGTCAACAGCGGAGTCATTGGTGCAGGGTTCGTATTTGTACCATAACTGAACATCTGTCCGGCGGGTTGAGGAAGTTGCTGCAGGTCTGAATTGTAATTTTGGTATGGCATTCTTTGTGTAGAGAGGTGTGTAAGGAAATTGGATTCCGGACCAAGAGATATATATGTAAATGGATAAGTTTTACCCTTTTTAGTTGACAAAAATTGAAGGAATGTGAACTCTGGCGTTGAAGAACACTGGATGATGTTGCAGGCAAAGCAAAGTACTCGGTGGTAAGCCTTGAGGGTTGTCTCCAATATATATACTTTTTGACGAGATTGATGTAGATGTTTAGTTGTAACTACCAGCTGTCTAGTTGAAATTCAAACATCATTATTTTGACATTGTCCTTTTTTTTTTTTAACCTGAATTCCCAACCTTGAAGACCAAGTCCGAGACTTTACTAAACATGCATTCTTAATGCACGATCGCTTATTTTGACACACTAAGGTCAATATACATTCCACAAGCCTCAGATTCATGCATTTTTCACTGGATCTAATTTCAAATTACTTGGCCTTCTTCACCCTTTATGTTAATCTTTGCCCTAATCGTCAGGCATGACGAAAAATTTTGGCCCATCTGTGTGACGCAGGTCGAAGAAGTCAGCCCCTTCATGAGGTAGATTTGTGAAACTTTCCGAACATTTACCTAATTGAATGCTAGCGAGTATTTCTGAACCTTAATTGGGAGGTTTGCAAAAATGTTGATTCTTAACCATAGGCTTCAATCTTTCAGTTGATATTTTGTGTGATTATGTTCCAACAAATGGCAGTTCCTTTTAGTATCTATTGTTGCGGAAAATCTGGATCACCTTCTGGCAACACCCCTGGTGAACAATAACAAACACGAACACAAGAAAATACACACAGTAGAAGAACACAAGATTTACGTGGTTCAGTTATTTGCCTACGTCCACGGGCACTTAAAGAATAAAATCCATTATGTAAAATATTATAATCACACAATCTTTTCTCTCATCCAATCCCCAATATACTCCACAAAGCAATTTTCTAAGTAAACTCTAACTCCCACCTTAAAAGAGGAATTTAACTAGAGTACAAGCTCGCTATCCAAAACTTTGACTAGTGTGTCTTAAAAAAAGAACCCTTTATTTGTAATCTCACAAGACCCCTCCACTTTTATGAAAAAATCGATATGGGATAGGAGCCACCATATTAACAATCTTCACCTTGACGACTACTCACTTCTTAGGAAATTGAATACTACTAACTCAACCACGAGCCCCAGAGGCTAGGGCTGTCTCCCATCTAGTAACTGGAGACATAAGTCAAGTCCAAGCAATGCTTAAACTTATCTGTTGTAAGGGACTTTGTCAACATGTCTACAGCGTTGCCAGAAGTGTGAACTTTCTCTAGCACTAGTTCACTTGAAGACATCAACTCCCGAATCTTATGGAACCTTACACCTATGTGCTTGGTTTTAGCATGAGACATCTGGTTCTCCGCCAAATGAATGACACTCTGACTATCACAGTGAAGCTCAACTCTACCTTGCTGTAAACCTAACTCTTTAACTAGCCCAGCATCCCACAACGCTTCCTTGGCAGCCTTGGCCATTGCCATATATTCTGCTTCAGTCATAGAAAGAGCAACAAGAGATTGAACCAAAGACCTCCAACAAATAGGCCCTTCTGCCAAAGTGAAGACTTACCCAGTAGTCGACTTCCTGTTATTCAAGTCTCCTGTATAGTTTGCATCCACAAATCCTACAACTGAAGGCTCTTCTTGCTGTTTGCTAAATATAATGCCATACCCTGTGGTACCCCGCAAGTATCTGAAAATCCACTTGACTGCACTCCAATGATGTCTCCCTGGATTAGCCATAAACTTGCTCACCATGCTAACTGCATGTGCCAAGTTTGGTCTAGTACAAACCATCACATATATAGGGTACCTAACTGCATTGGCGTATGGAAATAACTCCATGTCCTTGATTTCATCTTCGGATTTTGGGCACTGACTTGCAGACAGTATAAAATGACCCGCCAATGGTGTGCTCACTAGTTTTTCTTTATCCATGCTAAACCTTTTCAACACCTTCTCCAGACAAGCTCCTTGAAATAACTACAATCTCCCTGAGCCTCTGTCCCTGCAAATCTCCATTCCAAGAATCTTCTTGGCTGCGCCCAAAACTTTCATTTCAAATTCCTTACTCAATAAAGCTTTTAACTTGTTAACCTCAAGGATATTCTTTGCAGAAATCAACATATCATCTACATACAATAAGAGATATATGAAGGAACCATCATCAAGGTGTTTCACATAAATACAACAGTCATACTCACATCGTATGTAGCCAATTCTGATTATGAAAGAATCAAACTTCTTGTACCATTGCCGTGGAGACTGTTTTAGCCCACACAATGATTTCGTTAGTTTGTAGACTAACTGCTCCTCCTCAGGTTGTGAAAACCCTTCCGGCTATTCCATGTAAAGATCTTCTTCAATGTCACCATGAAGCAACATCATCTTAACGTCCATCTGTTCCAACTCCATGTCAAAATGAGTTACCAAGGCCAACATCACCCTGATAGAAGTGTGTCTAATCACTGGAGAAAAGATCTCATCATAGTCAATCCATTTCCTTTGTGACTAACCCTTCGCTATCAAGCGAGTCTTGAATCTTTCAATTTTCTTTTCTGATAAAGCTTCCTTGCATTTGTACACCCATTGACACCCTATCACCTGCTTTCCTTCTGGAAGCTCCACCAACTCTCATGTTTTGTTCTTATGCAGAGACTTCATCTCCTCTACCATAGCTTGCATCCATTTGCTCTTCTCCTGGCTACTGATAGCCTCTTGAAAAGTAACTAGATCCCCATTACTAGTAACAAGTGCATAAGAAACTAAATCTTCAAAGCCATACCTAGTCGGTGGTTTGATAGTACGTTTGGTCCGCCCTGACGCTAAACTCTGGTGATGTTGCTCCCTTGAACTAGAAGTTTGCTCCTTCAAACTAGGAGCCTCTAAATTCTAAGTAGAAATGTCCTTAACTTAACTCTCTATCTCTACCTGCACCACTTGTTTGCTAAAATTTTTGCTCTCTGTGTTCTGCTTCTCTTGTGACTAGTACTCTTCAACATAGACTTTTCATCAAATACCGCATCCTTACTGATCACCACCTTGTTTGCCTTAGGATCCCAGAGCTTATGCCCCTTGATCCCTTTCTCATACCTGAGAAAGATACACTACCGCGACTTTAGGTCAAGCTTAGACCACTCATTACTAGAAACATGCATGTATGCGAGAAACCCGAAGACTCTCAACCAGAGTAGTCAACCTCCTTCCCTGTCTACACTTCATCTGCAACCTTCCTTTCTAGTGTAACCCTTGGTGATTTATTAATTAAGAAAAAAGCTATACTAACTTCTTCTTCCCAGAAGTTCTTTATAAGCCCAGCATTCAACCTATAACATCTTGCCTTGCCAACAATTGTTCAATTCGTCCTTTCTGCTACACCATTCTGCTACAATGTCTTGCATACTGTGAAGTGTCTCTTTATTCCTTGTTACTCACAAAATTGCATGAACTCTTTTTTTTTTTTGTACTAAGTGCTATTATCTATCCTCAAACACTTTATTTTCCTCCCAGTTTGGTTCTCTGCTGCAGCTTTTCACAGTTTGAACTTGGCAAACACGTCTGATTTATGCTGCATGAAGTAAACCTAAACTTTTTTGGAGAAGTCGTTAATGAATGTGATGAAATACTGATGTCCCTGTCGTGATACAACTCTCATTAGCCCCCAGACATCTGAATGGACATAATAAAAAATGCCCTCTATCTTGTGCGTAGCTATCTTGAACTGTGCCTTGGTCTGCTTTCCAAGAACACAATACTTGCAAAAATCAACCTTGCAAGTCTTCATGCCCTTATGCAAATTTTGCCTATGTAGTTCCAACATGCCACGTTCCCCTATATGCCCTAACCGGATATGCCATAAGATTGTGTTATCAGAATCAGACTCTACCATGGCAACTCCACCTACAACTGTACTCCCTAACAGTCTGTAGATATTCCAAGGAACTTTTTGCCCTTTCATCACCACCATCACCCTTTTTGAAACCTTTATTGCCCCAGCCTCAGATTTAAAACTAAACCCGTTTGAATCTAAGGCACCCAATGAAATAAGATTCTTCCTAAGATCAGGAATATATCTTACATCACATAGGGTTCGTACCACACTATCAAACATATAGATTTTGATATTTTCAATCCCAAAAACTTTGCATGAAACATCGTTACCCATCAGAACTGAACTAGAATCTACTAACATGTAGGTGTCAAACCACGTCTTGTTTGGTGTCATATGAAAAGAACACGCCAAATCTAGCACTTAAGAATTTATGAGATGATCTGAACCAGATGAAACTGAAAGCATGTCGTTGTCCTCCAAGCCATTCTCTACAACATTTGCAGACTTTGAAGCGTTTTTATTCCTGCCCGTAGTGGCTCTTTTTGCCGCACTTGAAGCATCGAGGATTTTTTTTCTTCCTTGACTTGGACTTTGAATTTTATTTTCATTTGATTTCCTTTGTCTGCTCCTTCCTCTATCTTGCTTGTCCTTCACAATCAGACCTTCTCCCTGATGATTCTCGTCACTTTACTTCCGCCTCTGTTGAAAGCCTAACAAGGCTATTGTTGTCACGCCTTGGATTCCATAACCCGAGCACATGACTAAAAGAGCACATTATACACTATTTAACAATTCTCCTTACTACACATCAAAGCCAGACACACATGCTATGGGGCAAAATTAATGAATGAATAAATAAACTCATACTTAAATCTAAATAAATGTCCTAGTCAAACTAACTAGGCAACAAAGTTCCAAAACAAAATTACAAACCTCTAAAACCAAATATTTTTCCAAAAACTAAATAAAAGTAACTAAATATTCACCTCGCAAATAGAGGCTTGTTACAATTCACCAAAATAATTTTTTTTAAAAGAAAAATCTAAATAAATTTCTAATTTTCAAATCGAGTAGGTCCAACACATGACTCAAAATCATTACCTACATCACAAACTATAAGAGGATGAGCACTAATAGCACGTGTACCCGAAACCCTAAAAATAATATAAATGCCATAATGTACTAGCATGCTACCAAGTGAAATATCACTGCAAACAACAATCCCAAATACGAAATTTAATTCATTTATTAATTCATTTTCTTTACAACTTAATCGTATTAACATCACATAACACATCAAAAGAAAAATAATTTGATCTCAAGGTACTGCTACTTGGTTGTCTCGCAAAAACAGAACCCAACCAATATACACTATTCTTTGGTATCTACTTCGTTGTCCCGTAAAAACAGGACCCAACCAATATACACCATGTTTCGATGTCTGCTTCCTAGGTCAAAACCTTAGGAATAAAATATGCCACCTTTAGGCATCTGCATCGTTCATAGGTTACTAGCCTACTAGTCTTGATTACCACCCTGCACGAGTTTCAGGACTTTTAACCCTTGGGTGTGTATACCCAATTCAAAATTTCGTAATGTGTTGATAGAGGATCCCAAACAATTGATCAATCAATCAATCAATCAATCAATCAATCACACACACAAGAATGTAGAATGCGAGACAAACAAAAACGAGGAAACCCACGAAAGGAAATCTCAAACAAAACTTTCGCTAAAATAAACACACGTTAGTTACAAACTCAACCCCTCGATAGATCGACTCCTCAAATTTATACTCTAGTTGACGTTTGCTCGAATCCTCGATTCACCAACTCCTCTAGTGAAAGCCCTTCAACTCCTTGAAGGCACAAGACTGACTTCTTAGTTGCTTTGCTGAATCCACAGTAATCACAAATCTCAAATCCGAACTTAATCGGATTCAACACGAACAATAAAGACTAAGTTGTGGAGAGAATGATCAATCTTTAAGGCTCACAATCTCATGTGTATTCTTTCAGTATATGTGTCTCTCTTTTTGTGTCTCTGTGAACTTGAAAACGCCAAGAGATATTTATAGACAAACCAAGGTGGCTAGGGCTATTGAAGTGGTGTGTAGCTGAAATTCCATCTTGACACCCTGTCACTGTTTTGACCATATCTTTTCACTCACAATTCAGATAGACTTGATCCTTTTGGGTTGGAAAGAAGACTCAAAGGGCTACAACTTTTGTGTTTTAGCCGAAACCTGAATCCATCATTTTCGAGGTCAAAATCGTGTTGGAAGTTGAGAAGAGAAAGCTGTCATGCTGGTACCTCGCGGCAAGGGCGCACCCGCAGCCTTCCCGCACGACTTAATCTCTCTCAACTTTTTCCACGGCTAAGTACGGTCTTCCTGCGTTTTTCCTGCATTATTCAATTCCGAACCTCTTCAGGACTTCTAACCACTTTGGAAACTTGATTTTCAATCTTTTCAAGACTTCCAACCCCTTTGGAAACTTGATTTTTTGAGACCTTTTAGAGTTCTAATCGACTTAAGACTCCAGTGTCTTAGCCTACACTAAGTCTAAAGTACATACAATTCTATTTGATCATGGATTTGCCAATTTAAAAGTTTTAGCCTTAACACTAATATTTTTAGTACCCCTTTACCCAAACAAAACACAACATTAAATTTTATTTTTATATCCACATTAAATAATTTCTTCATTTATTTCAAATTTTTATATATAAAAAAATTATGAATAAAATTTTTCTCAATTACATGGATTTCATGAAATGTCTTCAACTTGTAACCACTGCCTATTCATAAAATTTCCTAAAACAAACTAATGGGCGAAACAAATCCAACAAATATGTCATCTCTATTCAGTCATGTTAAGAAAAGAAAAAAATTAATACATAAATAAAAGCAAAGAAATTATCAAACAATTACTACCAACTTTACCGTGCGTGAATTGATTATCGAAAGAAAGAGTTTAATAAATAAATATTTAAACAATTCATAAAATAAAATAAAATAAAAAAACATCATTGTTAAACCAAAGACAACTCCTCAGTTAATTTATTTCTATAAGAAAACACACACACACACACACACACACACACACACACACACATATATATGTATTATATGTAATTAATTACCTGCCCAGTGCATTAACCAATGTGAAGTACAATTGATTTCAATCATTACTACAAGAGCATTTATATATATTTATGTGTAATTATTCAATTGCCCAGAGCAATAACCAACGTGAAGTACAAAAAAAAAAATTGGAAGATTAATTGCTTAGGAACATGTGTGTGTGTGTGTGTGTGTAAATTTAAATAAAAAGGTTTATGAATTCATCTGCCAGAATTAACTAATATACATATACATATATATATATACATACACTTAACAATAAAAGCTCCATCCCTTACTTCTGAATTAACTGATGTTATATATATATATATATATACATACACTTAACAATAAAAGCTCCATCCCTTACTTCTGAATTAACTGATGTGCCGTGATTTTCCTGCAACCGTCTCATCTCTCTCTCTTTCTCTCTCTTTAGGATTTTACATCAAGGTATATAACACACATATTTATAGCTGATACTCAAATAATAAGACAGCCCTAATAATATTATTTATTACAAACTCGCCCCTAAGGTTAAAAAAATAATAATAAATTATTTGTTTTCCCTAAATTTTTAGGTACAACCCAAAATTTTAAATAACAAACTAAATTTAAAAAAAATAAATTATAAATCAAACTAAATTCAGGTCATTACAGTTGTGATCTCGTCATATACAAGAATCTCTTTACCATATGTAAGCCTTGTGATCAAATTTTCATACACCGACAAATCTAGTAGTGAGTGTAGTAACATGATAGCCTTGTCTTCGTCTTCTAACCTCACTCAATTTGTGTGTACTCTCTCAAGTATAAAAGGCGGTCGAAGCTCTAAACTAGGTGAGTCTTAGGTCATATCCACAGGGAGCAAGTGTAGGTGATTTCATTCAAAAACTCGTGTTGAGAACACTTGCAAAGAATAATGAAAAAAAAAAAAAGAAAATCTTTTTGGATTTCTGAGGTTGATTTGCGAAACACTTTGTATACAAACTTTTTATTCAATTTAAAACTCTGAAAAAGACACACTTTTTGATTTTCAAGAAAATGACTTTTGTTTGGAATACTTGGTTTCAATCTATTCATGTAGTGGCACCCGAATGTTGATTTGGATATCACTTACGCAACCCTACATCCACACATGTGGTGTAAAGTTCAAAGATTTGGCTTTGAAATTGGTGTAAGTAAAAATGCTTAGAATTAGGGTTTTGAAGTGAAGTTCGAATTCATCGGGGCATTGAATTAGTTACCTGATATGCATGAGTATCAACTCATAACCAGGGGTCAATTATAACACAGGTGATTCGGTTTCAAAATTTAAACCTAATTTCTAAACTTTTTCTAATTCATAAAAAAAAAATCTCATTTTATTGAAGAATATGTAATCCAAATCAACATCAACCACTACAATCCTAGATTGAAACCAAGGATTAAAGCTTAGCCTAACATGCTTAAGTTAACAATAATATGAATAAGAAACAACCATGCAAATTTTTTAGAGAATCAAACTTGATAAGAAATCCAAAGACAAGACAGAAAACTACAACGAAACAAAAAAAAATAATAGAAAACGAAAACAAGAAAAATTAACCTATTTTGAAAACCAAAATAAAATCACTTACAATCTCGTAACCCTAGAAGGAAAAGAAGAACTTTACACTTGAAATCAATGTAACTTAGATAAAACTTCCTCTTCCTCTTTTAATCTGATATTCTTTTTTTTTATAAATGTTTTTACTCAAAGGTAACATTGGTACATCCAATAGAATAAAGAAATCTAATAGTCAAAATTGACGGGCGCCCATGGTAGGTGGGGGCGCCCCTGAAGGACATCTCCCAACTGTTTGATAAAATCCCTCAAAAAGCAACCAATTTCCCTTCTCGGTGGGCGCCCACCTGATTTAAAGTGGGGCGCCTATGACCACTGAAGGGCGCTCATGGTTGATGAGGGGCGCCCGTGGGAAGCTTCTTCCAGTTGTTCGATAAAAGTCTCCTGAGACCTTAGCTTTTCCTTCAAAAATCACCTCTCGGCGGACACCCACCTGATTTAGGGTAGGACACTGGGTGGGGCGCCCATAGCCTATGTGGGGCGCCTGTGGTGTATGAGGGGCGCCCATCAAATCCATTTTCAGCTCTATCTTCACATCCTTTCCTATTTTAGCTCATGTTTGCTTTATTTCTTCTCAATTTAGTCACGTAACCCTACAAAATCCCATAAGTTGATCAATATTCACATTTAATGGTAACAAATGGAATTTCTAATAAATAACTCACCTATGAGTAGCCATAGAGCCATGATAATAAAACAGAAGATGTGCACAATCATCTTCGAACTTGACTTCCACTCTCTTCAAATCCCCAATGATTTGATTGAACGCATTGATGTGCTGGTTTAGGTCTAAGCCTTCCTTCAAGCGATATAGCTTTTGCTTAAGATAGAGCTTGTTCATAAGAGACTTAGACATGTATCTTGCTTCAAGATTCTTCCATACCTCTGCTAGCGATTCCTTCTCAATAACATACTGCATCACATCATCATCCAAACATAATCTAATTGTAGCCACAGTCTTTTCCTGAAGTTCAAATCAATCTATTTCTTCTATCTTTTTAGGCTTCGTCGTTGCCAATGCCTTTGCCATTCCTTATTGCACCAACAGATCCTTTACCCTTCTCTGCCATAATCCAAAATTCCCCGTAACATTGAATTTGTTAACTTCGAACTTTGTAGACAAAGAGCTTCTTGACATTTTTCCTTGTTGAGTTTCTTACCGGTGAAGTGAATAATATCGACTAAGTAAGTTCTCAGGATTGATTGGAATGGTCACATTAATCCCACTTAAAACCCAATCTCCTAGACAGAACTTTCTTAGACTTATACAAATCCATACTATTACCAAAACTCTATGAATACTACCATACTAAGTATGTTCCCAATAAAGATTGGAGGGGTCACACTAGTTCCACTTAAAACCCAATCTCCTAAACAGAACTTCCTTAGACTTTTACGTATCCACACCGCACACACCAAGGCAACCTGAGCTCTGATGCCAATTGTTGTTGCGAAAACCTTGGATTACCTTCTGGCAACACCCACCCCTGGTGAATAATGGCAAACACGAATACAAGACACACAGTAAAAGAACACAAAATTTACGTAGTTTGGCAATTTGCATATATCCACGGGCACTTAGAAAAGAAAATCCACTATGTAAAATATTACAATCACATAATCTTTCCTCTCATCCAATGCCCCAATACAACCCACAAAGCAATTCCCTAAGAAATTTAACTAGAGTACAAGCTCGCTACTCAAAAGAACCCTCAAAAGAAGAATTTAACTAGAATATAAGCTCGCTACCCAAAACTTTGACTGGTGTATTTTTTTCAAAGAAAAAAACCCTTTATTTATAATCTCACAAGACCTCTCCACTTTTGTAAGAAAACTAATGTAGAACAAGAGCCACCACATTAACAGTATCCATGATAATACATATCTTAGGTATGCAGCTTGGCAGTCAATTGAATTGTATGATCATACAATTTTTTTTTCCTCCTCATTAATGTTGTAGCAAGCGCATATTCTTCAATATTAATTAATTAATTATTTATTTTTATTTAAATTATAATTGTAAATGCGAAATTGAATTTTCCGAACAATTTAAAACATTTTGTGTGTCATCTCCAACTAATTAATCTTGTCTAATTAATAACAAGTTGCATATAACTACATATATTTTTCCCCAGCTGCTGCAGTCACTGATGACATTAACAAGATATATATAGGAAATTAAGTGATGGGAAAACAAACGCAGTAATTGGCGATTAGAAATGCAAAACGATTATCTTTTACAAGTTGGTTAAATTTTTAGACAGAAAATATCAAGCAAATATGCAACCATTAGGATTTAAAAACCACTCATAACAATATATAAGTAGATAGTTAACTCTATATATAAAGAATAATATACTTGGAAAACTATAGATTTGCCTAACGCTCTGGTATATGTCTTAATTTTTTGCGGTGTTTGGTGGGCAAAAATTTAGCCCAAAAGTACAGTAAAAATACAAAAATTTAATGTAAAAGTGATATATAATAAAATTTGATTAAAAAAAATAAAATTTTATAAATTCTGATTGTTTTTTATCAACCAAACACCCCCTATATATGGCAACTATCCCTCCCATGTCTGTCCCCAGCCAATTAATGACTGGCTTCGCATTTAAGCTGAATCAGTTTTTTGACACTCCTTTTGAATGGATAATGTTTCAATTTTCATTATACGCTAAGTTAATCTGTTTAATGTAAAACTTTTTTTAAAATATAATTTTATTTTTATTTTAAAAGAAAATATTTTTAAACATAAAGCAAAATTGTTTTTTTCGAAAAACATTTTATATTAAACTATCCCCTAAGTTTTATCCCCCCCCCCTCTTTTTTTTTTCCGTTCACACTGATTGAACAGAGATATTTCAATTCTAGGCCTTCCTCGACATTTAAGCGATTACAGAATTCTAGTTTCATTACTAAAAAAGTCGAAGTAATTTAATAGTTAGTTTAAGATTTATGATACATATATGTTTATTACATATTGTTGCTTCTAAAGCCACTATTTTACCCTCCATTGTAAACAACCATGGGGTCATTATCGAATAGATGGGGCAATGAACTAGTAATTTGAATACTACAAACATTCATTCCATAGACAGAGCCCAAAACAGGGATATGTAATTGGATACTACAAAGCAAATTGTAGACATATATATATATATATATTGTATTTGAGGCAGTGTGGATGTGTGCTAATTTTCGTATCATGTTGAATTTTAATTTAATGAATTTAATTAGCTGCATTAATTTTATTAAATTAATTCCAAGGATATATGTTACGACCTTGAGAATTTAGATATATACATCGATGAATAGTATTTCAGAAAAAAAAAATGAAGAACAAGGAAAATTTTGGTGCATTAATGAGATATAAAAATTACCGACATATTAAAAATATATATATATATTGCAAATATGGCTGACAATTTAGGGACGTGACATTTAACTTCTAATTCCACGTACCATTGTCGGCATTTCCAATATTGAAAGTGTCAGAAATACTATTGGGGAGTGCTGTGACCTTTGGAGAAAAGTAAAAGTTATTAAACAATAATGTCATTAATTTTATTATTTTAATCTTATCCGATCATTTGAGAAGTAGCCTCGACTCAGCTTTGATTTTGTCCAATTGTGACCTACACCTATGGGCTACTACCAGTTCTTAAAAAAAAATAAATAAATAAATATTATCTTAGCGCAGGGAACAAGACTGTCAATATTACACTCAAGCTGTCCATATGGTTTAGACTGGTTGGTTTGATCAATTATTATGCCCTTCTGGCTGGACCACGGTAGATGGCAAGGCCTGGCCAGCCGGTGCCTTATCCCCCATCATCAATTGTTGCACATGAGCGTGTATATATATTATTGTTATCATGAACACTTATTACCATCAATATATATATGGTGATATATATATATATATATGTATATGTATGTGTGTATATATATAGGGTGTATTTAGAGTGAAAAAAAATAAAATGTGATAAAATGAAATAAGTTGTAAATTCGTAATTCGTGCAATAAAATAAAAAATAAGTAATTTTTAAATATTTTCAATATTTTTTATTATTTTTTAAAACTTTTTGTTATTCCAAGCCAAACAAAGGCGTAATAGCTACCTTACTTGAAAAAATGAAAGCTTGCAACGTTAATATATTGTACACCCGGATTTTCAAGTTGACTATTAACAGAACATGCAGGCGGCCTTATATGTGTTAGCCGAACAAGTGTCTACCACAACAAGGATATTTGAATACAATTCCAGTTCAAGGCCTGAAGTTTCAAAGGTATTATTATATTCGGTGTGTTTGTAATTGTATAAAAGTGTATAAAATAAAATAAAATTGTAAAAATAAATGTTTCGTAATTCGTACAGTGAGTGAAAAATTTTAAATTTTGTTATCTCGTAATTCATATTTGTAGAGATTTGTAAAATTTTTTTTTATTTTGTAGAGCTCCAAACGGAACCATTGTGGCTTTCCCACCACCTGGTTCAATTAATGTTTAGACAGGTGGAAATCCCGCTTTAATTTTGGTGTCCATGTGCACAACTTGCTTCAGATCAAGGGTTTTCATGAATCACAAATTGTCACATTTTCGGTAGGCAACATTCCAGTTTCATTTGAGTACTACAGAACTATAGGATTTATATATCCATAAATATCTCTCACTGATTGATCAACATAACATGCATCATCATCCTCCATAAGATATTAGTAGATATTTCAGCCTCACAGACAACCCCCCCCCCCCCCAAAAAAAAAAACCTTAAAACTTAACAAAATAATTGCATAATGAAGTACTAATTAAAATTTTCATGTTCAATTTTTTTTTTTTTAACGTACGAGTACATTTAACTACTAATTACTACTTCCTTTGCCTTGATCATTAATATAACCAATCATGGTATAGTAGGTTTGAAGGACGGAAAGAACAAGGAGGACAAACGCAGCCAAGGCAGAGATGAAAGACCAAGGGCTGCGGAAGTAGGTATACCTGAAACCCGCCCACTGAACATGCCAGCCATTTTTGTAGTACTGATTCACCTCCTGGAACAACGTCTGCAAGTAACACATCTCGATGTCGAAGGTGATGTCTTTCCCCAAATTGTTGATGAACCTGGCCACCTCGGCATCGGTCCCGAAGTAGTTGTCGATGATGTTTTGGTCGGAGAGATACTCCACGTCCTTCGCCGTGTTGACGAGGTAATCCAGGAACGTCACGTAAGCCGTGAAATGCTTCGTGCAGCTCTTGTAACACTGCTCGAACGCCACGCAGTTTGTCAAGAAACAGCTCATGAAGTCGTCGATGGCCACCGTCGGCATCTCGATGACGCCGTGCCTGAACTTTATGACTAAGAAACTCTCGGCGTTCCCGGGCCGGAGCTTTATCCCGGCGCGACGGAGGTTCGAAATGCATTGGATCACGCGAGTGGGAGTAGAATGACTGCTTTTTTTAGGCTGGTCATGTTCAAATTCCTCCGGCGGCGGCATGAGAGTTGATCGGAGGAAATCGAGCAAATGTTTACTGTCGGATTTGCTGTACTTTTCAATCACTTGGTCGGACCTCTGCAGAGTGTAGTTGAAGAAGTGGAGGGCGAGTTTGGACAAAGAAGGGCCGGATTCTTCGCCGGGCATAATCGATAAATCGAATAACCGTTGAAGGATGAAAAAGGGGATTTGATTTTCGAGTCGAATAAAATCCCTCAAGAGAAACGAGTAAATCCAAGACATGGATATAAGCGGGTCGTGCGGTTCGACCCCAACTACCTTCCCGATGATGCGAAAGATTTCGATGACGAAGCAACCGTCGAGCACCAGCATCTCTGTGAACTCATCGGCGTCCAGATGAATGGTTTCGGAGTAACACCGCCTGGCTTTGTTTTCGAGGGGTTGAATAGCCTTCAAGTAGTCTTCTAAGGAGAGCCCTTTGCTCTGTGTTCGATTCAATAGGGAGCCTAAGAACCTCCACTTGTGCTCTTGAATCATGTCGAGGTGCGCCTCGCCGTGGTGGTAGGGACCTATGGAGACTATGTGGGGCTGGTAGGATCGGCCGTTGATGTCCATTAGGCTTTGGGGGACTCTGAAGATGCAGCAAGAGCTGTGACCCGCCCATTTGCTTAGCAAACGGGGCGTGCCTGAGATTTTTTCTTGCATTGATTCCAATCGATCTTTCTTCACTTCCCAGACTTGGATGACTTCATCTCCTCCTCCTCCTCCTCCTCCTGGACTGCTTCCCATCTCTATTGCTTGAAATTGGGTCCTAATTGATTAAAAAGAACTTCCCCCCCCCCCCCTTTTTTTTTTGGCTTGCTTGTGCAGAACTGTGATTGAGTTTTTATGGAAAACTTGAACGGGGAAATGGGGAGACAGGAGAGGATGGTAGTATTGTTGATACTCAATGGTTCATTGCCGATCACTCGCTCACACAATTGGGGGGTCGATTGCTTCTTCTTGTGGGACTCTTCTCTATTTAATGAAAGGGTAATAATGCCATTATCATATATAATCTGAAAAGCTTTTTTCGGCTTTATTTATTATAAGGTCCAGCTGCATCCTGCCAGATTGCCCCCTCCGCTTTCTTCCCCCCTTGGACAAAACATTTACAAATTAATTATTAGTCAAAATATCAAAAAAATTAAATTTGTTAATATATAAATTAATAAAATATTAAAAATAAATATTGCAATATTAACCTTTTAACTTCTAAACATATACCGTAAAATTAAAAAGGATATTTTTGTGATTCTAAATTTAATTGAGATAAAATTTAAACTATTTTATCCGAATTTCCATTTCGGATTCCATTACATTTTAACCTTTTTTTACCACCCCTGCTCTATTAAAATTAGGATAAATGGAATCTCTCACTTTAACCACAACCACACCCCCGGGTACTTGTGAAATTCCCTTTTTAATTGCGTTTAATTTGCTGATTTTCTTTGAAAATTATTTACCTTTTACCTTATTACACGAATTACGAATTCATAACCTATTTTACTTTATTTTAGGGGTAGAAACGAATCGAGCTGTTCGCGAACTACTCGAGCTCGGCTCGAAAAAAGCTCGACTCGAGCTCAATTCGTGAGTTAAACGAGCTCGAACCGAGTTTGGTTATTGGCTCGTTTTGGATTCGAGCTCGAGCTCGAGCCTAGAGAAGCTCGGCTCAAAAGCTCGCGAGCAGGCTCGGTTAGAATAATATATATATTTTTAATAATATTTTTATATTTTTAATAATATTTTTATTATATTTTTTAAATATATTATATTTTAAATCAAAATGACGTCGTTTTGGTTTAATCGAGATATTTGCGAGCCTAACCGAACCTAATTTCTTCTTTATCGAGCCGAGCTCGAGCCTATATAAAAGCTCGAATCGAGCTCGAGCTCAGTATAAAAAGCTCGAGCCGAGCTCAAGTATATTAAAGCTCGGCTCGACTCGGCTCGTTTCCACTCCTACTTTATTTAACTTTATTTCACTTTCTATAACCATAGTGATTTTGATCAAATGGTTGACTTGATCACGGGTGGAAAACGATTGTTGGGTTTGGGTACCGTAGTTCGCCTGCTGGCTGCCCTGAAGTTGGAACTATTCTAAAGCTAGTTTTGAATTAATGGCGGTTGGAGCATCCATTCAACCATATTTGCTGGGCTAGGCTTTTCAAATTCATCGATCAACGTCAATTTGCAAATTAATTCTATCCAAAAAATATATCAAATTCTGTTGAAAGTTCAACCGCCAGAAACTTTCCAATAATCCCAAAATTCGTCCAAACAAAGAGCTCTGATCCAAACGATCGAATCAACTAAAGACATGTTTAAAGTTTTACAAAATTTCAAAAATTTCTATAAAATCTTATAAAATTTAAAATTTTTTACTTACTATATAAATTATAAAACTATAATATTCATAAATTTATACTAATTTTTACAAGTTCAAATACCTTCCAAGAGCGAGTTCTCCAAAAAGTAAGAAGGTTTTCCTCTTAATTACTTAACTGCAAGTTTTGATTTTTCACCTAAAACAGGTTAGAGAAGATTAGCAGTGTTTGAGTTCAATTTGGTTTCAGAATTTTACCAATGCATTTCTTTAGATGAGTAGTGTTTAAGTTTGAGCTAAACTCAATTTTCTACTTTTTATTATTTTTTGAAATTTCATACTCCAACAAAAAAAAAAAGTATTAGATGTCATTTATGAAACTAGAAAAATGCATGTGCGTTACACGTGTATATTTATTCTTTTATACATCTAAATTTATAAAATAAGCTAATAATAAAAAATAAAAATATTATTTTAAAAAAATAAAACCTACATTGAAATCTTTATTTCTTTTTTATATTAAGTTATGTTGTAACTTCATTCATATGTTCAAATGAAATGTCCATTTCTTTCACTTTGCCATCTTCCTCATCTATGCGGCTAATTATATTTTCATGTGTATTTGTCAATAATAATTTTGTACCATTTATTCGTTTTGTTAATACCAATACTTTTAATAGTACGAATATGTTTTCAAATTAAAACTGATTTGTATTAATATAAGACTTGACTTTTTGAACAATCCTTTCCATAAGATAAGTCTTATGGAATAATCTTTTTTTTCCCCCTTTTTATTACTTTGCGATGAATATGATTAGTCTTATAGTGATTTTTTAAATTTTTTATTTCATAAGAGCCTGATTGGTTTTATTGAAATTATTTCCTTCTCGAAACAAATAGGGATTATTGTCAAAATTTGTTTAAAATTTTGCATTTTCAATATGGGGCATAGCATAGAATGAAAATACCAATCAACCAAATCCCATTTTGCTATAAATTGAATGATTTGTAGATAAAGAAAAACTGCTTCTCCACATAATATATATGCACTAAGAAAATCATATTCACAATTTGCAAAAATGGTAAGTATGATAATCAAGATCAAAAGCCCAAATATTTTCTATTTTTTGCTTTCTTTTTTTGTTTTCTATTTTTTTTTTTTTGAACTCATTTTTTATTTTGTACTTTTGAAAATAAGAAAAATAATTTAAAACTCATTTGATTACTTGTATTTTCAAAATTTATTTTAAAAAACAGAAAATGAGTTTACACATGAAATGAAAAATAATAAAAAGTTGTTTTGAGAGTTTTTAACCCAAAATAAGAAAAAATAAGAAAAATCTCAAAATAATGAAAATAGAAGATTTTCTATTTACTTATTTTGATATTTTTAACATATAAAACAAAAACAAAAACAAAAAATAGAATAATAAACTAAATGCCACCTTAAAATTAAAATTTAGAATTAGAAAACAAAAACAAAGTCGAGAGAAAAAGAGAGAGAGAGTCTTGATGAAAAGCCCAACACCACACACTATAAAGACTTTGAACAAGAACAGTTAGCTTTTATCCACTTACCTACAAAGGTCAATGACAGAGTCACTGTCACCATCATCATAAAGAACTTAATTAAACAACAATTATACTCGTAAAGAAATGCAATATACCGAAAATCTTAATCAAACTCCGATATTTAAAGAGAAGAAGTGTAAATCAAAAAAGAAAACCCTAAGCAAGTCTCATAAAAAATCCAAATTCCACAATGCCAAACTACCTTTACAACATAAAATCAATCCAATATAACTAATATGTTAACTTTCTAAAAGTAATAATAAAATTAGAATTGAAAATTTAACCGTAGTTGTAGCTGAGAGTAGCAAATTCATCAAATTTCAAGCCCCAACCTTTCTTCCATTCGAGTGTCGTATTTTGTTCATGAAAATTTTTGTCATCGATCCAAATGGATTACAATTACAAAAATATGAGGTATACCATTGATTATTGATTAAGAAAGATGGTAGAGTTTCAATACATACATATATATATATATATATATATATATATATATATATTGGTGTATTCATGTTTATAATTATGAAAAATTAAAACTTAATGAAAGATTTAACAATTGATTGCAGAAGATGGAAGGTCTTGGAAGTTTTGGACAAAATGACAAAAAAAAAAAAAACTTGTTTAAAAAAAAAAGATATTATGGTTAAGAAGGATGGAAGGTCTTACTTGGAAAAATGAATAGGTTCAAACTGAGAGGGGCTAGGGTTCAAGCATATTTAGATTTATTTCACCAAATAAGGATAAAATAGTTAAAAAAAAGTTTTACAATTATTTAATTTTTTTATAGTAGCATAGATATACACATATATCACAAAAATTAATTTTTACGCAAAAACTTAATTATAAAAGTGGCATAATTTGGCGAGTTTTATTCTTCCACAAGATATTAGAAATTAAATTATAAAGTCAACTACTCCCATATTAATAAAATAAGAAAAAAATAAAGCATTAATTTTTTTTTTTTTGGATAAACATTTTTCATTAAAAAATTATATAATTTAATTATTTGATTTATAAAATCTATTGAGGTCTATGCTCATAAATTTGTTATTAGATGTAGGCATATATATATTGGTGTGTATATATTTATAATTATGTAAAATTAAGAAATAATGAACGTGTTAACAATTGATTATAGAATATAGAAGGTCCTAAGTTAGGAGTTTGAGCAAGATTATTCCAAAAAATAGAGTGGTTGATATAACCTGCTTGAGAACATTAGCATAAAAATTCCGAGAACAAAAAAACATTTT
The DNA here is from genome assembly GCA_019916065.1 of Vitellaria paradoxa. NCBI lineage: Eukaryota > Viridiplantae > Streptophyta > Magnoliopsida > Ericales > Sapotaceae > Vitellaria > Vitellaria paradoxa. The sequence goes on from CM034234.1 coordinate 8,249,706, forward strand.
CCAATAGACCTGCACAAATTTTTTCCAAATTGATTTCAAATTTTCAAAATAGATTCCGTAAATGTACATGTAAGCTCCTTACACACATAATAAATCAGCTGCAATATAATATAAAAACAGTACCAACAATCAAATTTTCAAAATTATGCCATACATACATAAACAATGGCATTTCCATTTTAACAAAGGTAGAGAAATAAAGTTAATTACCCCATAGCTACACTTACTAAGAGAAAATATCAAACTATAAATTGAAAAAAATTAAAAAAAAATTTGGAAAGCTTCATCCTTAAAAAATATTTAAAGTGTATATAGTTTCTAGTTTTTTTTCTATTTTAATCTTCTTGTTCCTTTGACTGCTTGAGTTTTCTTCGTCATCAATTGCAATTATATTGTCTTCGTCTTTTTTGTATTTCTTGTGCAGTCATCCATCCTTGGGCTCTGTCATTCTCACTTCTTTTATCCATTTGAATTAAAAAGGTGAAGTATTTCCCTGAGCATGAGACAAGCTTCAAAAAAATTTGCAATTGTAACCATTCTACAAATATATTTACTGATTTTGTTAGTGTTAGGCTTTATAAAATATGAATGTAATTGTCACGCCCCAGATTTTCATAACTCAAATACCCGAGGGTGACTTGGGATTAGTTATTTGGGTATAAAAATAAAATGATAACAACACGCCGTCACACCCCAAATTTTCTTTCAAACTGGGGTTGACTTGCAATAAAAATTTAAGGTATTCAAAATCCCTAGTTTATCCCAAACAATATTTATAAGTCATTAGACTAAATCATTTGATGGGATTCATCTACAGGGCACAAAATAAAAATAGAGAATAGTATTACAGAGCCATCTAAGCGTCCCAACCATGCGATTAACATTACATATCAAATAAAAGTAACTAGGTCTAAACTTAATGATTACAATCATCCAATAATTATTATTACAGACCACAATAATAAATAAAGTATTCCAGTACTACGCAAGAAAAAAAATAGATAACCCTTCTGATGGAACATTTAAGAGAAATTAATCTCTTTCCAGCTCAACTTCAGTATCCCTGTGCTTAATATCCTGAAAAAATATTCCGACAAGGGGGTGAGCTACTAAAACCCAGTAATCAGAATCTCCTAGGTGCCTATATGCAGTGATCGTAATACTACACTGTATTAGGTGACCCAAAATAGTAAATGTGATTAGGTGGCATACTGTTCATGCAACAATTAATTCAATAGATCGCAACTGAATAATATAAATTATACTTACAGCGGTTCGATGAGACCGTCACTGCAACTACTATTTTACTTATGAGTCAAATAGTTTAATGTTGTTATTTGGACCACAATGAAATCGATGTCAAAGTGCTAGGGATTTCAGATTTAGATCTTTAAGGTCTCGGGATCAAACCCTGTAGCGATACAGGTTTCATATATTATTTTTTTTATAAAATATTCATCAAAAGAATTAAATATAATTAAATAATTCCAACACATCATTCTTACATAAGCAAGAAAAGTTGCCAGTCACAGTAAAATTTAGTAAATGAGTTTAATCTAAATCTTCCTAGGATAATCATACTCCTCTCCTCCCCTACCCCCAGCCTTGGGAACCAGTGACTTTACGGGCTTAGCATTCAATGCATTCCGACGGTGTCACCTACCAAAAACCTAACCGTCGCAACCGACTACCTGACTGGCCAGGTCAGAAGGGAGCATCTCCCAAATAAAATGCATATATTCCCATCTCCATCTAAAAGGCCATTTCTACCCACCCATCATCCCATTGCTAAAAATAACTTTAGCACCAAGTGCCTTAATTATTTTCACCCCTTGACATTCCAAGGGTAGGTTGTATGTCAATCAGACATTTTTAACAACAACTGACAATATTCACAGGTGATGAATCCTAAGTGGGATTATTCAGTCACATACGGTATACTTTAAGTATTTTATCTCAATTCAAAATTAAATAATAATTTACAATAAATTAAAGATTAAACATAATCACCAATACTATTATCACAAGGGTAGGCACTACATATAAATTAACAAGTAGCAAGTAACTAAAATAATTTAGAATTCGAGTTAGTATTTTAGTTAATTTTTTGACAAGTTTACCGTACTACCCTTGATAAAAATAACATTATTTCTAATGGTATATTAATTAAGCCGAGGTTGATAGCGTAGTGGGTGGGCGACCCTAATTACGGTTTGAAGTCGCGAGTTCGAACCTCATTGGCTGCAATCTCGATTTTTGCCTCTTTTACCTTTTTATTTTATTATTTTATGGAATATAAAGATAATAAATAGCTCTTTGGGCTAATATTTAATTTTAGAAAAATTGATAAGCTTTATTTTATTCTAACTGGATAGTATAGTACATCACATGAACAATTAAACTAATGTGAGATTACAAAACTAATTCATTCTAACCCTTTTATTTGGTAAGAGAATAATATTATTCAAAATAATTTGAATAAATTTTCAATCATCATCTTATTTATAACCAAACCCTTATCATAGGTTTTCGGTTTCAAGATATCCACAAATGTCCATAGAATTATTCCAATGTTTAAAAATGTATTAAATAAGTTTCATTTAATTCACTTAATCATAACAATATAGTTATATAACTTGCTAGGTTGACAAAACAATACCTAAAAATCAATTAGAATAAATCAAATTCATTTAAGGAAGACCAAATGAGGAAAGAATAAGTTTATAGTTTCATTTGGGCATTTTTATCAAATACTTGGTTCTACTTAGCTATTTTAATTTGAATAAGTCATCCAACTATCCATGATGAAACTGATTGTCTAAGTCATTTATCATAAATATTAGAGTATCAAATAATATATAATATCCAATTTAAAATAATTTCATATCAATTGAAAAATAACTAAGTAGCATTAACTTAACAGTCCACGTCAGTATTTCATCAAATAGTATAAGTGCTTTATTAGATTAGGCCTTGTGAACAAAATCACCCATAAATAAATTATTAACATAACTATAACTAACAGAGGGTAATTGGGAATTTAAATAAATCTTTAAACATAAAATTCTAAAAAAATCCAAACAAGCATCAATTAAAGGTTAAGCAGAAATAGCAGTTTACAAGAAAATTCATATAAAATAGAGCAGAACTCTAATATCTATAAACTTTATACTGTAAAACTAGACTTTAAGACCTACAACTTTCATGTTTTACACTTTTTAAAATTTTAAGGTCTAAAGGTGCAAAAACAGCCTTGAATTTGGTTTGTTTAGAAGATATAGTTTTACACGTGCTCAGTATTTTGAACATAACTTTTGACTCACAAATCGGATTGATGCAAATCTTTTTGGGTTAGAAATAAAACTTAAAGGGCTACAACTTTTATGTTTTAGCCAAAGCCTAATTCCACTATTTTAGGGGTCAGAAGCATATCAGAAGTTACAAACAGAGAGCTGTCAGCATGCTGAGCTACATCAGTCAAAGTTTCAGCTTCCCTACCCCCAATATACGGGTATTTTTTTTATCACAATCAAGTTTCATACTTCAAACCCAAAAAAAATGCTTCAGCTTCAAATTAAAGACATCAAATACATTTTAGGAGGCTCGTCATCCTACCTCAATGAAAATATTGGTGACCAAGTCTGAAAAGGAAAAAGGAGTTGAGCTTTGAACACCACCCAATTGGAAAGTTCCAAGCCTTTCTTCTTCTTCCAAGCAACACCGAATGTCCAACCACACTTGATAATAATTTTTTTTCTTTTATTTTTTTCTCTTTGAAGGCACACAAATTTATAAGTCATGGGAGTGTAGAGAAAATATCGGTGGAGAAAATAACCTCCACTTCCCATGCTTCAAAGTCACTAAGGTAGGATCACAAAAGGTAGCATGATCCAAGAATCATGCCTTCTTTTTGACTATTTAGCCATATAATTTAAGAGATGTATTGGAGGATGGATGGAGATGAGTGGCACGATCCGGGAATCATGCTAGCTTTTTGACTAATTAAACAAAATATTTAAAAGAGGTATTGGGGGAGGTGTATGGAGGTGGCATGATCCGGGAATCATGCTAGCTTTTGACTACTTAAAAAAATTATTTAAAAGATGCTTTAAGTCTTTAAATCATGCTTGCTAAGTCTTTAAATCATGCTTGCTAAGTCTTTCGATCATGCTTGCTAAATAATTTAAAAGAAATCCTTTAAAGTCATCAATGTAGGGTCTTATTTTTGACTAATAAACTAAATAATTTGAGAGATTGTGAGAGATGCATGAAAGAAATGATAGATAGAAAATGAAGTTTTCCGGAAAATAATTTAGAGCTACTATTTACGAGTCAACACAGTGAGCGATAAAGTGAGTTGAAGTGAGTTGAGGCGAGTCAAAGAAAGGGTTGACCCATGGGTTAATGGACTTGGGTTGAACCAAATAGGTAATTGGGCAAGGAATTGTTTGAATAAAAGTTTAGAAATTCTACATTAATGTCCCACACAGAGTGAAATTAAATCCGAAAATCTTTCCAACTAATTTATCATTCCAAAAATTTTCAAATCCTCAATTTTCTAGATTTTTATATAATAAATATCACCACTACACTTAAGCAAAAAAATTAATTAAGAGAAAGAAAATTCAGGTTATTATAGTAATAGTAAAAAAATTTTACCAATACGTTACCTCCTTGTGGGATTGAATATATTTTGTAATTGGACATTCTATTAGACAATCTGCTTCATCAAATAGGGTGACTATTGCAATTTGTTTCTTTCCTTTCACAAGTAGCCTAATCATATACCTGTTTTTTTTTTATGAAGAAAAAGTTAATTTTAAATATGTTATTGTCAATTATAAAATTTTTGTGCAACACTAATAATTTTTTTTTTTTTCGTTTACCTTGGCATATATTCTACGTTTGAGTTATTGCATTTTGCATAAGTTACTATATCATGTTGTACATCAGCCTTTTTGTTGCAATTTTTGTGAGAATAATACCATGGTCTTTGCTAATTATCGACGCTAATTACTGTTCCTTTGAATGAACAACATAAATCATGCAATTAATTGCATTGTCAGGGAAAAATTAGAAAGATTTTTGTAGAACTAATTTTAATGTACTTCAAAACATCCAATACCCCAGGAAGATGATCTCCTTCAGATGTAGCACATATTATTTTACAGGAATATTTTGAAGACATCTCAAGGATTCTAAAGATGATTTCCTTTCCAATACATGAAGATAATTAGAGAGAGAAAATTGAAACCAAAAAGAGAACTTCATATGTATTAACGTTAATAAGGACTCTTCAATGATATACACACAAATTGTTTGAAGGAAAATAAATGGTAATAAAAGATTATAAAGATTAGATTTAACTCCATACTTGCTTAAAACCTGCTTAAACCTGCCCCTTGTTTGCTCTGTTTGCAATCAAAAATCTTTTGTTACTTCACAGGTTTCAAATTTTCAATTAACATAGGACAATAAACAAATATTTGAAATTACAATCTAATGAGTATAGTGTAATGAAAAAGATATATTCAACATTCCTAAAAACAATAGAGTAACATTTTGCTATATGTGAAGTTTTCATATGTGCAGTTGATTAATCTAAATCTCATTACAGAAGCAAACCTCACCCAACTTGGACAAAGAATTTCAACCTTTTTATAGTTTTTCATCCTTCACTAAAGCTTTTCAATCAAGAGAACAAAACATACTAAAAAATCAAGGAGCAATCACACTCCGCACCAAATGTTTAAAACGTATGAAACGCTGAAAACAAAATCTTAAATCCTTAAAGGCTAACAAATGTATAATAGATAATGTAAATGCAGGAAGAGGATTCACAAGGAAGATTTGAATTAGTTAAATAATGAATAATGCTCCTACCAATCAATCCTAGAACACTCTAGTAATATTTATAAGTTAATAATATATCAGGTTTTGTTATCTGATTAAACGAATCACAACCAATAAAGCACAAATATTCTAGGGCAAATTAGATTAGTGACCAGTGAGTGACATCAAAAGCAATTGAACAATTAACAGCTGAGAAAATAATGGACATCATGTTGTCCACAAGCGCCAACAAAAGAGAGAAATTCAATACATGGTATTAAACAATAGTTTAGTAGCCATATCATATTAAATTCTCAAAGTTCAAGTGTCCAAAGAGATTACAAATTTACAAAGAAACTATTTACATTTCAAAATATAAACTGTAATTTTTTTCTTCATCGTATCCAAAGCACCCTCAAGAGAAGACTGTAGTTTACCTAATAACTTGATCCTCCAAATCCTAAATAAAATTAAATATGCAAAGACATAAATTTCTTTAATTTTCAATTAAAGTGAAATGTATAGCATTAGAAGTAGAACATATAAAAAGATAGACAGGAGAATGAGAAAAAAATTCACAAATATTGAGTAAAACAATAAAAAGATATAAAAACTAATTACAAGAAAATATTTTATTCTTATCTGACTTGATTAAAAAATATAATAAACTTAAAAACATTAATCAATATATTAATTTTTTTAAATCTTTATAAAGTTTAATTTCTTAACTTTCATTCATGTTTCTTTTTATTTTTCCACATGACCCAAACAAGGAAATAAATTTTAAATTAGTATCCCATATGTAGAGATACACTAAGATAAAAAAAAAAAAAAAAATTAGATCATATAGAATAAAATAATAAAAAGTAAGAGAAAAATAATTAATAAAAAATATTTGAGTTTCTTAAAAATCGTAAACTTTAAAAAATAGAAGGTATGTTTGAAGTAAGATTTTGGTGCCAAAAAAAAAATAAAAAATGAAGTGAAAGTAAAAAGAAAATTAAAAAATTAAACAAAAGGTATTAATTCATATGTTAAAATTTTTAAATCTAATTAATTTTAATTTATTAAATTTCAAATAGTTTTTGTTGCATTTTATATCATAACCTGAACAAGAGAAATAATTTTGAATCCTTATCCTCTTTTTTCTTTTTTCTTTTTTTTAATACATAGAGGAGATATACAAAGATGCAAGTGAAAGATAAAGAAAAAATGAATATGGAAGGAAACTTTTGGTTTAATTTTCATGTTATTTTTTTATAAAAAAAGTTTTAATAAAACTAATTTTAGGATACAATCAATAAATATTATAGTATATAAAATATGTTAAGGATGATTTTAAACAAATATAAACATAAAGTAAGAGTGAAATTGAAAAATAATTGACCAAAAAAATCCGTTGAAATCTTAAAAAATCATATTCAAAGTATGCAAATGATAATTTTAGTAGATGCATGAATACATACACACATCACAGACATCTTAATATATTGTATATCATATATTATACTGATATAAGATAAAATTATTGTTTAAAATATTCTAAGAATTAAATAAAAATTAGGAGAAAAAATAATATTATTATCTATGTAAAAGGTTAGAAAACTTTATTTACCATCAAACTTAAGTTGCAGCATTTTTACATATCATTAACAATTAGATGATCTAACTGTCAAATCAATAATAAAACAAGAGTTTTAACTTAAACTAATAATTATGAAAAAAATATTTTATTTTTATCTGAATGGATTAAAAAAATATAATAAAATTAAAAATATTCATCAATATATTATTTTTTTAAATCCTGCTAAAGTTTAAGTTTTTAACTTGCATTCATATTTCCTTTTATTTTTCAATATAACCCAAACAAAGAAATAAATTTTAAATTAGTATCCCATATATAGAGACATACTAAGATAAAAAAGAAAATTAAAAATATAAAATAAAATAATGAAAAGAAAGAGAAAAGTAATTTATAAAAAATATTTGAGTTTCTTAAAAAAATCTTAAACTCTAAAAAATAAAAGGTATGTTTGGAGTAAGTTTTGGTGCAAAAAAAAATAATAAAAAGAAAAAGGCATGTTCAAAGTAAGATTTTGGTGCAAAAAAATAATAAAAATAAAAAGGTATGTTCAAAGTAATATTTTGGTGCCAAAAAATAATAAAAAGAAAATGAATAGAAAATAAAAATAAAATTAAAAATTAAACAAAAGGCATTAATTAATATATTAAATTTTTTAAATCTAATTAATTTTAATTTTCTAAATTTCAAATAGTTTTCATTACATTTTGTATTATAATCTGAACAAAAGAAGCAATTTTGAATCCTTCTCCTCTTTTTATCTTGTTCTTTTTTCTTTTTCTTTTTATACATGGAGACAGATATATATATAAATACGCAAGTAAAAGATAAAGAAAAAAATAATTATGGAAGGGAACTTTTGGTTTAATTTTCATGTTATTTTTTTTTTATAAAAAAAACTTTGCCAAAACTAATTTTAGGATACAAGCAAGAAATATCATAGTATATAAAATATTTTAAGGATGATTTTCAATAAATATTAACAAAAAATAAGGATGAAATTAGAAAATAGTGGACAAAAAAATCCATTAAAATCCCAAAGAATCATGTTCAAAATATGAAAAAAATAATTTTAGTATATATATAAATAAATATACACATCATAGATATTTAAATATATTGTATGAAAAAAAAAAGATTATTATCTATGTGAAACATTAACATTATTATTGCCCGCCATGATAAATTAAAATTACACCAAAACCCCAATAAAAAAAAATGAGCTCACCTTTGAAACTATATTACGATCAAGTAGTTTTGAAGCTAACAAGAATAACTGCAGTCCAAAATTTAAAAACATCATCATAACACACACACACAAACACACACATATATATATATTAAAAATGGGATCAATATTATCTAAATTATTTGGTATGATGAGGAAGAGATAATAATTGCTTTGATCATCTAGGATGGAATTCTTTTTGGTAACTGCAGAGAAGCATTGGGAAAAATTCAAACAAAATTATATCACAACACCCTGTAAATTAAGCAAAATACTGTTAGATCAACGATGATTGTTATTAAATTGTTTGTTGTACAATATGGGTCTAAGTGTTATTTTCAGACCATTAATGGAGGAGGAAGAGATAATAATTGCTTTGATCACCTGATTGGACATCAATTGATACATATTTATACATTCAAATTACACTTGCACACATCATAAAAAGACATAAAATCTATGTTTTGTGCAGATTTCATCTCCATATCTCCAAAGTGGATTGTGTGTTGATTTCCATCACAAGAACAAGAAATTAAGCTACATTGAGGATGTTGAGAAGAAAGCATGCTGCATAACACATCAAAGGATTGAAGCTATTTCAGAAGAAGAAGAAAATTCAGTTGAAATCAGTGCAAAGAAATCAGAATCACTATTCTGGAAATTTCTGCAGCAGGGGATCGTATTCGAATATGGGTTTACTGTATTCGAATATGAGCTTCTTCACAGCAACGAATTCCATGTGACCCCAACTTCCCCACGTGATGTAATCTGCAATCCAGGGAGGGCAAATCAGGAAAAGATATAGGAGAGAGAAGAAGCCATCATGAAGGGAACATTCGGTTAGAGGAGAGAGAAGGAAGAAAGAAGTGGAGAGACCCACGCGACAGGGAGAGCATTCGGCAGGGAAGAATTTCAGATTTGGTAGATAGAGTTTGAGGGAGTTTTTCATTGAGAATTCAGAGCTTTATATTGGAATTTTAATTCAGCATTGGAGTTTTAGAGATTTACACATTGAATTCATTCCAATTTCTGTAATCAGGATTTGAAGTCTAAATCCATTTAACTTTCAATTTCAGATTGCAATGTCTTCCAATCAGATTTCCATTTCTGCTTTTCTTCTTTTCAACATGCTCGGCTAAGTTTTCTTGAGCCAAGGCAAGGGTAATGCCCTTCCAATGAATCTCAAGTGGCCGAACTTCATGAATTTACCTTGAGTTTTTATGGTTATCAAATCAATTTGCAGCTGGGTGTCTTAGAACTCATTGATTCAAGACCCGATTAATCCAACTTTGTATATCCTATTGATGAGTTCATAGGTGTTGCTTAACTTAAAACTCTCATGACATTGTTGTATGTGGGTTGCTAGAATTAGAACTCCTATTGTCCTTAAAATAGGTTATGCACATTGAGTGTTTAATCCATAGTTTGTTTCAATTGAAATTAATTTTCTCAAAAATCAGTACAAATTGATTTGGTAAATTTATAAGCTCTTGGCACTTGAAATTCATTTGGATTGGTATTAAACTTGTCTTGCTCAACCTTTTTATCATTTAATCTTTTAGTTTAAATTCACTTTGCTTTTGGAAAGTTAGTTCAAAATCATCAACCAACCAAATCAGATTTTAATTTTCTATTTTACATTTTTCTGTGAGTAGTGTTTTGCCAAATTAATCTCCATTAGAGTCATTCACTTCATTGCTCCCTAGATCCCTGTGGAAATGACCTGGGACTTACCAGTTATTTTGTGCTTCAACCACACCTTGCACTTGGGGGAAAACTTGTCTTGACTGACCTCACTTAACATTTTCTTTAACTTTGAATTTATAATCTGAATTTTCATTTGAGCTTTTATCTTGAAGTGAGGTAATTAAACAAGAACAAGCATCACCCGAGATGGAATTCTTTCTCTCTCATTCTATTCAAGTGCAAGAATGTCGTTCATGAAAGTGACTCGATTGAGAGTGCTACAAAAGAGATAGCATTGTGGTTCCTGGTGGCATTGCAGCTTGGTAGAGCAACCTTCATCCATGGATTTGCGGGTAAAACCTCATTATCCTTCGGTTTATAGTGGAATTATGTTCTTCAGGTTGTAAATTATCCTAGACCTATTCTAGATTGTTAATTCTATTATTGAGACCTTGATCCAAGGTCTAATAGACTTGGTATGTTGCTAGACTTGTTGGCAAACATGGGTTTGATTCTGAATATTTCTAGCTTTTATATATTTGATTTGAGTTAATGGTAATGAAAATATATCATATCTTGTTAGAGATTTGCAACATCAAAAAGAATTGAGTTACAGAGTTAGATTAGAATTTTATTAAACTAAAAATAATAATAATAACAATGCACCATCATGAAAAATTCTAATAAAGTTAGATGACAGAGTTAAATTAGAATTGTGTTATACTGAAAAAAAAAATAAAATAGTAAAAATAGTCAAAGTACAAATAATAAAAGGATAGAGTTGAGTTAAAAAAGAAAAAATCAAAAGTAAAGTAGTCAAAAAATTTTTTTCAAAAATTAAGACTTTCTATAGTAGTATAGATAAGTAAAGAAAAATAGTGTAATCTCAATGTTTTATTCATTTGATTTCAACCTTTGTTGCTCAATTTCTTGTTTTCAAGAATTTATCACTTTGCACTCAATGAGATATCGCCAACTTACCCCACTACATCAAGTGGTTTTTTCTATAACTTCCAGGGTCCAAGACATATCGAATGTACCATTTCTCCCAACTTTTCTAGTCTACTTAGTCTATCACTCGAGGAAGAATTCTTCTGATTCAGTGGAGGCCCAAATCCTTGATGGGTCCGACCACGTCCCTGGGCCTTGGTCATCCGCCACGCTACCCATGTCCTCAACCTCTAGAAAAGCTTGCCCAAATTGGAGCCCAGTTTGTCCCAAAGTTGGTCCATACCAGATCTAGAACAATGATCAATGTTGGCAAATATTCTCGAGAGGCCGCACGAGTTGTTTGACAATTTCGAAGGCTGCGGTCTCCAGAGTCCAGACCCAAAATTTTAAAATAAATAGAATAATAAAAAGATATCTGACTAGAACCAATATTAATCTAAAGAAATTTTACAGAAAAAAAGTTTGTTGTCATTTTTGGCTATAGATTGCCTTCCCTTCAAAAATAAAATAAAAACAGGGAGATTTTCCGTTTTATTTTCTCAAAAAACAAAAATTAGGTTGGTTTTCTAAAAGAAATTCTAAACTATATATGTTTTTCACTTATTTTGTTATTTTTCTTAAAAAGAAAAGAAGAATTAAAAAAAAAAACAAGCAAACAATGATGAAACCAAACAGTACCTAAGCAACCCTTGCCTTCCCCATTCTAGTCCTTTAATTTGAAGAGGTAACTCAAATTGGAAGAGTAATGATATGACTAATGCGGAATCCACTTTTAACAGACGGTAACAGATTACTTTATCAGTGTTTTTAAAAATTTTGGGTAAAAATTATATTGCCTCGGTTTCAAAATCTAAGAAGTCAGTTTTTTCTTTTTTTTAACCTTTTTTATTTTATATGATTATTTCACTGAAATTTATTTTTTTATTTAATAGACTTTTAAACATATTTTCACATTCATTAAAAATTACAAAAAAATTTTGAGAAATATTCACGTTCAGATTAAAAAATATATATTTTTTTGTTTTTTTAAACCAATTTTTTGTACCTAAATGAATTTATATATATATATATATATATTACAATTTTTTATGGGATATGAAAAACATTCCTAAAAGTTACCAAATAAAAAACAATTAAATTTTGGTTAAAAAAATCATGTAAGATTTGAAAAAAAAAAACTAAAAACACTCTACAGAGAGTGTAGACAAATCCAATCATTTCATAATTCCCAAATAAGTCATAATTGAAGATATATGCACTTTACATAATTAAGTTAAATTTTACTACACATCTCAAATACTATGATATGTGGGTTCTAAATAGTAATTAAGTATTTCAAAAAAATTAGATTTGATGATAAAATAATTTAGAATCATAAGAAAATATATACATATATATATATATTTAAATTTTGATCATCAATCAAATATGCTGGCATCGATCGGATCAAATTAATTCATTTGTTGACAATGTCACTAACTTTTTTTTATTGACACAAGCAATATGGAGTCATCCTCCTAACAACAAACTAACGGCTGCAAGAGAATCTAAGAAATATAAATAATCAATATAACTTTAAAAATTACATAAATACTTTATATATCTTCATCAAATTTAAAAAATAATCAATATAGTTAACTCTAAAAGCTATATAGCGCGTAGGCATCAATTATGTTTTTATTATTTGTCTTCATTCATCTCAATGGCCATCTAATTAATGGGATAAGAAATTTTTGTCTTCCACAAAAATGCCAAACATGAATGGAAATTAATCGCTCAAATTCCCCATCTAAATCCCAATTCCTTTGCACCCCGTTTAGGAATATTGATCTCTTAGAATTGATTTGATGTTAAAGTAAAAATTAATTTGATTTAATTTGATAAATAAAATTTTATAATTAAAATATATGTTTAAATTTAGAAATTGAACTGAATTAATTTAAAAAAATAAATTTGACCTTGTAAGTTAAAAAATATAAAGTAATATGGTATATTAGGATAAATTAATCAATTTATTTAGATGTTTTAAGAAAATAATAAATTGTTATCAAAATTTATTGTACTGAGTCAGATTTCAAATGATATAAAAATTTTATGAACAAAATTATATCTAACTCATAAAATTTTATTTTAATTCTAAGCATAAAAATTAACTAGAATTATCATCAAATAAAATCAAATTTATCATTTCAAATAAAGTGCTACAGATATACTTTGGCAAGGCAAACAATACCCAAACTACTCCATGTTTTTTTTTTTTTTTTTTTGTGACCATTGCAATAATGGACTTGGTTAAATCCAAACAGCTGGGAGGCTAATGCCACCAACCCAAACTTGGGAGAAAGTGTCCGTTTGGCGCGAGAAAAAAAAAAAAAAAGGAATTGATAGCTAAGTTATTAGATTTTTGACTCCTTCTAAAATGAATAAAGTTACTGTCTTACATTAAATTTCTTTTAAATCTTAAAGAGTAAAAATATCAAATTAATAAAAAGTTAAAAAGTTAACTAATAAAAAGTTAATTTTTTTTCTTTTCAAATATTAAAAAAAAATTAATTTTTTAATAATTAACTAGTAAGCCAATACCAAAAAAAAAGAGTTAACTTTTTTTTTTCTAAATTAAAAAGAAAAAAAATTAACTTTTTAGTAATTAACTAGTAGGCCGTTACCAAAAAAAAAAAAAAAAAAAGTTAACTTTTTTTTTTCTTTCTAAACTCAACTTAAATATTTGTAACCCTTCTCAGAGTACTCTACTCATATTAAAGTCTTTGACGTTAATGGAAACATGGGCGTCTCCAAAACAACAACCCACTCTCTTTTGACCGATTACTCGACGAAAAAAATCAAGTGATTAGTTGTCCCGTCACACAAGATTGACTAAAGCTAGTTAAAGGTTAAAAGAATGCTGATCACTTTTTAGCTGGCTAAGTTGGCTGGATTAAACAATCGAACATCTAATCATATAATGATTTTCACCCCCTACATATATTCAAAATTGCTAGCTCGGATAAATTAGAAACCACTTCGTGGGTCATTGTCAGTTTAATCTACGGGACGGACTTCACCCAGTGCTCACCTTTAAATAGCGGCTGCGGACTTCTTCCTGACTCACAGAAGAGTTCAGAAGAAAAAAAAAATAAATAAATAAATAACAACAGTTAATTAACTGAAAAATTGCTTTCTAATTGCAGTTGGTGAGTTACACTAATTAATCCAAGGATTAATTTTCAAATCCTTCTTGTCCCATGTTGTGCTCTCTTCGATGGAGAGTGTTTCCCTGATCGATGGAGCTGCTCCGCTACTGTTTGTTTACACAGAGATTGTGATTTGGTTACAAGGTTAAATTAATATCATTTTCCCATTTGGCTTAGTAGAGAAAGTACCTAATTAAAAGGAAGTAATTTTGTAAGCAAGCCTAATGCCTTTAATCATCATTATTTAGGTTTCTTTTTCCGGCAATGATACATGTAACTTTAATCATTATAAATTATTTGTAATTATATATATATATATATATATATATATACTTGTAATTATATAGATATATATATAGTCCTAATCCGATTAAATAATATCATGTCATAATGCAAATGGGATGAAATAATTCTAGTGTCTTGCTTTCACTTTTGTAAATAATGTATTAATTGTTACCTGATGATAATGGTCCCATTCATAGTTAATTTGGAAACCAGCTCAGATTTATACGGGCGGCTGCAATTGATTCAAGTGGTGTCCATTATGATGTAGCTATCCTACCAAAGCTCTTATTAAGAAATGCAGGGAATTTTGGTTATTTTGTCGGTGGTTGAAAAGCTTTGGATTAAAAAAAAAAAAAAGAAAAGAAAAAGATGCATACAGAGATAAAGTTTGAAGTCGTTTTCATGGTGGAATCATATTCTTTGCTGAAACTTTAGTCTTAAGGAATTAAATTCGCTTTTTCATGTTTGTTTGTGAAGCTTTCCTTGCAATTCCCTTTGAAAAGGTTTGCAGTAATTGTTTTTATGGTGGAAATATATATATACCTTGCTGAACTTTTGTCTTAAGAATAAATTCTTACTTTTGTTGCTTGTTAAGGAAAGCTTTTACTGTTCTTCCCTTGCTATAATTTGTTCTTCCCAAGCAGGGTTAATTTCGATTGCAGGGTCTTAAGTCAACAGCTCTATTATCATAACTATAATATAGGAACTCATCTATATATCTAGGAAATTAGCTGAGATGTTTGGGTTTGGTACTTTCATTTGTCTAACTAGTATTTTTCTTATTGTGTTACTCTGATTTTATTTTTTTTCCTCTTTTGAGTAAAGGACTAAAATAAAACATTTCACTAAGACTTATTGATTTTGTCTTATTTACTTATAAATTTTACTTTTATCCCATTATTATTAAACTTTTACTCTCCCTTTTTTTTTTAACTTTTGTCCCTATTGATCTTTAAAATATAATTTTATCTCTACTAATTACAAATTTTGAGTCCGCTATATCTATTGTTATATAAAATATGTGAGAGTTAGGAATATTTCAATTCTCGTGTCCCATTACCCAAAGGAAACCCAGATGTCCTCTTCTACACATCTACCATACTATTATCCAGCTCATATCCTTCTATGGTCTTCTTAATTCACTAATAAACCTCCCCCCCCCCCAACAGTAAAACTACGATCCTCCAATTAAATTTTAAAAAACCAAGACAAAAACAAATTAAAATCAGTAATTTAGATGAACAGAAATGAATTCTATGCATGATATTAATATTTCCACTAAACTCCCGCGAAACAAAGAAGTTCTTCTGACAATTCACCAACCAACAGGCCAAAGATGGCAAGCTCAATTTCTGTTGCTGTCTGTCTCATCTGTTCTTGATCATTCCTTTTCCAACCCTCAACTTCTCTTCTGAAATCCAATTCCACCATCATGTCGATGGTGTTAGATTCCACTTCTTTCCATGAATCCAATCTCCTACGAACTCTTTTCACCACCACTTCACTATCATCAATTCCGCCCTCCTCCGATATCTTCTCCTCAGCAACGAGGTCCAGCAACAGCCTCTTCATGTCTGCTGACACTCTACATATTCCTGATTTATTAAGAACTTCTCTAACAAGCTCATCTACATTCTTTTCAGCATACAATGATAGTGAGCCATCATCTTCTTCACATTCCTCTTCTTCCTCGAGGTCTTCATTCTCGTCTTCATCTTGTTCTTCCAAAATTCTCCTCTCGAGTTCAACAGGATCCAACTCTGCCAGTTTCTCAAATCTACGAAGCTTTTGCAGTAGTTGCTGCTTTGCCTCTGGATCATAATAGGAAGAAAATTGTTAGAAAGTGACAACAACACAAGCGACCCAATAAAATTGAATGCTGAACTAACAAAATCAAATGGGAGAGGAATGAATTAAACCCTCGGAATTGAAGTGTAATTTCCCCAACTGCAAAAAAATAAATAAATAAATAAATACAGCCCCTTTCAGCAGAATCCAAAATATAAGGGCATTATTACAAGAAGTTTCTCAAATATTCTAATATAGGTAATATATAAAAAATATCGCATATCTAATATAGAATATCCTAACAAGTGTAATGGAAAATGTTGCAAATCTTTCCTTTCCAAATTCAGAATGGCAGGGCATTGAGCTCATAACCCTCATGGGCTCCCCTAGATTTGAACTAACAACAATATTTGCAAATCCCCAAAACAACAGTTCAAATAATTCAGATAGATGGGGATAGTTCAGTAAACTTAAAAAACAATATGAGTTGTGACCATCAAGAGACAACCACCACCACCTAAAATGTGGGTCCACACGCGAAGTTATGACCATGTTAGCAACCTCTGGTTTTTCATCTACAAAATGATCAGGTCCCATGGTCAAAAAAACCAATGTACAAATTACAGAAATGGTGGGAAATGATTTACCATCTATATATAATATGCATATATGTACGTCTTGATCATTATCAATGTATCTACCAATGGATCCCACAAGCAAATTCGTGTTTCAAAATCAGTACACTCGATTTGATTAGCACCCTTCAATCTAAGCTAGCAAACATAAATGTTAAAACAACAACGCAAACCCGAAAAGCTGAAAAGGACTGCACAACCATTGATGAACAATACAAAAAGGTCTTAAGTTCATGTCGATTTTTTTTTTTTTACGTACTTTGTACAATCGCATAGCTGCATTCGAGATCATAGCCTTCCTCCTGGTCGTTGTCTCCATCCTCTTCTTGTCCTCCTTTGTCTTCAAACAGAGGGTCCAGTACTGACACTGGACTGCATTGTTCCTTCTCTTCCTCCTCTTCTTCTGGGTGATTTTTTTGTTTGCCCACTGCTTCACAATTCTCCTCCTATGAATTTTCAAAATAGAACCGTAATTAGGATAAAGTCATAATAATGGTTTGATTTTAATTAATGATGATTGATGAAAACTATGATCCTTTGATCATCAACCTTGAAAATTTCAATGTGACCTATTGTTGAATAGTGTCAAGTCATTAGAAAATTACCATATAAACCAATATGACAATAGCAAGCAAGATTAAAAATTATGGGTCTAATTGACCCAAAAAAAAAAAATTTGATACCTACCCTGGATGTCACTAGCGGAAGTCAAGTCTAAAACTTAGATAATATACTTAGATCGCAGGTTCGATTCTTATTCGTAGCGATCAGGATTTAAGTGGAGACCGTGACGGTGGGTTGTTGCGTTAGTTTCTCGAGAATTTGTAGCTCAGTAGATAAAATCGTTGGGTGATTTTCCTAATCATTAAAAAAAAAAAAATTGATGTCCTTTTGGGAAAATAATTTTCTATACAGTGAAAAATTCGCAGCCCGTGGCGTGATACAAAGTACAAAACAGAATGAGAGAAGCTGCTGATGCGTAAAATCAAAATGACACAACTAACCCTACTCGTTGTCATTAGAATTCACTTTTGTAGGGCGGTCGATTCGTGGTGTCCGTGGGTAATTTTGTCATTGCAGGACGACACGCCGGCCAGTGAATCAGGAGGAGGTGGCTTTGCCGACAATTCGAACGGGTGGACTCAGGCAGGTAAGTCACGATTTCACTCATATTACAAACTGAATTGGCACAGAGACTCGGTAATTTTCTATCGATTTGCATAAATTTGATTGAAGCCAGCTGAATTTAACTTGTTATTGCACTGAATCAGAACAACTTTCACATCGCCGGAATATATTCTGTGTATGTATGTATGTGTAAGTACGGGAGGACAGCGAGGTAATAGGAAGACAAACCTGTTTGTTGTTTAGGCGACGAGGAGATGTCGGCGGCGACGAGAAATTCGGTGTCCGGTTACCGGAAGGGGAACTGTTTTGAAGAGCAAACCGGAAAGGGCTAGAACAAAAGTGCTTGTCACAGAGAGCAAAGCTTCCATTTTCTCTCTCTTCCGAGTCCTCAGACCTGCAACTACTAGAGCTCTCCATATCCAGAGACTTCTCTTCGTTGCTCTCCGACCAAACACCGCTGTTACGCCTGCTATTACTACAAGAACAAGCAAAACCCATCTCAAACGAGCTTTTTTCATCCACAGCCACCACATTTTCCTGCACTTTCTCGCTCTTTCCCGCTGATTTTCTCGCCGAAATCCCACCCCCCTCGCCTGCAATTTCACGCCTTCGAGAGCGGTTTTTCCCACTTAATCTCTTCAAAATCGACCCAAACAACGCAAATCCCAGGTTTCTAGACTGGGTTTTGGGCCTCGGAGACGACGATTGTTTCTGAATCCTCATTGCCGCCTCAAGAAGAAGAGCAGCAGTTTTGGCAGGAATATGAAGAAGAACACCGTTTGGGGTCTTGCAAGGGCTCTTCGCCGGGGAGGGAAAGTCGAGAAACGGCGATTTCCTGACGTCCGGAGAGTCAACGAACGTGAAAAAGCACGCCTGCTGGCATAGACCACTGCGCTTGGAATTCGAGCTCTCGACTATGGGTTTGCGTTTCATGACTTGTAATGCGGTTTTGGATCCGGTCCGCTTCAGCTGAGACCGCCTATCGTCAATGTAATTCTTCAGGAAAAACGGCTCTTGATCTTCTTTCAACAGCTCGTGCAAATGCTTATTGGCCATCATCACAAGCTTTTGTTTCAGCTAAAAAAAAAAAAGGGAAAGAAATTGGAAATGAAGGAAGGAACTGATTAGTTGGGTGGTGAGAGGGCAGTGAGGAGGGGAGACTTCTCGATTCAAATATGGAGTTTGCAATATCGAGGTACGGTGGTGATAAACAAAAATATTATAAACTTAAAAGCAAAGCAAGCACATTAATAATATATAGAGGGAATGGGGAAGAAACTGTGCAGTAGTAGTAGCACTGGATGTCTCTCTCTATTATATTGGTGGTGAGTATAAATATATATATATATATATATATATATTTAGATAGATAGACAGATAATACAGGGAGAGAGAGAGAGAGAGAGAGATGAAGGGGGAGAATACAGTGATGGTCTCTGTAAGACTGTACTAGCAAACCTATTTTTTAAGCAGGATTTTCAATAACCTGAAACTGAGGGAAAAGCATAGACAAAAGAAAGTCTCGGGCCGGGGAGAGGAATCACAGGCTGTGTGAGAGAGCGCAGTGCTTTGCTGGACCAGTGCCAGGCTTTACCTACCTTGTAACTATTTCCCTTTCATGAGCTGCAATTAATTACTTTGCTCTTTGGCAAATGTCATCGTTATAACTTTTTTTGGGGGGATTTTTTTGGGGGGGGGGGGGGGGGATTATTCTTTTTCGTTGGATTATTTATTACAGCCCGGCCGTCCGAGATTTTTAAGGGGGTAGTTTCTCAATTGTTAGTTTCGCTTTTTTTGATATTATTTTTTTATTAAAATTTAATTTTTTTCATTCAATAACTGTTAATCATATTATTATTTACATTCATAACATATTACAAAAAAAAAATATTTTTCAAAAAAAAATCCATGCATAACTCAAAAAAATTATCAAAACTTTTCTACCAAATAAAAAAAAAATTCAGGTACGTACGTTTGGAAAAGCTCATTTTTTTTGTTGCCAAACCTAATAATTATAAAAGCATCCCATTATGTTTTTATGTGGAAAATAAGAGAAAAAAATAATTTTTTAGATCTTTTAGCTTATTTTTGTTCATATAGTTTTTTTACCAAATTTAATTTTTTTTTTTTTGTTTAATAGTATCTAGCTAGGATATTACTCGCATCCATGACAAATAATTGTAAAAAAATAATAATAATAATAATAAATTCACTTCTAATCTAAAAAATACTAACCTAAAATCGATTTTTTAACTATTTTTAAATTGAATATAAATTTTTGAACTTTTCTGTAATTTTATTTATAAATGTGAATAACATGTCTAAAAATTATCAAATAAAAAATTAAATTTTAATTTAAAAATCATACAAGACAAAACTAATTTAAAAAATTAAACTTTTTGATACCCAAACCAAACACTATTGATACAGACACAATTTAATTTGTCCGTCGATTTTATAACATTTTGTGAAAACTTAGATTTATCCCATTGTTTTACTTAAAAATTATCAATATTTATATTTAATATATTATATAATATATCAATCTAAATGAATAAAATTTGTTTTAGTGTTGTACCCCTAAACTACTATGGCTTTTTGGAACTCTGAAAAATTCTAAAAATCTTTAATTCTCTACAATTTTCTAGAAAACTTTTCTCATTTCGAATTATGTGAATCTTTATAAATTTATGTATCTCTAGAAATTCTAATAAAATTTATACAAATCCCAATAATATTTATACAAATTTTAAAAATTTCTGACAAAAAAGTTAAAAAGTTTCTGTTTAAATTTGTTTGAATGTACAAAAATTCGTTTGAACGGCACTATTCATCTATATTTTTTGTAATTTGTGATTTACACTTTAAATACCAAAAAATAATTCAAATTACATTTTATCTCAATTTTTATAACTCCAAACGGACCCTACATTGTACAATACCAATCATTCCCTTAATTAGAAAATCTCAAGCTATAATTGATTTAGGTAATTCATATTAATTTATCTTAACAAATTCTGCACAATAAGAAAAAATAGCACTTTTTCTGTTTTACAGATATCTAATAATACTTTACACTAACTTTTTTAAACAAAAATTCTAAAACATGGAATGATCATTTCTTCAATCTTTTATATATTGTTTTCTTCTTAAAAACTAAAAATTAAACTCTTTAATATCAAAATAATAAATGCAGTATTAATAGTGTTACCGTCTAAAATTCTAAATTATTTTAAATAAAGTAGGGGTTAAAATTTTTTTATAAAAGCATACAACGTTATTTTTTTTTATTTTATTATAAAATAAAACATAAAACCCATTTGATTTATCAAAATCAACTAAAATTTATCAAAATTCATCAATTTTTTTTAATTTTTTTTAATTAAATTTTGTTACATATTACTTTTACATTGACTTTTTATTTTTTTTAACTTTTCTTTTATATATATATATATATATATTACCATCTAAACAATACCATAAATTTAAAGTAACTGATGTGCGGTCATTAGTGTGAAATGCCCTGTAATAATAATAATAATAATAATAATATAATAATAATAATAATAATAATAAAGAAACCTTGACACAATAATAAATGTCCAATTATTAGAGACGGAGAGCTAAAACTGAAACTGACCGAATTAATAATAATCATTATTAGTGTCAGGAAACTGGCAAGGCTACCTCCCTCATTTATTTCCATCAAATATTACAGTTTAGTCTTTTACTCTAAAAAATAAATAAAAAATTTAATTACAGCTGCCTTCAAAAGTGAAATTCCCAAAACACCCTCTATATCTGGCAAGTTGCACCAGTAATTTTTGACCTTTCCGTAATAATACGTCTGTCTCCTCCAGGCCTAGGAGTTGATGGTTTCTAAACGAGACTTTTACAACATTGTCCAGTTTACGAATACCGTAACCACGAGAAAATCAAGAAAATGAATACATCGCCAACATTTTTTTTAGGGTAAATTACACTTAGACCCCCTCAACATTAGAGTAATTACACTTAGTACCCCTCAACATTTAAAATTGACAAATATCCCCTTATTTTGAAATGTTATTAATATCTGAACCCATTCCGTTAATTTAAACACTAACACCGTTAAAATTTTATTGAATTGACAGATTTATCCCTAATTTAATTAATTAATCACACAAAAATGCATCTCTCTCCCTATTGTATAATATATATACACATTCTATATATATATATACACTACTCGCGGAAGAATCACCAAACTCTCCGACGAAGCCACCACCCACCTCCCTCGGTGGTTTTGACTTTAATTTCTTCAATACAACTTTAATTAGGCTAATTTCGAAGTCATCCGTACCACCAATTTGGTTAGAAATTAAAGATTTTTCACATATATATAGATATATATATAGAAAGAGAGAGAAAGAGAAATTTTATACCTTGTCCTGGTTCTGGGGAAGCTATGACCACGAGAGTTCTCTGAAGGAAAGAGGTCACACCGTAGCAAGTCCCTGCGAAGCAAAAGAAAAGGAGAACTAAAGCAGCCACAGAACGGCCATTGATGATCAGCTGTGAAATAGAAACCGGAGTCTCGAACCTACTGATAATAAAGGCTGATGAGTGAATGATGAATCGAAATTGGAGTTTGGGATTGGTTTATATAAAGTTGATTTGAGGTGACGCTAATAAAGAAAGGTGTATTCCATCAGATTCTTTCTCCGTCGCCGCCGTCAACAGGGGAGGTTGGGTTGCGGCGTCGACGACAAGGGATCAGCTAGTGGATCCATTCAATGGACTTTTTATTTTATTTAAATTTATTTCATTGATTAAGTTTTTTTGGTAATTAAATTTATTGATTAAATTAATAAAATATATTTAAATTAATTAATTTAATATTATAAAATATTTGTTTTTAATAATAATTAGTTTTAATAAAATATATTTAATAATAAATTATTATTATATTTAATAAAATTAATATAATTTAATAAAATGTTTTATTTAAAACAAACTATTTTAATAATAGTTATTTTAATAATATTTTTTATTTTTAATAAAACAAATATTCTAATTTTACTAAAATAAATATCCTTATATGTAATTATTATTAATTTTAATTTTATTAAAATAAATTATTTTAATACGTAATTATTATTTGTTAATAAATAATTTTAATGTAATAAAATAAATAATTTTAATCATAAATTATTATTTTAACTTTAATAAATTAAAATAATATAATTTTAATAAAATAAAGTCATGGAAATGGAGAGCGATTTGAGACTGTGTGTTGAAAGAAAAAGAAGAAAGGATAAGTTAGGGGTATTATTGTCTTTTCATTAAAATTTTAACGGTGTGAGCAGCAAAATTAACGGAAGGGGGTCGGATGTTTACAACATTTCAAAATAAGGGGGTATTTGTCAATTTTAAATGTTGAGGGGTACTAAGTGTAATTACCCTAATGTTTAGGGGGTCTAGGTGTAATTTACCCTTTTTTTATTATCAAAGTTAATAATATTAGATGGTCAAATTTCTTAAATTATGCTTCAATGAAAAGAAAAGTAGAATTAATTAGTTGTGCACATTTTTAATTAACTAGCTAACAATTATTTTTTATTGAAATTTAGTTTCTTTTATTAGATTTTTTTCTTCACTTCACAAATCTAATATTCAAATATAGTGTAAGAATTTTTTTTTCTTTATTTATTTATTTTTTAAGGTTTGGTCATTCAAAATATTGTTTTTAAACAAACAAAGGGTATGTTTAGAATAATAAAAAGTGAGATAAAACGAGATAAAATATGATTTGGGAAAACTTTTTGTGTTTGGTGCATATATCTCAAATCGCATTTTTTAGAGATGTATAGTAAAATTCACATTCTGACAGATTGAATTTCTGTTTAGACGGATTCAAAATTTTAGGCAGTTATGATTTCTTTATATTACAATTCATCCAAACGGATTGTAGAGACCGTTTAGACGGAAGTTGGCCGCGCGAATCCGTTGGAACGGTTTTTACAATCTATTAGAACGGTTTCTACGACCCCACAAAAAATAGTCAAAGTGGGTGTCATTCGATAGTTTGAGAGTTCATATAGTGAGAATGGCGAAAAAATTTTTGCTATTTTATTAACTAAATTCTAGTTATCGACTTTTTTTTTAAGGTATTGAACTTTTTTTGAACTTTAAAAATGTAAGAATGTGTAAAAATGTATAGAGATTTTCAAAGGTTTTCAGATGTTTTTAAATATTTTCACCAAAATTTGGTGCACCAAACACATCCTAAGTGTACGTTTATAGTGACAAAAAGTGAGATAAAATAAGATAATTTGTGAGTTCATAATTCCTGCAATAAGATAAAAAATGAATAACTTTTAGAAATTTGATAATGTATGGACGAAATGAATAACTTTTAGAAATTTGATAATGTATGGATTCATAATTCATGCAGTAAAATAAAAAATAAATAACTTTAGAGATTTTCAAAATTTTTCAATGGTTTTTAGTAAATCAAACGCACCCCAAATGGACGCTGTGGGATTCAA
The DNA here is from genome assembly GCA_019916065.1 of Vitellaria paradoxa. Classification (NCBI taxonomy): domain Eukaryota; kingdom Viridiplantae; phylum Streptophyta; class Magnoliopsida; order Ericales; family Sapotaceae; genus Vitellaria; species Vitellaria paradoxa. The sequence goes on from CM034234.1 coordinate 8,274,542, forward strand.
AAATAAATAAATAAATAAACAAACAAAAAAACAAAACAAAATATACATCAATTTGAATTACAAATGTACAATTCTGACATAACAAAAAGCTCAACATAAACCATGTCATCGGAACTGAATTGGCCAGATAGAAAATTACAGGCTTGATCATTTGATTCAATTACTTGAATTTGTATTCACTAATATAGACCCAACGTCGATCGGATTCACTACTTTGAGCTTATTATTAGAGCAGTCCTGAGAAGGTACTCACAATTTTTTGTTAACATTCATAAACTACAATCGCGCGTGAAGAAGTTAGCCTCTTGTACTATCAATCTCATTCCAAATTTTACGCACAAGGGCAACTGATTTCCCACAATTGCCTTTACCACGATTCAATTATGGAATTTGTTTGCGTCAAAAAAATGATCACAAATAACCTATAGTCTTTTATGATTTTGAAATAAATTTGTGCAGATATACCAAAGGCATTTATAAACTCAAAATACGAGAATGACATCACAGTGAAAACTGGCATTGTTTTGTAGCCACAAGAACTTCAAATTTGCGTTATAAAATAGATATAGAGATGGATAAGAATTAAAATTCATTGCATTGAACTACTCTTCAAAATTACGTTATGCTGTTCCTGAAAACACAAATTAAAATGACTTTAAAAGTAAGAAAATTAAAAGTACTGTTAAGAAAATTAAAAGTATTGAAATGAAATTCATTCCATAAAAATAAAGTTATAAGAAAAAAAAATAAAATAAAATGACCATGGCAGCCAAAATTGAAAAAAAGGACCGAATTCGCTAAGATTGTATTAGCAGTTCTGAAACCCTCTTTTTTGCTGCCTTAGCATCAAATAAAACTCACAAAAGTCACAAAAAGTTACAAATTTTTTCTAACTTATTTTAATTAAATTTTACTACTTATCATTTTTTTTCATTAGTTTTTTTTCATTTTCTTTGTCATCCAAACGCTCCCTTAGCGTGCCTGTTTGGAAGTAAAAAAAAAAACTCAATAAAACTTAAAAAATTTCAAAAGTTTTCAAAGCTATCCGATCAAAATTTACCACCTATCATTTTTATATCACATCAACCTCAAAAATTAATTTTTTTTTTTAAGTTTTTTTGAACTTCCAAACACTCCATCAATTATAAAACTCAAGAAAGAAAAGTTACGAACAAGCGTAATGATAGCAAAAGAGATGAACATCTGAAATCATGAATATGGCTGGACTTACTCCTTACACCCATTAATTCAAACACAGCGTACTAGACCCCACCACTTCTAATACTTGTGTTTTGATGCACATATGCAGCAGCAGGAGAGAGAGCCATCACAATCCACACGCACTAAGCATGAATGGAGCGTCCCTTGTTTGGGTAAATACCCTCTTTTTTTCCCGTCCAGTCCCCTTCATCTAACGCACCTTTAATTTAAAATTATGTACGTATTTCTATGAGTTTTAGTGCGACTGTGCGATCGTACAATTGTACAAATACTATGACGATTTTCATTAACAGTACTGTTGACATAAAAAGAGAGAGAGAGTGTTAGCCCCCACCCACAACCCCTTGGAATTTTACAGTCCGTACAGTGACTATACCCGAGGACATTAATTCTTCTGAGAATGTTAGGATATAGATACCACAGGGCTGGTGGTTCACTGGTGTTCCTCATTGGGTAAAAAAAAAATTAAATACCAATATACCATATGTTCTGAAGGTTTGATGGGTAAATTATGCACAAGCATGCAGTAAACACAGGAAAGCTACTGAAACCATTTACTTTGCAGAGGTTAAAAATTTTAAATATATATATATATATATATATGAATGAAAAGGGAATCCAAAGTGCTTGCTGCTGTAACCATCTAGTTTGTTGTGTGCATGTTTTTCCATGTTGTTATCCCTTTGTGTTTGAGTGAACGTCATTGTACGTACTTAATTTGTATTTCCCTCCTTAGACTTGTCAACCTTGTCCCAACATCTTTGCATGATTGTTAATATGGATCTTAATGTCCTTTTTCTTCCTCCTTCAAACTGGCATAGGCTGTAAAATAAAACAAAGTAATTGTTGGATTTGAACTTGTGCCGAGCCCATCAGAGTTTTTTTTTATTCAATTAAAGATAGTGGGACTTATTAATTAAAACAAGTCAAGTCTATTTTAAATATTTATATATATTTTAAACTTTATTAAACTTTTTCAGCTCAATTCGAATTACGCTCGATAAATTTATTCACACTTTTTAAATGATATAAGAAAAAACAAATTATTTGAGAAAATGATAGTTACAATTTAGCGCAAATACATAGAATTCAAATCTAAAAGAAGAGAGGTTGACATCGGCCTTGTGAATTGTTAGATCAAAATCGGATGGTGTATAATAAAAATAAATTTAAAAATTCTTACTTAAAAATTTAAAAATTTATTTTTACTGTGAACCGTTCGATTTTGATTTAACGGTTCAGAAAACTAATATCACAGGACTATGACGTTCGCACTCGAATCCTTCAAAACTCATTAACTTATAAGTTATTATTATTATTATTATTAAGCCAAAGTCTGTCAACTTTACAACGTGCGAGAACTTGAATTTTGATTCCCAATAAAGTGAAAACAAAGATATCAAATTACATGCATGAGAGAGATCAAGGTTGTAAGATATCTGCTAAACGTTGGGAAACTGTGTGCATGCGGTCCTATTACGTCAATAACGATAAAGTTTAGAAGTTAACCTTTTTCTCTATTTAATTTTTAAAATAGTTTCGTTTAAACAAATAAAGGTGGGTTTTACTTCTACGTTATTATTAATTTATTAGAGTAACATCCCACCGTTAATTACATATTATTATAAAGGATATTGTCATTTGAAAGGGCAACACAAAGCTAATTGTTTAAATTTCATTACTATAAACAGTGAAATTAATGTGGCTGCAAAAACACATACCAATAAAGTTCATGACGAGATTGTTAATTACTAGAATTGAAATACATTTGATTAAGCACTATTACTAGTGTTAACATGTACTATGCACGGAATTATACAATTTTTTACATTTATAAAGAAAATAAAAATTTTATAAATGAATCAGTTAACAAGATAATATTTAATCAAACTAAGTGCTTTGGGTATGTATATTATAATAAAGTTGTATAGTTTATTATAATCTTATATTTATATTTTTTTTTATTTATGTAAATTTAATAAATTGATAAAGTTGATGAAAGTCAAGTTTCTACGTCATACTTAAAACTTATATTTTTATTAAATCTTAACTCAACCCAATTCGAAAAATTAAGTTTGGTTGAGTTTAGAATATATATTAAATCTTAAACCTATCTAATTGCTCAAATCTCTCTTTTTTATTTCAATATATGTTTTTTTAATTATTAGTTTCTTTTGTAAAATTAATTTGAGTTAAAAATATTATTAATTTTAACTGTATTAAAATAAATTTTCATTGGTTTATAAAAACTACTAATACTAAAAACAACAATATTATTAATTGTTTGTCATACGTAGTAGTTTATAAAAATAACTCAAATATTAAGTATTATTAAATTTTTTAACTGGATAGTTAACATGACTAATTTAAATTTAAATTAAAAATTCTATAAAAAGTTATTACTTACCAACCTAATTAGCAATTAAATAATTTTTTCTGTCTTTTTAAATTTAAAACATACTAAGAGTTGTCATAGTTGGAAAACTTAAATTTCTTAAATTTAATTAATATTTAGTAATTTTTAAACCATTTCCCAAGCCCAATATAATTTAGGTATTTTTATGTGTATTTTTAAATTTGATTTATTTGAAATATATAAATATTACAACTATGGGAACTAATAGGCAAGTTATGAACCTATGCCACAACCCTAGTAGTTTTAGGAAATTTACAAAAATTTAGTTCAATAATTTATAAAAAAAAACAAAAGAAAAGGAAAGTAGAATAGAAAATATTAAAATATCCCTTGCAGGAGTAGAAATTGGAGAAAAATGATTCCAATAGATTTTTTTATTAGATATAGATTTGTATAAGTTTTTTAGTGAGTCAGTAGAGTTGATCAAAGTAAGATTTCTATATGAGTTCTAAGAACTTATATTTTATCAAATCTTGGTTTCATTCAATTTTGAAAATTAAGCTTGACTTTAGAGTATATATTAAATTTCAAACATAGTTAACTATGCAGATCTTTTTTATTTTAAATTATTTATCAATTTTAATATATGCTTTTATTTTAATAAATCAAGTTATTAGGATTAATCTTGCTTCATATGTTTTAATGTAACAAAATAACTCAAATATTACATGATTTTTCGACCAAGTGGTCAACGTGACCAATTTAAATTTAATTTTTTATAAAAAATTACTTCTAAGTCTAATTAATAATTAGGTATTTTTTCTTGATATTAAAATTTAGACATTTTTCTTTTTTTTAATTTAAAATATATTAAGAGTTGTTATTGCAATAATTGCTAAACGCTTTCCTATATTATTATTTAGACACATACAAATTTCATAACTATAATGATTCAACAAGCAAATAGGTCTATTTCATGAATTTATGAACTTTTACATTAGTTAAGATCATATGCCGCAATTCCAGTGACTTTATATATAAAAGAAAAGGTGAAGTTATAATTATCTACTAATATGGGGGAAAAAAAACCTTTTATGAATGAAAACATATCATTTTAAAGAATAGCGAGTATTAATAGAGTATGATACACAGGATTAGAATGAATGAGAAAATAAGAGATAAAAATATTATTTTAATATTAGATATAGACAAATAATATAAATTTATAAAATAACTCAAAAATTTAGTATTAATCGGTTAAAAATTATCAACATGACTAACTTGAATTTAAAATTGAAAATTTTCTGGAAAAAAATGATTCCCAAGAGTAAATAATATTTCAATTTTTTTAATTTAAGATATAATAAGAGTTTTTATTTTAAGAGAAATTATATTTTTAAATTTAATTAAAATTTAATATTTAATAATTTTTAGAAAAGAATCACTCCCAATACTAATTTTATTCAAATATTTATAAAAAATAACAAAAAATTGAATGATGAATATGGAGATTACCACATAATATTTGATAATAATATTTTGATTTTTTTATAAAAATAACTCTAACAAAAATATTTCAAAAAAACTCTAATAAAAAATATACTACATGCTTTATAAAATAAAACAAATATAGTCAATGTCACTAATTTAAAATTACGTTTAAATTTTTAAAAAATAACTACTTATGAACCTAATTAATATTTTGGTATTTTTATATATTTTTATATTTTAAACATTTTAAGAGTTGTTATAAAAGAAATAATCTAATTATTATTTAAACATCTGTAATTTGTGTTTTTAATTTAATTCTTAATATATTTGAAATATATAAATTTTACAACTATATATAAGTAAGTGGGTCCCATTTTAGAACTCATAAATTCATTCATATTGAATTTATTAGCGAGTCTCTTTTTCGAAACCTAAGCAAGTGGATCCTTTTTTTAGAACTTATCAGCTCCTTCACATACATTAAAATCATATGCTACAACTCCAATAGTTTTATATACAAATAAAAAAGTAAAATTGTAGTATTTTACTGATGAGGGACAAAAAAACATATGTTTTGTGAATGAGAAAAGAGAAAAAAAAAAAGAGAGAATGAAGAAATTTTAAAATAATTCAAAATTATGTAAAAAAAAAAGAAAAAAAAAATTGAGTGAAAAGTAAAGAGACATGCCATGTAAAATAAGGGTGAAGGAGAGTATGAGAGAGAAACTACATTGTTTTAGTGTTATAGATAGATAAGGTCAAATTATTATTATTATTATTATTATTATTATTATTTGTAATTCTAAAAGGATTTTTCAAATTATTATTTTTAATTATGATTTCATAGTTCTATAACCAAAGACGAGATTATGACAAGGTTCAGGCTCTCCTAAATTTTAGAAAATACCTGTTTGAATAAAATTTGGATAATAATTAGATTCGATCAGAAAAATATTACTATTAGTGCATATAAATTTTAAGTTAAAAAATTGAAATTATTTTTTTAAAATTTTAATTTTTTTTAATTTTTATATATAACTCAAAATTTAAAAGCTAAGAGGTCATTTGGTTTGTTTTTTTTATTTTCTGTTTTTTGTTTTTATTTTTTATTTTCTATTTTGACCTCATTTTTTATTTTGTACTTTTAAAAATAAGAAAAACAACTCAAAATTCATTTGGTTACTTGTGTTTTCAAATTTTGTTTTCGAAAACTAAAAATGATAAAAAGTTGTTTTGAGAGTTTTTAACAAAAAATAAAGAAAATCTCAAAATAAGGAAAATAAAGCATTTTCTGTTTCTTTATTTTGAGATTTTTAACACATAAAATAAAAATATAAAATAGAAAACACAAAAATAAACTAAATGCCACAAATTAATTGATCGTACTATTTATACATATATATTAATTTTTATTTACTAAATATAATTTATAATATTAGTTAATAATTTTTTTTAAACTTAAATTGAACCAAGAAAAAAAATTTGATCCCTCAGACCAAAAAATCCTAATTTCATCCCTCGGTATACCGACTACATGCAATCATGTACATCTGGTGACAAACTTCTAATTAACTTCTTTCAATTAGGTTAAACTTTCTACTTCTCTCTTCCCATTTTCTTGGTAAAATGATGGGTTAAGAAGCAAGTTGACTGCAAAAACCAGCCGACCTATCTGGTGAAAAGAAATCAAAAGATTTTGTGATGATTACGTAAAGAGAATTGATCAAATATAACTTTTTAGTTTATATAAAAATTTAATTATAAATTTTAAAATAATAAATTTAAAATCATAATAAATTTAATAATTATTTAAAATTTTTTATAATAGTGATTCTATCACTTTCTGACGGTAATTATTAAAAATATTTAATCTAATATTATATAAGTAATTCTCACTCTGTTTATAGTATTTTACTGTTATTTTTTTCTCAAATTTATTGATTTGAAATATTTTAAATGAAAATTTGAGAGTGCTAACATTAAATTTGATGTCAATTTTATGATAACACCTTTTTCGGATATGTTAATATATATTTTAATTAAAAAATATGTGAATGTGAAAGATGCTGCCAATATTTTGTCCAATTCTTCCAAAAAGTTGGAACTGTAGACTCCTTTAAACCTGGAATTTGGGAGACACTATTTTAGTAAGTAATTTGGATTTGAGGGACACTCTTTAGTAAGTAATTTTGGATCTTTCAGTTCGTGTCCTCGGGAGGTGGTGAGGGGGATGTGGATTCCCCACTCTCACAAAACTCAACAGATAGAAAAGGATCCAATGCTGAGATTACCCTTTACAGGGACAGCCTTTTTAGGTAGAGAGAGATAAAAGCAGAGTGCCGTGCGGATTCCCTAAAGTTTTCCTCTAATAAATTAAGAAAAAATTGACTGATTTGAAATTTGAGAAGGCATCTCTGGCTGACCTAGTAAATTTATATAGATTGCAAATCTGGTGTAGGCATCAGTTAGCCGTCACATGTGATCGGTCAAGATTGGATACTTGCTATTACTTAGATTATATACTTGCGTGGATAAAATTGTCACCCGTGCGTGAATTGAATTCGCACTCTTCAAACTAAATCAATAAACCTACAAATAATAATAATAGTAATGAATCAATCAAATAAAACGACTAACAAAGAGCTAGCAAAAAATATATATATATTCTAATAATCAAGTCAATCAACCTAATTTTTAAGAACAAGAATAGTAATGTAAAATGAGTTAGGTTGGACTTGCCTTGTCCTTAGTCAGACTCTAACTCCGTTACAGATCAGCCCCCCACTAGACCACCTCCCTCTCTGAGTTAAGCCTGAGTCACGAAAATTAGACCTTGATTTACCCCTTTAATATTTTTTAACATATTTTCATAGTTTCTTAAATATTTTAGTGGACAAATTAAGATAAGAGATGGGCTAAACTTGAAGTGTCAAGTTAGGACAAGATAGTCTAAGCTCTACTCAGGTCATTTAGACCTAGTTAGAACAAACACTTAAAAAAGATAGAGTTAGCATGGAATAAGATTGGTCAAGTCAAGGCAAATTACGAATCGATTTTATCCGTTCATATCACTAACTAAAATAAGAGGAATTGAGACTACGAGTAGTTTATCTTTAGTTGAGTATCATTAGAGGATTTTTAAGACTTTGGTAGTAATCCTTTCATTTTTTGGGGTATTCGTCGACCTTTTCCTTAACAATAATGGTCACTTTACCCCGCCAATTTTTTTTTTTTTTTTTTTTTTTTAGCTAAAGGGACTTAAATTAATCTTTTCATGACTGCATGTCTGCTAGTTGTCCATATTTTACCCCCTCCAATTTTTTTTTTTTAAATAACTTTAAAATGCAATACATGCGATGCCAAGTGCTTTTAGTAATCAATATGTATATAATAAGCCGAGGGGGCTTAATTATGACTCAAACTGGCGTTTTAATCTGTAATAAAATCATTAATTGCGAGTTTAATTCACACCTGTGTAGAAACAAACACAACTTTACGCTTGTCCACGTCAAACATAGAAAGAGACAAATAACCCCCACACCCTCCAAAAATAAGAAATAAATGATAACAATAAATAAATGGTTGAATTAATTTTACCTAGGTCAAGAACCCTCAGAAGAGAACAAAAGGTCCACAAACGAATGCATAGACGTGTTGGTCCTTCCGTTGATTCACTGTTTCCATCCATGAATGTTCAAGTCCGTTGTCTTCTTTCCTCCTTTAATTAATACTCGGTCGCTTACGTCCGACATAGGCCAAATTTAATATTCGTGCATGTCGCATAATTAATTGCAACAAAGTTAACTAATTAGCCTAGCTAGTTAAATCTTTTTATCTACCCACTGATATGTGCTTTTCTTGTCATTTTCCTTAATTTTATTGTAACAGTTTTGGTTTATAGTGAAAAAAAAACAGTAAAAAATGGTGAAAATTTTCAAAAATTATTTACTCTTTATTTCACAGTACAAATTATAAACTCACAACTTATCTCATTTTATCTCACTTTTTATCATTTCAAATACACCCAACGTAAGATATCTTTTACCGTAAAAATTACATTGTTGTCTTCAGATAATTTGGCTTCTGATTAAACTAATTAATTACAACTCAATTTTATTACAAAATTGTAGATTACCAATTCCAACCTCGTGTGACGAATAACAAAAAAAGCAGACTATAAACTGAAAATTTGATAATTGTTTCTAGTAATTCAAGAATAAAATCATGATATATATTCTTACAAATCAATTAAATGTGAAATTGTGGAAACCCCCCCCCCCCGGGCCTTAAATTTCCAGAATTATAGAGAAGGCATTCTATTTTTGTTTTTGTTTTTCATTTTATCCAAACCCCTCCCATATTTGGTTGTCTAGGCTTGTAGTATAGCCTCGATAGGTGATTAGCTTTTAAATAAAGGTTTATTTCACCCACATTTTTTTTTTAGTTTTAATTTATGTTAAGAAAAATACACCCTTTTTAGGTGTTTTTAAAAACAAGTGACCTAATAAGGAAAAAAAATAATATTAAAGTATAGAAGAATTAAATTTTTCAAAAAAAATATTCAAAAGAAATATATAATTTAAATTTTTAGAAAAATTAATGGATCACCAGTTAGCCAAACCTAATAGATCCATAACCTAATTTTCAAACATGAATGGAGTTAAATGGGTCTTTAAAATTAACGAATCGGGTTAAACTCGACCCGAAATCCGACCATAAGAGAGTCGTGTGGGAAGAACAATAACAATGATAAGTAAAAAAATACAGAAAGATTCCCATGGGTACCATGTCTGCAGTGAACATGCCACCCATTCTTCTTTAACATACACTAACAAGATACCCGTTCATCACATTGCAATTCTTTTAAAAATTAAATCATATATATTATATTAATTAAACAAAATAATTTTAATTACTATAAAAAAGGGTTCGATCACATTCATAAGCCAATAAACAAAGCAAACGTAATAATGTATATACTTGTATCAATTGTACAGTAGTAATATCAAATTATTTTCCAAAAAAAATAAAATAATACTATTAAGACTCAAAGCGGCATCATATAGTATTTAGTAGATTAATAATTGACAATAGTAACATAAACTTGTGAATAAAATCTACGATGATGATGCTTAAAAAATAATTTATTAAATCAAAATATTCTTTCCTTTTTTGTATAAATCGTTGGAGTCACGGCACTTAGAGTGACCCGATTGGCAGACGACAGCGGGCCACGGCCCAAGCCTTCCAAAAACTAGATGGATAACTCATTTGAGGCCTCTGTATACAAGAAGCTTTCAACTCAACTTGTGGCTAGCATCCCTCGTACCAGCTACTAAACTACTAAAAATCGGTTAGGTCAGACTCAGGTCAAATCCTGCGACTAAGGATCCGTTTAGGAAAACAAACAAACTACACGGTGACATTTGGTTTAATTTTTTATTTTTTATTTTTTATTTTCTATTTTATAGTTTTATGTTTTAAAAATTTTAAAATAAAAAAATAAAAAATATTTTATTTTTCTTATGAAAATAAAAAATATTTTATTTTTTCCTATTTTGAAATTTTCTTAGTTTTTGGTTGAAAATGCTCGAAATGACTTTTTGTCATTTTTCATTTCATATGTAAACTCATTTTCTATTTTTTAAAATAAATTTTAAAAACACAATTGACCAAATGTGTTTTAACTATTTTTTTATTTTCAAAAGTGCAAGATAACAAATACGCTTAAAACAGAAAATAGAAAATAAAAACAAAAAAAAAAAACAAATGATACTTAGTTTTTTTAACTTTTTCTAAAATAATTAAATTTATCCTCTTACATTTTAAACTTCTTTTAAATTTTGAAAGGTAAAAATGTCAAATTAAAAAAAAAAAAAGTTAAAAACTCAAAGGAAAAAAAACTAACTTTTTAGTAGGTAACTAATAACCAACTACCAAAAAAAAAAAAAAAAGAAGAAAAAAGTTAGATTTTTTTCCCAAAATCAACCTAAATAGTTTTAATCTGTATGAAGCGTTTGGAGTGACAAAAAATTAATAAAATTTGATAAAAATTGTAATTTCATAATTCGTATAATAAGTAAAAAATGAATAATTTTTACAAATTTTTAATATTTTTTTTTATGAAACTTAGAGTTTCAAATGTCCCCATAATTGTGTCCAATAATGGCTCCATTTTTTAGGAGTTGATTATTAGTTACATCAAATTTACAAATTCGAGCTCGACCTATCTACATTTTTTTTTTTTTTGTAATTTAATTAAGTTTATTTTTAAAAATAATTTTAAAAACTTCTTGTTTAAGGGTGCGCTTGGTGCATCAATTTTTATAAATTTTTAACTCAAAATTAATACATTTAACTTTGATGTGTTTAATAAGAAGTTGTAAAAGTTAAATAAAATTTGAAGAAGTTAGGAAAGAATTAAAAATTTTGAAAAAAAAAAAAAGAAAAGAAAACGTCAATTGTTCTATGTTGTAACTTTTTTATGTGTTTGATGAGTTTTAATAAAAAAAAAAAGTTTAAAAAAAGTTAGAAGTAGAAAAAAGTTAAAAGATTTTTCACCACCAAACGGCCTCTTAAACGATCTCATCCCTTTCATCAAGAAATTAGTCCAAAAATGTCGTTACGTAGTGTGAGTTGAGAAGAAAATTTTAATTTGAAGGTATTATTCATCAATAAATTTTGATCCCATGCCCTTCAATAAAATTTTAATTTTTAAAGATATTTATTAATTAATGTAATTTAATTTAATTTAATTATTTTTATTTCTTAAATCTTATAATTTTTTCTTTTATTTTTTTATTAAAAACGAATTAAGATTTAAAATTTTGAATATCCTTCTCTTTTCTTTTCTTCTTTCGTTTTTTCTTTTAAATGAATTCTTGTACAAACTCAAATTTAAAGATAAAACCGAATTCAAATGCCCCAAGACTAATGCCACACTTTTAGAGAGCCGGCAAACAAGCTGAGGTCGGATTGCAATGGATTGTGACTAAATAAATTGAATTCAATTACATATATTTAATTAACGCTCATGTAGAAATATTTTACTATTAGAATTGATTTTTTTTAAATAACAAATTGATTTGATTTATTTTGTTTTGTTTTGTTTTGATTAATAAAATTTTGTATTTAGAGCACATTTTGAATTTAAGAATTGAATTAATTTTATTTAAGGAACTATTTGGTGTACCCAAAAACAAAATAAAACTCCAATATCTTCTAAAAATCACTAAAATTTTCTATTATATTTTTACACATTCCCACATTTATTAATTTCAAGAAAGTTCAATATTTCGCTAAAAAAAATCAAAAACTCAGAAGGAGATTTACCGAGCGCAAATATTTTTTTGACAATCATGTTTTCTCAAGTCCAAAACTTTTGAAAGAGTACCATTATGGCCTGGGGCCACAAAACTGTTCGAACGGTTTGCTTCATTCTGTTCCACGGTTTAATGTTTTCAATCATTTAAACAGCCCAGTAGATGAGACCTTGATTGGGGATTTTTTGAATCTGTTAAAATAGATTTTGAAAAACCGTTTTAATGGTTTATCACTGTTTATAAAAAAAAAAAAAAAAAAAAACACTAAACACCAAAATTTACTTAAAACCACATTTTATCTTGTTTTTTTCTTTTTTTTTACCACCCCAAACAGTGTCTAAGTAAAATATCAAGTTTGGCCATGTGAATAGAAAACAAAAAATATGGTAAATATGATATAAACAGATAATTTTGTTCACTTACTTAGATTGTTTAAGAAAATATTGAATTCTCATCAAATTTTATTATTTTAGATTGGATTTCAAACTCTATATAAATTTCAAAATTTAAGTTATGAAATGAAATCAAATCTAACTTATAAAATTTTATTTTAGTTTCGTTCTTAACATAAAAATTGATGAGAATTTTTATCAAATAAAATCAAATCCCATCAAATCTAAGCGGGGTGAAAATGATCATTATTGGACGAATAGGTATAAGTTATATCAAACCAGTAAACTCATATTTAAAATTTTATTTTCTTATTTAGCAAATTTTAAGCATATATTTTTTATTTTAAAAAAGTACAAAAAAATATTTTAGCGTAACTAATATATACACGCGCGCGCATATACTCAAAATTCACATATATGAACCATGAATTATTACGAAAAATAACTCACATAATCCTTTAAGTTATCTTACTGAATGAGTTGAATGATCTAAGCTATTATTTTTTCCATTGACTTATTACCATTGTTCAATGTCATCCAGCTTATTATTCGCACATAAATAAATATATATATATATAATCATAAGAAAATATTAGTCTAAATTAGGGATGTCAACGGGGCGGGTATAGGGCGGGTATAACCTTTCCCGTCCCCGTCCCCGTTTAGTAATACCCTTACCCGTCCCCGTCCCCATCCCCGTTTCGGGGAAAAAAATTTTCCCCATACCCGCCTCCACAAAATAATGAATTCCTCATCCCCGTCCCCGTTTACCCGCGAAGGATATTAATTATTACAAATTATATATTATATGTATAAAATAAATATTTAAAATTATTATAAATATTATATTTATTAAATAAAAAAATATATTACATATATATATTAAATAAAAATTAAAAATATATATATAATATTTGACTTTGACTGATGCACTTAACCAAAGACGAAGTGGTCTTTATTTATTACCTCACAAGACCTTCACTTCTTTGTGAGAAACCGATGTGGGACTTCTAAAAGAGTCACCACACTAACAAAATTAACAAAAAAATATTTAAACGGGTACGGGGCGGGGTGGAGACTACCATACCCGTCCCCATCCCCATACCCGTGCGGGTAACATTTTAAATCTTCATACCCGTCCCCGTCCCCGCTATTAACATCCCCATACCCTCTCCGAACGGGGCGGGTGAAGCGGGTATCCACCGGGTACGGGTATATTTGACATCCCTAGTCTAAATTCTCTTATTCGTTGATGCCACGCATTAGCAGATAGTCTCTTATCTTCCACCCCCACACGCACTCCCCCTACCCAAATAAAAAATAATAATAATAAATAAATAAATAATATATAAAAAGTAAATTGAAAAAAAAAAAAACCTAAAACTAGAACGGAAGTGTCTTTTTCTTTTTATAAATCCTTATTCTGTTAATTCTAAGCGCAGCGTGAGGGTGAGGGTAGATTAATAATTTAGCGAGAAAATAGAATGTAGAATCAAAATCACAAAGAAAAAGGTATAGCGCACTTGGTGCATCGAAAAATATTAAAAATTTTTAAAATTTTTTTAAATTTTTTTAAAATTATTTAATTTTTATTTAATTATATAAATTATAAATTTATAAATTATCTTAAATTATCCTTTTTCTTTTTTTATCAGCTGCGGATCCCCCGTGACTGTTTGGTGCAGTTTTGTGAAGTCTGGATTAGTCGGGTCATAATTTGAACACGACACAAGATCCTTTTTTAGTTGTAATTTTTTACTATATTATTTCCATTATTGAAAAAATGGAATTGTCCTCTTTGTACTGCAAAATTTACGGTCAATCACGTTGTTTTGATGTCGACCCCTTATTGAAATTAGACTTGGACTGGGAATTTTGATGAGCCAAGTTGCACTCAATTTGGGCCATGGAAACTCTTTGGTCTTTAACCCAACCCTAGCATGCCACTTAAGTGCACCCCATTGTCCAATGTCAATGTCATTAACAGTCGTACTTGAAACTTCAAACATAAAGTATTATTTGGTATTAAAAAAATATAAAACTTTATAAATTTTTACCAACACATATTATAAAACTATACAATTTAAATTTTTTATTCATTGTATAAAATATAGAATACTAATATTTATAAATATTTATAAATTTATACAACTTTAACACACCCATGTTCTCAAGAGTCAACCGTCAATGTTTCAATGTTTACTAAGACAACACGGGTAAAAATTATTTTTGAAAAAATGTCTCGTGTCGAAACAAACAAAATTTAGACGGCAAACTCTCGTGATTTTCATCATGATTTTTAAGTGTTTTTAAATTTCATATACGATTGCAATTAATGTTAAAAATATATGAATAAATTATACAGCAAACTTTAGATGTCATTTAATTTATTTTTTTATTTTTTATTTTATATTTTTTGTTTTGAATTTATTTTCCATCTTAAGCTTTTGAAAATAAGAAAATTATCTTAAAACGTATTTGATTATTTGTTTTTCAAAATTCGTCTTAAAAAATAGACAATAAATTTACTCATAAAATGAAAAATGATAAAAAATTATTTTGAGTGTTTTTAACATAAAATTTAAAAAATCACAAAATAAAAAAATAAACATTTTTATTTCATTTTTTTATATTTTTAAAACATAAAATAAAAATAAAAATAAAAAAAAGTAAAGCAAATGCCGACTTAGTCACTGCCGAATCCTCAATCGACTCCGCAGCCCCCCGCCGTCTCTTGCTTCAACGTATATGTAAATATAGCTGCCGTAACAAGTTGGAAGAGCAAGTTGTTGTGACTTAAACTCGGATCAGCCGTGGCAGAAGTAAAGCTTGGTAATCGAACACGGCTATTGCTGTTTTGTGCCGGTGCTGCTGCTGGACAGTGCGCTGCCAGATTTGGCTGCCAGCGTTGCTTGTCAGGTGGATTGCCGGCTAGCTATTCAAATTAATAGGGTTTTTCTAATGGAATTTGATTTGGGTTTTGGGTTTGGTTTTGCCCATTTGCAATTGATCCAACAAATGAAAATCAAAATTGAATTTTTTTTTTTTTTGGCAATTTTGAAGAACTAAGAATGTAATATAGATAGTGGTAAAATAGAAAAATTATTTAAAATGTTAATTAACTTTTACACTCTTTTTTTTTTTTTTGGTTGAGGTTAACGATTTATTTAATAAAAAATGTCGGATTAATAATTTTTTAAAATCAAAAAAATAAGTGTAATTTTAAAATATTAAAGAATAATTAATAGGTGTAATTATCTAATTGCTGAAGAGAGATATGTGCAGTTTGTCTAAAATATAATGATAGTTATAGAGAAAATAATTTAGAAAAAATAATTTTTCATGTGATTATCTTGTTAGAATTTATTAGGTTCATATTTATAATTGATAAATTGGTAAATAAAACAATAAATTAATCTTATATTATTAGATATTGGTTAGAGTATTATAAAGTATAGTATTAAATGTCTCAAAACCAATTCACAGTGAAATAAAGTGACACTATTTTGAAGGCTCTAAAAAATCAAAAACTCTGTTCATTGCAGGAAACTTGTTGCACACTCTCGAAAAAAGGCTGAGACAATGAGATGGAGAGTTTTGTGCTGAGCTTATTGGATAACGCGGGAATCCCACTTTCATAGGATATAATCTGACAGTTTTTAAAACTGAATCAAAAGACTTAGACTTCGTTTGGCAACTCACAAATTAACAAAAAAAAATATCAAGAGTTACATAATTTTTGATGTGTCTGATAAAATCATAAATTTTTTTCATTTTTTTGATTTGTTATAATAAAAAGTAAAACAAAAAGTTGTCACTTTTTTTATTTACTACAGTAAAAAACATAACAAACAAAAAGTTACCATTTTTTTTTATTTGCTACAGTTAAAAAATTGCCAAACATCCAAAAATTACAAAAAAATGCTAAAAAGTACACTTTGTTCAACCAAACACACAAAAAATACAAAAAAAAAAAACACACACACACACACACAAAACTATCAAAAGTTGATCTTTTTTTTTTCTTATTTTTGAACTGCCAAACGCCCTCTTATTCTATTTTAAATATGAGATCCATACGCTGGAAAATATTTAAGAAAAGTTTTTTTTTCAAGAGTTCTTTTATTCAAAAATTTAGTAAATCATGGAAATTTTTTTACCAATCTTATCTATGGTTAAATTCTCATTGAGTTTTATATAAAAGACCTACTCCTAGCATCCATCCACCTAAATAGAAGAACATTAGATATTGAGCATTTTATTTAGACATCTTTCATATCTAGTCACAACAACAATATACTTTCATAGAAGATTGTTATTAACAAATCATATATTCAATATGTGATGGTTCATTCACTTGAAATTGACGAGTCGCGTGAAGTACAAACAAAATATTCATATAATAAAATGGGCTATTCGATTGTGTTCTGCTATTATTAGCAAATAAATAGCCATTATTTAAAAAAAAAAGAAAGAAGAAATGAAAGAAAAAAGTGAGACCTACCAGTATATGAAGCACGCCTAAAAAGTATTAACATTAGCAAGCACGTACGGTTTACTCCATGTAATTTTAAGCATTTCTTTTGAAACCCTTTTTAAAGCATGCCAACTACAACATTATTTTCCACAAGATCGGATAGATAAACAAATAATTTAATAATAATAAATTTTGATACACTTAATATTTACAATAAGACTCTTCAAATTTAATGGTCTTATATTTTAAAAAAAAAAAATATCGAATTATCACTTCAGTAAATTCGTGTCCAATCTTACAAATAAAACTTCTCGATCAACAAAAATAAAAGTACTTTCATTTTGTTAATTAAGGCACTAAGTAGAGAATTTCATAAATTATTATAATACATATGATGATGGCATCAAAGTATAAATTGATTGGCAATTGTTCACTAGACGTGGGTGGGCATATGAGATTAGGGACTTTGTTTGATTTTTGCCCTTTTTCTTATTGCTTTTTCGCCAAACCGCATGCCTTAATCCTTACCTTTTGATAAAGCAACTAGTAGTTTACATCTGCTTTTAACACTTGGAGATGAAATTTATCCCACAAAGGCAAGGTCACAAAACCAAAAAGAACCTCATCCCTCCTCAACCTCTTTTGTAAAGTGAATTTATCCTACTTTTTTTTTTTTTTACCCCTCTCTTCAATTAATGTACTTTTTCTTCTTTGCATTTAATTAACAAACTAAGTTATTGATGAATAATTTTTAATTTTTTTATATTTACTACTGTACACATAAAAATATGCATTTGATACTTTATGTTCCATGTTTCCTTTTATTTTTCTTTAGGTTGTGTTTAAATTGAGTATTTAGTAAAGGAAAGGAAAAAATAAAAGGAGCAAATAAAAAGAAAATTTTTATTATTATTATTATTATTCCACAGTAGGGGTTTCTTTAACCATTCTTCTAGGAAACATTTGATGACATTTTTATGCAGGCAATTCATTCTAATAATGACAATTTTACAAACTCATATGTGACTGGTGGATCTAGTTCCCATTATTGTTCCAACTTGTGAAACTTTTTTATTTCTGCAATTTTGAGTCCAAAAAAAAAATTACAAAATACTCAATTCCACAAATCAGTGCATTCAAAAGGGGTACTTAGATTTAGACTAAGAATTCCATTTAATCAGATTTAGACTGAAAATTTCTTTTGAATAAACTGCAAACTTGAAATTCTAATTATATGAACCTTTACCCAACCCCCATTTGGGTGCATCTGTGCAAAATCCAATTGCACCAGAATTAAAGGTTCTTTTTTGTAAAATTTCAAATTTACAATTTATTAAAATAAAAATTTCAGTCCAAAGGTTTATTTTTTAAATAAATAAAAAAATCACTGAACTTGATTTTTTGGGGGGGGGGGGCGTTTTCCCACTCACATTGATTGGTATTCAGGGGGTTAAAGTACACACAAATATTGACAATGGAGCAACAGAGAGGGGGATGGGGAATTTTCAACTTATCTGATCCAACTTCGTGCAGATGACAAAAGAAATCAAGGGTGTGTTTGAAATAATAAAAAGTGAGATAAAATGAGATAAGTTATGAATTTGTAATTTGTGTAATGAGATTAAAAATAAATAACTTTTTAAAATTTAATTTTAACAGGTTTACAGTAAATCAAAAGAACCCAAATTTCAAAAAAGAGAGGTGCATCATTTTTTGCTGGTTGTTGTAGTAGATAAAACCAGTTGACCCATAATAAATGCAAAAAATAAAGCATTATCGTCTTTGTGATGGTGGGAATGGACAGCTACGCATACAGTAGCTTAATATTTTGTCTTTGAAGAAGTCATACCAACTTAAGCCGAGTCAAAGAAGGCATTAGAAATCACTCTAAAAAGACTGAGAATACTTCCATGCGTGTACTGGCTCTGACTAAAATGGAACAATTTTTGCAGAAATGTCTGCCGTATAAGCTAAGAAAAAAATTTCATAAGTGGAGAGGAGGGAGGAAGAATGAAAGAAACAAACCAGAGGAAAGAGAAAAGAAGAATCGTATATGGAGAAAGAAAACAGAGAGAGAGAAATGGAGAGTCATAATATATGACTGCGCGTGTACTAATTTGAATGAGTTTCATCTAATTTGAGTGCTTTTCTGGCAAATGGGCCATTGATTCTGAAGTATTCATCACGCATGGGCCACCATTACAAACCCCCACACCCCCCCCCCTCCCCCAAACAAAAAAACAAAAAGGGGGGGCGGGGCCAAACATGACCAGTGATTAATTCTGATGAAGAGTCCTGCTTGAATTCTAAAAGGTGATGCAAAACAGCAAGGTGCTCAAATTTATTAAAAAAAATAAAGTAATGCCATACAATGCTGCAAAGATAATTTTATTTCATGATAATGTGACTATAGGTTCATCATTCTGAAACAAAAATATAAAAATAAATAAATAATCCCTACAGATACAATTTAGAAGTAGTAGGCCATCTATCACTTTGAAAACAACAGCAAAATGCCCCTTTGTTACCCAAATGCCCCTACCTACCACATCATTGTCATTATAGATATATATAGAGATAACGAGAGAGAAACATTTTCCTTTCAAAAAATTAAATTAAAAGCAACAAGCAACGAAGAGGGTAGATGCAAAACACTTTTGGAAAAGTTATGTCAAACGTGCTCAAGATTGGCCTTCCAAGACGCCGAACAAAGAGGGTATGTGCAAAACGACGAGGGTATTGGCCATAAACCCTCCAATATAAGCCACCACAAAACTTACTTGAGCGGCACAAATTTTTTTTGGGCCAATATAATACATATTACCTGCAATTACTTTGAAATTAATTACTCCAAAGCAATGTCCAAGCAAAATGCAGGACCAACTGCTCCATACTTCAACAATTTGTTCACCAATATCTATGCAGGACAAACTGCTCTCACCAATTTCGACCCTCCGAAAACACACACCATATCTCACAGAATTCAAAGAGAGTGTAGAATTGAATGTAAAAGAAGAATTAAGAATATGAAGAAAATCCAAATTTAGGAACCGTTTAGTTTCAAACCTGTTTACGAGTATTTCACTTTCCTAAATCAGCTAATGCTCCAACAAAAGCTAATTCATCAAGCAAGTAAATCATAGAATACAACAAACCAAAGACACCCCCATATATATACGTAGACAAGTCTACTTAAAAACATCACACAAACCTAATTAGTTATCAGCATTTGGTTATCCAATCTTAGTGTATCGTTTCTACGCTCTTACTCAGCTCCTCCAGCTTCTTCATTCTCAATCTCTCGCTTTCGCTCACCAGCTGATCAAATAATCAACAAATGCAATGGCATCACATTTAGAAATGCACAGAATTCTGTTTAGTTCAACTAGGAAAATCAAAATTTATAGCAAAAATGAAACTAACCTCCATCAATTTAGTAATTAACTGTACTTTTTCTTTGTTCTTTTCATTGAAAGCCTCAAGAGCTTCTTTGTATTCTTTCTCCTGTGATATAAAAAAGAAAAAATAAATAAATAAAAGATACCAAATTCAAAGGTTTGATCAAATTCCTTACATAACCAATTAATCAAAGTAGTAAACTATGACCTTTACATATCAATGGCAAGATTTTAGCGTTTTCATTGCAAAAGAATTCAAATGATGACAATGTTTTTACCTTCTTTTGGCAAGTCTGTCCCAGCGGCTTTAACTCCTTGTTGACTGCATCAATCTTCTTACGAACAAGCGAGACTTCTTTCTTCATCGGATCCGCTAGAGACTCAAGCTCCTGTTATAATTTAATTTCAAACAATTAACTGTTGAAGGCAATTCTTAAGCAATTCATTTGCATAACTAACCCATTAGTACCTGACAACAACGTTTCCATCTCATATCATCAATCGCTAAGATTGACCATAAATACTTTTGGACAGAGTCACACAACATTATTCATTATACAGATCAATTAGTAAACAAAATGATTGTTGAAATTATAACAACAAAAGACCCACACGAACCCTATTAATGTGATAATAGAATCTACTCATGCTCTAACTAGGGGTGGGAGGGATCACCGGTAAAGGGGGAGCTACTGGTTGGGTAGCTATTTCTTACTGGGTTCCCCAACCCAAAAAAAAAAAAGAGAGAGAGAGAGAGAATCCAAAAAAAAAATGAATAATTCAATATAATTTCACCAATATCATTTTGAATCATCAAAACCTAGCGGAAAACACATCATTCTGTGATTTTCTTGCTCAAAAGTTTAAGGTTGAAAAATTTTCAAATTTTGAATAATATAACACAAGAATTAAACTTCAAAAAAAAAAAAAAGATAAAAGTGGCTAATTTCACAAATATGGCTTCCCTTGATTTCATAGATTTCAACTATACCATTCTTTTCCCATCAAAATTCGGCTAAAGAAACAAGCTTTGATTTCCCTTTTCCTACTGCTCGGTTAACAACACAATCCAAGACTCAAAACCCCACAAAATAAGTGACTATTGCTACAAATATGAGTAAGATCTCTTAAATGCTTGAGAATAACATCATACTTTTCTTTCCAACTAAAGTCTAGAAACCCTAATTTTCTGCTTCTAAAACTACAATTTCAATTCACCGTTAACACATCCCTAGATTAAAAAAAAAATTGACACATATATGTTATGTACATAAATATAAATATATTTACCTCGCGGATAATAGCTAATCGTTTCGTTTCTTCTTCGATGCGCCCAAGCTGAAGCTGAACTCTCTCTTTGACCTCAAGTTTCTTCTTCTCGATCTCTTCTTCCTTGGCCCTGAAAGTAGAGAGAGCTGACTTTGACATCTCCTCGTCTTCCTTCGACAGAGAACCATTGAAGCTCAGGCTTCCAGAGATTTGGCCCGACTGCATCAGTGCCTGTTGCTGTTCAATCCCCTGCCTCTGTGTTGTTTGAATCATCTCTTTTTCTTAATTTTAGTCTCTCTTCCTTCTTGGAAAACCCTTCTTCCTCCTCCAATTCCTCACTTTGTCCTCTCTCTCTCTCTCTCTCTCTTTCTTTTGCTTTTTTTTTTTACCTCTTTGGAATGATGTTTCTCTTTCCTCCAACTGTTTGCAGGTGCTTGTGAACAAGGCTGCCCTTAAATGCCCCCTTGGCTATTCTTCATGACCCACAGAGAAAAGAAAAATAAAATAAAACATCAATAAGCAAATATAAATATCTATATACACGTGTACATACGTATATATGTATTGTAATTATGTGTATTGGCATACAAATTAGAAAATAATAAAGTTACATAATTCAAAAAAAAAAAAAATTAACAACCATACTTTGTGAATACCATACTGAACAACTTAGCATATTTGTTATTAAGTATATATGCATAGATATCAGTATATCATTTTAAATTATTATTATAAAAATATATTTATTCAAAATGTTTAGGGAGTGTTTTGGAGTGATAAAAAGTGATAAAATTTAATAAAAATTATAAGTTTGTAATTCGTATAGCAAATAATAAGTGAATAACTTTTAGAGATTTTTAATATTTTTTGTAATTTTCAGAACTCCAAACAGAGCCTAAGTACTACTTAAATAATTAAAAAGTATTTTTAATTTTAGAATATACATTATAAATATCATGCTAATATTAATTCTTTTAAACTATATTAATATTGATTGACATAATTAATTTACCATGTTTTATATTTTATAGTAGTAATAACAAAGTAAAAATTAAATAGACTTGTATAATAAATGAGGAAAAAAATTTTATTTGGCAATTCGAATTTTAAATAAAGATAAAATACAAAAAATTTAATAATTTTGGGTACAATACATTATTATTGACCGCCATAGAACACATGAAGTGAGGTATCTTTTTGAGCTGATATGGCATGAATCGACCATTATTAATCGATGCGGCCCGAAAATTCACGACACTAGTGTACATTGTGAGTCTGTTACTTTAAAACAATAAAATTACAAAAACTTACTTTAATTATAATATTATCATGACCGCATCGTTTTAATTTCAGTGTGATTTTTTACTTATGGTCAAACAGCATTTTCATTCGAGAAGCATATGTGAAATTATTCTAATACCAATCATATAAAAATATTTTACCCTTAGAGTTAAAAAGTAAATGTAGAGATGATAAAATTCAAACATGGATAGAGTTTCTGCAAAGGGAATTACAAGTTTAAGCCTTGCTTACACTTGATTGAACTGAGGATTTAGGACTTTCAATATTTTTCGAATTCGATCCTAACATTTAAATTAAAATTCAAGTCTGTCCATTGGACAATTATAATATAAAAATAACACATAAATTTTTATTATATATAATATAAATTATATATTTTTAAATAAAGACAGATATATCCTAAACCGAACATATTTGCAAGAAATCAAAGATGGCCTGAAAAATAGTTGGAGCCTATATGCTTTAGTGTTTGAGTTAATAAAAAGTGATATAATTTAAAATAATTTATAAATTTGTAATTCGTGCATTGAGGTAAAAATTGAATAACTTTTAAAATATTTTTTTTTAAATTTTTAACATTTTTTATTTAACCAAACACACCCAGTATTTAAGTCTACAAGCCTGCCTATAGTGGGGACCACCTGGGCCTCGTGGCCAATAAACGTGACGACTCAACTTTCACACTTTTTTTTTCTTTTTTTTTTTATTATTAACTTTCACTCATTTTACTCATCCTTAAAATATCAATTTTAGGCTTCGTTTGTGGTAAGAAAAAATAAGATAAATTGAAATAAAATATAGTTTGGGATGAATTTTGGCGCTCTTTTTTCTGAAAAATAGCAAACCGTGGGAACAGTTTTCTAAATCCGTTCCCACGGATTCAAAAAAATTCATAAAAAATAGCAATAATAGTACTCGTTTGAAAGTTTTTAAGACAAAGAATATGATTGTATAAAAAATTTACATATTCGGTTAACCTACTTTCAAGTTTTTTGTTTTTTTAATGAAATATTGAAATTTTTTGAAATTAGTAATGGCGGAAAAATTAAAAGTAGAGGGGTTGTTAGAGATTTATAGTGATTTTTAGAGATTCGTAGTGTAGCCAAACCGCGCCTTAGTGTACGTTTGATGCTCTAACAAACTAAACAAATCTCTAACAACCTCTAGAAATCATTCAAAATTTCTTTGCACATTTACACATTTTTACATTTACTAATTTCAAAAAATTTCAATACTCACTTAAAAAAAAAATTCGAAGAAGGTTAACTGAATGCGTAAATTTTTTTTGACAATCATATTCTTCGAGTC
The DNA here is from genome assembly GCA_019916065.1 of Vitellaria paradoxa. Lineage (NCBI taxonomy): Eukaryota > Viridiplantae > Streptophyta > Magnoliopsida > Ericales > Sapotaceae > Vitellaria > Vitellaria paradoxa. The sequence goes on from CM034234.1 coordinate 8,299,078, forward strand.
GAAAACTTTTCAAATGAGTACAATTGTCGCTATTTTATACGAATTTTTTTGAATTCGTGAAAATGAATTTGAAAAACTGTTCCTACGATTTTGGCGCTCTGCGTATATAAAGTAGAACATTGAGTCTTGATATTTTGAATCCGTGAGAATGGTTTTGGGGCAACCATTCTCACGGTTTGCTACTATTCATCTAAAAAAAAGCGCTAAAATTAACTCAAAATCACGTTTTATCTCAATTTATCTTATTTTTTAAACCCCAAACGCACCCTTAGTCGCTTTAAAAGTATAAATATTAATTAATTTAAATTTTTATATTTAATATAATTAAAACCAATAACACTTTACATAAGTAACATTTACACAATTAAAATTATGAGCAAATTAATTCAGATGGATCCTGAGTACAATTCATAATGAGAGTGCGTTAGAAGTGACAAAAAAAATTTTAAAATTAATAAAAGTTACAGTCTCGTAATTTGTGTAATGAGATAAAAAATTGATAATATTTAAAAATTTTAGTATTTTTTAATAAAATTTAAAACTACAAACAAGGCCTAAGACTCAAATTCTCATAGAAGTGTTTTGAAAATATTTAGAACTTTATAAATTGTGTGTGTGTGTATATATATATATATATCATATAAAATTGTTTCAACTCACTAGAATTATCATATGGAAACTAGTTGAATGGTGCACAGGGATCAACCTGTCATTGTTGAGATAGTTATTTTCCAAAGTTGGTGCGAAGCAAAATTAATTCCAGCTAACTTTCATGCGTCTTCCACGTGGTGGCCGCCACAAAAACACACTTACATTTTCGATAATTTACAGAAAATATGCTGTAAATAAAGTATACAATTATATATATATTGACATAAATATATAAGATTCTGTTAAATGCATTTCATATGTATATTCCTAATAATACTATTTCACTGTAGGAGCGATACAGTGTGAGAAGGTAAAAATAAAATGTACTTAACATTTTATGCATATATATGCTTGTAATATACAATGTACGTGTAGCATGCAAAAATCTATTAAAATTTATAAAAAGTTATAAATTTTTTTTAATTTTTTTAATCAAACTTTATCACGTATTATTTTTACACTAATTTTTTTAATTTTTTTTATCATCCAAACACCACCTGAACCATTGCGTAACGCTTCCATTTTGCCGGCCTGAAGAGCGCGCACAGCTTGACACATATGTCAACCCCAATATATATAACTGTATAAATCTGTCTATATAGCTCTTCCCAGGTTGTAATGCAGTTATATATGTGGTATTTTGGATCTTAATTCATAGCTCTCAGTGGTGCTATGAATATTCGCACGTTGTTTGGGTTTACGAAGAAGGCAAAAGAGAAATTACGATGATATGGGTGGCCTAAAAAATAAATATATAAAACTTTAACTTGAGAATACTTATGGATGATTGCCTTGCCAGTATATTTATGTCAAATATATATATATATATATATATATATATATATATAAATTATCCTATTGTATGTACCACACGAATTCACTCTTAATTATTTTTTAATTACTAACTACTCATTTGTAACTTAGGAGGTGTTTGGAAGTTCAAAACTTAAAAGTTGCGTTGATGTGATGTAAAAATGATAGGTGACAAATTTTGATTAGAAGAATTTGAAAATTTTTGAAGTTTTTTGAGTTTTTTTTTTGCTTCCAAAAGGGCTCTTAAAGTGTTTGGTTCAATAAAAATCGCTGAAAAGTTCTGAAAATTTTTAAAATTCTTTAATACATTTTATATTTTTCATATTTCGTAAAATTTTTATAAATTTATATATATTTATATATTCCAACGACTTTTTACAAATCTCAATAATTTTTTTATAAATTCCAATAACAATCCACAAACCCCAATAACTTTTTTACAAATTTCAAAAATTTTAGTTTCAACGAATCTAAAAAACCGTTCAAACAAAAAATTGATGCAAAAGTTAAAAAGTTTTACTATTCATCTCTGAAAAACGTTATTTGGTGATTACACGCCAAACGTTAAAAAATTATGCAAATCATATTTTTAGTTATTTTTTTATTTTTCACCACTTCAAACACATCATTAATAACAATTACTTAATTTATAAAATATAAAATATTATTTTTCTTTTTTTTATTTTGGTTTTTACTGGGGATAATATGGGATTCCATCATTTGAAATAGACCTATAGTGTGATAAAAAATAAAATAAAAATAAAATAATTTAAGATAATTTATAAATTTATAATTTATATAATTAATGGTAAGTAAATAATTTTAAAAAATTTTAATAATTTTAGAAAAATTTCTGAAAGTTTTGAGGTTGTTCGCTTGTCAGCACCTCGTAACGCACCCGAAGATACCGTGATCAAGAAAAAAGTTTGGTGTTGAATGGACAAGAAGGGCAGCCGGGCTCACCCACAAAAAGGGCAATTTGGGAAAGCCGTAAGAGCCAAGCAGAGTAGGAAAATGGGAATCAGAGCAGCAGCTGGTTAGCTAACCTTTTGACAAATATATGTAGAATCTCCTCTTTAATGTATGTGGATATATACACATATATATATATTCACATATGTATATATTATGGTTTTTATATATGAGCCCCGTTTGCAATACTAATTTTCTCTATAAAATTCTATAAATCCCTAACAATTACTTTACTTCTAATTTTTCTATTATCACTAATTTTAAAAAATTTCAATATTTCGTTAAAAAAATAAAAAAATCTGAAAGTAAGTTAACGGAATATGTAAATTTTTTATACAATCATATTTTTCATGTCAAAAACTTTCAAATGAGTACCATTGTCGCTATTTTTTGTGAATTTTTTTAAATCCGTGAGAACGATTTTTCAAATTCGTTCCCATGATTTACTATTTTTTAGAAAAAAAAAGTGTCAAAATTAACTCTAAATTATATTTTATCTCAATTTATCTTATTTTTTCTTACGTCAAACAGAACCATTATTTCTTTTCTTAGACCTTTATCTTATTTGGCTAATTGGTATGATTGGGTCAAGCTGCACTTTCGATACTCCAAATCAAAATAATAATCGCGGCTTAATGGGTTTCTACCTTTATCTTTTGTGGCGGGACCGTTCCAGCAATTGACCTGTTCAAAAAGAAAAGGCTCTGGCTTAATTAACACATCACCTCGTGAATCCAACGGTCATGAGATAATCAAAATAAATTAAATCCCTCGAAATCTCTTGGACAGGTCATCCAGCGGTGGGCGTTCAACGCACTCAATCTTATCCCTTCCCTTGCTACGAAACTAGAGTGATTGATTAAGACCGTGTTTGGTTTATGAAAGATAGGAACCTTCTACCTAATGGAAAAGCATGGGACGTGATGCATTTAATTAAGACCCTTTTTGGTTTATGAAATAATTTATTGCGCCGACCTAATTTCGTAATTGTAATTAGAGCAATGTTATATTATGAGAAAAATTGGTAAGAATGAGAGGCCAATTCAAATTTTTATTAATTTTGTACAAAATTTTAACGTGTAGGTATCACTTTAGTGGGGTGTTGAATATTTGGTAAAAAAATTGTAAAATTAGTAAAATTTTGAGAAAGTTGGTAAATTTTAATTTTATGTTCAGAGGAGAAAGTGGGAAAAATTAATAATTTTTTTTTTTTTTTTGTGAAAATTGACAAACCAAACAGAGTTTAATATAAATGATATCAACCTTTTGTGTGCTGATTACTTTATGAAAATTTTGTTATGATGCTTTTTAATTTAAAAAAAATATCATCATCACATAGCAATTAATTTTAACAGATGCTTATGGCAAATAAGGGTTTTCTTTCAAATTAAGCCAATTTTGTCGAGTTATATTAATATATATATATATATATATATTATGTCTACACTATGAGTCCGTTTGACAACTCAAAAATTAGTAAAAAAATACCAAAAGTTACTTTTTGTGTGTTTGGCAAAACCACAAATTTTCTCACTTTTTTGATTTACTACAGTAAAAAGTACACTCCATAATTACAACTTTTTTAATTTACTTCAGTAAAAAACATACCAAACACCCAAAAGTTACCACTTTTTTACTTTGCTACAGTAAAAAATTTACCAAACACCCAAAAATTACTAAAAAATACTAAAAATTCCACTTAATTCAACCAAACACACAAAAAAGTACCAAAAAAGAACACCTAAAAAATTACCAAAACTTGAATTTTTTTTAACTTCCAAACACCCCTGACTTTCTTAGCATCATATGTGGTTATGGGCAGTTAACCAACTTCGTCTTAGATTCTCAAGCTTGGCCCTCGTGATTAGCTCAAATAACAAAATTTATAATTAATTAAAAAATCTTGTTTAAATACTTTTATTTTAGTTATCAGTAGTTTAAAACTGTAATTATGGCTTGCACGAAATGTTAATTCCTCACCATTTTTTTTAAAAAAATAAATAAATGTGGGACTTCAATTTTTAATTAGATTTGAATTTAAAAAAAAAAAAAAAAAAAACACAACGGCGCTTACCTTTCAAGAATATAAAATAAATAAACAACAATAACTGTTATTGCTTTTTTTTTTTTTTTCCCCTCTCTGTGTAAATGCAATAGAGGAATCCATGTAAAAACTTTTATAACTCTCAAAGTTTTTAAACTTCAAAAATCACAGTTTTTCGAGTAATTGGTATTAGTTTTTTATAATTACTATTTTACCCAAGAGTCTCTAGCCCCACTAATTTCCTCTTTCCTTGTTTCTCATCATCCTGGTTTATTAAAAAGTGACATTTATGGTGAAAATTAAAAAGCCAGTTTACACTTTAACAGCGAAAGCAACCCCAAACAACACCTGTAAAGCGACAAATACACCATTGTGGGGTCAAAATTTCATTGGCAAGAGATTCTTTCCACACATGAATGAAAGAGTTGCAGCCATAGATTTCTCTGGAATGTTATCCAAATTGCCGGTGAGTTGTCCAAACACGTCACAAACCTCTTAAATGCATTCACGTAATTACAAATTTTTTTTTCTGAATAACTCAAATTATTCTAATCAAATTACGTACATTTCGAATGATCTTTAGAGACTTTGAAATTAATGACTTAATAAACGTTCAAAAAAACTCGAACCCATAATTATGAAAAATAAATGCAAATTTTTATTCTAAGATACTTTTTAAGACTATTTCATTTACGCAAAGTTATAAACACTTTTTTATGTAAATTCTAACATCACGTTGATATAAATATTGTACCATCCACCAATATTTTTGCAAATTCGTTCTTGGTTTTGCGGCAGTAGGGCTTGTAGTTTTTTTTTTCTTTTTTTTTTTCACATGATATTATAGTTAGATTTCAATTGGATTATTGGACTTTCCAAGCTTATTTTGCTTAATCTTGCTTTACGTGACTTTATTCTTTGCGTGAGAGGGACACTCTCCGCGAAAAGTCTTATGCAACTCTCACTTAACAATATCTTTTTAAGGGTGTATTTGGCGTATTAAAAAATGTTAAAAAATTTTAAATATTTCTAAAAATTATTCAATTTTTATCTTTCTACATGAGTTACAAATTCATAAATTATCTCAAATTATTTCACTTTTTGTCATTTCAAACGCTTCCTAAAGATAAGTTGAGTTTATAAATTCTTTAACGGACATTATATTTATCACGTATATAAAAAAATATATATGAAAAAAGATGTGAATTAAATTTAACACATTATGTACACACACACATATATGAACTTGTCTATAGGATTGAGACTTAAAATATTGACAACAATTCATGACAAAAAATAATTAATATTGATCAAATATTGGCTTCAACTTCTCTCGGTCAAAATTTCATATCTTAAGACATAGAAATGAAAAGGCATAAAACAACTGCGCAAGAAGTTTGGTGCTTGGCATGTCTTCTCTCTTTTTTATTGGTGATTTGCACCATTTTTTTTTTTTTTTGACTCGGACCCTTGTATTGATATTTTATTTTAATTAACTTTTTTTTTATCAACTTTCAACCTAAAAAGTCTAGTTAAAATAATAAAAAAATAATAATGTATGTAAACTATCACATCATAAAAACGTAATGGGTAACACTCAAATAATATCATGCCAATTACACTAGAGATTAATTGTTATTAAATTCAAAAAGTCAACCAAATTAATTAATGCGGTGTTAAATGTTTACTCGCCATATATATATACTAATAACATGACAAAATATGTATCATATTATATATTTTCTTCAAATAATAATAATAAATAATAGTGGTGATTGGAATAATCTTGCTTTGAGCAAACGAATGCAGGGTTCAAAGAAGTGTGTGGGATCGAATCCGCTCTAACTTCTTCTGGAGCCAATAAGGCATCATTTGGGCTTCCCCATATTGTGCTCTGCAACTTTTCACTTTTGCCTGAAACTGTCCTAAAAAACCAAATGTGGCAGGAACCCATATCGGTATTAGCCTTTTGGGCCCATTGTTGGTCCATTTTAGTGTACCATAAGTAAAGGGCAAAAGGGGGTGTAGCATGCCAGTGGCAGTTGCCCCACTATATAATTACAAGTATCTACTTTATCTGAGCACGAACTTACCCATCGGGCCGTTGGCCCAGGCAATATTACAACAGTGGTTTGTGGTCGTAATCGTTCAGTTAAAATTTAACGATTTAAATATATTTATATTTTTTTAATTCAACTACCTTTGCATCAACGTCGTATGATCGATATAGTATTATTATGTCAACATCCCCAGGCACGGCACACATCAGAGTCCGCCAGGGGCGAGCAGCAAAGCGAAGTGCTTCAGAGTCTCTGCTTACCTGTTTCTCGGCATTGTGGTCGCTTTGCTTTTCGTTGCTTCACAAAACTTTTCACAACAAAACAAAAAAGGGGGTAATTCGTGTTAACGCTTTTCATAATTGTATTTGTTTATATTTAAATATTTTAAAATTTTAATAAATATATTAAATAATTAATTTATTTTATACTCAAACTAAATTTATTTTAATTTTAATTATTCAGAATTTTCACAACAATTCATGCAGTGGCTAGTGTCAAATATTTCCATCCCTAATAGGTAGTATCTTAAGGATGCATTTGGTTTGTTAGATTGGGTTAATTTGAAGGAAAAAAAAAAAGGACACATTTGGATCTCAAAAAAACATAAAAAATTTCTAAAAATTTCTATAATTCTCTACAAATCTCTACAAAACTTTTCTCACCTTAAATTACGTAAATTTCTATAAAATATATACAAATCTCTATATCTCCACAAATTTCAATAAATCTTTACAAATTTCTATAAAATATATACGAATCTCTATATCTCCACAAATTTCAATAAATCTTTACAAATTTCTATAAAATATTTACAAATTTTAAAAAATTTTCATACAAAAAGTCAAAAATATATGTTAGAATTCATTCAAACGGACAAAAATCTGTTCAAATAAATTGTTCATCTCTACATTTATGATTTGTTAATTACAGTCCAAATATCAAAAAATAACTCAAACCACATTTTATCTCAAATTTTATTCTTATATGTTTAGGCTTCACCTAATTTGTTTATCTGGTTTATTATTTTATTTCAAGTTTAATACTATAATAATATTTTTAAATACAAAATCAAGTAATTTGATCCATTTAGTTTATAAGTTAAATTTTTATTATTTATCTCATAAATTTTCACAATTTATGCAATTAAAAGTAACTTAACATAATTGCATATTTTTATCAAGTTGGCCAAATTATTCTATTCTTATTTTTTTTTAAGGTAGAATGCTTTCCAACCGATATATTTTTACCTCCTTATTAAATTTTTATAATAAATAAGTAATATCTAATAATATCTAAATAATAAAATATTTTAATAAGAATAGGTGGGCGGGCCTACAACCCATTGTAACAAATTTTGGAATTCAGATACCAGTCAACATAGTTAAAAAAATTCTGATTAAAAATTATTCAGTGCAATTCGGAAAAAAAGGTGAAATAATTACGGTCTAGTAGCTAAACTTGTTCAAAAAATTAAAAAGAATTATAAATTAATCGGTAAAAAATTATTTATAAAAAGTATTATTTTAATATATTAAAACTAATAGCTAAATTGAAACTGTTACAACTTGGAATGTTTTGACTAACAAAAAATGAAATAAAATCAGATAATTTGAGATAATTTGTGAATTCGTATTTTGTGCAGTAAAATAAAAAATGAATAATTTTTAGAGATTTTTAAAAAATTTTCAAAGTTTATTAGCGTTTTTTAGCGCGCCAAATGCAAGTGCAATTAAACTATTTATTACTATAACTTTTGATATTATTTTTATTTAAAAATATAATTTAAAAAAAATTGAAATGGCAATTTTCATTTTCATTAATGTGGAGATAACCACGAATTAGGCGACGTTGGCATGCTATGTTTTAGGGGCCGGATTGTTTTCCAGTGCGTATGGTACGGTCTAAAAATTGAGGAGCAAACATTATGAAATAATTCTAAATATTTAACATTTAATTACTCGAAAAATATATATTAATTAATTTAAAAATATAAAAAAATATTCAACAAAATGAAATGAATGACATCTTGGTTGTAAAACGTTAAAAAACTCTAAAAATCTCTAAAAATTATTTATTTTTTATCTTACTGCATGAATTATGAACTCATAAATTATCTCATATTATTTTAATATATCTTATTTTTTGTCACTCCAAACGCTCCCATTATTGGTGCAATTTAATTCCTATCAAACACATACTTAATCAGACAGTTTGAAACTCTCTGAACCTCTATAAACCTTTACAAAATTTAAATTTTTTACTCATAATCCAAATTATAAAACTACAACTTTTATAAATTTATACTAATTTGTGCAACTTCAAACACACCCAACAGTAAAATAAATGATAAACATGCTACAGTTTATTAAATAGCAAAATATATATATATTTTTCTAAATATTGCGTAACTTAAAAATTTACGTAAGCTTTTGTATTTAGATTTTTAAAACAAAACTATATCCTTATCAGTTTCATTTTAACGCTATGTATAAAGTAATGTATGATTTATCTATTTCTGTCCCAGTGTAGAATTGAGCGCCCTTTAGTAAAATTAAAAGGAAATTTATTTACTTATAAAAGAAAAATTGTAAGTAGCAGTACCATTGCGCTGATGGCCATTTTTGGAATTATTTTTTAAATTAAAAAAAATAAACTATACTATTTTACATTAATTTTTGATAATTTTAATTTTTATGTAAAAATAAAAATTAGAATATTTTGTAATTTTTGTCCAGCTCCTACAATGTGTTACTTTTGAAAAAAAAGTGACTGTTTGACAAGTTTTGTAAAAGTCAATAAAAGTTAAGATGTGTTTGAAATCGAAGAGAGAGAAAATTTTAGTAACTTTTATTTTTTTTATTTTTTAAACGTTTATTAGCGTCTTAAAAGTTGTTAAATTTTTCTAAATAACTCTCCGACTTTTTCATTAGAAAACTAAAAGTTTTGTCGACGGATACACCAAGGGTATTCATTAAAAGTTATTGGAAATATAACACGTAATAAAATATCACATTTTTATAAAATTATGCATAAAAAATACAAGAATTTATTATACAACGTGTTTTTATTGAATTTTGGTGAGACACCTGTTAATAAATGTCAAAAATTAAAACATCTTTAAAATTTTTTAACTTTTCGTTAAACATTCAACAGTTATTAAAAGTTCTTAAAAATTATTAAAATTTTATCTAAATATTCAAAAATTACTAAAAATTCTTTAAATTTATTTTTAATTTAGCAAACACACACACACACACAAAAAAAAAATTACATGCAACAATTTTTGCCAAAAAAATTTCGCTCCTAAACATACTCTTGGCAATGGGTAAAATTTTAGGAAAGCCACACAGGCTCAGAGTAAAATTTGAAAGTTTTTTTTTTTATTTTTTTAACTTTTTAAAAAAATTTTAAATTTTTATAATGTCAGATTGAGTATGTAAAGTAAGAAAAAAAGGTTAACCTTTTCGTGACTTGCTCCTAGTTAATTATTAAATAGTTAGTTCTTTTATGATTAAAAAAAGAAAAATAATAAATTTTTTAAATTTTTTATTAATTTAATATTTTTATTGTTTAAAATTTTTAAAAATTTAAAATATAAAATGATAAATTTAATCATTTTAACAATAAGGTAAAAGTTATAAAATATAATTTAAAAAATTAGAAATTAATATTTATATATTTAAAAATAATACGTAATGTAATTTAATTAAAAAATTATAAATTTTACAATATTAAAAATATTTAAAATTTCACAAACGGAGCGATAAATGTTATGAAAAAGGGTGGCTGAGTAGTCCCGTCAAGTCACGCAGAGCGGGGCTTGTACTAAAAAGAAAGGAAAGGATGGTAGCGCTTGGTCACATCAATCAATCAATCGGACAAATTCAAAGGATAGGATTATCAAAACGGCCCACCTGGCACCACCCTGACCACCCACCCTGCTTCATTGCTCTGTGACCGGGCTACCAGCTGTTCACCCCATTTTGTTTTTCCCAAGCTATTCTTCTGACAGCTGCCAGTTCTCTCTGTCTCGTTTCGGGGGTGTTTATCGCCAAAATTAATTAAAATTCATCTATTTTTATTAATTTTTAAATAAATTTTATTATATATTATTTTTATATTAAATTTTTTATATTTTTCACTTTTTTCAACCAAAATTTTGCTAACCAATCACCTGGTCTAATTTTTAAACGTCTTTATTATTTTTAGAGTTTTTTTTAGTAGCAACATCCTCCAAACTATTTTTTTATTTACTTCTCAAATTATTAAACTCACATATTTTATATTCGAACTATCCAATTCCGACCCCATTTGATATAAAATAAAACTCTAAAAAATTCTATAAATCTCTAACAACTACTCTACCTCTAATTTTTCCACGATCACTAATTTCAAAAAATTTTGATATTTCACTAAAAAAAATCTAAAAGTAGGTTAACTGAATGTGTAAATTTTTTATACAATCATATTTTTCATGTCAAAAGCTTTCAAACGAATAACATTGTTATTATTTTTTGTGAATTTTTTTGAATCCATGGGAACAGATTTGGAACACCATTCCCACGGTTTGTGACTTTTCAGAAAAAAATAGCGTCAAAATTAACCTCAAATCATATTTTATCTCAATTTATCTTATTTTTTCTTACTCCAAATGGGGCCTCGTTCTATTTGGTTTGAATAAAAAAACACCTATTAAACGCACCTATTACACGTTCAAACTATCAGACGCACCTATTAATGGATAAATTTAGTATTTAGACCAAATAAAACGAAATTAAATAATTTAAAATTTTAATAAGTGCGTTTGATAGATTGAGAACCAAATAGAAAAAATGGTAGTTTGAAGGATATTTTGATTAAAAAAAAAACTCTTTCTTTTATAAATATTTTTCAATTTTAACACTTCACTCATTTTTTTTTTTTTTTTGCTTATGAATTATTTTGTTTGAATATTTTAATAAACTAAAATTATTTATAATAAATAACCTATTATTATAATGATTTATTTTATTAAAATTAAAATAATAACTTATGATTAAAATGATTTATTTTATTAAACTAAAATTATTATTTAAGAAATAATAATTACGTATTAAAATATTTATTTTTACTAAGACTAAATTAATTATAAATAAAACAAAAATTTTATCATTAAAATAATTTATTTTTTTAGATTATAATTATGTTTTAATAAATAATAATTACATATGAAAGTAACTTATTTTAGTAAAATTAAAATTAATGAAAATTATATATTAAAACAATTTATTTATTAAATTATTATTAAAATAATTTATTTTATTAAATAAACATTTTTAATATGTAATAATTACCTCTTAAAATTATTTATTTTATTAAATAAACATTTTTAATATGTAATAATTACCTCTTAAAATTATTTATTTTATTAAAATATTTTATTATATTGAAATAATTTTAATAAATAAAATATTAATTTATTAATAAATAATGAATATAATTTATTAAAATTAATTATTATTAAAAATAATGTATAATGATAAATTAATTAGTTTAAATATATTTTATTAAATTTAGTTAATTTTGTAAGAAATAATAAAATTAAATACTTTATTAAAATAAAATTAATTACTGTAAACAAAATTATAATACTAAACATGAATCTATTTTTTTATTGCATAAAAAATAATAACTCAAAATAAAAAATTAAAAACAAAAACTATTGAAGATAAATGAAAAAAATAAAAGAAATCATAAATATTACAAATGGGTCTTAAATTTAATTAGCGTTTTATGAAATATCTCTCAAATAATCCCTCCTTTTTTTTCTATCTCGTTATCAAATTATCAAATGCACCTGTTATATTTTTTAACTATCTAATTCCATTAAAATTAATGGATGGAGTTATTGTTCGAACCAAATAGAGTAGGGTTGGATAGTTCGAGGTTTGATAATTTGAGAACCAAATAAAAAAAATGATAGTTTGAGGGAAATTTTTATAAAAAAAAACTCTTATTTTTATATAATATAATGGGTCTGTTTAGAGTCCAAATGAATTTATTAAAATATAATTTGGGTAATTATTTTAGTGTTTGGAGTATAACTTAAAAAAAAAAAAAAAAACCAAATTTTATGGATGAACAGTAAAAATTCATCCGTATGAATTTTGATAGACATTTTTTGAGTTTTTGTATGTACAGATTTTATTAGAATTTGTAGAGATTTATTGGAATTGTAGAGTTATAAAGATTTGTATAAATTTTAATGGATTTATAGAAAATTTATAAAAATTTATGTAAATCGAGATAAAAAAATTGTAGAAATTTGTGGTAATTTTTAGAGATTTGTAAATATTTTTTTAAACTCTAAACAACCAATATATTTCTACATATACAAGTCCTTTTTTTTTCTAAATTATACTTTACTCATCGAGTTTAGACAAAAATAAAAAATAAAAAAATGTTAATTTAAAACTTAACAATTAAAACCTTGTACTTAATTATAAGATTTAAATAAATTTGTATTGTACTAATCAAAATTAATTATAAAAGAAAGATTTTAAGTAGAGGGAAATATTATTTTATTTTTTTAAAAAAAAAAAACCTGAATAGGAAATTTATAAATAAATCTATTTATATTCTTTTCAATAATCACATGCAAGTCCAAATGATATGTGAGATACAAATTTAATTAAGTTTAACAAATTTTGTAAAATTTATACTTTAATCTAAATCACAATAGTAAAGTGTTGACATTTTAATTAAAAACAATCATATATCTTTTTTTGGTCAAAGTCCAACGAAGTAAAATATAATTACCTCATTTTTTATGACTGTGCGAGAGTAATATCAATAATATTATTTGAGATGTAATCTCACTTTAACTTCTTGAGTTTAGTCCCGAAACGTATAATTTAATCTATTTAAAATTTTAAAACGTAATTCCTCACTATTTGAATAAAAGTATAATAGTGGTTGGAAATATTTGTGAAAATTGAGTTTTATATTGGATAAATAGAAAAGAAGTTGAACTTTAATATACAATTGGGTGACTCACCACTTACAAAACTTACTTTTTAAATAGATATGGATCATTCGATGTATATTAGGTTCATGCAATGTGATATGGTGTCAATTTCGTTGATACTTTCCAACGAGTTGGGTCTATGAGCATGCTGTAAGATCTCAGGTGGATCAAAAACAAGGATATAGGCAAACTTCTTGTGTGGAGGCTCAATTAATGGAGTGTGCGATGAAAAAGTCTAAGGTTAATTTAATTAAATCAGCGTTGAAGAGTAAAAAGAAAAGGATTATGGATAGGGGGAGTCGAGTGGATCAATTCGAGAGGGAATGAGTCCTAATGCATGGGACCTCATGGTTCACACTTGAGAGGGAGATTATTAAGAACATGTGTGAAAGTTAAATCCCACATCAGATACATAAAAAAGAGGTTGGGTCTTAATATATAATAAGGTGGCTCACTTGGGTTCATGTGATGTGATGTGGTTTGGATTTCGTGAATATTCTCTAATGAGTTTGGCCTACGCTTATGCTGGAAGATCTGTTAGACCAGTTTACGAGCACCTTGACTAATCTTTGGGAATGGACGGTGGTTGATCTCTAGGATGCTAAAATTAACGAACAGACGGATTTGGCCTATGCGTATGCTGTGAGATCTTTCAGACCATTTTACGCGCACCTTGACTAATCTCTGAGGTTTTGAAATTAACGAACGGACGGATAAACCTTCCAGTAATTCTGAAAAGATTTAAACTAATAACTTCTCTGGAGTAAACCAAAAAAAAAAAAAAAATTATTAAATTTAATGCCTCGCGCGCCATTAAAAATGCTCCTATATAATTTTACAAAAAAATATATAGTAAATTGTCGATAAATTATTGATTATTTTTAACAAATGAAATAATATTTAATATTAATGTTAAAATGGATATCGGCTACGAAATACAAATTTCGTTAATTGTGCACATTACTTGAAATTATAAAATAATTATGTCTCATGCATTTTTTATGGACCTATAAAAATAAAAAAAAAGTGTGTACCCATTATTTTTGTAAGGAATGAGATGGGAAAAGGGAATCAAATACCTGACACTTGAGGGAGGTGACTCTTGTCCTTAATAGAAGTTTTTTTTTTTTTTTTTTTTTGGGTGGGGGGGGGGGGGGAGGTTAGCCTTAATAGAAGTTAATTTGGCACACAATCTGCTTGAATTTAGGATGGAAAAAAGAAAATAAAGTTAGCTTTTTTTTTCTATTTTTTTAGTTGGTTACTAATTAATTATTAAAAAATTATTTTTTTTGTATGTGGAAGAAAAAAAAAGTTAATTTTTTTAGTTGCTAACTTTTTAATTTTTTAATTAATTTGACATTTTTGTCATTCAAAGTTTAAAAAATTTTTGAAATACAATAGTGTAAATTTAGGGTCTATTTGGTTTGTTTTTCTATTTTTTTATCTGTTTTTTGTTTTTAATTTTCTGTTTTAAGCGCATTTGTCATTTTGAAAACGAGAAAAACAGGTACAACACATTTGGTCACTTGTATTTTTAAATTTTGTTTTAAAAAACATAAAATGAGTAAAAAATGACCAAAAGTCATTTTGAGCATTTTCAACTTAAAACAAAAAAAATCTCCAAATAAAGAAAACAAAACATCTTTTATTTTCTTGTTTTGAGCATAAAACAGAAAATAGAAAATTAAACCATATGCCACCTTAATTATTTAAAAAAATTAGCTGGCATTTGATTACTTTTTTGTTTTTTATTTTCTGTTTTCGTTTTATGTGTTAAAAACTCAAAACGATGTAATAAAAAATACTCTATTTTCCTTAGTTTGAGATTTTCTTTATTTTTTGTTAAAAACTCCCAAAACGACTTTTTATCATTTTTCATTTCATGTGTAAACTCATTTTTAGTTTTCGAAAATAAATTTTGAAAACACAAGTAACCAATGAATTTTGAACTGTTTTCCTTATTTTCAAAGGTACAAAATGAAAAATGAATTAAAAACAGAAAATAGAAAACAAAAACAGAAAATAGAAAAGAGAAAAATAAACCAAATGACCCCTTAATAATTAAAACCTGAACTACTAGCCTTTTTTTTCCCTCAAACGATCACTTGCAACTTCGTTGAATGTCGGGGTGAGACTTTGTGTGTGTTTAGTAAAATAAATAGAAATATTTTGTAATTTTTGACAATGTTTATATATTTTATAAAATAAATAAAAATTTTTAGTAACTTTTGATAACTTTTAAGTGTTTGGTAAAAATTTATTGTAACTTTTGAGTTTGATTAAAGTAAAATAGCCAGTGTATCTCTTGTTGACTTAGCAAAAGTTGGTGTTTGGACAACTTACTAACTCAGTGAAATTGATAGCTTTTGGTATTTTACCAAAACAAAAGCAAATATTTCTCTCTCTTTTCGTCCAAACAGTTCCTATATATTAGTGTTTCAAATTAGGGAAAAAAAAAGTTAGTGAATAGGGCGAAAGAAGCGAAACAAATAATTTTTTACTAATAAAAAATTATGACAGGTCATGTTGCCACATGTATTAATACTAATAATAATCCGGGAGTACGACATTTTGAATAAAATTAGTATTAAATTTCTTATATAATTAGAATTTTAAACAAAAAATTCAAATAAAAAAATATATTTTTTTCAAAAATTTAGGCCCTAGCAGATATTGCATATGTTTTGCTTTCTCTCTCTCTCCCTTTTCAATTAATTTTTTATAAGTACCATAAAAGAAAATATAAATTATAATACTTTAATTTTGAAGGTTCAACTTCTAAAAATCATAGTTATGCGAGATTTAAATTCGTAATTTTTATTTACATACGATCTTCACCCTAAAATATAGTAAAATTTAAAATACTCAAATCATTTTGTGATATAGATGATAGTGAGATCCACTAAAATAGGAATTGAGCAAGAAGTTAAAAATATTAAAATGATCTCAGTCGTTGCATGAAAAAAAGAATAATTCTTAACCGTTAGATCTTAGTTTGTGAGATAGACATTTTAAAAAACTGTGTAATTTTATTATATAGATTAGCAATAACTTGTGCCTATGGCACTCTAGACAAAATTAGTATTATGTTTCTTATATAGTTGAAAAATTTGACAAAATGTTCAAATAAAAAAAATTATGATAAGTACTATAAAAGAAGACACAAATTATGATATTTTCATTTGGAAAGTTCAACTTTCTAAAAATCATAATTGGGCGGAATTTAAGTTGACAGTTTTGATATGAATAAATCATGATCTCCACCCTTAAAATACAGTGAAATTTAAAATATCCAATTATCTTGTAAGATAGATAGTAATGGGGTCCACTAAAATTAAGAATTGAGTAAGAAATTAAAAATATAAAAATGATCTCAATTGTTGAATAAAAGAAAAAATAATTCTTAACCGTTAGATCTTAGTTTGTGAGAGGGACATTTTAAAAAATCGTCTTGTTTTAGGGTGAGTCTATTTGCATTTCACAAATAAATTCTTGCACTCCACTTTACTTGTTTATTATATAAAATTACATAATTACCCTCATTTTTGTGGAAGGATATTTATGACATTAAAATTATACAATATATCTTGTTAGAAAAATAAGAGTAGTTGTGTAATTTTATTTAATCAAAAAGTAAAGTGGAATTGAAGAATTTATTTATAGAGCACAAATAGACCTACTTCTATTATACTATATAGATATTATATATATTATATATAATGAATATAGTATTACCTCTTTTAATATATAAGATTGAACAAAAAGACCATTGATTGATTTTTATTTTGAATAATAATGATTAATAAGATTATAAAAATAATGCAAAAATGTATTTGATAATTGTTGATAAAACAAATATAAATTTTTAATAACTGTTGATAATTTTTAGGTGTTTAGTAAAAATTTTGATAACTTTACAATTAGACTAAAGTGAAATGATCATTGTATTTTTCATCAATTCAGCAAAAATTAGTATGTTAACTATCACGTCCCCAAAATCTTGAGATCTCGATGAGTGAGTTTAGATTGTAAATTTGATACACTTGATCCATTATAATCTCACTATTTATTTTTCAGAACTGTTGACCATCTTATTAATTGATATAAACAATGGTAATGATTATTTTATTAATAAAATACATACCTTGAATTAAATTAAAACCGGATAATATAAGTTTCATTTACTTGTAAAGCGATATTTCTACATACATAAAATTTTAAAGTTATCACATCTAAGTTGTAAAAACTGCTTAATAAAACTATGGGGTTTCAAATGATTGTATCGGCTCTCCTAGGTCTCGAGCTTTGTATCTGTAATATAGTTTGTAGGGACGTGAGCACCAAACTATTTGTGCTCATGATGTATAGATATATACTTTTTATAATGCATTCTAGGAATTACATAAAAATAATGAATATACTAAGAAATCATTGAATACATTAACATATACCAGAATAGGATAACATTAATTCGTAACTTTTATTAGCCTTGCTTAATTTATTATTTTATTTTCCCAATGTAGGTAAAGATACTCTGCAAGATTGTCCCACAATTAAAGTAGTAGTCTAAATCATTGCCAGTTTGTATGTATATATACGGGTCACAACGCACTCCTGCGTCGTCGTTTATAGATCCGAGTCTAAGCAGATTGTCCCACAATTAAAGTAGTAGTCTAAATCATTGCCAGTTTGTATGTATATATACGTGTCACAACGCACTCCTACGTCGTCGTTTATAGATCCGAGTCTAAGGCTCATGATGAGCTTTACCATTTTCATCGTCGTTGTGAATTACTAGTCCATAGGCATAGTTGCCCAACCCTATGCAGGTTTAAGATTTTTCAACATAAATATATCTCATGACTTTCCCTATTTTGTATACTATATTCACTTTCCCTAAAATCAACATTTTTTTTAGGTTTCACCCTCCTCTTATTAAAGTTTAGAAATAATGTCTGTGAACTTTTATAATTTTATGTTTCCATTGCAGTTACGATCTGTATATTTTTAATTATTGTCTATTTCGCAATGAACACGTAACATGGCATATTCTTGCATCGAATAGCAATTTAAAAGAAAGGTTTAATCACAATTTTACTACCACCGAAAAATCAATTATAAAACTTAATATTAATTTTATTAATGTACAAAATTTAACCTACATTATACCTTTATTAAATATTACATATATTATTATTTTATAACATTTAAGAATAAAAATGAGCTTAAAATAAGCAAATCTAGGGGAGTTGCAGGCGGCGAGGAATAAGATGGCGCTGGCCTAAACTTTCTTTATTATTTATTTTATTCCCTAAAGAAAAATTAGGTTTGGTTTAAAAACTTAAGTGGCATTTGGTTTTTTTTTTTATTTTTTATTTTTATTTTATGTGTTTTGTGTTTTAAAAATTCTAAAACAAGAAAAATAGAAAAATGCTCTATCTTCTTTATTTTGAGATTTTTCTTATTTTGGATTAAAAACTCTCAAAACTACTTTTTACTATTTTTTATTTTATATGCAAAACCATTTTTTGTTATGTAGAAGAAATTTTGCAAACACAAGTGACTGAATGCATTTTAAACTGTTTTTCTTATTTTCAAAAATACAAGATAAAAAAATGAGTTCAAAATAGAAAATAGAAAACAAAAACAAAAAATAAACCAAAATGACACCTTAAAATTTTGTTTTTAAAAACATGCCAAAATTATTCTCATGGTAATTTTTTATTCAATAAAACATTATAAAAAGTATAAATAGTATACCATTTCCTACCTTGTTCTTTGTTAGAAATACCAAAAATTCACCATATGCTCAAACCAGATCTCCTTTCTTTAATCTGACAGTGCAGACACATGTTTAGTACTAACTTCTTTCTCTTTTTCTTTCTTTTCTATCTTTTTTTTTTTTTTCAGGATTTTGACTTGCCAGTGCACCACATCCACACACACACACACACACATATATATACACACATATATATATATAACGAAAAAAAAAAAAAGCAAAACAAGCGAAACGATACCTTAAAATTTTATTTTTATAACATGTCAAAATTATTCTCGTGATCATTTTTTAGTTAAGAAAATATTACAAAAAGTATAAATAATATACCAATTTTCTACCTCGTTTTTTATTGGAAAGACCGAAAATTCATTGTATACTTAAACCATATTTCTTTTCTTTAATCTGATAGTACAAGTATTTGTGAAACGGATTTAATTAGAAAATTAAAAAAAAAAAATTTAATTTTAGTACTAACTTCTTTCTCTTTCCCTCTATCTCTTTTTAATTTTTTTTTGGTTCTGACTTGTCAGTGCATTACATCCATATATATAGATATATTTATACTTGTACCCGCGTGTTTTTTCTAATTAAAAAAATAATTTAAATTTTAGTACTAACTTCTTTATCTTTCCCTCGCTCTCTTTTTATTTTTATTTTTTGGGTTCTGAGTTGTAAGTGCATTACATCCATATATATATATATATATTTATTTATTTATATATTTATGCTTGTAGCCGCGTGCCATATGGAAGCACCAAATAAAAAATACTAGCCACGTGTCATGACTATAAAGGCCACTCTTCCAAGCCATTAGCTAGTGCCTTTGCTTGCCTTTGGCAATGGAAGAACATGGCCTTGGCTATTTTGTTTTATCACCAAGCATGTGTGCGATAGGTTGGTTTGCTCATTACAAAAGCCTCGTTTGGCCACGCGTTCAAATATATATATATATATATATATATTAAAAGTTTATAAATTAAAAATTAAGAATTAGGAATTAAAAAAATTAATAATTAAAAATTAGGATTATTACATTAACAACTGTTGGGTAAAATAATACTTTGACATGTGAAGTGCCGAACAGTATAGTCAAGGTGACACATGGCGTTCTGCCGAACAGTTAATTGATGGCATGAGGATTCCACGTGAGTGTTATACATTGACACGCGTCTTTAGACTAATATTCCAATGGATACCTTGATTCTTAGTATCTATGAATAATGTGTTGCCACGTGGCAGTAGTCGAAGACCTTAGTAGTTAATTTGTTCGGCCCATCGATTGGCGGCTAATAAATGTTAGGCCTGGGACCCACAGCATTAACGAGAGTTCACAATCATAAATGCACCATAGTTATGATTGAACTTAGTATTTATCTCTGAGGAAGGAACTAAGTTAGTTCCTTTCGTTAAGAGTAGTTGACTGATGTAACAGGTAAACAGTTTGACAACTGAATTCCGGCTATATCGTCGTGTTTAACTACCAGAAGCATTTAATGAAAAGTATGGGACATTAAATGAGAAGTGAAATGCATTTAAAGCAAGGAAAGTGAGAAGGTACTTGGAGGTCTGAATACAGTCAAATCCCAGATATTATTTTATTTATTACTTTACGTTACTATAAATAGGAGATCTGACTCGACAATAAAGCAAGCTGACTATTGCCAACTTGTTTGATTGCTCATTTTCTCTGAAAAAGTTCTCTCCCAAAGGCGATTTGCTGACTTAAACATCGGAGGGTTTTTCGGCCAAGGACCTCCTCTCCGGCCGTAACCTTTCTTTTGTTTTTGTTCGGCAGGTTCACGGGCGGATTTTTAGTTGGCGTGGTCAGCAATTCCGACAGTAAAATTTATTACCGAACATTTGGCGCCCACCATGGGGCTCGTTGTTTAGCCCTGTCTTGTTGATCATTAACAATTTACTCAGTTCTTTATTGAGTTTTCTAGCAGTCATTTTCACTATGACTTCAGGAGAAAACACCACTCCCCCACACTTTCCACGAGTAGGGGACGGTTCTACCCCGGCTAAGACCAAAGGGAGCACGCTAGTTATCCGGACTCCGGGTCTAGAGCATGCCAGGAGAAAGAAAACGGAAGATCCAGAGGCAATAAAGCAGAGAGAGGAATTGCTGGCTAAAGCCAACGAAAAGCAAGCAAAATTGGAAGAGATTCTTTTGGAGTTAAGTAAGGAGAAGGGAAAGCCAACTGTAGGCCATAAAATTGATTCTGATCAATCCGATTCAGAGTCAGACAAAAGTTATGATGCTCTTTATGAGAGCCCCACTAAGAAAGATGAAGGAGATACCCATGAATAAGAAGAGGTGCACTCTCACTCGCGATGCGATGTCATTCCTCCCAGGAATGGCGTGCGCCATGATAAAACTGTTGGAAAACGTATCGCGAGATCTGACGTTGGCCCGCTCACCAAAGCGTACCTTAAAAGGGCTCTCTAAAAAAGATTCGAGAGGCGCATTCAGAAGATGCGGGTTACTCTAATGAGGAAGAGGTAACTATGAGACGCAAAAGGAGGGGAAAAGTAAAGGTAGAGGAATGGGGGCACGAAGAGGAGTGGGGAACTCAGGGCCAGAGCACACGCATGATGGCGAGGAAAGCTTTGGGGGGGATCTTAGCTTCTCCGTTCACCAATAAAATTAGTGAAGCAGAGCCTCTGGAGAAGTTCCAAACTCCAAGGTTTAACCTCTATGATGGAAAGACTGACCATTTGGCCCACTACCGCCATTATATGCAGGCCATGACGCTATGGAGCAATAATGATCGTCTCATGTGTAGAGTATTCCCTTCTAGTTTGGGGGATACGACAATACAATGGCTCCATAAGTTGCCCCCTGGCAGTATCCGGAGTTGGCAGCAACTGGCCGAGGAGTTCGTCACCTGATTTTTGGCTAACGCAAAAAAAACCAAAAATCGCTGACGTTCTCCTCACCATGAAAAGGAAAGTTGGGGAATCGTTGAGAGATTATTCCCGCCAGTACTTGGAGCTCTACAATGAGGTGGAGGAGTGTTCAGAGCAACTGGCCGTCACTTCATTCAAGTTGGGGTTGTAGAAGGAGGATAGGTTGTGGCTCTCTTTGACCAAAAAACCCCCAGCCAATATGTTTAATCTCATGTGCCGGATTGAAAATATGCTAAGGTGGAGGACGAGACAAAGCCGGTCGAACAGAAAGAGGCAAGATCCCAAGGCAAAAGGGGAAATAAAAGTAGGGGGAAAAGGCCCCAAATTCCTAGATGAAGAGAAATCCGTCTTCGAGGCAGTCAATACAGAGTTAAAGGTGCCGATCTTCAGGATCCTCCCTCAAATCAAGAATAAGTCATATTTTAGATGGCCTGGGAAGCTGCCAGATTTCCCTGAAAAGGAGAACTCCAAGGATTATTGTGCGTACCATCAAGATATGAGGCACAGTACCGGGTTCTGTTGATCATTACGGCAGCACCTGGAAGAGTTGGTATGGAAGGGCCACTTGAAAGAATTTGTAGATGAGGTCAGAACCAGAGAGGCAGCTCCCTAGGACAGAGAGCACAGAAGGCAATGAGATGAGATAGCCGGGACTGAGAATGTCAAGGAAGTACAGCCCCCGCCGAGAGTCAGGCCGCGTAGAGATATTCCTAGGCCTGTAGTCATCCATGTTAGTCATATGGAGCAACGGCCCCAAAGCATCGTCAACTGCTCCTACGATTCACGAAGACAAGAAATCTTGGGTGTCACAGGCCAGCCGAGCAAGCGCCCGAGAAAAGCAGTCATAGAGGGAATCACTTTTTGCAAAGATGAGCACTCTGGTGTTCGGATGCTGCATAATGATGCCCTCGCAATTACTTTGGGCATGTTCGACTCCGAAGTGAGGAGGATTTTGGTTGATGTTGGAACCTCAACGAAGGTCATGTTCCTAAGCTTGTTTAAGAAGCTCGGGTTGACCGCAGAAGATTTGGAGTCGGCAGAATGCCCCTCATAGGGTTCAATTCTGCCCCGGTTTGGCCTCTGGGCAGGGTTGTTATTCCTATACGTGTAGGCCCAGTGGAACAAGAGGTTGAGTTCACTGTGGTGGATTCCCCTTCTTCTTACAATGCTATAGCAGGAAGGTCGTGGATTCACGCCCTGAAGGCGGTCCCCTCAACCTATCATC
This sequence comes from Vitellaria paradoxa, assembly GCA_019916065.1. Classification (NCBI taxonomy): domain Eukaryota; kingdom Viridiplantae; phylum Streptophyta; class Magnoliopsida; order Ericales; family Sapotaceae; genus Vitellaria; species Vitellaria paradoxa. Next base: position 8,322,541 of record CM034234.1, read on the forward strand.
AGGTGCTGAAGTTTTCATATGGTGGGGAGGTGATTGCGATCTTGGGGGACCAAGACATCTCTCAAAAGTGCTTCACTGCAGCCCTTAAGTCCAAGACTATTCCCAAGCAAGTCTAATTGACTGAGCTGCCCGAGGACACCCCAAAGATTGATGATGTTGGTGGTGATCCACAGAAAAAAGCTGTTGAAGGGTTAGAGAAGTACCAGGTTGGTCCTGTCGAGAACGACAAGTTTTTTTTTGGTTGGCTCAAATTTGAGCGCCGAAGAGAAGCTGAAAATGACGAAGATGCTCTTGAAAAACATTGAAACATTCGCCTGGACTCCACATGAAATGCCAGGTATTTCTCTCGAAATTATGACTCAAAAGCTGAATGTGAATCCGGGGGCAAAACCTGTGGTACAAAAAGCAAGAAGATCAGCTCTCCAGCATGCAGAGGCTGTCTTAGAGGAGGTTAGTCGATTGTTGGAGGCTGAGGTCGTCAGAGAAGTTTCTTACTCGGAGTGGTTGGCCAACACAGTCGTGGTCAAGAAGAAAAATGGAAAGTGGAGAGTTTGCGTAGATTACACGGACCTGAATAAAGCCAGCCGAAATGATCCATTTCCCCTGCCGAAGATCGACCAGCTTGTTGATTCAACGGCTGGATGTTCTAGGATGCCCTTCCTTGACACATATAGGGGATACCACCAGATCCCCATGTATGGCCCTGACGAGGAAAAGACTTCTTTCATAACCCCGCGAGGGGTATACTGTTATAGGGTCATGCCATTTGGATTGAAGAATGCTGGAGCCACCTACCAACGGCTAGTCACGAAGATATTCAAAGAGGATCTCGGACAAACGATAGAAGTCTACATTGATGACCTGGTGATAAAAAGCAAGGAGCTGAACACTCATCTTCAACATCTCCAGCATGTCTTTTCCACCCTCGACAGGTATGGATTGAAACTAAATACTGCCAAGTGTCCCTTTGGAGTTGGCTCGGGTAAATTTTTGGGCCACTTGGTGAGTAGGAGGGGAATCGAAGCTGATCCTAATCAAATACAAGCCATCAAATCTGTTTCTCCTCCGCGCACTAAAAAGGAAGTCCAAAAGCTCACAGGGATGGTGGCGGCGCTCAATTGGTTCATTAGTAGATCATCTGACAAGTGCCGACTATTCTTCAGATTACTGAGAGGTGCAAATAAAATGCAATGGGATGCTAAGGTAGATAAAGCACTGGACAAACTCAAAGAATATCTGACAACCGTCCCAATACTCTTAACACTGCAGTTGGGGGACATTTTGCAATTGTATTTGGCAGTTTTAGAACATGCAGTCAGTGCTGTCTTACTAAGGGAGGAAAAAGGAAAGCAGTATCCGATTTACTATGTAAGCAAGACGATGCAGGGGGCAGAGACCAGATACCTTCCCCTGAAAAAGTTGACCCTGGCATTGGTAATGACTTCCAGAAAGTTGGCCCATTACTTTCATGCTTATACCATTCAGGTGGTGACTGACAAGCCAGTTGGCCATTTATTGAAAAGGGCTGATGTATCTGGAAGGATAGCTAAATGGGCAGTTTCCCTCAGCGCATTTGATATAAAGTTCATTCCGAGAACCGCAATAAAGGCTCAAGTTTGGGTCGATTTTGTAGCAGAATTTACCACCCCAGCTCCAGGTCCGGCACATGAAGTATGGCAAGTGGAAGTAAGATCTGAAGCCCTAGCCGAACACGGGAATGGCCCACAACCTTAGCAAATCTAGGTTGATGGGTCTTCGTCTAAGAAGGGAGCTGGTGTAGGTGTTGTTTTGACCACGCTAGAAGAGGTCGCTATTGAATATGCAATAAAGCTTAAGTTTGAGGCTACTAATAATGAGGCAGAGTATGAAGCTCTCCTAGCTGGGCTCAACATTGCTCGGCGTGATGGCAAAAGATGTGGCAATAAAGACTGACTCCCAGTTGGTTGCCAACCAACTGAAGGGAGAGTATGTGGCTAGAAGTAAGAAGATGGCGGAGTATCTACAGTTAGCAAAAAAGAAGATTGAAGACTTTAATAAAGCTAGCGTTGAGCTAATTGAGAGATACCATAATGCTCATGCTGAAGCACTTGCTATACTGGCTGCCTCTTCTCGAATAAGACTGACAGACCAGGTTTTCATGGAAGTTCTGACGAAGCCAAGCATTGCAAAAGATGGAGGGGTAATGTGTACTGAAGTGGCTTCATCTTGGATGGACCCAATCATTTTTTACCTAAAGGATGGTACTCTCCCAGAGAACAAAATGGAAGCGAGGAAACTGAGAATAAAGGCTACCAGGTTTTGGCTTTCTCTTGATCATAAGCTGTACAAGAAATCCTTCACAGGTCCTTATCTCATTTGTGTTCATCCTGATAAAGTGCAAGATTTCCTCTATGAGCTACATGAAGGGATCTGTGGAGCATATACTAGGGGCAGGTCGTTGGCACACAGAGCTATTACACAGGGATATTGGTGCCCGAGGATGGGAAATGATGCTCAAACTTATGTTCGAAAGTGTAAAAAATGCCAGAAGTTTGCTCCCATACCTTACTGGCCAGCACAAAAACCCAGCCCACTAACCAGTCCCTGGCCATTTGCTCAATGGGGACTCGACATTTTGGGACCACTACCTACCGCTTCAGGGAATAGAAAGTTTCTAGTGGTCGGCACTGACTACTTCACTAAATGGGTGGAAGCAATACCTTTGGCTCACATCAGGGATGCTGATACCATTCGATTTGTTTGGAAGAGCATCATTACCAGGTATGGTATCCCTATGACACTTATTTCTGAAAATGGGACACAATTTGACAATGCCCCATTTAGGAAATATTGCTCCAGATATTGGATAAAAAATGTTTACTCAACACCAGCTTACCCCCAAAGTAATGGTTAAGCCGAAGCTACAAACAAATTTATTCTCAGTGGTATCAAGAAAAGATTGGAGGTAGCAAAAGGGAAATGGGTAGATGAATTGCCATCAATGCTTTGGACCTACTGAACAACCCCCAGAAGATCAACTGGAGAATCTTCTTTCTCTTTGGCTTATGGAATTAAAGCTGTCATTCCACTGGAAGTTGGCCTACCGAGCATCAGGACTCAAGCCTTTGATAAAGAAGAAAATGATAAAGCAATGGCGGTGAGCCTAGATTTGGTTGATGAAAGGAGGGAACTTGCTACATTAAGGTTAGCCAACTACTAACAAGAGACAAGGAGAAAATTTAACAAAGGGGTCAGACACAGAGAATTCAAAGCTGGCGAATTTGTGTTAAGAAAATTGATGGGAAGCAGAAAGGACCAGACAGAAGGAAAACTTGGAGCCAATTGGGAAGGACCATTCCTCGTCTCGGAAGTGCTCGACAATGGAGCTTATAGGTTGACTGACATGGAAGGAAAGCCAATCAAAAGGCCGTGGAATACAGCCTACTTGAAACTGTACTATCATTAATGTTATGGTACATTCATTATTAAAGATTGTGTACATTCATTAGAAAGCTTTTCTTTTATAAAAGCAAATAAAGCAATTCCAAAATCTTATGACAATTAAGTGTTTAATAGAAAGATGTCACACCCCTTTAGGTGTTGGTCCAGAAAGGAGCCATGCTCGGCTTGCCGAGCATTGGTACAGAAAGGTGCCACATCCCTTTGGATGTTGGTTCAGTCCTGGTTTATTTATCGACTAGGTATTCTCTTTAAACTGGGATTCAATTCCTCAGTTTTCTGAAAAGGATTATCAGAAAGGAGCCATACTCGGCTTGCCGAGCATTGGTACAGAAAAGTGCCACATCCCTTTGGATGTTGGTTCACTCCTGGTTTATTTATCAACCAGGTATTCTCTTTAAACTGGGATTCAATTCCTCAGTTTTCTGAAAAGGATTATCAGAAAGGAGCCATGCTTGGCTTGCCGAGCATTGGTACAGAAAGGTGCCACATCCCTTTGGATGTTGGTTCAGTCCTGGTTTTTTTATCGACTAGGTATTCTCTTTAAACTGGGATTCAATTCCTCAGTTTTCTGAAAAGGATTATTAGAAAAGGGGACCACGCCCCCTAGGTGTTGGTCCAATCCTGGTTTATTGACTGACCAGGTTCTCATTTTAAGTCAAGATTCAATTCCTTGGCTTACCGAAAAAGCATTTTTGAAAGGAACACCCACGCTCGATTTACCGAGCGTCGGTACAAAAGACGAGAGCACTTAAGAAGCAAAAGTTATTACTCAAGGAGTTCGGCGTTAACATGAAGATAGAGATACTTCTCAGAAAGCTATTGTCGAATAATTTAAGGTGAGTGGAAAGCAATCTTTTGATTAGTTAAAGTTATATTTCACGCTTGAAAAGCATGGTTTTAAACACAAGCCTCATTCAAATTTTAAATACAGCTCTAGCGAAACTCAGTTATTAAGTTATGCTCATGGAAGACACTTATATAAACGAACGAATGAATAATAAGGTAAACCCCAATGGGTGAAAGCATGTATTGGAACAGTTCATAAAATTTTACTATACATTTCTGAGTAAAGTTACAATGGACATTGTTGTCAACTGTGGAAGCTATCCTAATGAAGTTTAAGGTAAGATATCAACATTTATTGTAAGGATTTGTAGCTATTTCATGGGAGAACACTTCAAGATACTCTTCGGCTACTCTTCCTATAACTTCATCAGTGATCAAATCAAAGTACTCTCCAATAAGGGCATCGTCAGTTCTAAAGAAGCAGAGACACAAAAAGTAAAGCAAGAGAAATGATCAGAACAGACTGGAATACTTCCATTCATTCAAGATAAAGAGATTACATTGTTCGTTGTGCTTTTACAAGTGTACGGAATGAAAAGCAAAAATAAAGAGGGGGGAGGGCTCACTTCTCTCCCTCTTTAGTAGGATCACTTTTCACAATTAGATTAATTTCTTTAAGTCCCTGGGAAGTAGTGTCCTTCTGGGAACCCTCCACTTCAACCTCTCCTTCCTCAATGTTTTCTTCGATAGTTTGGATGGAAGGAGTCTGAGGTGGGCGTTCAAAACTAAACTGAGGAGTTGGACGTTGCAGATCTGGATAAGGGACCTCTGTATATATGGGGTTAGTATGATCAATGTTGTTCCTCTTCATGGCGGCCTCCCAATCCTCAAGGAAGAAGTCGTTGTGAGCATCCCTCATTTGTTCCATGCAGTCACTTATTTGAGCCTCAATCTCAACTTTAGCTTTCTCTTCGGCTCCTCGGAGAGCAATCTCTTTCTCTTCCAGAGCTCGAGTCTTGAGTCCAAGTTCTGCTCGAAGGCCATCAAGTTCCTGCCTCAATCTGGTATGCTCGGCTCTGAAATTCCCCAACTCCTTGGAAAGCCTATCCTGCTCGGCCTTAGAAAAGGCCAGCTCAATCTCGATCTTGGAAAGTTTACCATTGGTTCCCAACAGCTCCTCATCTTTCTTAACCAAGATTTTGCCTATGAACTCCACACGAGCCTTGCTCTCTTCTACTTGGCCAAGGGCAGAGTTGAGCTGGTGCTCGAGATCCTTCTTCTCATCCTAAAGCTGGCTCATCTCTTTTGCCAAAGTATCATTGTTGGATTGGAGATTTTTCTTCTTCTTCTCCAAGCTCCTTACATTCGCTTTCAGATCTTTGATCTCTGACCTATCCAGCTCAACTTTGGCATCAAGGGCCTGGCTTCGAGCAATCAGCTCCATGGTATAGAGAGAAGTCTGGTGATAAAGGAGAAAGTCAGAGAGCTCGGTGGCAAAAGGATATTCATAAAGGGAAAAAATTAAAGGGGGCATTGTTATACTTACGGAGATGGCGTTATTCATTAGTGTCTTGTGGATGTCCTCCAGTTTGTTCTTCCTTGTGGTCTGGACGTCTCGAGGAGGGAGGACTCCTCTGAGGTACTCCTCGGCATGGTGAAAGGCTGTGTCTTGGATCGTGAATGGTTGGCCTTGAGGAAACTCAAGGCTGGGAATGAGAATTTTTGGGACGAAGGGAGGAAAATCTTGAACCGGATTGGCCGGGTACTCAATTGCAAGGGGCACGGGCCCAGTTGGTTAAGAGGGAGTTGGTTCAACAGCCTTAGGTGGCGCGTCTTTGGGAGGAGCTGACTCCTTCTCAAAGGTCTCATTTGTCAGCATGGGGGGTTCGACGATTTGAACCTCCCCCATTGGCAAAGTCCTAGCCTTCTTCTGTTGGGGGGATCAGAGGGTTTTTGCCGAAGAGCCTCCTGCTCCTTCCCCTTTTCGATCTTTACCTTAAGGATTTGTTCGACGGTGATAGAAGCAGGAGCCTTCTCCTCGTTGAGTTTTCTCTTACCGGCGGCCTTCTGTTCCTCAGCCTTCTTCTTTACCTCCTCAACCTTCTGCTGCTTGGCTCTTTCCAGAGCAAGTTTTTTATAATCAATCTTAGGAGCCATGGGGGTTGTCTCCTCTTCAGGAATGAACTCAGCGGTCTCAGGAAGGCTAAATTTATCTTCTTTCCCAAAAAAAGCTCAAAAACTGGAGAGAGCCTTGAAACTTCCTCATCTTCTTCTTCCTCCCCAAATTCTGACGAGTATTCGGGGGCTGAAGGACGCTGCAATTCTTCTTCTTCTTCCTCCTCATCCGACAAGACCAGTCTCCGCCTTCTAAGTTGTTCGGCAGGATCGAGGATTATTGCTTCTGGAGCAGAAATTGTTTGGACCACCAGAGGTAGGGCAAACGGTGGAGGTCGAACCCACTCCGGATGCTTGAGCGCGTAAAAATCTTCTTTTTTTTCGACAGTGGCCCTAAACTACCATTAGAGCTACCTGATCGCTTCTGTAGTGGCAAAACCTCGGGGAGGAGCGATGAAAGTTTGGTGAGATGGTCTGAAGCCGAACAAAATCGGAACCGATCTGGCGAATGGGTAAAGATCAGGACCCCCGAGGAATTTGAATACTTGATCGAGATGATCCTTGTCTGCACGAGTACCACCGGCCCAAAACTTCTTTGCTTGTTCAGCTGCACAGAAATCAAATTAAGAGGTTAGTGTACTACCAAAAATAGGAAGTTGAAGAAGAATAAGAGCTGGTAGCACTTGAAATCAACCAACTTGGGCCCAAAGAAACCAGAGGGACGATTGGAAAACGATATTCGTTTGGATTGTGTGTCCAGTGACCCGTGACGACGCACAGGTCACTTTCTGATTTAATCGTATCAGGCAGCATATGGACCAAGGCTTTTTCTGGTCGGGATTTCAAATATCACCTGTTCTCGTTCTTCTTCACCTTCTGGATAGAGTAACAATAAAGCAGATCCCACTTAGAAATGTGGAATCCATATCGTCCGTTTATTTCTATCACCCCATTGACTATTCTGTAGAAATTGTGAGTAAGATTCCTGGGTCCAAGGTCTAGGATGCTCATAATAGAGCGAAGAAAATGATGCAGGGGAAACCTAAGGCCACCTTCAGTGATGGCTACTACGGAGAATTCCCCTGGTGCGCGCTCGCCCTCCTGGGCGAGCCTGATTCCCACATTTGGGAGAATCTGATACTTCTCCTTGAAAACCCAAATTTTCTCCTCAGAGTTGAGCTTGTTCGCAAGTTTACCCATAATGAAAGATAGTGATTCAGAGGGATTGACTCACCGAGAATGAAGATTCTGGGAAGGAAATGAAGAGAGGAAGGAACGTAAGCTCGAGAGAAAGAAAAACAGAGGAAGTTACAGGACTTGAATCGGAGAGAAGAGAAGCCAAGGAGACGAGTTTTGTTTATATATATATGTATACCTGCAAAGTATAAGCGAAACGGCACCACAAAAAGGGGTAACGGGCGGTAAAATTATATTAATTACTGCCCCATTTTTTGAATTTCTGATAATAAATGTTTGGGGGATCGCTGCCATAGGGTTTCGTGTAAACGGCGCGACAGGTGAAAAGCTGAAGGGGCGTTACGCGTGTCATTACTAGCGAAGAGAAGTGGCTAATCAGATTTGAAATGCGTCAGATGGGTACTAAACGACAAATCGCGCAGGAAGATTTAGGAGACTGATAAGGCAAAACCTTTGTTATTTGCTACTCTGATTGGGAAATATAGTTTTCCCAACTAGAGTGGGGGAAAAATGTTGGGTAAAATAATACTTTGACATGTGAAGTGCCGAACAGTATAGTCAAGGTGACACGTGGCATTCTACTGAACAGTTAATTGATGGCATGAGGATTTCACGTGAGTGTTATACATTGACACACGCCTTTAGACTAATATTCCAATGGATACCCTGATTCTCAGTATCTATGGATAATGTGTTGCCACGTGGCAGTAGCCGAATACCTTAGTAGTTAATTTGTTCAGCCCATCGATTGGTGGCTAATAAATGTTAGGCCTAGGACCCACAGCATTAACGAGAGTTCACAATCATAAATGCACCATAGTTATGATTGAACTTAGTATTTATCTCTGAGGAAGGAACTAAGTTAGTTCCTTTCGTTAAGAGTAGTTGACTGATGTGACAGGTAAACAGTTTGACAACTGAATTCCGGCTATATCGCCGTGTTTAACTACCAGAAGCATTTAATGAAAGGTATGGGACATTAAATGAGAAGTGAAAGGTATTTAAAGCAAGAAAAGGGAGAAGGTACTTGGAGGTCTGAATACAGTCAAATCCCAGGTATTATTTTATTTATTACTTTACGTTACTATAAATCGGAGATCTGACTCGACAATAAGGCAAGCTGACTATTGCCAACTTGTTTGATTGCTCATTTTCTCTGAAAAATTTCTCTCCCAAAGGCGATTTGCTGACTTAAGCATCGGAGGTTTTCCGGCCAGAGACCTCCTCTTCGGCCGTAACCTTTTTCTTGTCTTTGTTCGATAGGTTCACGGGTGGATTTCCAGTTGGCGTGGTCAGCAGTTCCGGTAGTAAAATTTATTGCCGAACAACAACCTATTAACTTAGCAAAACTTAACAAAAATTGGTCTTTTGACAACTTGTTGACTTAATAAGATTGATAAATTTTAATATTTTACTAAACACTTAAAACATTAAAAGTTATTATATATATATTTTTTTTATTTTTTTCCTCTTCCAAACGGGCTTATGTATAATAAAGATGTCATACCCATGTTAATACGACACATGGATTAAAGGAATCATGGTGATTCAAATATATATATGTATATATATATATATATATATATATATGAAGATGTAGAGCTGTTTGGAGCTCCAAACTTTGAAAAACATTAAAAAATTTTAAAATCTTAATAAAATTATATATATTTATAATTTTTTTACCTCAAACTACGTAAATTTCTATAAATTTATAAATCTCTACAATTTCAAAAATTTTTTACAAATTCTAATAATATTTCTATAAATTTTTAAAAGTTCTGATAAAAAAATTAAACAATGTTTGCCTAAATTTGTTCAAACAAATTTTGTTCGAATGGAACTATTTATATCTATTTTTTTGTGATTTGTGATTTACATTCTAAATGTCAAAAAATTAATTCAAACGAGTCCATAATAATGCAGATGAGATAGAGGGTTGAAAGTAATAAAAACATTGTAAGAGAGGAATTATAGGCCTGTTTGGCGCTCCAAAAAGAGATGAAAAATACTGAAAACCTCTCAAAACCTTTTAAATTCTTTAATACATTTTATACTCTTCATAATTCGTGAAATTTTTATAAATTTATATATATTTATATATCACAACAAATTTTTATAAACTCTAATAAATTTTTATAAACCTTAATAATATTTCACAAATCTCAATAACGTTTTTACAAATTTTCAAAAATTTTTAACCAATTTCAATAAATTTTGACACAAAATTGTTCTAACAGAACTAAAAAAACCGTTTGGACGGTTTTCCTTTTCAGAAAATTGATGCAAAAATCAAAATATTTTACTATTTATCTCTGATAATTGTGACTTGGTTGATGCGCATCAAATACTAAAAAATTCTCTAAACAATATTTTTTGGGTAAATTACACTTACACCTCCTAGACATTTAGATAAATACACATACACCCTCTAAACTTTTGAAAATTATAAAAACCTCTTTTATTTTGATATGTTACTAACCCAGACCCCATTCCGTTATGACGTTGTTAAATTTTGAATTAAAATGACAAAACTACCCTTACCAACAGAAATAAGTCTGCACGAATGAGATTCGTTATTTGGTTAAAATGACGAAACTACCCCTGCCAACAAAAGGGGTCTAGCACGTTTCGTCACCTGCGCGAAAATCATTTGGTGAGTCCCACAGTAAAATAAAAATAAAAATAAAAACAAAAAAGAAAAATAAAATAAAAACACATAAAATAAAAATAAAACAAATGTTTTTAGCTCTTTAATTTTTGGATTTTTTAAAATAATTAAATTTACTCTTTTAAGTTAAAATTTTTTAAATCATAAAGAATAAAAATTTTAATTTAATCTCATTCGGTGGGTCCCACAGTAAAATAAAAATAAAATAAAACACATAATATAAGAATAAAAACAAATGTTTTTACCTCTTTAATTTTTGGAATTTTTTAGATAATTAAATTTACTTTTTTAAGTTTTAATTTTTTAAATTATAAAGAATAAAAATGTTAATTTAATAAATTTGGTGGATCCCAAAGTAAAATAAAAATAAAAATAATCACAAAAAATAAAAATAAAAATAAAATAAAACACATAATATAAAAATAAAAACAAATGTTTTTAGCTCTTTAATTTTTGGATTTTTTCAAATAATTAAATTTACTTTTTTAAGTTTTAATTTTTTAAATCATAAAGAGTAAAAATGTTAATTTAATAAAAGTTAAAATGTTAGGTATCATTTGGTTTATTTTTTATTTTTTTCTATTTTTTATTTTAAACTTAATTTTTATTTTGTACTTTTGAAAATACTTAGATACTTGGGTTTTGAAATTTGTTATAGAAAATAGAAAATAAGTTTACACATGAAATGAAAAATAATAAAAAGTTATTTTTAACAAATTTTTTTATTATTACTTTTTTTATTATTTTTATTATTATTTTTACTTTTTGTCATTTTTTATTTCATGTGTAAGCTTATTTTCTATTTTTTATAACAAATTTGAAAACCCAAGTAGATAAGTATTTTCAAAAGTAAAAAATAAAAAATGAGTTTAATAATATTTAAAATTTAGTTTTAATATATTTAAATTAAAAATATATATTTTTTAAAAATTTATTTTTAAAGAATAAATATTTAAATTAAAAATTAAATTTTTTGACGAAAAAATTCAATTTTAATGTACTTAAAACTGAAAATTTTAAATATATATATTTTTACACTTTTTGTATCAGAATTTGAAATAAAAGAGTTACAAAATTTAAATTTGAGATGTCTTTTTTGGTGTTTGAGAAATAAAAAAATTAAAATATACACATTTTTACACTTTTTGTGTCAGAATTTGAGATAAAAAAGTTACAAAATTTAAATTTGAGATATCTTTTTTGGTGTTTGAGAAGTAAACAAATTATTTTTTTAATAACTAAGTTGACATTTGGTTTACTTTTTTATTTTTTGTTTTTATTTTTTAAACTTTTTTGGTGACACATTTTTTGTTTTATTTGGTGTTTGAGAAGTAAAATTTTTTTTTGTTTTCTATTATTTAATATTATTGAACTCATTTTTTATTTTGTATTTTTGAAAATACTTAGCTACTTGAGTTTTCAAATTTGTTATAGAAAAAAGAAAATAAGTTTACACATGAAATAAAAAATGACGAAAAGTAATAATAATAATAATAATAAAGTAATAATAAAAAAATTTGTTAAAAATAACTTTTTACAATTTTTCATTTCATGTGTAAACTTATTTTCTTTTTTCTATAACAAATTTGAAAACCCAAGTAGTTACGTATTTTCAAAAGTACAAATAAAAAATAAGTTTAAAATAAAAAATAGAAAAAAAAAAACCAAATGATACCTAACATTTTAACTTTTATTAAATTAACATTTTTATTCTTGATGATTTAAAAAATTAAAACTTAAAAGAGTAAATTTAATTATTTAAAAAAATCTAAAAATTAAAGAGCCAAAAATATTTGTTTTTATTTTTATTTTTGTGTTTTTATTTTATTTTTATTTTTTGTTTTTGTTTTTATTTTTATTTTTATTTTACTGTTGGACTCACCAAATGATTTTCGTGCAGGTGACGAGGCGTGCTAGGCCGCTTCTATTGGCAGAGGTAATTTTGTTATTTTGGTTCAAAATTTAACAATGTTGGGCGTAATAGTAACAGAAAGGGGTCTGAATTAGTAATATTTTAAAATAAGGGAGATTTTTATAATTTCTAAAAGTTTAAGAAGTATATGTATATTTATCTAAATGTTTAGGGAGTGTAAGTATAATTTATCATATTTTTTACTATTTTTTATTTTTTTCGACGCATAAACGGACTCTTTAAATGTGCATTGAAATATTAGTAAAATAAAAAAAATAGAGTCAACCACGTCATCACCAAAGCGCTGCGCTTCACTTTTAAACTCTGTTTGGAGTAATAAAAATGACTGAAATTTTTTAATAATACTTAAAATTTAAAAAAATTCATTTTTAATTTTAACACATAAATTATAAATTCAAAATTTTTATTAATTTTTATCATCTTTTTATCATCCAAGCTTATGTTTACAAAGGACAGCCAGAGACAGACAGTTTGCAGGTTTACCTCTCTCTCTCTCTCTCATTCTTATAACTTGTAAGATTCCTTTTTCTCTTAACTGTCCTGTCTGACTGTCTTTTTCTTTTCTCTAAAGAAGCGCAGGAGGAGAGGCCCCCCTCCCCGCCCCCCCCAAAACAACAAAAAAGGATCAAGAGTCCACAGGCGAAGTCTCCGCAAAAGCTTTGGAAAATTTTAGTTCGCTAAAAATTAATAAAAATTATTAAGATTTTTAATACAATTTACCCATTTTATATTTTAAAAAATTTCTCTAAATTTTATATATATTTATGTATCATCATAAATCTTTACAATTTTTAATATTTTTTTATAAACTTTAATAAAATTTTCACAAATTTAAATAATTTTTAAAAAATTTTAATAAATTTAACATAAATTTATTAGAACAAACCGAAAAATCATTACCATATTTTTCTCTAAAACTTTTTTATGCTGAGGTTAAAAAAATAACAACTTCAAAAAAAAAAAAAATTTTTTGATATAAATCTTTACAAAAACAAACTTAAAAAAATCGTATTTATATTTTCTCTCTCCAACACTTTTTTTTTTTAACACTCCGAACGCAGCCAAATAGCGCAGGAGGTAAAGCCCCCCCCTCCCTCCCCACAAAAGATCAAGAGTCCACAGCGGTCTCTGCAAAAGCTTTTGGAAACTTTCCCATAATATGCCCCAACACCCCAAACAAAAGCTAATTATAAAAACCAACCAGACTTACCAACCTCATCTCTCTCTCTCTATGTATATCTTTCTTTCTCTCTCTGCATGGACTTGAATATGAAGCAATGGAGATCCCAGCAGCAGCATGAGTCAGACCTACAACAACCAACGTCTGCAAAGTTAACAAGACATCTCCTTGACCCCCAACTTCAACAACAACAACAACAACAAACTCTGTCTGCCCTTCCATTATTTGTACCTGAACTCACCGTTAACCTGTCAGCTGATTCCTCAACCCCTGCTACCAGATTTCCCAGTAAGACCTCTCTCTCTCTCTCTCTCTCTCTCTCTCTCTCTCTCCCCCTCCCCCCCCCCTGTCTTTCTACTGTGACAAATTTTCAGATACACCCTTGCTGCCATGAGAAGTTTTGGTGTTGGTTAGCTTCCAAGTGCAGTAAAAATAGAAGTTATTAATTAATGAGGTTTTATTTTTTATTACTTGTGGTAATTTTTGCGTTTGTAAAAGAGAGAGAGATGGGAAGTTACTTCAGCTTGGGGCAGTGGCAGGAGCTTGAGCTGCAGGCATTGATCTTCAGGCATATTTTGGCTGGTGCTGCCATTCCTCCCCATCTACTCCACCTTGTCAAGAAAAGCGTTCTCAACAATTCTCCCTCTCCTCCATATAATTACCTCCACCAGCAACTTCAACACTATCCCCGTTATCATCCACCTTGTAAGTTCTTATATTTACACATATATATTTATATTTCCCATTCTAATACTTTCTTCACATCTGAAAAATTATATATTTCTTCCCATCTGTCCTTCCACTTCATGTCTTTGCATGCTTGATAGATTCTTTAGCGTGGTTTAAGTGAAATCCCGCATGGGATTTTATATATATATATATATATTATGTCAATGATCTAATTCAAATTAAAATTAAAATTTGATTTTTTTCCCCTCGATTTTTGGCTGGTGCGTTTAGTGTACCTTAAAAAAAAAATTTTTAAAAATTTAAAAAATTATTTATATTTATATCAGTCCTCAAATTACGGATTTATAAATTATTTTACCTTATTAAAGCATTTTATATCACATTATAACGTTGACTTTATTTTTTATTTTATTTATTTTTTTATGAAAAAAATTGTAATCATTTTTATTGAGTGATCCAGGGACCACTTATCCCTAATATACTTATAAATGTTTTATGTACTTGTTTTCTTGATTCATCCTGTATTTGGTGCTATATATATATATATATATATCAGATTCAGATGCGTTCAGTTTGGAAGTCATTTCACTTGTTACACCCCCTTTTTTTTTTTTGAAGTATTGCAATCAGGGGGTGCTGGTTACTGGGGAAGAGGTGGGATGGATCCAGAGCCAGGGCGGTGCCGGAGGACGGACGGCAAGAAGTGGAGGTGCTCAAGGGATGTGGTGGCTGGCCACAAGTATTGCGAGCGCCACATGCACCGCGGCCGCAACCGTTCAAGAAAGCCCGTGGAAATCCCCACACTTCCCTCCTCCTCCTGTGCCGGTGGTCTTAGTGACGGGGGTGGAGGGCTCAAAGCCGCCAACAGTAGTACTCCCCAGCCCCTCCCAGCAATGGCAGCTGGAACCCATTTTAATCTTTCCGGGCTTTCCCCTTCCATTGATCTCTTCTACCTCAATCAAAGGTGTGAGTATATATATATATATATATAGTCTCTCACTTATCTCTCTCTCTCTATTTTTTTGTTTTTAATATTTTTAATCCATAGAAATGCTTGTCCAAAAGGGGTGAAGATGAATAGATGCTCCCTGACCCGGAGGGGGTGGGGAGAGAGAGAGAGAGAATAGAATTGAAGTGATTCGATGGAACCCATCCAGTCATAACCTATTTTGTCATTTTCTCTGCACCTTTTTTTCAACTGCGAAATTGGAGTGAAAAAAAAAAAAAAAAGATTATTTGAATTAATTTGTGAGCTAATAATTCATATAATGAGTCATAAAACAAGAAAAAATAAATAATTTTTAAAATTTTTTTAACTTTTTTCTATGTATCAAAAGTAATCTAAAACTTTAGTGGATGGGGTTCTTCTTTAACATAGCAAAAGATTATTTGAGATTGCCAGAATCTTTGGGGGCAGAGGGGGAACTAGTCCCATATATATATATATATATATATATCCCCTTTTTGGCCCCATCCGGTATCTGTGGGAAAAAAAGAAACATTTCAGGCTGCGAGAATTAAGCCCATATACCGTCCATGCGTTCATTTTTTTTTAGGTGATTGCGTTGCTTTTGTATTTTGTCGTTGCTTTTGTATTTTGTCATTGCTTTTGCGTTTTGTTTGTCTACATCCATGGGCGAGCTACATGGGGCAGGGGCAAGTGAACCCATAAAATTATTAGAATACCGTTCTTGTTATTTTAATTTTATTTAAAAATTAAATTAATTAAAAATTAAAATATTTTGATTTTATTAAAAATTTAAAATTAACTTAAAATTTTTTAATATATAAGATAAAAGAATCAAACTTAATATTTTTTGTGAAATAAAATATATATTCTTTTAATATATTATTGTATATTTTTGTTTATACTATCAGTAAATTTAGTATATAACACAATAAATTTTATAGATAAAAATTAATAATAATTATATTTTTTTGTGACGAGGGATATCTCTAATAAACTTCAGGTGCTTGAACCATTAATCGTGAGAAATATATTCACTAGTTAATACTCGAGAATAATTTATTTTCTTTAAAAATAATATCGTTTTTCTCCTACTCTTAATTGA
Organism: Vitellaria paradoxa; assembly: GCA_019916065.1. Lineage (NCBI taxonomy): Eukaryota > Viridiplantae > Streptophyta > Magnoliopsida > Ericales > Sapotaceae > Vitellaria > Vitellaria paradoxa. The sequence goes on from CM034234.1 coordinate 8,338,623, forward strand.
AAAATAAGTTAATTGTTATTTTTTCTTAGGTACCCGGTGCTCCCTTGGTGCCCGGTGCTCCACCGGTGCCCCCTCAGCGCCCGGTGCCTCTCCCAGCAAAAATTCTAGCTTTGCCCTATCTACATCTATTGTTGTTGATATTTGGGTTAATTCTTTTGTAGGCCCTTGGACTCAAGAACAGAGAACAAGGGGTCTCAACTTGAAACCCAAAATGAGGTCTCTGCTGGGGACGAGAATTCCAGTGGTGGACAAGTTCTTCGCCATTTCTTTGATGACTGGCCAAGATCACTCCAGGATCAACCTGAAAATGCAAGCTCAGCAATCACTCCATCGGCAACTTCCTGCAGCCTCTCCGTTTATTCAACTCCAAGCAATCCGAATTCAGACTTCTCACTGAAACTCTCCACTGGCAATATTAATATTAATGGATTTCACCAAGGAGGAGGAGGAGGAGGAGGTGGAAGTAGGAGTGGTGTTCTGGGAGGGCAGCAAATTCACTTGAATTGGGCTGCAAGTTGGGGGACAAACCAGGTGGTGGGTCCATTGGGACCGGGAGGACCACTGGCTGAGGCACTGGGATCTTCTTCAACCTCCAGTTCATCCCCAGCCAGTGTTTTGAACAGCAGCTCCAAATCAGACACCAGTTATGTCACCACCTGAATTTCTTAATCCTACACTAATGTTATTTTTCTTTTTTGGTGGGGTTGTGTTGGTTGAGTGCTGTTCTTTTCATTCTGGTTGCATTTATCACTGGCAGTGGTTTGTAAATTTTATAGCTTGTGTGTTTATTTACACCGATCTTCATTGGCATTTTCTTTTGTCGATGTCAATTAGGGGAGCTGGTCTTTTCAACATCCATTCACAGCTCTTTGTTTTCTGAAATTCTCTCAGCTCTCTGCTCTGCTAAGTTCCAGTGGTTTGGTTTTATGGGGTGATAAAGTGGGCAAATCGAACAAGACAGTGCCAGAACATCAATTTGCAGTCTTGTTAATCTTGTCTCAGTGGATTGGCTGCATAAATTTTTCTTCCTGTCCTCCGTTACCATCAAATGCCATTTCTTGCATTGGCATCATGTTGGCCATTTACACGATTTAACTTTGGTTCACTTTAAGTGGCGCATCTGTGGTCTTTGATTGTTCTTACTTGTTATTTAACTTATTTGAGGATTTTTGTATAGAAAATAAATACGTGGGAAGAAAAAGTAAAATTGGAAAATATTTAAAATTTTTTATTATTTTAATAATTTAATAATTAATTTATTAGAAGGAATTAATATTAACAATACTTAAAATAACAGAGCTTAATATAATTTTTAAAAGTTAAAAGGTGATAGATATAATTATTTAAATTTTAAGGGAAGGTGGCTATGGTTATTAAAAATAAAATAATATTTTATTTTTACATAAAAATTGTAAAAATGAATAAAAATGAGGGAAAAAATTCAAAAATTTTTTTTTCTCAAAAGTGAAAATGACGAGAATAGAAAAATAATATTTGTCAAAAAATAAAAAAATTCTAAAAATAAATTATAAATATATTCTAAAATTAAATAAATTAATAATTTTTTAATTTCTCAAAGAATTTAATAATGAAATAACCACATTCTTCTTTTTTTTCATTTTTTCTCAACTTGCAAATATGAAAAAAGAAAGTCATTATTTTTTTCTTCTAAACTTTCAAATAAATAAGAAGAAAACTATTATCATTTCTTCAATTTTTTTTTCTTTATTTCATAACTAATATTTTGTCCTCTCTCTCTCCTAAACTCACAACATCTGAAACAGATTAATAATGGCAGCAATTTTGTTCTGCAGGAGAAAGACACCCATAAAAGTGGTAGAAAATTGGTGTTTCCGGAGAAAAAAAAAATTTGAGAAAGAAAGAGATCATTCTGCATTTATCCCCTGCCACTGTCTCTTCAGTGGAGGTTGTTCCATCCGGGGATTCTGGGGTTGTGTTGTCTCTTCAGTACAGCTCTATATGATGATCGGCAAGGTGCACAACTAAGATCAAATACCCCAGTTATATGTTTGGAACCCACAAGTGCAGAAAGGAGGCTTGTGGACGTGCACCCATAGAAGCTTCTTTTGACTTTAGACCTTCACAGGTGGTTCCGGTTCATACTCTGTCAGAGCATAGACCACTGCTGTCCTACAAGGTGCATACACTAGGAAAGAACGAGGCCGATCATCATACCACCCAACCTGCACAAGTAAGGATTTGGCTTAGAAAGTTGCTCCAAAATATCTTACTCAGGGTATTGGTTTCTTTCTGAATGAAAATTCTTACAGAAGTGAAGTACTCCGCATTGTGATCAAGTCTATTGAAGCCTCCAAACAACGGATCATCTGAATCCAATGCTATCTGAAACAGGCAACATAACTTTCAGATAAAGAATCTCGACAAAAAAGAAAAAGAAAAACCGTAGCCCATGCTATTTAGATATTTAACTTTGAAAAGCAATTGAGCATCTACTCCAACAAAATGATATTATAGGGTTAACTCCGCGTCGACCTGAGTGCTTTAAAAAAGCTAGTAGACTTCCGGCAAACATTTTATAGCCTTTAAAAAAGAAAAAAAATTGTACTCCACATAAATGTTTATGCAACTAAAATTGGCACTTCCCCGATTCTATACTGTAGATGCATCTTTAATCCAAAATGCCTATTTATAAACAATTTGAAAAGCAGAGCACTTGAAAGAGCAGGCGAACTAATAAGTGGCAGCAGATTTGGTCAAATGGAGCTCCAACAAAGGTGATATTTTTGTCTAGTGTGCGGCGCACGAGAACATAAAACTCAAAAAACTCAAAAAAACTTCAAAAGTTTTCAAATACCCCCAATCAAATTTTGTCATTTATCATTTTTACATTACATTAACTCTAATTTTTAAATTTTTTTGAGTTTTTTTTGACCCTCCAAACACCCCCATACTCATGGCAGCATCCTGATAAAGAGGCATTGGCCGTTGTCAATTGTTGTCAGATTCGCAATCAAAATGAGATTGGATGTTCTCTTGCATTCTGTTGTAGCTTGAGAATTTGGGATATTGATTTTGATCACTTTTGGTATATCTTACATTTTCTCATCCACTGTCTCATAGGCATAGTTGCTTAGTTGATGGGTGGAGAGTTGGGAGGGGAAAGGCTTAGCATCTTGCATGACTAGGGAGAAACAAATAGGACATTTCATGAGACTAAAATGCCTTCACATAGATTCAAGTGCAATTTTTTTTCGCTCCATGGGAGGGTTAACCTTAAGGCAATGTTTGTTTGAGGGAAATAATGGAGAGATTGGATAAGCAGTCTATCATTTTTGATCAAATTGATTTTAGTCATGTGTTTAATTTGCAGTATTAGAATTTTGGATTGGACTTCATATTGCTCAAAAGATCCCAAATTATTTCTTATCACGTCTTATGTCAAATCGCATCTGTTATTTTACTTTATATTCCACTAATCAAATACTAAAAAAATAATCCCAAATATAAAACTAATTTTATATTATATCAAATCTCACATATTATCTCATAATATTACTTATATTCCATCATCTAATTCCTCTAACCAAACACAACCTAAGTCCTTGACATAGGTTATATTTTGAATTTAGTAGATAGTATGGAGATCAAAGTATAAAGGTGCTAGGTTGGCTATTTGCTTTGTATAGACTTCTATTATATATAGGTTGGACCTAGGGGCAGATCTAAGAAGGGTCCAGTGGAGGCAATTACTCCCGTTGATTTGAAAAATTATATTAAAATTTTATTATTTTTGTTATTTTTTTCTTATAAATTATATATTTTTTATATTTTGCCCCACTGTATTTTTACTTTTACTCTTATTTATCTTAGAAATGTAATTTTACCCAATTGATTATAAATTTTAGATCTGCCCCCGGTTGCACCCCATTAATGCTTCTCAAATAATTTTATTTTAATTTTCTGAAGGGATTAAAAAAAAAAGAAAAACACAGAGGAATATATTCTTTTGGTATTTTTTAAAGGAGGTTGATATGACATGAGCCATCACCTTTAGTCTAGCTAGGGGTACCCCAAGCGGAGGGCATTGGGGTAACTCCAATCCATATGACCATTAATCTAGGTGGACATACCCTTCCACTTAAGCAAGCCTTTCTCATACGTAGGGTTTTGTTAACGGGTGCTTCAGGGATATTAATTAAGGGCTAATGAAAACACGACACATGGTAAAATTTTGCACTTTATAGAGTTGTACATGAGAAAATACAAAATTTTATCACGTGGCATGTTTTTATTGGGTTTTAATGAGTGCTCCGAGGGCATTTGTTACCAAATGCGTGTGTGTGTATATATATATATATAGGAAGCGTGTTCAAAATGAAGGGATTGCCTTTCAGACATCTATCCTTGAAAGAGAAGACTGTCCGTTTCTATTCTTTTCCTTTATTTTCTTTCTCCTCCCCCCTCCCCAAAGTAATCAAATTTTATAAAAATATCAAGATGCAAAGAGGACCCAACATCTATCCTTGACAGAGAAGGCCGTCCGTTTCTTTTCTTTTCTTTTATTTCCTTTTTTTCCTCCTAATAAGTAATCAAATTTGATAAAAATATCAAGAAGATGCAAAGAGGACCCAAGAGTCGAGTTACAGTTCCAGATTTTCTACAAAACTCAAAAAGGTAACCCCTCTATCCAACAATAAAGCAAAGACAAAAAATGGCTCTTCTATCTATTTAACAGCATCTCTAACCAAATAACACCAAAACGTATTGAGCCCCACACGTGTTTTTTGTGTTTAGAGAATTTGACGCAATGCTTCCAAGAACAACTTCGATAGCGTTTGAAGTTTTGAAAAAATTCAAAAAAAAAAAAAAATTAGTATTAAAGTAATGTAAAAATGACACGTGACGAAATTTGATTGAATAAAGTTGAGAACTTTTAGAATTTTTTTAAAAAAATTTAAAGCTCCAAATAGTTGTCCTTCTAGGAGTGACAAACGCTACATTTATCCAGCACAAGGCTAGGCTCTATAGCTCCAGAGCCCACAAGCACTCCACGAACGGATGGTTGATGGTTTCCCCCACATCCCCACAAAGACAACAGTGATTCACGGTCACAATCCCTTTCTTCCTAAAATTGTCAATTGTTAGTATCTTGCCCCGTAATATGCACTACTTGAAGCCACATCTCTAGATTTCACGTCATTGAAAGTCCGCCCCTCTGTATCTTACCATGGCCTTATACAAAGACTTCACCAGGAAATCACCTGAACTCGTTTAGGGGTAATTGAAGTCTATCATCCCTTTTCCTGCAACTTCCAAGAGTTGGAGAATATGTATAGAACTCTCCCAGCTCCCAATCCTTCCCATCTGAAGGCAATGTAGCAAACTCCTCTCCCCCTCATCCTAGCACTGGAAAAGGCCTGACACAGAGAATCTCTACATCTCTTATTCTGGAAGCGATAAACCACTGCAATCCCACATGGACAGTATTCCCCCTTAAGTGCCCAACATCGGGAGATGCACCCATTGTTAGACAAAATGGTAATTTTGTCCATTTTGATAGTCAAATAAAAGTGCGATCCAATCTTTAATTGGATTATTAATTTATATAGACACGTTCTACTCCATTAGGAGATTAACGTGGTATATTCATTTACTCAAAATGAGTAAGTGATGGATGAGAAAATTGGCTCCAAATTGACTTACTTGAATAAGTGTTCTTATATTCTTGTACGAAGGAATTTATTAAAATAACGTAGTTTTAATAAATGGTTAACTTTATTAAAACGATGTAGTTTTAATAAATAATTTTAATGTTCAAAATTACGTCGTTTTGAATAGGATTTCTTCACTAGGTATATCTGTTTATGAATGGAAGTGGTTATTCCATTGGTGTCTCTTCTAACAGGTGCTTTATCCGTATAAAATCATCCTTTTTTATCAGAATTTTTTTTCTTCGATTTTTCATTCAAGTGTAATTCCCTTCCACATTATTGCATTAGAAAGTTTGAGAGTACAAAAAAACATTGTTTTGGTTCACTGTGCAAAATACATCTCTTCTGCATTATTGCATTAGAAAGTTTGAGAGTACAAAAAAACATTGTTTTGGTTCGTTGTGCAAAATACATTGTTGTGCTACTTGTATTTTACGTTTGATCATTGTATCATGAGAGACAAACATCCAAGAAATCCAATAATACTAGTGTGGAGGGCGAAATTTGTCTTAAAGACATAGTATCTAATACTGGCCTTGATCAATAAATTATATTCATTATATCCAAATTTTTCTAAATTTAGTTCGTTTTTTAATTGTGATACAATAAACACAAAAATAATAAGAATTACAATCTTAAAACAAATTTCCTTTTAATTCCTTAATTGTGTGTTGTGTTTATTGATTGATTCACCGATTTTTTATATATTATTAAAAAAAAAATTCTGTGTTTCGTTTATTCCACTTCTGCAAATTGTCGATTTTTAATTACCCGCCAGTTTGAAATTTTTACAGACATGTTAAAATTTTATGGTATCAAGTCAACATATGATTGCCATTAATTGTCAAGTTAATATCAAGTGAATTGTGTAATTTTAAAAATTGCAACTGTGATTTACGGGTCTGATTGAATGATGCTAAAATTTCAAGAGGATAAATTTTAGAGGAGGTATAAGATAAGAAGGAGCATTATTTTTAGAAGGTTGGCCCACATTGATGTGATGTTTATGAAGGAGGATAACTTTTGACTTGATTTGAATGTTTTATAAATAAAATAAGGTAAATGATGGAAAAAAACAGTCAAATAACACTTTTGTTCTTGTGGTGTCCCAAAACTTGGTTACCCAAACTTAATTATATATTTATGTTAATTATATAATGTGAAAACCAACGAGTACAAATTAATTTTAGACAAATTAATTATAAATAAACTATGTTATTAATAAATTAAACTTTATAAAGTATATAAATTAGTTTCGTGGACAATAACATATCAATTTATCCGAAACTTCCTTAGTCGCTTATTTTTTTCCCCTTATTTAAAAAATATCAATATATGTGTAATTTTGTATAAATTTGCTAAAAAATAATATTATTATTTTAAAAGCACATCACCTCCAATTTAGAAAAAATATATTTTTTTAATCACACGACCCCTTATTTGGAAAAAAATTATATTTTTTTATTTTTATTAATATAATTTTTTTAATACATTTTTCTATTAAAAAAGATTTTATTTCTAATATAAAATACATTTCGTAGGTGAGAAAATGGATGAGATGAGATATAATGGTCTAATTTAATCCATATAAGGGGGATAATTTTTGAAGAACTCAAACTCTCTCCGAAAATAATACACCTTCTTTTAAGATTAAGAAGGGGGATAATTTTTAGAAGAAAAAAATTTTACTTTTCAAACTAAACAAAAAACATCATATTAAAATTTATAAAGATATATTATTTATAGAGGCCCCTATTTATTACATCCAATTGACCCCTACGTATTGTGATTTTCCGGACTGTTTATTTAAAGTGCAATATTGCGTTGTCAAAATTCACTGGTTTGTTTAAAAATTTCATCCATGATTCTTGGCTTTTGTGCATTGCTTTGTAATATATCAAGTCCGAACTTGTATTTGAAATCTTTGGTTTTAATCATTGCACTGCACAACTAATTTTTTATAGTTTTAATCATACTTTTTCCTCGGACATTTATTATTTGTCAAGCTTCAGTATTATTTTACATCTGTACTGTATTACACTGCCTGATTTAAGTTTTGCATAGATTAATTTTTTTTAACCTATTATCTGTATAGTTTTTTAATATTTTTTTATTGCAGAATTTATTTATAGCACAAAAACGTTCCCTGTACAGTTTTAAAACATTTAGGGCCGGTTTAGCATACTAAAATTCTCCATAAAATTTTATAAATCTCTAATAATTCCTATACTTTTAATTTTTCTATCATCACTAATTTCAAAAAATTCTAATATTTCGCTAAAAAAATAAAAAAATCTGAAAGTAGGTTAACCGAATGTGTAAATTTTTTATACAATCATATTTTTTGTGTCGAAAGTTTTCAAACGAGTACCATTGTCGCTATTTTTTGTGACTTTTTTTGAATCTGTGAGAACGGATTTAGAAAACAGTTCCCACGGTTTGTTACTTTTCAGAAAAAAAGGACACCAAAATTAACCCTAAACCACATTTTATCTTAATTTTTCTTTTTTCTTTTAACTCCAAACGGGGCTTACTGTATAACCAAAAACTGCACAGTAATTTTCCTGCATTGAGTTTTCTGCATAGAAAATTCTGCCCCATGAAAAAAAAATAAAAATAAAATAAAAATAATAATATTTTGCAGTGTTTATACACTACTTTTCTGCAATTTTTTCTCTCTGTAATTTCCTGCAATTTTTTTTCTCTATCTGTTTTACATTTTCTGAACAGTGCAAATTTAAAACACTGTTACTGCTTTCTGTTAAGTTGTTTGCCGAATTTTGTCGGCACTACTTTGCTAGATAAACTGCAGTAATAATAAAAATATTATATATATATATATATATTGAAAGAAAAATTCTGGTTTCTGTCCAGAAATTTGAGATAGCTGCAAATATTGCCACCACATTCTTCTCTACACCTGTGAGTCATGGAGAAAAGTCTGAAAAATTCAATAGAATTGATTTTAAGTGTTGGCAACAAAAAATGTTGTTTTATCTCACTACGTTGAACCTTGCAAAGGTTCTTCGTGAAGAAGCTCCTAAGCTTTCTGAGGGAGAAACAAATCTCCACACTATTGTTGTAGTTGATGCATGGAAGCATTCAGATTTTTTGTGTAAGAACTACATTCTCAATAGATTGGATAACGCTTTGTATAATGTGTATAGTTCAGTTCAATCTGCAAAAGAATTATGGGACTCTTCGGATAAAAAATACAAAATAGAAGATGCTGGAATGAAGAAATTCATTGTTGGGAAATTCTTAGACTACAAGATGGTTGATTCCAAAGATGTGATAACCCAAGTTGAAGACCTTCAAGTCATCATACATGATATCTATGTTGAAGGGATGTCATTAAGTGAATCCTTTCAAGTGGCAGCAATCATTGAAAAATTGCCACTTTGGAAAGATTTCAAAAGCTATCTTAAACACAAGAAGGAAGGAGATGACACTTGAAGATCTGATTGTTCAATTGAGAATTGAAGCAGATAATCGATCCTCTAAAAGAATTCTATGGAATTTAAGGCGCATGTGGTGGAAGAAGGCTCAAGACCAAACAAGAAAAGAAAGTTCAATGAACAAGTGCCAAGAACAAAAATGCCAAAAAGTTCAAAGGCACGTGTTTTGTATGTAACAAACTTGGTCATTGTGCTAAAGATTGTCGCAGTCGAAAGGCACAAGAAAATATTAAGAAAAAACATCAAGCTAATTGTGACCGAAGTGGATAAACTAGCCACAAATGTTTCTGAAATGAACCTCTCTGCAGTTATCTCTGAAACAAACTTGGTAACAAATACTAAGGCATGGTGGATTGACACAAGAGTTACTCGTCATGTCTGTTGTGATAAAAGCATGTTCTCTACCTATGAGTCAACTGATGGAAAACAACTCTACATGGGAAATTCATCTAATTCTAAAGTTGAGGGAAAGAGCAAAGTTGTTTTAAAGATGACTTCTGGCAAAGAGTTAACTCTCAACAATGTGATGCATATTCCAGAGATTAGAAAGAATCTTGTGTCTCGGTCTTTGTTAAGCCAAAATGGATTTAGGCTAGTTTTTGAATCCGACAAATTTGTACTCACCAAGGGTGGGATTTACCTAGGGAAAGGATATTTGAGCGAAGGGCTCTTCAAAATGAATGTAATGACTATTGTTTCATCAAAGAATAAGAACACATCTTCTACTTATATGCATGAGTCTTCTTATTTATGGCATAGTAGATTAAGTCATGTTAATTTTAATTCTATACGTAAATTAATGAGTTTAGACTTACTACCTAAATTCAATATTGACTCAAGTCATAAACGTGAAACATGTGTTGAATCAAAATTAACAAGAACTCCTTTTCATACAATTGAAAGAAGTTCAAAACCTCTAGAATTGATACATACTGATACTTGTGATTTGAAGTATATTCAAACTAGAGGAGGGAAAAAATATTTTACTACTTTTATAGATGATTGCACAAGATATTGTTACGTGTATTTGCTTAAGAGCAAAGATAAGGCAGTGGACATGTTTATCCAATATAAAAATGAGGTAAAAAATCAACTTAACAAAAAGATTAAGATACTAAGAAGCGATAGAGGTGGTAAATATGAATCGCCATTTGCACAATTTTGTGCTGAACATGACATTATTTATCAAACTACTGCACCTTACACACCTCAATCAAATGGCGTTGCGGAAAGGAAGAATAGAACACTAAAAGAGATGATGAATGCTATGTTAATTAGTTCTGGTTTACCTCAAAGTTTGTGGGGGGAAGCGATATTATCTACTAATTATATACTAAATAAATTACCCCATAAAAAGAAAGATGAAACCCCGTATGAAGCATGGAAAGGTTGAAAAACATCCTACAAATACTTGAAAGTGTGGCGGTGTCTAGCGAAAGTAATGGTTCCTATTCCTAAAAAGGTCAAAATAGGACCCAAAACTATTGACTGCATATTTATTGGATATGCATCCAATAGCAGTGCGTATAGGTTTCTTGTGCATAAATTTGACATTTCAGATATCTATGTCAATACAATCATTGAATCTACAAATGCATCATTTTTTGAAGATATTTTTCCCTGTAAAGATAAAGATGAAACAAGTTCTCATAAGAGAAGTCGCGATACTGCAACTAGTGAAATCAATCACGAAAAAGACGAAGGAAATGAGACTAGACGCAGTAAGAGACAAACGAATGCAAAGACATTTGGACCGGATTTTCTAACATATTTGTTGGAAAAAGATCCTCAAAGCTTTAAAAAAGTAATATTTTCTCCTGAAGCACCTCTATGGAAGGAAGCTATTAATAGTGAAATTGAATCCATTATGCAAAATCACACTTAGGAATTGGTGGATCTTCCACTTGGAAATAAACCTTTGGGTTATAAATGGATTTTCAAGAAAAAAATAAAAGCTAATGGATCAATTGAGAAATACAAAGTAAGTCTTGTAGCTAAAGGGTACAAGCAAAAGGAGGGTATTAATTATTTTGATACTTATTCTCCTGTCATAAGAATAACATCCATACGAATGTTAATTGCTATCGCATCATTGTATGATCTTGAAATACATCAAATGGATGTTAAAACCACCTTTCTAAATGGGGAGTTAGAGGAGGAGATTTATATGAAACAACCTGAAGGGACTATTGCTCCTGGACAAGAAAAGAAAGTATGTAAACTTGTAAAATCTTTATATGAATTAAAACAAGCACCAAAACAATGGCATGAGAAATTTGATAAACACATGATCACGAATGGCTTTAAAATTAATGAGTGTGATAAATGTGTTTATGTCAAGAGCAATAATTTAGGCTATGTCATTGTTTGTTTTTATGTGGATGATATGCTTATCCTTGGTAATAATAATGAGATTATTAAAGCTACTAAATCTAATCAATTTGAAATGAATGATTTAGGTGTTGTAGATGTTATATTGGGAATTAAAATTTTCAAGACATCTAAAGGATTAGTATTATCTCAATCTCATTATATAGAAAGGATACTTGAAAAATTTATCAAAGATGATAAGAGTATAGCTAGAACACCTGTTGATGTAAATCTTCATTTAGCCAAAAATAATGGTGTAAGCATATCATAATAGGAATACTCTCGTATAATTGGAAGTCTTATATATATCATGAATTGCACAAGACCAGATATTGCTTATTTTGTAAGCAAAACTTAGTAGATATACGAGTAATCCTGGAAAAGACCATTGGCAAGCAATTGTTAGAGTGCTTAGATATTTGAGACATACTCAAAATTATGGATTGCACTATACAAAATATCTAGCTGTACTAGAAGGATATAGTGATGCAAATTGGATATCTGATTATAAGGATACAAAATCCACAAGTGTTTACATATTCACACTTGGTGGTGCTACAGTACCATGGAAATCCTCTAAACAAACATGCATTGCTAGATTCACTATGAAATCTGAATTTATTGCTTTAGACAAAGCAGGGGAAGAAGCAGAGTGGCTTCGACAATTTTTAAAGGATATTCCGATGTGGCCAAAACCTGTGCCAGCAATATGCATACATTGTGATAGCCAATCGACAATTGGAAGAGCACAAAGTAAAATGCATAATGGTAAGTCTCGACACATTAGTTGAAGAAATAATACCGTAAGGCAGTTGCTCTCAAATGGGGTTATATCAATAGACTATGTGAAGTCTAAAGAGAATCTCGCGGATCCGCTTACAAAAGGCTTAACAAGAGAGCAAGTAAATAATTCATTTAGGGGAATGGGACTAAAGCCTACAAATTAAGAGTTATCTTAATGGAAACCCAACCTAATTGACTGGAGATCCCAAGATCTAGGTTCAAAGGGACAACCTAATTAAGTGTACTCAACAAGAACACTACGAATACATGCTCTTCAGCCCACTCCTCAGATAAAGGTAGTGTTCTTGCAGTGTATTTAGGGTAAGCATAAGGTTTTTAATGAATATCTTATACCTTGGAATTCCAAGTGAGATATAGCAGGATATCCTTAATAAAAAAGTCACCTATATGAGTGTGAAGGGGGCCGCTTCCATGAGAATTTTTTACAAGGCTTTAAATTCTCTAAAAAACACTCATGAAACCAGGAGTTGTTCAGGGCCAAAATGAACACAATCATGAGAACCAACAATGTTAGAAAGAAAACTGTGTGAATTACTATTTGAACAGATTTACCAAACCACCGAATAGTTCAAGACATCGCGTTCACTATTTAGCCGGTAAGTCCAATAGTTTTTCACTAGGAAGGATTCAAGGCCAAAAGCTACCTATCTTAATTCAGTAACTTTTCGCTATGTACTCTTTTAGGTTTGCATTTTCATTAGCATCATAACAGCCAATTTTTCATTCATGTGGGGGATTGTTAGACAAAATGACAATTTTGTCCATTTTGAGAGCCAAATAAAAGTGCGGTCCAACCTTCAATTAGATTATTAATTTATATAGACGCGTTCTACTCCATTAAGAGATTAACGTGGTATATTCATTTACTCAAAATGAGTAAGTGATGGATGAGAAAATTGGCTCCAAAGTGACCTACTTGAATAAGTGTTCTTATATTCTTGTATGAAGGAATTTATTAAAACGACGTAATTTTAATAAGTGGTTAACTTTATTAAAACAACGTAATTTTAATAAATAATTTTAATGTCCAAAACTACGTCGTTTTGAATAGGGTTTTTCACTAGGTATGTCTATTCACGAATGGAAGTTGCTGTTCCATTGGTGTCTCTTCTAACAGGTGCTTTATCTGTATAAAATCATCCTTTTTTATCAGAATTTTTTTTTTTATTTTTCATTCAAGTGTAATTCTCTTCCGCATTATTGCATTAGAAAGTTTGAGAGTACAAAAAAACATTGTTTTGGTTCGTTGTGCAAAATATATTGTTGTGCTACTTATATTTTGCGTTTGATCATTGTATCCTGGGAGACAAACGTCCAAAAAATCCAATAGTACCAGTGTGGAGGGCGAAATTTGTTTTAAGGACATAGTATCTAATACTAACCTTGATCCACAAATTCTATTCATTCTGTCCAAGTTTTTCTAAATTTAGTTCTTTCTTTAATTGTGATACAATAAATACAAACATAATAGGAATTACACCCATTTCATCCACCTACCGTCCCAATGATCTCTGACATCTTGCTTATTAATCACCTCCAATTGGTTTCCCGTAAGCAAACAATATCCGGTTTCCACCTCCTAAGGGCCGAATTGATTATTGCCCATTTACCTCCTCTATTCAATCATCTTCATGTTCCAACTAATGATCTGGGCTCCATTAATTGATTATTCATAGTGAACCACTTTGTCTCTCCCTATCTTCATAGCCCTTCTTGCTACTCCCTCCGTAATTAATGGAGCATTCGAACGATTTTAATTTCCTGGTACCTTTTTCTCCTTTCAGACGCCTAACCTGGGCTTCTCTGTTGTTATGAGAATTTCCATTTTTATTCTATTGCCCCCAACCAGTCTATATATCTCTTCCTCCAACCTGATGCATGAGATCTCCATAAATTTGCTAAAGACCCTGGACCTCATCAACCATTCTAAAATCCTGTCATCGTCTGCACCACACTCCCCAATTAAAAGGAGCTCAGTTATCCTTTCAGAGGAATGCACTTCAATGGACTAACATTGATCCCCCTAATCCTTTATAGAGAATCCATCACCCTTTCAGCAAAATCTCTTCCAATTCCTGTCACCTCACAGTCACGGAATTGGGTTTCTTCTCATCCGGAAGAGTTCATAAGGACATCAATTCCCTTATAAACATTCCCCCTGAGTAAATTTTCTGGTTTTTCCTAGGATGGTCTTCTAGTTTCGCTCATTTGTTTTCCTATTTAAATGTGACTTATGCGTTAGTTCTTTCAAACTACAATGAATTGGATTTGATTATGAACAGCCAGCGAGCTGGTTTCTTGCCTCCCTTCCCCTCTCTTCTTCTCACTCTCTGGCCTTTATCTCTTTTCTCTGGTCCTCCTCTCTTGCTTCTTCTCTCTTGCTTGGTTATTAATACTGTTCCACATCAATGTCAAAACACAAAATAAGAATGAAAAGATACTTAAGATATGCTTAACCAGAATATACAACTAGCTGGGGCACAATCTCCCCATCTGCAGGATTCATGTCAAGCATAATTTTAGCTTGTATCTAGCACTTATCTTTACCCATTTCTCTAGATTAGAATGTTTCTGCAATGTGATTAGGCAAGAGAGGTTTTAGCAAATTTAACATGTTGCTTCAGAAATTATAAATTAAAATCAAGTTTTAGGACTAATGCCATTTACTTGGCTAGTAATCTATAAAATCTTAGCAAGAAGCCTGAGATTTCCAAGCAAACAGAATATTCGCCAAGCAGATCTTCTAAATAGCTCCAACAGTTAGACATCCTCAGGAAGCAGGATTCAAAAAACCATGCAAATCCTAAAAATCAAATGGCCAAATTCTTAGATTCAAGAAAGAATAAAGCATGTGGATAAAGATGATAATTACCAATGCTTTGAACAACATTGAAAAAAAAAGTAATAAATAGCTAGAGCGGGAAGAAGAGAAAATAAAGGCATTTCCAGAATGTAAACCTGAAAGTGAACATTGAGGTAAACTTACCTTAGATTTTCCTCGATATCAGCAGCCTACACGATAGTCTGAATAGCTGTTACTCACAATGAAAATTAAAGAGAAAAACCAAGCTCCCTCTTTCAAAGATAATCATCCTGTCTCCTTCATCCTTCCACGATATATACTGGTGTGCTGAAGTCATGAACTGCATCAACAGTTGTCATTTTAAACTAATTCATTTGCATGGTCTAAAAATATCAGACCTTCCATGAGTAATAACAGAACAGAACAGAGCAGAACAGAACAGAAGGTACAATGCCCTTCCAACAGAAGAGAAAAGCAAGTGGAATTTAATTAGATATTCATGGAATGAGTAGCAGAGAAACATGGCGTCACAAAATGAAAAAAGAGCTAGATATTTGGCACAAGCAAAGCATACACCATAAGCTTCTTCAAGATGCTGCATTGCTTGATCAAATTCTTGTATCCCGCGATATCGCAAATAATCTGCATCCCCCTGATAAAACAAAATCCCATAATTTTAGAAGCTATAATTATATTTTTATAGAAGTAAATATTATTTATTAGGGGAAGGGGTTGGGATGACTCAAAATCCTAACATTTGGCTGGGAGGGAATGCCTCTTCCAATTGAGCCACAACACCACCCCCCCCCCCCCCAAACAAAAAAAAAAAAAAAACAATCCCCTGCGCTTCCGCATCGGAAGCTATTTCTATATTACATATAGAATTATACAAAATCCTATAACTTTTTACAATGCAGTGAAAGGCATAATTATTCACTGGTCCTAAATCAGTTGGAAGTCCATTTCCACGATTCCAAATTACAATTCTCATAGAAAATGTTAAAACTTTATGAAAGTGAACCCACAGAACAATGCTTCCTGTTGTTAATGAACAAGATCTTGATTCATGAAAAAATGAAAGGAAATAAACTTACAAGATCAAATCTATGCCGGCATTTATCGTAACTGCTATTATTTCCAGGGACATATTCTCTATTTGGAAGATATTGATCAGCTCTCGGAAAATCCATCCACTCTGATTGAAAAAAAAAAAAAAATTGCAGAGAATTAGCAACTACACATCCCATCAAATTCAAAATCTGTTAAACACATAATGACAAAAGATAGCTAAATTCCAAATTAAGGATGAATAAATCAAATGACCTATCCTTGCCAGGATGTCCAAGTTCATTTCCCATGAAGTTCAGATAACCTCCTCCACCTAATCCCATTGTAACAAGCCTGATCATTTTGTGCAATGGCATTCCACGATCTATCAGCGGAGTAGCTGGTCTATCTAACGTCATGAAGTCGTACATATCCTAAAAAGCACGGTAAACATAATAGCGATAACTACAACCCCCAACCCCCCCCCCCCCCCCCCCCCCCCAAAAAAAAAAAAGCATAAATTTGAATATCAGGTTTTCACGTTCAAAACTTCGTCTTCATATCCATTTGGTTTTAGAAAACAAAGGCAGAAAGCAATCCAGTCATCCATAAATGAATCTCTTATTCTTTTCTGGTCCAATATCCATACAGAAAATCAATTTGAATTCTTACAAAAATACAAAAAGGAAGGCACATATACAACATAGCCATGTATTTATCATGTCGTCATAGAACCAAAAAAAAAAAATGTTTATTTCTGATCAAACAATGAATACTAACAGCAAATAATTGTAAATGAAATATCTAGGAATACTTATCACTTCAAATGTACAAGATAAAACGGCTAGGATTGATCTTATATATTTAACCATTATTTACAGTATGAACACTGGTTATACATACCCTCAAACTTTATTCAGTTTATCTTCTTTGAAAAAAAAAAAAAGAAAAAAAAGAAAAGAAAATTGTTCATACCATTGAACTTAAAAACATCAAATCATTTTTTAGCTAACAAAATCTTTTGCCATCTTGAACATAATTCAATGACTTTGACTGGATTTCCAAAGTTTTAGCTTTTATAGTTCTTGCGCCTTTTCCTTATTTCTTTCCTTTATTTCCACATCGACCAGGCATGTCAAAAAAAAAAAAAAATCTTCTAAATAAATAAGAAGCCAAATGTTTTCTTTTAAATTTTTATTTTTCATAAAACTAGAATTTTTGCACTAGAAACATAACATTAAACAATTCTAGGTGTCTGGTTTCAAAGCATAACAGGTTATCTAGAAAAATGAAGAACACAATGCACATACATGCATGTCGTCTTATACTTGTTCCATGCAGGACATAAAAACAGTTCATGAATGTTTTTTGAAAGAAAATAAAGAAATACTTTAAAAGGTGGGATCAACTACAAAAGTTTGGCTATTTGCCAAGTTTTTGCATATGATAGCAAATTTCATCTAAGCATACAAATACGTCAGTGAGAACCCAGTCTTTTGTAAGCTAGCACTGCCCTATGAAAAATTTAGGTTTGCAACATTAAATAGGAGTGATGGCCATATCACTGCCTCCAAGTCATTTATTCAATTTCCAAGAGGTTTAGTAACAATCTCTAATTCCTTTACATTCCAACCATAAATTAATGTCAATGCTTTCTCAATGCCATGGTACAAGCTGTTTTTATAGACTTTGTGCCTTTGATATATTAGCACGTATCAAAAAGAACTTAAATAACCTTGTATAGTAAATGACAAAGCGCATATTGAAAAGAAGTATAACCTTGTCCATAAACCAAAAAGCAATTGTCTTGTCACCAACTAAAGCTTGATCATGACTTTCAGCATAAGCAACACACTTTTCCAACCACCTTCTATTAGTGAGCGTGTGAACTATACCACCCATTCTCCAATCCTCATCCCTTTTCCTGTTCAAATAACAATACAAAACAGCAAGCAAATATAATTCTTAAGTAAAATACATTGGAATCCCATTGCAATGTAGATCACTAGTAGCTTAAATTAAACAAACAAAGTTCGATAACTTAAAACATATTTTAACATATACAAAGTGAAAAAAAAAGGCAAGGCAAAAGATTTTATCATTTTAGGAACTTTAATTGTGCATCCCCAGGTTTGTCCTAACCATTTTTGAAGAAAAAACATGACAAAGCAATTAGACATGCTATGTGCCTAACAATATTTCACGGGATGATATGTATTTTGACTTAGGAGAGCTAATCCTTAATCAAGAACATTTGGAGATCTTCAGTGCCAACCAAGGTCACCTTCTGTTTGTAACATAATGAAGGATCAATTCCTTAAGAAGTTTCATTTGATATTTAAATATTGAGTTGTACTTAGTAAGTTCATGCTATGAACATGTGACAATGTTTTGCTTCACCTTCAAAGCCCATTTCCCAAAGTTGTGATTATCGCCTTACATTTGCATGGATAGGTGTTGGTGAGACCTGCTAAAATGTTAACCAAGATCTCACCAAAAAACTCAAAAATGTTAAAGAGGGGTAACTTTATTATCTTTATCACTATTTTACACTGTACATACGGTTTCAAGACAATCTACAATGACTTTTAAGAAACTTTTACTCTTCTTTGAACAGAGATGCCATCACATATGTGAAAACGCATTTAAACTAAAATAATCATGTGCTAGCATCATATTGCGTGATCTAAAAGTTTTAGCTCATTCACGGCTTGAGCTAGCTTGAACATTTTTTCAGCCCAGCCAATCTAAGTTTAAACAATTAAATTCTTGGCTAAATTTAGTTTATTTCTAGTCTTACTCAAATGCTAAGAAGCATTAACATAAAAATGGGCACAAAAATGGGGAACAATTATAATCAAGGATCAAAATTTCGGTTAATAATGTACTTAATTTCAATATGCCCTGACAATTTTGAATGTACAAGTTGTACAAACTCCATCGTATTGCTTGCAAGAGTATACTTACCATCAGAGCAAAGAAAAGTAAGATACAAGCGTTGTAAATAACTACAAACTACAAATTTATGGACAATAAAAATAATTCATGGAGGGTTTTAAAGAATCATTCCCATTAACTCAGTTCAAACCTTTCTATTAACTTCAGTTCAGATATAACTAGTTAACTTATAGCAGATCATATATATCCCTTCTCAATATTACTACCTTTCCTATTTTAAAAATAAAAGCAACATTGTTTTTTGTCTTTTAAAATTATGGTCCAAAAACCTTTTGTAACTAGTAGGACAATAGCACCCATTTCTAAAATCACACAACAATCAGCTTTCAAGGTTGACAAATAACATATGAAGTTTAAAAAATAATAATAATAAATAAATAAATAAACATACTCGAGAAGCTCTATCCATTTATCCGCTATGGCTATATGAAGGCGACAGTCAAACCCAACGCCACCATCTTGAACAGGAATACAAAATGTAGGCATTCCACTAACCTAAAAGCAATTAGTGTTTCTTCATGAAAAAAATTTGTCAATGCATGCACAACTGTTTTATATTTAACGGTTGGTATTTAGTCATCTTTCATTTTTATTTTGTTGTAAGCAGATATGTTTTGGTTATTGTTATGATCAAATGACCAAAAAACTCTCGATGAAAGTGGAGAGGATGCATCGGAAAATACCTCCATCCATTTCAAACATCAAGAAGTGAGAAAGTCAAGCTCATCTAACTTTCACATAACATCATAAGTGTCAACCATGAATGTACTTTCTAGCCGATGTTTTTTTTTTTTTTTAATATATATGTATATAATTCTCAGGATGTCTAAGCCAGTTTATGCATATCTCGACTAATCCTTTGAATCCTAAATCAAGGTTGTTAAAATCAATAAATGTTCAAAACACAAATGCATGCATGACACACGCAAAAAATAATAACATAAAATAACTAGTAAAAGGAAGAATATACATACATCTTCACCAATACTAATAGCTTCAGGGAATAGTCCATGGATTAGATCATTAACCAGCATTAGATAAACCACTGCATCTACATCAGTAGCAAATCCAAAATATTCGCAATAATTTCCTATAAATGCCACTTGATAGTAATTAAACCAAAAAAAAATCATCAAAACAAGAAGCAAGTAGAATGCCACCAAATGAAATATATATATGTTCACCTTAAGTCAATGCTTTTAATAGCTATTAGTGTACTCGTATAAGGAGACCGATCTTTTTAAATATCTACCACATAGCAACATGTCTTAGAAGAAGGTTATGAATCACACACCCCTGCGTTATAATTGACAACATGCTCAATTTCTTCAGCTTTTTTCTAACTTGCAATCGGAATGTACACTAATTAGGATCTCAACATATGCACAAAATAGTACCGTCAACTCATACATATGGTGAACAAGTTAAAATTTGAAGCAACTTATGGTTTAAAACTTTTTTTCCATTTGGCGGAATCCAATATTTGTTAAAGAAATCAGATAATTAGTTAACAACCAACAGTTCACAAACAATGGTGATCCACATGGTATTGGTGTGTAAAAAAATGTCCAAAATATCTACCGTAGAACTCTTCAAATTTCTTAAACAAATATCAAAAGGAGTAGATCCACAACAAGAAGCAGAAATTGAAATGACATGTAACCATTTCAAATCATCATGGTGAACTTACAAATATCATTTCAAATCATCACGGTGAACTTACAGATATGTAACCATGCTGTATTACCTCAACAAGAATTCACAGGTATATTCTCCACGGCATTTTAATTGTACCTACAAACCATGGTGCCGATACAACATTGAAGTAACACCATCAAATCTAAACCCATCAAATTTGTACTCCTCCAGCCACCATCTTGCATTTGAAAGAAGGATCCTTAGTACCTAAAACAAATAATATATATTGGTGTTTTCTGCACAAGTAAGGGAAAGAAAAGGTAAATTTTGTTATATTATGCTATAATTTGGACATAGCACAAACTTCCCAGTGTCCATTGTTAAAAAGACGAGAGTCCCACATCCAGTGCTAACCTAGTGATCCCGAGCGGAAGTAATGACTATCAGTTCCATCAAACATATTCAGCCCATCTAATGTATTATTTGATGCATGGCTGGATTCATTGAGCATTTCGATTAAGATATACAACATGGAAAAAAAAAAGATTAATAAGAATTAAAGAAAAAAGAATATAACAACAGAAAAATAATATAAACAAAAAAATAATCGAGTGGCAATTCATTTATCATGAAAATGAATTTAACTTCCCGAAAAGAGTCCAATGTCTTGACTTGTAGATGTCAAACTCCCCTTGTCTAGTTCTCCGACCAACTTGATCCAACTTTTACCAAACTATTCCAACTTTTTCATGTTTATTAAGAAACACACAAAACACCAAATAATAAAAAATTTACCTTTTTTTGATTTTTTGCCAAAATTTAGCACTCCAAACATACACTTAATTCACAACTAAGTCCATCACAAAAACAATCATTAATGAACTTTGGACTTTTACATTTTCCAAACTTTACTTTTTCTTTAAAACAAAATCAAAATATCCAATTGAACTTTACTCTCTTTCTCTCTCTCTCTTTTTTGGGGGGACAAAAAGCAATTAATAACCCTTGAATCCTTTTTTTAAAAACCTCACATTTTTCAAAAACAAAATTAATAAAGCCGTACCACAACTCTTTCCTCCAACCACGCCCCCTTAGTCATTTCTTTCCTAAATTTAAGAAGAATTAAAATTTGAAAAAACTCAAAAGTTAAAAACTTTAAAATAGATATATATAGGGGCCGTTTGGTATTTTACAAATTGCAGGGCTGTTTAGAACTCCACAAATTACGGTAAAATGTGGCCTAGCAACCTTTTTGATGTTTGGAATGCAGCTAGCAAAGCACAAAAGATAAAGAAGAACAGTGAAAATTTTGTTCGAACGGATTCGGGCATAGTATTTTTGAAGGATTTTTGGAGTTTCGTGCAAAATTATTTAGAGATTTGCAGAAATTTATTTAAATTTGTAGAGGTTTATTGGATTTTTAGATATTTGTAGAGATTTGTTGAGATTTGGAAGATTTATTGAGATTTGTAAAATTTAGAGTTGTAAAGATTTATTGGGATTTTTAGAGATTTATTGGAATTTTTATAGATTTATTAGAATTTGTAGAGATTTATAGAAATTTTTTAAGCTTTTCTGAGCTCCAAATGGCCCCTATATATTTTAAGAGGCAAAAATTTTTGTAATGATTAAATTATTGAAAATAAATTAAAAAATTAATAAAACTTGCAACCTTTACTCAAAAACCAAAACTTAAAATAATAATAATAATAATAATAATAATAATAATAGCTCTTAAAACTCTATCAATAGATCTTTAGGTATTAAATTTTGATAGAAGAAAAAAAAAAAAAGATTTAGTTACAAACCTCCCATAAAAATAACCAATAAAAAACTTAGAATACTAACCATCTCCAAACTTCTTTTTTTTTTTTATATATTGAAAAACAAAATAAAAGGTACTTGATTTTACGTTTTATAAAGAAGAAAATGCAATTAACAAACTTTGAATTCTTTCTTCAAAAAACCTCAAATTTTTAAAAAACAAAATTAATAAAGCAATACAACACATCTTTCCTCTAACCATTCCCTCTCTCTCCTTTCTTTTAGAATTTAAAAAAAAAATTAAAATTTAAAAAAACCCGAGAGTTTAAAACTTTAGAAATCTTACATATATATAATTTAAAAATATCCAAAAACTACATCTTTAAAGAGTCAAAATTTTGGAAAGATTTACCCTTTTTAAAATGAATAAAAAAGTGATTATTACTAACTTCCTCTAATTATTACCAACAATAAAAAATCTTTAGCTTTTCTTTAAAAACCTCAAATTTCCAAAAACAAAATTAAGAAAGCAAATAAACCTAAAACCTAAGCTTAAGAAAAATATAAAATGAATAAACCTAAGGTTTAAAAATAATAATAATAATCATAAAATTTGAAATTGTACAAAAGTATATTTTGGTTTAACAAAAGAATAATTTAGTGCGCGATTGAACTGTCAAAGTTGACAAAAAAAAAAAAAAATCTCCAAAATTTTCTAATTTTCTCCAACTTTTTACACACTAAAAATCTCTAACGATTTTCAACTTTCTCTGACTATTACTAGCTTTATCCAACTTTCTCCAATTATTACGAACTTTCTCTAGCTATTACCAATTTTCTTCAATTTTCTCCAACTTTAATCAATTTTTTGACACTTTTCGAGGAAAATAGCAAACAGCCAACAATCAAAATCTCTAACTTTTTTCAACTTTCTCCAATTATTACCTACTTTATCCCAATTTCTCCAATTATTACCAACATTCTATAACTATTACCAACTTTCTCCAATTTGCTCCACCTTTAACACTTTTTGAGTAAAACACTAAACAACCAACAATCAAAAATCTCCAGCTTTTTTCAACTTTCTTCAATTATTACCTACTTTATCCAACTTTCTCCAACTTTAACTAATTTTTTCACACTTTTCGAAAAAAACACCAAACACCCACCAATTAAAAATCCCTAACTTTTTCCAACTTTCTCCAATCATTATTAACTTTATCCAATTTTCTTCAATTATTACCAACTCTTTTAAACTTTCTCTGATTTTCTCTAACTTTGACCAATTTTATCCAACTTTGACCAACTTTTTTACACTTTCAAGAAGCACACCAAACACTCAATAATCCAAATTTTGCCTAGTTTTTGTTTTTTGTTTTTTTTTTTTTTTTTTTTGTTTTTTTTGCCGCCCCAAACATGCACTTAATTTGCAAGTAAATCCTCCACAAAAACAATCATTAATAAACTTTGGACCCTTACATTTTCCAAATTTTACTTATTTTGAAAAATAAAAATTAAAATATTAATTGAAACATTACATTTTTTTGGGAGGGGGAAGCAATTAATAAATTCTGATTCCTTTTTTTAGAAACCTCACATTTCTCAAAAACAAATTAAGAAAGCCATATGGCACCTCTTTTCACTCAGAATTACCCCTCTTCACTTCTTCCTAATTTTAAGAAAAATTAAAATTTAGAAATCCCTAAAAACTAAAACTTTGTTGAACTTATATATGTTTACTTTAAAAATATCCTACAACTATATGTTTAAAAAGAAGAAATTTTGGAAAATTTTAATTTTTTGAAAATAGATTAAAAAATTAATGAAACTTGCAACCTTTATTTAAAAATCTAAACTTAAATTATTGGGATTAATAGGTATAAAATTCAAGTTATTTTCATCTTATTATTAAATTCCAAGTTTTTTAATTTTTTTTTTAATTATCATTATTCAAAGTTGCAGTGTTAAAATGTGTTTCCTGTTTGTCTAACATGAGTGTCCCCAAGTATCATAAGATGGTCTAGTTTTAAAAAATAATAATAATAATAATAATAGACAATTTAGATAAACGTCCAAAGAGTAAGTGCTTTGACATGGCTATGGTGCTAATCACACAAATGTTTGTTCTTCTTTACCAAATGAAGTTAAAAAGCTACCTTCAAAAGCCAATCTCACGTGATCAGCATTCTATGTATTCAACAGTTCTAGTCCAACCATTGAAGTTGTTTAGCTTGACGGAAACAGCCCTAATCTTATTGGGTGAGGTATCGTGCATTTGACTGTGTTTATTGTAAGTAAAGCTAAATCCTACGTGATGAAACACTCAAATCATTGAAAGCTGATCGGCACTCAAAACTATAATATAATGAAATCACATCCAATAAAACCAAACAAAGCAATCAACATACAAAGAAAGTAGTGTCTTTAGTTTGTAGTTATCACACACGGTGAAATCCTATAATCGTTACCTACCTTGAACCTTATACAATTTACAATAACCTTCAACTTATACTAATTTATTTCATCTCAAGATAAGAGTAAAAATAATTAGGTCAAGAATATAATAGATAATGAAAGGAGCAAAATGGGGTGAACATAAAACACACCATCATTTGACATACACACACACATAAAGGGAACAAACTAATTTAATATTAAGAAAGAGATATAGAAGTAAATAAAATTGAAATTGGAACAAATTTACCAAAACAATGAAGAACTCGTGTTCCTTGTTGCAAAACATTAATTTTCAAAGTTATCACTCTATTTTAGGGGTAGTAATTTCCAACAAAACGTGTGAATGTGAGTGCCAAATTTGTTGCATCAAAACCAGATGGGTCCATAGATGAGGAAGTTCAAGGGATTATTTATAAAAGAGGGTTCAGACTGATGTGTGTATATAGAGAAAAAGAAGCAACACAAAAAAAAAAAAAAAAGAAAAAAGAAAAAAGATTTTCTGAACCATTTGCCAATTAACATATAACGTGAAAATAAAACAATCCCAACAACTATCCACAGATTTAAGTATGTTCAGAGTATTACAGAAATATTTTTCTTTATTTCCTATTCCTTTCCTAGTTTGTATAGTTTTCTGTTATTCCTATTTTCAACAGGATTCCTTCGGCATAACAACCATGTCAATCCATTCACTTAATTGTAGTTGTTTGACAAAGTGTAATAAAATAAAGACAGAGCTAATAATTTTGCGAAAAGTAAACGGTTATAACATACCTGAGTCATGATGTTTGCATTTGGATTCCAATTATTGAAGTCTCCAATCAAAGATGCAGACTGAAAAGTAAATACAAACTTAAAACAATTATTTTATTATATGCAACATAGCAAATTGACTAAAGAGATAAGATACCACAAATAATAGTATGGGAAGAAATATAATTGCCACCACTCAAGTTATATAGATAATCAAAAGCAAAAGAGCAGCTTTACACGTTGACAGGATACGATAGTTCATAGAACTCCACAATATAACCCTCAACACTGAACCATTTAAATTACCCAAAAAAAAAAAACACTGAACCATTTAAATAAGCAATTTCAACTAGCAATGTCTCAACTAATCCAAAGAAACAATCCGAATACATTTTTCAAGTTCCATCAATGAAAAAGGAAAGACACACCCAAAGGGACAAAACCAGAGGAGAATTAAGGATAAGATAGGTGAGAAACTTTGCCAATTGACAAAGAAAACAATCCACGAAGGTAGGTCAGGGATAATTTAGACTAACATCTTACTGCATATTTACGTGGGGGTAACGTTTTCGGTTGGGCTGCATGAAAGCTTGGTCTGACCCAAACTTCATCAAAACATCAAGCCCGAACACAAGTTTGGGGTCTACTTGGTTAAAATTAGTCACATCCAAAGCCCATCCAGCTCGAAGCAACATGATGTATATGAGTTATTTAGGACATCGATTGTAAAATGATGAGTGATTTAAGTCCTAAAAATCCTCCAATCAATTGTCATTATTCTTCTATTATCATCTGTTATACTGTTTACCAATTAATATCGATGACAATTACAATCATAAGGTGTGAGACAATAATAGGAGAACATATAGCCCTCTTGAGTTTTACCCCATGGTTTTAGCTGGCAGTCCTGTTATTCCATTCACATTCTCATTTTCTTCATCTATTGTAAATTTTATCAGGCATTATAAAGTAAATCTAAAAAATGACATCCTTTATTTAACCACTGTTCCCAGTTGTTTGTGTTGCACACTCGTATGAAACTTTGAACCTGACTATTAAAAAAGGTCAATAGCTAGGAATTTTACGAAACTTCTTGATCCAAAGGATCATGCATTTATTGAGCATTACTAAACCATAATTTGGAGACATGGAAAACAAATTACAATGCTTAAGTAAAGCAAAACTAACCATAGATCCTGGGGCCCACTCCCTGCATGTAATACCTGTGGCACTGGAAAACCAATTTTGACTAAAATCAACAACTAAAGTAGCTTTTTCTGTCATTGAAATACCATTTTGTATGTGGGGAAAAAAAAATACTTCAGTAAAAAAATAAGGAATAGAGTGAAAAGCCAACAAGAGATCGAAAACATAAAGGAAAAAAAATACGTCAGTACAAATATAAGGAAATGATTAAGAAATCTATCAAGAACATTAACGGCATGTATAATAAATGCAATATAGAAAGGAAAAAAAATCCACAGCGAAGTGCCACCAACTATTACAGTAAATGAAGAGAATTGTCCTGTTTGTCTCCAACTTGCCTTTTACAAATCAAATTTCTAAGAGTGACGTCATAATGTTCTTCCCTTTTAACAGTACATCCATCCTCAGTTCAATTCGAAATAATCATAATTGCCACAGGTGTGGCAATCCTCTCCAGATTTACAACACCACTTGTCCCCTAAACTTGGCTGGCCTAGGCCTCAACAACCACACGGATACCACCACCATACCAAGCACATTACAAATGCCCCTCTCTTGCAAAAGATGGGGACAATTTTGTGATGAAGTGAGTAGTTTTCTCATCTCATGGAATTAATACTTTGTAATCTGATTTGTCAAACACCTTTTAAACTATATTTGACCAATTGAAACACAATGCACATGCTACTGTCAAGCCAACTCATCAGTTATTACCCTTTTTCCAATCTTGAAGGATTGCACAATATGAGATGGTCTGCCCCCTCCAATGACCCTTCACAATCCAAGTTTAAGGTGAGAGATTTGATCCTAAGACCTCGTGGTACAAGGGAATGGAATAATAATAAGAATGAAATGTAATTAAAAAAATTAACATCAATTTTTTAATACTAAAAACAAATCTTTCTTTTTATTGTTTTTAGCAATCATATAAAATAATTTCTATTTTCTTTTATTTTCTAACTTAAGCAAATAAAAAATTAATTTCTTTCATTTCATTTTCTTTACAAATCTTTGCCATTATTTGTCATTTTCTTCACCAGTCAGGGAGAGAGAAGGGTCACCACAGGGATAGCTATTCCAACAGAAAGGGCATTCCCTCTTTTAACAGAGTACTGAAAATAAGGGAATGGAGTGGAATAGTTATTACAAGGGATTGATTAGTCCCATTCTAAATAAATGTACCAAACAAGGTATTGGAATGGTCATTCTATTCCATTTCATTCCTTGTCATACCTTTTATATACTTATATAAATACATATATATAAGTAACAAAACTTTTGTTAATGGCAAACAAATGTTACAAAAAAGGAAAATTCCCCTCAAGTGAATTAAAATCCAAAATTATTGGCGTTAGAAAACCAATTCTTTTGATAAACAAAGGATAAGAAGCAAAATAGAAACCCAAAAGGAAACAACGAAACTGATTGCCTCCCATAAACCCGCCACATCTTCCAAATGACCCACATAATTGTTCTAATGGCTGTCCTCCATACACATTTGCCTTTTTTATTGTGATTGAATCCCCAAAGGTCCATAACCAACATCTCTAGACAAGAAGGAGGAGGAACCCAAGCCAAGTTTGGACAAGCAAACAATTTTTGCCATAATGCCAAAGCAATCAGACAACGGAGAAATAGGTGATTCACTTTCCTTTTTGCATAGCACACACTATCGAGGTGAAAACACCAAGTAGGGTCTCCTCTTTTGATGTTGATCACAAGTGCTAAATCTCGTTAA
Source organism: Vitellaria paradoxa (assembly GCA_019916065.1). Classification (NCBI taxonomy): domain Eukaryota; kingdom Viridiplantae; phylum Streptophyta; class Magnoliopsida; order Ericales; family Sapotaceae; genus Vitellaria; species Vitellaria paradoxa. The sequence continues at coordinate 8,367,312 of CM034234.1, forward strand.
GTGCCAAAGACTATTAATAAACTTAAACCTTGTGGGGCGCTTTTGCCTTCCTATACGACACTCGAGGGTGGAAAGGAGAGCAAATTACACTCATTAAGGATCTTTTTGAAAAATGAATTGCAAGAAAATAAGCCAGAATAAAGAGGAAACTAAGATGGACTATCAATGCAATCCAGCCTCAAAATTAAATCATCAAGGTGGGAAGAAAGAGTTGACAATTCAATTGTTTCCTGGTCATTTGTGCTTCGGATGGAATTAAAATTTCAATTAAAAAAGACTTAATCAGCTGGTTGCAACCGAAGCATTTAGTGACCAACTCAAATCAATACAAATGAGGAAAAGAAAATGATAATGCAACTTGCCCCAACCATGGAGCTTCCCAAAATTGAAATATCTCCCCATTACCTAAATTGCAGTCGGTAAATCATGAAAAGGAAGGCAGCAATTGAAATATTTGTTTCCAAAGAGCTCTATTTGATCCTCCAATAACAATTTGAGAATCCTATCGATTGTTATGAATCCCGATGACTAAAAGCAAAAGCGAGTTAATTCCAACAGGAATGTCCCAATCCATTTGTCAGTAAGGGCAATATCACTTACCCTTATATTACCAATGGCTAAACCTCTTTTGGGTTTTTAACAAGCAAAAACTTCCCAATTAGCAACCTTAGTTGGAACATAAACAAGGACAAAATATACAAGTACTGAAGTCAATCTACTACGCTTAAATCAAAAATGATTTTTTCTAATCATCAAGATGCTTCCCTATTTCATAAATGATGGGGATCCAAAAACATTCCGACGAAGGATCACCACCAATTGGTAGCCCCGACTATGTGATAGGTAAATCTTCCTTCCCATAACTCATTAAATCAGCAAAATGATCAGTTTTTTTATTTTGGGCATTAATTCACACAATGGAACATTTTCCAAAATTCGGTGCGTGCCATAAACACAGTTCAAAAGCAAGAAGAATAAATCTCAGACTTTGGAATTTTGATTCATCTCCAGATAAGGAAAAGATAGTGTCCTCAGCAAATTGTAAGTGTCATACTAAGCATTATCCCATCACGCCTCAAAGCCCCTAATATGACCTGATTGCAACACCATATCCACCATTCAGCATGTCACATCCGCTACTAAAATGAACAAGAAATGGGATAAAAGGACCTCCAGTCTTGGCACCTTAGAAGGTTCAAACACCTATGGCAAATCCAACTTCATGATAGCAAAACAATCTTGCAACATGGCTAAGTTGAATCCAACTACCATGGAATTTGTCTCTGTTGCAATCAAAAACAGCTTTCCTAATGTCCTCTAGAGTAAAAGGACCCCCCAAAACATTAGCATAAGTATCATACATGGGTTCCCAGTTTAACCCTTCAATAGGAAGCCTAGAATACCATCTGAAGTGTAAGGCTTAGAAATAAGAAAAGAACTTCCTTTTCACTTCTATTTTCCTCCCTTTGTCTCTCTCCAATCTCATCAATTAATTCCTTAATCAAATTTTTCCTTTGTTTCCCACCATCAACCATAAGGAACATTTTTTAATTTGATTCCCAAATGTTCAGCTAATTAATTTTAGCCTTTTTAGCTCGTATAATTTCCTCTCTAGAGATGATTTCCTCAAATTTGTTCTTAAGGTCAACACTTTCCATCACAAAATTCTCATCAAGCCCTTAGAGAGCTCTTCTCTGGCATTTGTTTTATCAATCATACTCAAAATTTTGGTTTTTCTCTCCCCTAACACCCCAAAATACCCTGATGTTCCAAGTTTTGATCCTATCCTACACATGATTCAATCTTTTCAAGAACCAAAATCTCTCCCACCCTGGACCAAAAAATTCACTCCAACAAATCCACATATATTATCTCATCCCACCTAAAAGCCCCTAAGTCTCTCTCTCTTAGTCTCTCCCCCTTAGTCTCTCTCCATTCTCATCAACTAATTCTTTAATCAAATTATTCTTTTGTTTCCCACCATCCATTCTATGGAACATTGTTGAATTTGAGACCCCCTTCTTCACCTAATTAATTTTAGCCCATTTAGCTCATATTATTTCTTATCTCGAGATGATTTCCTAAAACTTGTTCTCAAGATCCACCCTTTCTATCCTGAAATTCTCATCAAGCCCCTCAGAGAGCTCTTCTCTAGAATCAATTTCATCAATTCTGCTCAAAAGTTTGTATGTTTTCTCCCCTAATACTCCAAAATGCCCCCGATGTTCCAAGTTCTGATTCTGCCCTAAACATGATTCAATCTTATCACGAACCAAAATCACTCCCACCTTGAACCGATAAATTCCCTCCAACAAATCCATGTATTATCTCATCCCACCTCAAAGCCCATAAGTCTCACTCACTTTATCTCTCTCTCTTAGTATCTGTCAATTCTCATCAACAAATTCCTTAATCAAAATTTTCATTTGTTTCCCAACGTCCACTGTGTGGAACATTTTTGAATTTGAGTCCCCCTTCTTCACCTAACTAATTTTAGGTTTTTTAGTTCATATAATTTCCTCTTTAGAGATGATTTCCTCAAATTTGTTCTTTAGGTCTACCTTTTCTCTCCTAAAATTCTCATCAAGCCTCTCAGAGAGCTCTTCTCTAGCATCTATTTCATCAATTGTACTCAAAATTTTGTTTTTATCTCCCCTAAGACCCAAAAATACTCCGATGTTCCAAGTTCTAATCCTTCCCTTCACATGATTCAATGTTTTCACAAGCCGAAATCCTTCCCACCCTAGACCAATAAATTCACTTCAACATATCCTCATATTATCTCATCCCACCTCAAAAGCCCCTAATATGACTTGATTGCAAGGCCACATCCACCATTTAGCTTACGACATCCGCTACAAAAATGAACAAGAAAAGTTCTAATCCTTCCCTTCACATGATTCAATCTTTTCACAAGCCAAAATCCCTCCCACCCTAGACCAATAAATCCACTTCAACATATACTCATATTATCTCATCCCACCTCAAAAGCCCCTGATATGACTCGATTGCAAGGCCACATCCACCATTCAGCTCACGACATCCGCTACAAAAATGAACAAGAAATAGGGTAAAACCTCCCCCTGTCATGGCCCCTTAATGACTCCAAACAATCTGACAGGCTTGCAATTAACAACTACAGAGAAATTACTTATGACCAAGCATGCACTCACCCATCTTCTCCATTTACTTCTGAATCCCTTCTTTTCTAAAATATAGTGTAAAAATTGCAAATCAACCGAACATACTAGTTTGCAAAATCCACTTTGAACACAAATCCCTCTTTTTTCATATCTTTGTATTCTTCCACAATCTCATTCTCTAACAAAACACTATCCAAAATCAGCCCCCCATGCTTTGATTTGTTGAAACAATCTGACCCAACCTCTTATTGACTCTACTTGCTAGGACCTTAACCAAAATCTTATACATCAATGTGACCAAACTAAGTGGTCTATAATCATGTATCCTCAAAGATCTCTCCTTCACACAAATTTGTGCATTTGTTAACGATCCCACATTTATAAAGTTCCTCAAAGCACCTTTAGCAAATCCATTTTCATGATAGCCTAACAATCTTGCAACATGGCTAAGTTGAATCCATCTACCAAGGAATTTGTCTATTTGCAATCAAAGACAACCTTCCTAATGTCCTAGATAGTAAAAGGACCCTAAAACCATTAGCATAATTAGCATACATGGGTTCCCAGTTTAACTCTTCAACGAGAAGCCTAGCGATACCCTTAGAAATGTAAGGCTTAGAAATAAGCAAAGAACTTCGTTTGCACTTCGGTTTCCCTTCTTTAATCTCTCTCCATTCTCATCAACTAATTCCTTAATCAAAATTTCCATTGTTTCCCACCTTCAACTCGATGGAACATTATTTATTTTGAGTAAACTATCGTGACCTAATTAATTTTAGCCTTTTTAGCTCGCATAATTACTTCTCTAGAGATGATTTACTCAAATTTGTTCTAAAGGTCCAACCTTTCTAACCCAAAATTCTCATCAAGCCCCACAGAAAGCTCATTTGTAACATCTATTTCATCAATTCCACTCAAAATTTTGTCTCTCACCTAAAGACCCCAAAATACCCCGATGTTCCAAGTTCTGATCCTGCCCTTCATGTGATTCAATCTTTTCAAGAACCAAAATCCCTCCCACCCTGGACCATTAAATTAACTCCAACAAATCTATATATTATCACATCCCACCTCAAAGCCCCTAAGTCACTCTCCATTCTTATCAGCTAATTCCTTAATCAAAATTTTCCTTTGTTTATTACCATCCACTCCATAGAACATTTTTTAATTTGAGTCCCCCTTCAGCACCTAATTAATTTTACTCTTTTTAGCTCGTAGAATTTCCTCTGTAGATGATTTCCTCAAATTTGTTTTTAAGGTCCACCCTTTCAATCCCAAAATTCTCATCAAGCCCCTCAGAGAGCTCTTCTCCAATGTCAATTTCATTAATTCTACTCAAAATTTTGATTCTCTCTCCACTATGACCTCAAAATACCCGATGTTCCAATTTCTGATCCTACCCTTCACATGATTCAATCTTTTCAAGAACCAAAATCTCACCCACCAAAGACCAATAAATTCGTTCCAACAAATCCATATACTATCTCATCCAACCTTAAAGCCCCTAAGACTCTCTCTTAGTCTCTCTCCCTCATCGTCTCTCCACTCTCATCAACTAATTCCTTAATCAAAATTTTCCTTCATTTCCCACCTTCCACTCTATGGAACATTGTTAAATTTGAGTCCACCTTCTTCACCTAATTAATTTTAGGCCTTTTAGCTCGCATAATTTCCTCTCTAGAGATGACTTCCACAAATATGTTCTTATGGTCCACCTTTTCTATCTCGAGATTCTCATCAAGCCCCTCAAAGGACTTTTTTCTAGCATCTATTTTAGCAATTCTGCTCAAAATTTTGTTTCTCTCCACCAAGGACTCCAAAACACCCCGATGTTCGAAGTTTTGATTCTACCTGTCACATTATTCAATCTTTTCACGAACCAAAATCCCTCCTACCTTAGACCAATCCAACAAAATACATATATTATCTCATCCCACCACAACACCTCTGAGTCTCTCTCCCTTAGTCTCTCTCTATTCTCATCAACTAATTTCTTAATCAAAATTTTCCTTTGTTTCCCATCATCCACTCTATGGAACATTTTTGAATTTGAGTCCCTCTTTTTTCACCAGAATAATTTTAGCCTTTTTAGCTCGTATAATTTCCTCTTTAGAAATGATTTCCTTAAATTTGTTCCTATAATACGCCCTTTCTATCCACAGATTCTCATCAAGTCCTTAAAGAGCTCTTTTCTACCATTTATTTCATCAATTCTACTCAAAATTTTGTTTTTCTCTCCCCTAAGACCCAAAAATACCTTGACGTTCCAAGTTCTGATCTTGCCCTACACATGATTCAATCTTTTCATGAATTAAAATCCCTCCTCCCTTGGACCAACAAATTCACCCTAACAAATCCATATATTATCTCATGGGACTAATAAATTACCTCCAACAAATCCATATATTATCTCACCCAACCTCAACACCCTTGAGTCTCTATCTCTTAATCTCTCTCCCTTAGCGTCTCTCCATTCTCATCAACTAATTCCTCAATCAAAATTTTTACTTGTTTCTCACCCTCCACCCGACAAAACATTTTTTGAATTTGAGTCCACATTCTTCACCTAATTTGTTTGTCTTTTTAGCTCGTATAATTTCCTCCCTAGAGATAATTTTCTCAAATTTGTTCTTAAGGTCCACCCTTTCTATCCCCAGATTCTCATCAAGCCAGTCAACAAACTCTCCTCTAGCATCTATTTAATCAATTCTGCTCAAAATTTTGTTTTTCACTCCTATAAGACCCCAAAATACCCTAATGTTCAAAGTTCTGATCTTGCTCTTCACATGATTCATTTTTTTCACAAACCAAACTCCCTCCCACCTTGGAAAAAAAAATTCACTCCGATAAATCCATATATTATCTCATCCCACCTCAAAGTCTCTAAGTCTCTCTCAATTAGTCTCTCCCTTAGTCTCTTCAACTAATTCCTTAATCAAAATTTTCCTTTGTTTCCCACCATTCACTCTATGGAATATTTTTTAATTTGAGTCTCCCTTCTTCACCGAATTAATTTTAGCCTTTATCGCTCGTATAAATTCCTCTTTAGAGACGATTGCCTCAAATTTGTCATTACTATCAATCTTTTTTTTCCCAAAATTCTCATCAAGCCCCTCAGAGAGCTCTTCTCCAACTTCTATTTCATCAATTCTACTCAAAATTGTCTCTCTCTCCCCTAAGACTGCAAAATTCCCCAATGTTCCAAATTCTAATCCTTCCCTTGACATGATTCGATCCTTCCACAAACCAAAATCCCTCCCACCTGGGACCAATAAATTCACTCCAACAAATCCATATAGTATCTCATCCCACCTCAACGCCCCTAAGTCTCTCTCTCTCTCTTATTCTTTCTCCATTCTTATCAATTAATTCCCTAATCAAATTCTTCCTTTGTTTCCCACCATCCACTCTATAGAACATATTTTAATTTGAGCCCCTCTTCTTCACCTAACTAATATTAGCCTTTTTAGTTCGAATAATTTCCTCTCTAGAGATGATTCCCTCAAATTTGTTCCTAAGGTCCCCCTTGCTATCCCCAAATTCTGATCAAGCCCCCCAGAGAGCTCTTCTCTAGCATCTATTTCATAAATTCTGCTCAAAATTTTGTTTTTTTCGCTCCCCTAAGACCCCAAAATACCTCGATGTTCCAAGTTTTGATCCTGCCCTTCACATGATTCAATCTTTTCACGAACCAAAATGCCTTAAACCCTAAACCAATAAATTCACCGCAACAAATCTATATATTATCTCACAGGACCAATAAATTAACTCCAACAAATCCATATATTATCTCATCCCACCTCAACGTCCTTGAGTCTCTCTCCTTTAGTCTCCCCCAGTTCTTATAAATAATTCCTTAATCAAAATTTTCTCACATTTCCCACCATCTACCCTATGGAACATTTTGGAATTTGAGCCCCCCTTCTTCATCTAATTAATTTTAGCCTTTTTAGCTCATGTAATTTCCTCTTTAGAGATGATTTCCTCAAATTTTCTCTTAAGGAACACCTTTTCTCACCCCCAAGACCCCAAAACACCTCGATGTTTCAAGTTCTGATCTTGCCCATCAAATTATTCAATATTTTCACAAACCAAAATCTCTCCTACCCTTAACCAATAACTTCACTCCAACAAATCCATATATTATCTCATGGGCCCAATAAATTCATTCCAACAAATCCAAATATTATCTCATCTCACCTCAATGACCCTGAGTCTCTATCCCTTACTCTGTCTCCATTCTCATCAACTAATTACTTAATCAAAATTTTCCCTTGTTTCCCACCGTCAACTCTATGAAACATTTTTGAATTTTAGTCCCCCTTCTTCACCTAATTTATTTTAGTCTTTTTAGCCTGTATAAGTTCCTCTCTAGAGATGATTTCCTCAAATTTGTTCTTAAGGTCCAACCTCTCTATCCCCAAATTCTCATCAAGCCCCTCAGAGAGCTTTTCTCAAGCATCTATTTCAACAATTCTACTCAAAATTTTGTTTTTTACTCCCCTAAGACCCCAAAGCACCTCAATGTTCCAAGTTTTAATCATGCCTTTCACTTGTTTCAATCTTTTCACGAATCAAAATCCCTCCTACCTTGAACCAATAAATTCATTCCAACAAATCCAAATATTATATCATCGAACAAATAAATTCACTCCAACAAATCCATATATTATCTCATCCCACCTCAATGCCCTTGAGTCTCGCTACCTTAGTCTTTCTCTATTCTCATCAACTTATTCCTGAATTAAATTATTCCTTTGTTTCCCACCATCCACTCTATGGAACAATTTTGATTTGAGCCCCCCCTCTACACCTAACTAATTTTAGCCGTTATAGCTTATAATTTCCTCTTTAGAGATGATTTCCCAAATTAGTTCCTAAGGTCCACCATTTCTTTTCCTAGATTCCCATTAAGCCCCTCAAATAGCTCTTCTCTAGCATCCATTTCATGAATTATGCTCAAAATTTTGTTTTTCTCTCCCTTAAGACTCCAAAATACCTCGATGTTCTAAGTTCTAATCTTGCTCTACACATGATTAAGTCTTTTCAAGAACCAAAATCCCTCCTACCCTGGACCAATAAATTCACTCCAACATATCAGGATATTATCTCATGGGACCAATAAATTCACTCCAACAAATCAATGTATTATCCTATCCCACCTCAACGGCCCTAAGTCTCTCTCTCTTAGTTTCACTCCCTTAGTCTCTCATGATTCTCATCAACTAATTCCTTATTCAAAATTTTCCTTTGTTTCCCAGCATCTACTCTATGGGACATTTTCTAATTTGAGTCCCAATTCTTTACCTAATTTATTTTTTGTCTTTTTAGCTCGTATAATTTCCTTTCTAGAGATGATTTCCTCAAATTTGTTCTTAAATTCCACCATTTCTATCCCCAATTCTCATCAAGCCCCTCAGAGAGCTCTTCAATAGATTCTATTCTATCAATTTTGCTCAAAATTTTGTTTTTCTCTCCCCTAAGATCCTAAAATACCCTGATGTTCCAAGTCCTGATCATGCCCTTCACATGATTCAATCTTTTCACGAACCAAAATCCCTCCTACCATGGACCAATAAATTCACTACAATAAATCCATATATTATCTCATCCCACCTCAAAAACCCTAAGTCTCTCTATATTAGTCTATCTCCCTTAATCTGTCTCCATTCTTATCAACTAATTCCTTAATCAAAATTTTCCTTTGTTTCCCACCATCCACTTTATGGAACATTTTTGAATTTGAGTTCCCCTTCTTCACCTAATTAATTTTAGCCTTTTTAGCTCGCATAATTTCCTTTCTAAAGAAGATTTCCTCAAATTTGTCCTTAAGGTCCACCCTTTCTATCCCTATATTCTTTTAGCCTTTTACAGATCTCTTCTTTAGCATCTATTTCAACAATTCTGCTCAAAATTTTGTTTCTCTCTCCCCTAAGACTCTAATAGATGTTCCATGTTTTGATCCTTCCTTTACATGATTCAATCTTTTCACGAGCTAAAATCCCTCCCACCCTGGACCAATAAATTCACTCCCACAAATCCATATAGTATCTCATCACACCTCAATGCAACTAAGTTTCTCTTAGTCTCTCTCCATTCTAACGCAAGAGCATAGAAGATATGAGCAAATTTTATTTTAGTTTATTTGATATTTATTTGTTTGCTTTATTTCAGTCTATGATTAGTTTGTTATTTTTTAAGAAGTCATGTGACTAGCATGTAACTTTTTAATGAGACTAGATGGCTGTGATTTATTTCTTTTATTTTGGATGAAGGGCTGAGATTTTAGGGTTAGGGTTACTTAAGGAGCTTATAAGTAGACTTTTTGAGAGTGGTAGCCATCAGTTTTTATTCCCTATTGATAATTAAAGTTCAGATTTCAGTTCTTGGACTCTTTGGATCCTAGAATTAATATTTGTTGGTTCCACTTCAATTGTTTATACTAATTCTATACTGCTGGAACTATTTATTATTGGAATCTATTTTTTTCTCACCATATCAATTGGTATTAGGGCTTAAGAATCCTAGATCTACATTATAGTTGGTCAAGGTAGAGGCTGTGGGAGTGGAGGAAATCAGAACCAGCAGACAGGGATGGCTGAGGTAAGGCATATGATTGAAGATTTGGCACGAGTTGTATAAGCTCTTCAGCGACGAGAACTAGAAGCCCGTATGGTGATATCGGAAGGCAACTGCAAACCCTTAGAGATAGTGGAAGGTAGTCTTGAGGATGAGAGCACTGGTACAGATGAAGAAAATCCTTTTCATTGGAGGTGTAGAATATGTGCAGCAAGGTAGATTGGAGGATCGCTTAGTGCAAGCACTTGACTTGAATGGTGGGCAAATCAAAATAAAAGTTGCTGATTTCTTTGGTAACATGCATGCAGAGGATTATTTAGATTGGAAAGCGAGTTTGGAGACATACTTTGAGTGGAAGACCATGGGTGAAGACAAGAAAGTGTTGTTTGTGAAGCTGAAACTAAAGGGTGTTGCACTTCAATGGTGGAAGCAAGTTGAAGAGCAACGTGCTCGACAGAGCAAGCTAAAAATCAACACATGGGAGCACATGAAAGTGAAGCTGCGGAAACAATTTTTGTCCATAGATTATTTAACGAAGTTATACAAGAGGTTTCACATGCTAAAACAAAAGGGTATGACGGTGGAGAAGTATACATCGGAGTTCAACAATCTCTCTAAACGGGTTGGTTGAAATGAGAGTAATGAGCAATAAAATTCTCGTTACCTCTCTTGCTTGAACCAATCTATTAGAGATGCGATGGGAGTAATTCGTCTTTTCAATCCTGAGGATGCTAGACAATATGCCTTCATGGCGGAGAAACGAGTATTGCGTTATGGGGCAAGGAGACCTATATCAAGGCGAGTTAATAGTGTTGTACAATGTAATACAGCTACTGTTCAAGGTGTTCAAGGTGAGAAAACAACATAAAAATTTAACCAAAGGATTGTCATAACTGGTCAAAGAGGTGATGGGAACATTAAGGAGTCACATAGCAGCGAAAGGGGAAGGGAATTTGCTAGGTTTGAAGAAAAAAATGTCACCGGTGCTGGGTATTCAAAAGCTAGTAGCAGCTCTCAAGTTCAATGCTTTACTTGTGGGGAGAGAGGTCATACTTCTCATGCATGTCTCCAAAACAGAGTAAACTTGATTAAGGGATGAAGAAGAGGAGTTATTGCCACCACTATTTGATGATTATGTGGACGAAGGCATGGGCGGATACACATAGGGGCAAAGGGGGTCAATTGACCTCACAAGAAGCAAAATTTCTGTAGAAAATAATATAATTTTTGAGATATTTTTGTACTTTTGCCCCTATAAAATATATCTTTCAAAATAAATTGCCCCTATACTTAAAACAATTTACAAGTTTTGCCCCCATTGGAAGCAAAATTTCTTTAAAAAAACAGTATAATTTTTTAGATATTTTTGTATTTTTACCCTTATAAAATATATCTTTCAAAACGAATTGCCCCTATACCTCAAGCAATTTACAAGTTTTGCCCCCATTGGAAGCAAAATTTCTTTAGAAAATAGTATAATTTTTGAGGTATTTTTGTCCTTTTGCCCCCTATAAAATATCTCTCTCAAAACAGATTGCCTAGAAGTCAAGTACACTGCCTTTATTTACCGGCTTGACCCCACTGTAACAAAATTCTAGATCTGCCACTGGACGAAGGGGAAGAAACTGATGTGTTACCCGTGGAAGAAGAATCCTTGGTTGTGAGGAGAGTGATGATAGCACCAAAACTTAAAGAAACTGAGGATTGGCGGAGACATAATATTTTTAAAACACGTGTTCTGTAATGGGAAGGTTTGCAATGTCATTCTTGATGGGAGTAGTAGTGAAAATATAGTATCAAAGGAAACGGTAGAGAAGTTGAAGTTAGTAACTAAAAGGCATCCTACTCCTAACAAAATTGCTTGGTTTCGAAAGGGAAATGAGGTACCAATCACTTCTCGTTGCTTGGTTAAATTTGCCATGGGTAATAATATTGAAGAAGAGGCCTGGTGTGATGCAGTTACAATGGACGAATGTCATATTTTATTGGGGAGACCTTGATTGTATGATAAAGACATGGTTCATTATACAAAAGCCAACACTTACTCTTTTAGAAAGGGTAACAAATATTTAATCTTGCAGCCTCTCAAGGAAGAGTCCATGATCATTACTAAGGATAGCAAGGTTACAGGCTTTTTGAGTGCTCAAAAATTTGAAGAGAGTAGAGAGCTTGGAGTTATATATGTGCTAGTTGGAAGGAGTATTGCAGTGGATTCTCTAATGGAATTTGATGATGTTCTACTTGAATTCTGCAGCTACCCACAATTCAAAAAGATGTTGAAGATGTATTAGATCTCAAAGAAGTGATGTCAAGAAGAGATAACCCTTATAGACGATTTTTGGTGAAATGACTAAGTAAACAGGCTACTGAAAACACATGGATTACTAAAGAAGAGTTGCAAAAAGTTGATCCAGACATACATGCAGAATTTATAAAAGTTTTCTCGTCGGGAGACAAACTTTCCCTCACCCAAAGGGATTGATGCACAAGCATAGAAGATAAAGGCAAATTTTATTTGGCAGATTTTATTTTAGTTTATTTGATATTTATTTGTTTACTTTATTTTAGTCTATGCTTAGTTTGTCATTTTTTAAAGAAACCACGTGACTAGCATGTAACTTTTTAATAAGACTGGATGGCTGTGATTTATTTCTTTTATTTTGGATAAAGGGCTAAGATGCTAGGGTTACTTAAGGAGCTTATAAGTAGACTTTTTGAGAGTAGCAGCCATCAGTTTTTATACCCTATTGATAATCAAAGTTCAGATTTCAGTTCTTCTACTCTTTGGAGCCTAGAATTATTATTTGTTGGTTCCACTTCAATTATTTATAGCAGCCATCAGTTTTTATTCCCTATTGATAATCAAAGTTCAGATTTCAGTTCTTGTACTCTTTGGAGCCTAGAATTATTATTTGTTGGTTCCACTTCAATTATTTATGCTATTTCTATACTGCTGTAACTCTTTATTGCTGGAATCTATGTTTTTCTCACCACATCAACTAACTCCCCAATTAAATTTTTCCTTTGTTTCTTACCATCCACTCTATGAAACATTTTTGAATTTGAGTCCCTTTTTTTTCACCTAATTAATTTTAACCTTTTTAGCTTGAATAATTTCCTCTCTACAAATAATTTCCTCAAATTTGTTCTTAAGGCCCACCCTTTCTATCCCAAAATTCTCATCAAGCCCTCAGAGAGGTCTTCTCTAGAATCTATTTCGTCATTTCTGCTCAAAATTGTTTTTCACTCCACTAAGACCTAAAAAGAGCTCGATGTTCCATGTTTTGATCCTGCCCTTCAAATGATCTAGTCTTTTTCACGAACCAAAATCCCTCCTAACCTTGACTAATAAATTCACTCCAACAAATCCATGTATTATCACACGAGACCAACAAATTCACTCCAACAAATCCATATATTATCTCATCCCAACACGCCACCACTGAGTCTCCCTCTCTCTCTCTCTCTCTCTCTCTTAGTCTCTCTCCCTTGATATCTCTCTACCCTCATCAACTAATTCTTCAATTAAATTTTTCCCTTGTTTCGCACCACCCACACTATGGAACATTTTTGAATTTAAGTCCTTCACCTAATTAATTTTAGTCTTTTTAGCTCATATAATTTCCTCTATAGAGATGAGTTCCTCAAATTTGCTTTTAAGATCCACCCTTTCTATCCCCAGATTCTCATCAAGCCCTTAAAAGAGCTCTTCTCTAGCACCTATTTTGTCATTTCTACTCAAAATATTGTTTTCCACTCCCCTAAAACCTCAAAATACCTCGATGTTCCATGTTTTGATGATGCCCTTCAAATGATTCAATCTTTTCGCAAACCAAAATCCCTCCTACCCTGGACCAATAAATTCACTTCAACAAATCCATATATTATCTCATGGGACCAATAAATTCGCTCCAACAAATGCATACATTATCTCATCAAGCCACAACACCACTGAATCTCTCTCTCTTTTAGTCTCTCTCCCTTGGTATCTCTCCACTCTCATCAACTAATTCCTTAATCAAAATTTTCCCTTGTTTCCAACCACCTACACTATAGAACATTTTTGAATTTGGGTCCTTCACCTAATTAATTTTAGTGTTTTTAGCTTGTATAATATCCGCTCTATAGATGATTTCCTCAAATTTGCTCTTAAGGTCCACCCTTTCTATCCCCAAATTCTCATCAAGCCCCTAAAAGAGCTCTTCTCTAGCATCTATTTCATCAATTCTGCTCAAAATTTTGCTTTCCTATCCCCTAAGTTTCCAAAATACCTAGAAGTTCCAAGTCCTAATCTTGCCATTCACATGATTTAGTCTTTTCACAAACAAAAATCCCTCCCACCGTGGACCAATAAATTCACTCCAACAAATCAACATTTATCTCATTCAAAGCCCACAAGTCTCTCTCCCTAAGTCTCTTTGCATTCTTATCAACTAAGTCCTTATTCAAATTTTTCCTTTATTTCGCTCCATCCACTCTAGGGAACATTTTTGAATTTAAGGCCCCCTTCTTCAGCTAATTAATTTTAGCCTTTTTACCTCATATAATTTCCTTTCCAGAGATGAATTCCTCAAACTTGTTCTTAAGGTCCACACTTTCCATCCCCAAATTCTCATCAAGCCCCTCAAAGAGCTCTTCTCCAACATCTATTTCATCAATTTTGCTCAAAATTTTGTTTTTCTCTCCCCTAAGACCCCAAAATACCTCGATGTTCCAATTCCTGATCTCGCCTTTCACATGATTCAATCTCATTAGAAACCAAAATCCCTCCTACCCTCAACTAATAAATTCACTCAACAAATCCATATATTATGTCATCCCACCTCAACGCCCTGAGACTCTCTCTTAGTCTCTGTCCATTCTAATCAACTAATTCCTTTATCAAAATTTTCCTTTGTTTCCCACCATCCACTCTATGGAACAATTTTGAATTTGAGTCCCATTCTTCAACTAATTAATATTGGCCTTTTTAGATCGTATAATTTCCTCTCTAGAAAAGATTTACTCAAATTTGTTCTTAAGGTTCACCCTTTCTATCCCCAAATGCTCATCAAGCCCCTCAGAGAGCTCTTCTCTAGCATCTATTTCATCAATTCTGCTTAAAATTTTGTTTTGCTTTCCCCTAAGACCTCGATGTTCCAAGTTCTAATTGTCCCATTCACATTATTCAATATCTTCACAAACCAAAATCCCTTCTACCTTGGACCAATAAATTCACTCCAACAAATCCATATATTATCTCATGGGACCAATAAATTCACTCCAACAAATCCTTATATTATCACATCCCACCTCATCGCCCGTGGGTCTCTATCTTTTAGTCTCTCTCCATTCTCATCAACTAATTCCTTGATCAAAATTTTCCCTTGTTTCCCACCATCCATTCTATGGAAAATTTTTGAAGTTGAGCCCCAATTCCTCACCCAATTTATTTTAGTCTTTTTAGCTCATATAATTTCCTCTCTAGAGATGATTTCCTCAAATTTGTTCTGAAGGTCCACCCTTTCTACCCCCAAATTCTCATCGAGCCCCTCAGAGAGCTCTTCACTAGAATCTATTTCATCAATTACGTTCAAAATTTTGTTTTTCTCTCCCCTAAGACCCAAAAATACCCCGATGTTCCAAGTTCTGATCCTACCTTTCACGTGATTCAATCTTTTCAGAACTAAAATCCCTCCGACCATGGATCAATAAACTCACTCCAACAAATCTACATATTATCTCATCCTACCTCAAAGCCCATAAGTCTCTCTTTATTAGTCTCTCCCCCTTAGTCTTTCTCTATTCTATCAATTAATACCTTAATCAAATTTTTCCTTTGTTTCCCACTATCCACTCCATGGAACATTTTTGAATCTAAGTCCCCCTTCTTCACCTAATTAATTTTAGCCTTTTTAGCTCGTATAATTTCCTCTCTAAAGAAGATTTCCTCAAATCTGTTCTTAAGGTCCACCCTTTCTGTCCCCAGATTCTCATCAAGCCCCTCGAGATCTCCTCTCTATCATCTATTATAGTAATTTTGCTCAAAATTTTGTTTCTCTCTCCCCTAAGACTCCAACATACGCCAATGTTCCAAGTTTTGATCCTTTCCTTCACATGATTCAATCATGTAATGAACCAAAATCCCTCCCACCCCAGACCAATAAATTCACTCCAACAAATCCATACAGTATCTCACCCCAACTCAACGCCCCTAAGTCTCTCCCTCTTAGTCTCTCTCCATTCTCATCAACTAATTTCCAAATCAAATTTTTCCTTTATTTCCCACCATCCACTCTATGGAACATTTTTGAATTTGAGTCCTATTCTTCACCTGATTAATTTTAGCTTTTTTAGGTCGTATAATTTCCACTCTAGAGTTGATTTCCTCAAATTTGTTCTTAAGGTCCACACTTTCTATCCGCAAATTCTTATCAAGCCCCTCAAAGAGCTCTTCTCCAACATCAATTCTACTCAAAATTTTGTTTTTCTCACCCTTAAGACCCCAAAATGTCCCAATGTTCCAAGTTCTGATCCAGCCCTTCACATGATTTAATCTTTTCATGAAACAAAGTCCCTCCCACATGGACCGATAAATTCACTGCAACAAATCCGTATATTATCTCATCCCACCTCAAAGCCCCTAAGTCTCTATCTCTATTAGTCTCTCTCAATTCTTATCAACAAATTCCTTAATCAAATTTTTCCTTTGTTTCCCACCATCCACACTCTGCAAAATTTTTGAATTTGAGTCCTCCTTCTTCACCTAATTAGTTTTGGCCTTTTTAGCTCGTATAATTTCCTCTTTAGAGATGATTTCCTTAAATTTGTTCTTAAGGTCTGCCCTTTCTATCCCCAAATTCTTATCAAGCTCCTCAAAGAACTCTTCCTGAGCATCTATTTCATCAATTCTGCTCAAAATTTTGTTTCTCTCTCCCCTAAGACTCCAAAATACCCCGATGTTCCAAGTTCTAATCCTACCATTCATATGATTCAATCTTTACACCTGCCAAAATCCCTCCTACCCCGGACCAATAAATTCGCTCCAAATCCATCTATTATCTCATCCCACCTCAACGCCCCTAAGTCTCTCTCTATTAGTCTCTCTCCATTCTCATCAACTAATTCCTTAATCAAATTTTTCCTTTGTTTTTCACCATCCACTCTATGGAACATTCTTGAATTTGAGTTACTAATTAATTTTAACCTTTTTAGCTCGTATAATTTCCTCTCTAGCGATGATTTCCCCAAATTTGTTCTTAAGGTTCACCCTTTCTACTCCCAAATTCTCATCAAGCCCCTCAGAGAGCTCTTCTCTAGCATCTATTTCATCAATTCCGCTCAAAATTTTGTTTCTTTCTCCCCTAAAATCCGAAAATATCCTAATATTCCAAATTCTGATCCTGCCCTTCACATGATTCAATCTTTTCATTAACCAAAATCCCTCTTACCCTAGGCCAATAAATTCACTCCAACAAATTCATATACTATCTCATCCCACCTCAAAGCCTCTTCGTCTCTCTCTATCAATCTCTCTCCCTTAACCTCTCTCCATTCTCATCAACTAATTCCTCAATCAAATTTTTCCTTTGTTTCCCACCATCCACTCTATGAAACATTTTTGAATTTGAGTACCTCTTCTTCAACTAATTAATTTTATCCTTTTTAACTCATATAATTTCCTCTCTAGAGATGATTTTCTCAAATTTGATCTTAAGATCCACCCTTTCTATCCTGAAATTCTCATCAAGCCCCTCAGAGAGCCCTTCGACAACATCCATTTCATCAATTCTGCTCAATATTTTGTTTTTGTCCCCTAAGACCCAAAGTTTCCCGATATTACAAGTTTTGATCTTGCGCTTCACATGATTTAATCTTTTCAAGAACCAACATCCCTCCCACCCTAAACCAATAAATTCAGTACAACAAATCTTGATATTATCTCATCCCACCTCAGAAGCCCAAATATGACTTGATTGCAAGGCCATATACACCATTCAGCTTACAATATCTGCTACTTAAATGAACAAGAAATAGGATAAAAGGTCCCCTTGTCTTGGCCCCTTAGAGGCTTCAAACAATCTGACAGGCTTGCCATTAACAATTACAAAGAAATTAGATATGACCGGGCATGCACTCAGCCTTCTTCTCTATTTACTTCCGAATCCCTTCTTTTCCAAAACTTAGTGTAAAATTTGCAAATCAACCGAACATGCTCCTTTTCAAAATCCACTTTGAACACAAATCCCTCTTTTTTCGTATCTTTGTACTCTTCCACAATCTGATTCGCTCTGCAAACACTATCCAAAATCAGCCCCCATGCTCTGTTTCCTTGGAACAATCTGATTCAACCTCTTTTTGAGTCTACTTGCTAGGACCTTAGCCAAAATCTTATACATCAATGTGACCAAACTAATTGGTCTATAATCATGTATCCTCAAAGATCTCTCCTTCAGACAAATTGGTGCATTTGTTAACAATCCCACTGTATAAAGTTTCTCAAACACCTTTAGCAGATCCATCTTCATGATAGCCAAACATTCTTGCAACATGGCTAAGTTGAATCCATCTTCCTAGGAATTTGTCTCCATTGCAATCAAAGACAGCCTTCCTAATGTCCTCTAGAGTAAAAGGACCCACCAAACTATTAGCATAATTAGCATACATGGGTTCCCAGTTTGACCCTTTAATAAGAAGCATAGAATTACCCGATGAAATTTATCCACAAAATTTAGTTCTCTTTCAATTGTGAGATTCCATTGGCTTCTTCTAGCCGAGAATCCTAATAAGCCTTGGGATTCTAAGGTCTAACCTATTCCTCTTTCCAATTCTGCTTTTCACTTTTTTTCTTTACTTTCAGCCAACAAAGCTCTAGGACTAAATCTATTTCAAGCTTTTTCTCTTAACCCTGGAAAGCCTATTTCACAACTCACAATCCCTGGCACACAATGACTATTTAATGCTAGAGCCTAAATAAACACACAAGCCTAGTTACCGTTCACAACTGCAAAATAATTCCAGAATTCTCTCTTCTTCCAATGTCAAACTCTTAAAATCAGCAACGGACACCTTCTTTCTCGTTGTCATACATCATACTAAGGTTAATTAATAGAAGGAGAGTGCTCCACCCGGTCGACCTAGTTCATGCTCCCACAAACCATGGACAAAAATGGAATACTAAATAAAATGATGGATACTCATAATGACATGATTTTTGGATGCATTCTGGTTCTTCGAAAATCAACGGTAATTTTCGAATGTGGTAAATAAAAGCAAGCTTGCTATAGAAAAACACTCACTTTTCCCCCTCAAACATGGCACAAAAGGGGCCTAGGACCTGTGTGAATTATTTTTGCCTCGTGTTACCAACGGCAAGGAAATTCCAAGTACAGGTCACACTGGCAACATCTTTCCACTGTTTTGTTATTTTATCCACTCTCTCTCAAGAACCAGGATCACACTTCCATGTCATGTTTCTTGATCTTTATATATTGCTATCTTTGGGAAATAGATATAGGAAAGTACTATTGTACCAGAAAAATTTACAAGAAAAAGGCAATTTGTGTAATAAAAGGGTACTTTAATGGATTGTTGTTTTTAAGACGATTGGCCCACAAGCTTGCCACACCATTCTGTTAGGTTTTTCTGATAGACTTTTCTAGGTGTATAGTGTTGTTTATAGATATAAAATTAGTCTTTAGCCAAAAAATCCTATTATTGAAAATTGTTCCCAATACGGCACTAGTATACAAAATTAATTCCCATTCTAATACTTTTTTTGCCACGTCACATCAACACCGATTAGCAAAGTCGTAATCAATTGTAAGTTTAGAAAACTAAATTAAGATCATTAAGGATAGATGCAAAATAAATGGGAATTCCTTGTCTTACCTACTGCCTTCAAATTGTTCCCTGGTATCTTTTTTCTCCAATATAAATGCATCAAATCTTCAATATTTCTACTCTTACGTGGATAATTAAGATAGGCACCATGAATAGAATTTTGGACTACTACGCACCAAAAATCAACTTAACAATTCATGATTTTAAGCACGAAAAATCAACTTTGCAGTTGATAATTTATTCTTTAATTTGGATATAATAAATAAAGTTTTTAAAAATTTATGTAATGTTGTTAAAATCGGAATTCTATCTAAAATTGGTCAAGGGTCCGTTAAATAGTAAGATTTTACCTACATGATAGTCTATATCATATAATATTTTAACATTTAGAGCTTTCAAGTTTGATATTTTAACACTGTTTTTGAATCCCCATTAACAATGTTCCCAACCCCATCATACTAATTACTTGAAGCATTTTTTCTTGAATTTCTCTTAGGTGGAGGAGACGTAGAATCAGCTCCACTACTAGACATCAATATATTTATCAAAAATGACAAACAAAAAAAATTCTCAGCAAAAACATTTCTCAGAATCTTAGGCCAAAAAAATAATAATAATTTCTCATAAACAAACTTTGAAAAGGCAAAGGGATCCCCCCCCCAAAATGGAAAAGAAGGAAAAAAAAAACCAGAATCAGAATGGCTGAGTGACTTCAGGGAGAACTCAACGGAAGTACTGCAGGCTGGGTGACTCGCCGGAGGAAGGGGAGAACACCGGAAAAATGGCTGGAGCTGATAACACCAGGAAGGACCATCCAAAACTGTACAAAAACCTAACCCAACACCCGAACTGGAAGGTCATTTGCGAAGATGGATCACGTCGGCCGGAATTTGTTCGCACTTCGCAGCTCGCAACTCCGGCGGCGATGGAACGCACCTGGAGAAGACTTGGGGAGATCGCAGGGCGAAGCCATTGACCCAGTTGGCCGCTTTTCTTGATTTCACGTCGGCCGGAATTTGTTCGCACTTCGCAGCTCGCAATGCCGGCGGCGATCGATCACACCCAGGAGACTTGGGGAGATCAAAGGGCGAAGCCGTAGACGTACTTGGCCGCTTTGCTTGATTTCACGTCAGCCGCAATTTGTTCGCATTTCGCAGCCCGCAACGCCGGCGGCAATGGATCGCACCTGGAGAAGACCTGGGGAGATCGAAGACTTTTTGTTTGTTTTACGGATGATTTAGGAACCCAATCTGCTGTTACGGCGGAGGAGAAACAAATTCGAAAAATACGGTTAATGAGAAATCGCGATCTCAAACAATGGTTACGGAAGTTTGGCTGCAGAAGAAAACTGCGATATGAGATCGCGATTCTTTCGCGCTATGGAACCGCAGGTTTTCTTATCTCTCACCTGTAAAGAAGAAAACTCAACATCTCTCGTCTGGAGAAGAAAAGCACGTTTTTTTTTTTCTTTTTCGCTCGAAATGTCTCTCCCCAAAGCGGGAACCAGTCATCTGAAATCGCAAAAAAGGAAGAACTGCGATTTGAGATCACCTTGATCTGGGATCACCTAGAAGATGTTGTTAGCTGAAGTCGCCCTATACAAAGCAAATAAAAAACTCTTAACATTCAATTAAAAATAGATATACAGCAGATAATTTTGACGTAAGAAATAGAATTTAACTTTACTCACTCCAAGACACAACCATGCGTTTCCAAATTCGATGCTGTCCAAAACTCAAGATATCATTCAACTGAAAAACAAAGAAACCGCAATTACACAGAACAAAAGAAAGACAGAAAGAAGCCGCACATACAGAAGATACAAAATTCTTGAAGAACTTAGGAGTGAGCGATTCATAAAAATAGGTGAGCGTAAAAGGTGGAAGGCAGAAGCATACTTCATCGTGGAAGGGAGCAAAACAAGGAAGAAATGCACTTTCATGCCGCGGGTCTTCAGCTCCAGTTCATGCCGCGGGTCTTTAGCTCCAGGTCAACTCGCGGTGTAGCGGCAACAATAATCGCGCTCCCAGACTGCGGTTCTGAAATCCCAAGCCAGGAAGAACCGCGCTTTCATGCCGCGGGTCTTGCAGTTGATTTAGGCGCAACAATCGCGCTCCCAGACCGCGGCTTCTGCTCAACAATAATCAGAAAAGTCGCGCTTGCATAATGCAGTTTCTCATTAACTGTATTTTTCGAAATACTTTCTCCCCAATAGCAATTACAGAAATACTTCCACAACCATCTGTAGAACAAAAAAAAAAAAAAAACTCGAGATCGAAGAGCGAAGCGGTTGACCATGGCTACTTCTCTTGATTTCGTGGACAAAAAACGACCTCTACTTAGCATAGCGTTTTTAATATCTTAATTTTATTTCTTGCCCCCTTAATTTGTTAAAATTACACAAAAAGCTCAGATTTTTTAAAACCACTAAACTCACATCTAAAACCGGTTTTCATCGATTTTATATATTAAAATCGCTATTTTGCCTCAAAATGCGATTGTAGTATAATTTAACAAAAATTTTCACTGTAAAATCGCACAACTTTACGATTAAAATCAAAATTTTAACAATATTAAATTTATAGATTTATTTTTTTTCAAGATCATTACATCATAAAAATATATATATATATTTTGTTGAAACAGGTTTTCCTTACAAAAGTCAAAACAATTGTTACGAAAAATTATAGAAAAGTTTAAAACTTATAATTTTTTGCTGCTATAAAAAACTAAAGCAAATTAACAAAAATATGGTCACAACCATGTTACAAGAAATAAAAAGTGAGAGATAGGTTATGAAAGCCAAATAAAAAAAACCTATTTAATGACCTGCTTATTTTGTATAATTTAGTTTTAAACCTAATTAAAGCCAAATAAAGAAAAAACCATCCATTTATTAGAACTTTTAGACTATCATTACATATTAATTGGCGTTGATGTGGTAAGCAGAAGCGGAGCTATTAATTGATTAAGGTGGACTATAGAATAAGTAAAATTTTAGCCTAAATTTTTTTTAATATTAATATCATATAATATCTTAACACAACTATTCATAATCCAATTTAATATTCAATTCATAACGCAGGATAAAAATATTTTTTAGCCTAGTTCAATACCCAGCCTATATTAAAAAATATTTCTAATTCCGCCCTTGGTATTAAGAAAGTATTAGAATGGGAATTAGTTTTGAAAAAGTACTAGATTGGGAATAACAATGAATAGTAGTATTGTGTTGGCTAAGTGACTCGACATGTTCGATATGGTATTCACAAAGTTAGCCAATAAAAAAAAAAAAAAATTAAACAACAGTGCATGAGCATCAAGCTACAGAAATTAAGCAGCCAAAAATACCTGCTGGTGAAACCAAACTTCTCATAGCCACGAGAAAACACTTCTAAACCACCTTCATACTTGTCAATTGCATCACGCATTCTTCTGTAGTGTGCATATCTGTGGTTGGACAAATGTACACAGAAAATCAGATTGATTGATTCCAAGGCATCAATTTTTCATTTTAAACAAAATAGAAAAGGAAACACACAAACAAGTCTGCGTAAAGAAACTCAATATATACACAAGTCCATGTCATACAAATATTCAAGCAAACACAGAGATAATAAACTAACATTCTAGGACAGATACCTGAAAAGTTCATCACAAGAAAATATAGTGATCAGGCTACAACAAAACAAACGATAAGGTAAAACTTCTGTTGAGCATGTGCCAGCAGACTTAAAAGTAAAAATTTATATAATTAAATTTTTAAAATTTTAATTTATTAAAATAAAATTTTAGGTTCAAAGGCTTTTTTTTTTTTTACAAAAACCAATTGTCTTTAATTACTACCATCATTAGGATAGTTGCTTAAAATATCTCAAAAGCAATAGATTTTAACCCATTTATGAAAACAAAAAAATTTAATGAAAAATGTAAGTAGTTAAAATAAAGTGAAAAGAAAATGAATCGGCACTTATTAAAATATCTTATTTTTAATTTATTATAAATATATATATTTAATTTCATTTTGAATGTATTTTCTTTCCTCATAGCACATACTTGTGCATGTAAAACATCCCGTGAGATTTATTTTTCAAGATATAATAAAATATAAAAAAAATAAAAATAATTTGATGGATGATATATGTCAAGTGTTCATTCCTTATGATTTGTCTAAAATGCCGATCTCCTTCAATTTCTAAATTTTTCTTTTTTAATATTCCAACCTCCTTAAGAGCAAGTAAATGTAATGCAGCGTTCCATTGCGAAATTTTTGGTAAAATATATATATATATATATATATTAAAAATTGATATAGAATGCCCTTTTTTTAAAAAAAATTAATAAAAATTCCTAAAAAAATTTAATTTACCAAGCGCGCACATAGTCCAACTAGTAAATCGTAAGTTTCTTGCTTAAACACTGTACATTTGTTCTTGGAGTTGGACCCATTTAGGGGTGTCTGCGCACACATTATTAATCGCAAGTTTTTGTCATTCATGCTATTCAAATATTAATGTCTCTTTGAGTTTCTGCAAGTGACCCATAATGATTTTATATCATATTAAAATTAATTTATCTTGCCAATAAATGAAACAAAGATAGACTTCCTAAGACAAGATTTGCCCATATGACACAACATCGTATTCACATAATTATTGCTGGCAAATGAAATTTGAAATAGCGGCCTTTATTCCTGTCAAACACTTGGTCCCATGTGCAGTGATTATACATTGCTATGGATGAATCCAAAAATAATATGGCATTACCATTTGCTTTCTTGTACACACACACACACACACACACACATATATATATATATATATTTTTATACCAATCAATAGGACTCCAACTTCAGCCCCAAACAAACAGGTGAAGCAGAGACACAAAGGGTAGGCTAAGGTAATACTACAGAAATCAACCTCAAGAGTGTTGGATTAGCTGCGACGGCATGTGCTCAAAGAATAGGTCTTACATACCGGATTATGCCAAATGACTACGATCCCAAGGCTGTTTTCCTATAACATCCGTGTCGCGGACAATTTTCATCGTGGGAAGCACAACTGCAGCAACTGGATTTTTCTCCAGTCCCCCACCTTCGTCGATGATTAGTCTAAGGCCTTCAATGTGAAGCTTTCCATGGTGACCGCTAACCACAATGGTTGGATACTCTGTTAGCTCCTGCGAAATAACAAAAAAAAAAATATCCAAATTAAATTATATTCCACATCATAAGGGACCCTTTCTATCAAGCAATTCAAGGCACAAATAAATAATAATAAATAAATAAATAAATTCACTTAAACAATGCAGAAATACAACTTAAGGCTTTACCAAATCAACTTGGTCGAACAAACATTTTACAGCTAAAGAAGGCTTTGGTAGAATAAAAAAAGAGCAGCTGAGAGAAGAAAACTGTCACCTGCGGGATATCCCATACATTTTTCCTTCCACTGAGAGCCTCCACTTTAGGCACCCTGGTGTCCCTGGTTTTCAAAAGATTCAGCTGCTCTTCAACCCCTTTCCCTTTCTCTAAACCAGCGTGCACAGCAATCAGTTTACAATGTTTGATTCCTTCCTCGGTTTCAACACAGACATCATCCTAAAATAAATAAGCATCATCAAAAGACACCCTTAATATTTGTTTTACATAAGTAGCACCAAACTATGAGCAAGTTGCTTATTACCCATATAATGTAATTCAGTTTTCCATTCCATAACTGTAGGCTTATCATTATTATTAAAGTTAAAGAAGAATAGCACTGATTCCGAGCCCAACCTCTTCATGGATCCAAACTAGATCAGCAAGAAACTTCTTGTGCTCATCAGGGACTGCCTTCATCAAATCTACAAGCAAAAGTCAAGCATTAAATATAAATTGTCACAAAAATCAAACAGAAGAATTTATTTGACATTGAAAGAGAGAGTTACATTAATGAAAAACAAGAACCCATTCAGACCTAAGTATAAGAAAATCAAACACAAGATGTCTTACAAAACGGAATCAAAATCATCAAATATAGAACAACTAAAATTAATCAGGAAATCCATTCAAAATGCATCATACAACTCAATTTAGCCTCTTCCCAACTAATCGGGATTGGCTACAAGGATTTCACCCACCAACCCCCCCTTTCGAAGGTCATTTCCTCTTTGAAATCGCACGGAGCCATGGTTTTTTTTTTTTTTTCTTATTATTTCTACCAACAGAAGTTTTGTTCTACCAGCCATGATTTGGATGTCTTCGCTCCTCCTAATTGCCACATCTACCATATGACCAAACCACATTACACAGTATTTCCTCAAATTTTCAATTAGTGCAACAACTACCATCGCACTAATCCCATCATACCTGGCCATAAATTTTAAATACAAGAACTCAGTTTCATCAAACAAATAGTCAGACACTAACCAACAATGGATAACCCAGAAATGTTCAAATCAAAGGCGAGTATTAATCAATTGGATTGGGATACAAAAGAATAGTACATTTTTACATTTTCAACAGAAAATCTTTTAAATCTAGAATTAAGGAGATTTTGTTTCACTTTCAAACAAAACAGACCCATTTAACAATACACAATCCAAACCACATCGATCAACAAACTTACCAGCAGAACCATGGGGAACACCGTACGATTCAAAGGTCGGACCAGCATCGTAAATGGAGCCCTTGTACTCAGTCCCCTTCACAGCATTGAATTTCACAGTAATTGAACCAGCCCACCGTCTCCCTTGCAAATGCATCTTCTCGTAGCCATCCCCTTTATACCAACCCTCTCTCTCCTCACTCGCCGCGTACTCCTTCCACGTCTCCGAGAACTCCGACCCGTCCGGCGGCGGCTGGAGGGCTCCGACAAATGCCGCGAAGGCGAGGTCGTGGTTCCCGCAGAGGAAAACATGGGACTGCTGGGGGTACTTGGTTGGAAGATTGACCAAGAAATCGATCACCTCACGGGTGTCGGGGCCTCGGTCACAGTAATCGCCCAAGAAGATGACCAGGGCGGTCACGAAATCAGATGGGTCGATTAGGGTTTCAAGATTGGACCAGAGATTTCGAAGCTTGTTCATGTACCCATGGACATCACCGATGCAACAAACCACTCTCTCCTTTTTGGGTTTTCGATCTTCCATCTCTCTTGTTCTTATTTGCGTGTGTACATAAAGAATATATATGTGTGTATAGAGCTGAAGAGAATGAGAAACAGAGGAAGGCTTTGAATGAAATATATCTATTATGTCAATGCAGTGGGATCGGACATTAGAGACGTAGGCCCGTTTGAAGGCTCAAAAATTAGCAAAAATATTAAAAGTTATATTTTATAATTTTTGATATATTTGGTAAAAATAGTATCATAATTTTTTTTATTTTTTTAATTTACTACAGTAAAAAATATACTAAACATATAAAAAGTTACCACTTTTTTTATTTGTTACAGCAAAAAATTTACCAAACACTTAAAAGTTGTAAAAAAAAATGTTAAAAAATATATTTTGTTTCACTAAATACATAAAAAAATATAACTAAAAAAATAAAAAACTACCAAAAATTTCACATTTTTTCTTGTTTTTGAACCTCCAAACAGCCTCATATTGCAATCTAGTCCTTTGAGTTTTGTAATATGATTTTTTATGAAAATATCCCTCAAACTATCCCCTTTTTTTTATTTCATTAATAAACTATTAAACACACCTATTACATATTCGAACTATCCAATTCTATTTTATTTAGTCCAAACACTAATTTCATCCGTTAACTTTAACGAATTTAGGCCAAATAAAATAAAATTAAATAATTCGATCATGTAATATGTGCGTTGAGTACGAAATAGAAAAAAAGATGAATAGCTTGAGAGATATTTTCATAGAAAGCTTTTTCTTTTATAATTATTGTTTTAATTTAAATACTTTCCTCATTTTTTTCATCATAATTTTAATAATAATTTATTATTAAAATAACTTATTTTAATAGATTATAATTATGTTTTAATAAAAATAATTACATATTAAAATAACTTATTTTAGTAAAATTACAATTAATGATAATTACATGTTAAAATAATTTATTTAATAAATTAATAGTACTATCAAAAGAATATTTTATTGTTGAAATAATTTATTTTATTAAATTAAAATTTTTTAATAAGTAATAATTACCTCTAAAAATTATTTTTTATTAAAATATTTTTATTACATTGAATTAATTTTAATAAATAAAATAATAATTTATTATTAAATAATGTTATTTATTAATCTACTTTATTAAAATTAATTATTATTAAAAAATAATATATAATGTTAAATTAACTAGTTTAAATATATTTTATTAAATTTAGTTAAATCTATAAAAATAATAATAAGATTAAATATTTTATTAAAATAAATTTAGTTATTGTAAACAAAATTATTCTGCCAAATATGTTTTTATTTTTATTTTGGAGAAAAAAAATAACAAACAAAATTTTGATTGAAGATAAACGAAAAAAATCATAAATATTAAAAAAATAAGCCTTAAATTTAATAAGAATTTCTTACGAAAATATCCCTCTTTTTTCTATTTCATCCCCAAACGATCAAACGCAACTATTACATCCTTATATTATTCAATTTTGTTTTGTTTGATTCAAATCCGTTAACATTAACGAATGGAGTTAATATTCGTACCAAATAGAACAGAATTAAATAGTTTGAGGATAAAATAGGTGTGTTTGATAGTTTGAGAATGATATAAAAAAAAAAGATAGATAGTTGGAAGGATATTTTCATAATTAACTCTTTGTAATAAGCTTAAAGTTTCCCTATTTTTGATTTTTTTTTTTTGGTTGTGCTGATATTTTAAGTATTAGAAGAATATGTTGTGTATGATTTTTTTCAAAGATTTTTGATATTTTCTTAACTCTAATTGTTTATTTCTATTTTTCATATAATTATTTGTTATATAAATATATTAATACTGTACTATTTTAGTGAAATTTATGTGAGCAAAAGTAAAATATAAATCTTTTATTCTTATTAAATGCAACAAAATTAATTTAATATTTAATTTATAATAATCTGGTAAAAATTATAACTATGTTAAAAGTATAATTTTAAAAGGGTGTTTTAAAAAATATCTTTTGAAGTAGCTTTAAAAAGTGCTTCTAAAAAGCACTATTTCAAAGAGTGAAATACATATTTTCCGAAAGAACAATTTCAGTAAATAGTTTATTAGAAAAAAATCCTAAATAAGCATAATGAAAACGTAATCGCTAAATTTATAAATTAAGAATTAGCAAAAAATTAAGATACTACCATTTCTATTAAAAAATGAAAAATACATGTCAAATAATATAAAAAAATTCACCTAAAAAAAGTTTATACCAAAAAAATATTAAGATTTTACTAGAAAAAGTTTAAATAAATAATTAACAACTAATTGAGACCCACATTGTTCTAATTTTATATTTTAAAATTAACTTTAAAATTATAAATTATAAGGTTTTATTATGAGTTATAAGAAACTCTTCTAGAAATTTTCAAAGACCCTAGGAGAAGAAAAAAAAAACAAAAAAAAATTAATCCAACTATTTTTCTTCTAACAATTTCGACAATTAAATCATCAATTTCAAAAATCAAAAAAAAAATTAGGGCAAAAAAACAAATCCTATTCATTCTGTGTGTGTAGCTAATCACATTTACATATAACATTCTCTTTTTGTGTGTAAAAATTATAATTATGTTGAAATTACTTTTTAAAATGATGTTTTTAAAAAATATCTTTTGAAATGCATTTTTAAAAAATACTCTTTGAAAGAGTATTTTCTGAATTAACAATATATTTTTTAAATACTAAAAAATCTTTAATATTTAGTTAAAATTTGAATAAAATATCATCACAAGGAGAAAAAATCCCCTATTTTTCTTCAATTTTATTGCCAACTTTAGGAATATCCACCTGCTCATTTCATGTATCTCAAGAGAGGCTTCGGGTTAGTTACCTTCAAAAAGATGAAGTTATATAAAATATATAGCCCTACTTTTGCCCTTTCAATTTGACACATTTTAATTTTAACCATTTTAGTTTTATAATATTTTAGAATTACTCTATTTTTTCCATCTTTTCTCTTTCTCCAAGAACACTTATAAAATAATTGCGTAATTATTTTTAAAATAAAATAAAAATAATTGCTATTTTTAAAATAAATATATAACTTTTTGAGGTTAATGTTAAAAAGTTCAAAATTAAAGGTAAATAAAACAATCATTTTTATTTTATTATTTTTTGTTAAAAACTTAAAATACATATTTAAAAGTTTAAAATTACCCTATAGAAGAAAAAACTCTTTGTCACTATAATTTTCTTTTGAACAAGAAATTAGGAAACTCAATGTACTTAATGAGAGGTTATTTTACTAGCTTTGAAAGTATAATTATAATTGAATATTAAATTAACATTGTCGTTAAAATAATTTTGACAAATTCGATCATAAGGTTCTTATATAAGTCTCAATTGAAAATATATACATTCAATTGCATGATTGAAATAAATCTCATCATATATTTCAAATGTTGCATCTATGAAACTTTGAACAGTGATCAGATAATCAGGAAACCCATACCAGCAATTTGACGAACATAGTAGCTTAGAATTGCCACAAGAATACATATATAAGATTTGACCATTGATTAGGTATCAGCAAACACCAATTAGAAGAACTGAGCCAAATTATAGGACAATTTACAATATAATGTAAAAATAAAAATACCCAGTGTAATTTTAAAAACTATAAGGGTAATATATATTTTCATCAAACGGTAATGAATGTAATTTAACTAAATATAAAATCCTTTCATTAGCACCATCAAAGGTTTATTATACACTAATGGCCTGATTAGATGTTGCAAAAGGTAGTCTTTTTAAATAATATCCCTGTATAAACTTTGATGTGATAGTTTTTGTGTGGTTTGGAAAGTAAAATTTTTCTCCTCTAAAAATCATCCGGCCTCCTTAATCTTGGAAGAAGGTGGATTATTTTTGGAGGGGGTTTGAGCTATCCAAAAATTATCTCCCCTTATCATAGAGTAAATTGGTCCATTTTGCCCATTCTCCTCTCCTTTTCCTTCTCACCTACCAAATGTATTTTATATATTAGAAATAAATTCTTATTTTTTTCTAATGTAAAAATATATTAAAAAATTATGTTAATAAAAATAAAAAAATATAATTTTTTTCCAAATAGGGAGTTGTGCGATTAAAAAATATATTATTAATAACATAATTTATTTATAATTAATTTGTCTAAAATTAATTTGCACTTGTTGGTTTTCACATTATATAATTAACGTAAACATATAATTAATTTTGAGACTGCACAAGGGTAAAATAGTTATTTAATAGTTTTTTACATTATACACCCATCCTTATATACCTATTTTAGAAAACCATCCAAACCAAGTACTATTTATCATCTCTTTTATAAATATCACATCAATGTGAACTCACCCTCTATAAATAATACTCCTTTACTATCTTATACATCCTTCATAAATTATTCTTCAGAATTTTAGTTACATCCAATCGAGGGGTAATATGTTTAAAAAAATAACCTTCAAACAGTAGTACGAAGGAGGAAATAATAGGAAAAATAAATATAAATAAAGCTTATGAGGACAAAGCATGTTATTTGAATTGATTAAAAACCTAATTTTAAAATAATAATTATATTTTAATTATTAAACATGAAATTAGAAAAAATTACACCTAAACTCTTTTAATATTTAATTAATTATACTTAGACCCCTCAACATTTAAAAGTACGAATACTTTTCTTATTTTGAAATGTTAGTAATCCTAATCCCCTTCCGGTCTAACTCCAAGGTAAATTTACTTCTAACTAAATTAACTAATCAAAAAAAAAAACTTCCTCTTTTATCTTTTTCTCTCCACAGTGTAAAAACAACCTTCTCCCTATCCTAATAAATAAATTATTTAAAAAAAAATCTAACAACCAGAAGCCTGACTGGTTGCCGCTAGAGCTACCACCACCGGGCTGATTTCCGGCGGAGTTGATTCTGAGTTGGGAGTTGCTGATTCTGATTTGGAAGGTTGGGGATGTGGGTCACCTCTCTCTCTCTCTCTCTCTCAATACATACACTGAGTTTTTTTTCTTCACATCTCTAAATCTCAAAGCCCATTTGGGTCACATGATCCACAGTCCTCTGAAATGTAGAGAAAGATTTCGAAGATGAATTCCGGGGCCACGGATGGAGCCTCTGAAACGTCTTCTGCTGCTTTGAGTAGGCACTCCAAGAAACCCAAATATATATATGTATATATTATCTGCATAATTAACTGAATCTGTGAGTGTTCCTGTTGTTGTGGTGGAATTATGAAACATTTTTGGTTTAAAAATTGGCCTGATAGAGGTAGTAATGCTGAGAAATAGATTTAATCAGTGACCACCAAGCAAGTTCTAATGGCAGATCACAGCTCTCTATCATCTCCTCACAAAATAAAAACAGACCCATTTCACCCTTCTTTCGTTCTTCGAGGTCTTTCAATGGGTTTCATCCGACTAAGACACCCTCTGAAACAATAAGTCCTACTTCAACTCTGGACAACAAACCATTCTCTGCCCTTGGAAACCAACCGTTTGGTTTTCTCAACAGTTTCTGGGGAACCAAACACTGCCGGGAAAAATTAGACCCAAAAGGGATTGGTCTTGCTCTGGTTGACTCGCTCAGAGACGAAAGCATTGATAACAACTTCAATTCCTCTCAACCCAACAACCCAGTTTCGTTCAAATCAAAACTGAAGATTCAAATTCCTCCATTTACACTCTCTACCTTTTCTCCCGCAGAAACACCCAAATCTCCAGCAGTTTTCAGAATCAAAACCCGAAATTCACAATTTAGATCTGTGAATTCTGGGATTCAAACAAAGGACTCTCATCAGCCTTTTGCTGGGTGCCTTCTGCGAGTGAGATGGAGGTCTCTGAGGACTTCACACGTGATCTCTCGCGGGCCTAAGAACCATAATGTATCCCGGCTCGGTTTGGGAAGTAAGAAAGCTAGTTTAGGTTTTTTTTTTTAACGACTAACTAATTAAAAAAAAAACTTACTTTTTTGTATCTGAGAAAGGAAAAAAAAAGGTAAATTTTTTTAGTGGGTGATTTTTTAGTTTTTGTTAATTTAATATTTTTATCCTTAAAAGTTTAAAAAAAATTAAAATGTAAGAGAATAAATTTATAGAAAATTGTATTTAAGTCATACTTTGTAATCTTTTAAACTTATTAGTCACTTCAAAAAAAAAGTATTGCTTTTAAGTCATATTTGTGTAAAAAATTTTGTGATTAAGTTACACTTTTGAGTGGGTCCCACGAGTTTATTTTAAATATAGTTTCTAATGTACCAATAATACCCTTTATTTCTATAATTAAGTTACACAAGTTATTTTTGAGAATTACGTGAACATATGATTCACCAAGAATCACGCTTCTTCTTTTTTTTTTTTTTTCCTTCCTTATTTTCGGTTTCATTATTTACAGTTTTAGTCACGAAGATATGAAGAAGATAGAACTTATTTGGGCTATCTTTTTCATGGATTGATTTTGTCGATCAGCATTTTAAGCTATTTTCAAAACAATACCAGTACTATTTTCAAAACAGCACCATGAATTATAAGTAGATGACGAGTTTTAAGGACAAGAGAAATCAATGGGGCCGATCGGCGTTTTGAGCTATTTTCAAAACAGTACCGGTACTATTTCAAAAAATATGATGATGTTGGCTTGTATGGTTGGTTTGTGTTATGTATCGATTGATATTTTTAATGACAGTATGAAAATAGTATCAGTACAAAACAACACCATGAATTATAAGCAGATGACGAGTTTTAAAGACAAGAGAAATCCATAGGGCCGATCGGCGTTTTGAGCTATCTTTAAAACAATACCGGTACTGTTTCAAAAAATATGATGATGTTTCGTATGGTTGGTTTGTGTTATATATCGATTAATATTTTTTATGGCAGTATGAAAACATTAACATGAATTATAAGCAAACGACGAGTTTTTAGGGTAAGAAAAATCCATGGGGTCGATCAGTATTTTGAGCTATTTTCAAAACATAACCGATACTGTTTCAAAATCAGAAAAAATAAATATACTTAGTAATGATGATCGATTTAGGTTTTTCCCAAATAGTTTTAATTTTGTTCCAAAAATCGATTTTGCTTGCTTTGTAAAGAAGATGGAAAGTTGTGAAAGTTACGAGTGAGGTGTGCACTATTTCGAATAAAGTTGGCAATTTTGAAATATAGTTAAAAATACGTGATGTCCTTTTTTATCTTTTTGTTGCAAGTGTGACTTATTCACAAATAAATTTTTTTGGTATGACTAAAAGCCTTAAAAGTCTATAAATAGTAATTAGCCTCCAAAAACCCCATAAATTTAATAATTTTACAAATAAGTAAACAAACCAATGCTGGGTTGGCCCGCGATTGGTATATATATAGACGTATATATTTGTATTCTAAATTGGGTAATTTTTTTTAAATAACATATAATTTTAAACACGTTATAAAATATTTTAATGAAGTTGCATAATTTCATAAAATAATTATTATGTTATTTTGTATATTTTTTATTTGTGTTAATGTTAGTGAGTAGTCAGATTTTTATATGAATACTAAAATTTTATATTTTATCAAATTTTAATATGACCCAATCTTAAAAATTCAAATTTATTTTAAAATATATATTAAACCACAAACTTACCTAATCGACGTGATATCTTTTTTATTTTAAATTATTTGTTAATTTTAATATAAGTTTTTATTTTTTAATTCTTTACTCATTTTGTAAAATAAGCTTGAATTGGAAATACTATTAATCTTAATTGTATTGAATTAATTTTTGATCTATTTTATAAAAATAACTCAAAATAAAAATATTATTTTTATTAAATATATATTGTACTTTATAAAAAAATTAAAATATTGAGTACTAATTAAGTTTTTAACTAATGATCAACATGACTAATTCAACTTTAGAATTGAACTGAAAAACAAAATTACTCTCTAACCTAATTAATATTCTAGCACTTCTATGTCTAATTAATAGTAGATATTTTTTTGTATTTTAAATTTAAAATATACTAAAAGTTGTTATTATAAGAATAGTTAAATTTTTAAAATTTAATTAGTTTTTTCCAATTAGCCTAATTATTATATAAATATTTTGTTTGTGTTTTTAAATTTAATTCCAAGTATGTTTGGATATGTAATTAGTATATTTTAAATTTAAAATAGAAAAAAAGCCTAAATTTAAAATACAAAAAAAATGTCTACTATTAATTAGATATGGAATTGCTTAAATATTAATTAGGTTTTATAGTATTTTTTTCAGTTCAATTTTAAAATTAAATTAGTCATGTTAAATAAGAATGATAAATATGCAGAATGACACATAGGATTTGATAATAAATTTTAAATTGATTTTATAAACACAACTCAAATAAAAAAACATTATTATTAATCATATGTATTTTATAAAATAAAATAAATATAGTTAATGTGACCAATTTAAATTTATAATTATTAAGAAAAATAACTACTCTTGATCCTAATTAATAATTGGTAATTTTATATTTAAAAAATGGTAAGGGTTGTTGTTGTGAGAGAAATAGCTTAATTATTAATTAAGCTTTTTTTATTTGTGTTTTTAATTAATTTTATTTTTTATTTTATTTTTATTTTTTAATTTAATCACTTACATATTTGAAATATATAAATTTATAACTATATGGAATTCATAAATGAGTCATTTTTTGGAACCCATAAATTCATTTATATGAAATATATAAGTAAGTTGGTCCACTTTCAAAATCCAAGAAAGTAAATCCCTTTTAAGAGCCCATGAGTTCATTTGCATAATTAAAATCATACGATACAATTCAAGACCTTTTATAGGTAAAAAAAAAAAAAAAAAAGTGAAATTGTTGTGTTTTATTGATGTAAGATAAAGAAATAAAAATTTTGCGAATGAAAAAAGAGAAAAAAAAAAACAAAGAATGAAAGAATTTAAAAAATAATTCAAAAATCTATAAAAAAAAATGAAAAGTGGAATGAAAAGCATTAGGCATGTCACGTAGAATGAGAGTGAAGGAAAGGGGAGAAAGAAACTACATTGAAGTGAAAAATAAAAATTACTCTCTAACCTAATTAATATTTAAGCACTTCTATATCTAATTAATAGTATACATTTTTTTTGTATTTTAAATTTAAAATATACTAAGGCTCTGTTTGTTTGAGGAATTAGATGATGGGAGATAAGTAATTCCGTGGGGTCCACAAGTGAGATTAGATAAAAGATGAGATTAATTTTTTATGTGAGATTATTTTTTTAGTGTTTGGTTGATGGGATATAAAGTGAGATAAAAGATGTGATTTGATATATGATATGATAGGAAATAATTTTGAACTTTTAGATCTTGGAGGGAAGCAAATCCAGCCATGGAGGATTTATAATCCCACTTCCCCCACCGGATAAGTCATCCGGCCATTCTCTTCACAATTCATCCAATCCGTGGGACCCACGGATTAAACAAAACTCAAAACAAACACTTCACAAGGTGGGTCCCACGGATAACTAATCCAATCCCCCATCTCTCATCCACCAAACAAACATAGCCTAAGAACTGTTATTATAAGAAGAGTTAGATTTTTAAATTTTAATTAGTTATTTTAAAATTTAATTAGTTTTTTCTTTCAAGCATAATTATTATTTAAATATTTTTGTTTTTGTTTTTAAATTTAATTCCAAATATGTTTGGATATGTAGTTACATATATGTAATTAGTATATTTTAAATTTAAAATCCAAAAAAAGTCTAAATTTAAAATACAAAAAATACCACTACTAATTAGATATGGAATTGCTTAAATATTAATTAGATTAGAGAGTATTTCTTTCAGTTCAATTTTAAAGTAAAATTAATCACGTTGAATAAGAATGACGCATATGTAGAATGACTAATAGGATTTGATAATAAATTTTAAATTGATTTTATAAAAACAACTCAAATAAAAAATATTATTACTAATTATATGTATTTTATAAAATAAAACAAATATAGTTAATGTGACCAATTTAAATTCATAGTTATTTTAAAGAATAACTACTCTCGATCCTAATTAATATTCGGTAATTTTATATTTTAAAAATATTAAGAGTTGTTGTTGTGAAAGAAATAACTTAATTATTAATTAAACTTTTTTATATGTGTTTTTTAATTAATTTTATTTTTTATTTTTATTTTTAATTTAATTACTAACATATTTGAAATATAAAAATTTTATAACTATAGTGAATTCATAAGTGAGTCATTTTTTGGAACCTATAAATTCAATTATATGAAATCTATAAGTAAGTGGGTCCTTATTCAAAATCCAAGAATATAAATCTCTTTTTAGAGCCCGTGAGTTCATTTGCATTAATTAAAATCATATGATGCAATTCAAGGGCTTTTATAGGCAAAAGAAAAAGTAAAATTGTTATATTTTATTGATGTGGGACAAAAAAAATAAAAGTTTTGTGAATGAAAAAAGAGAAAAAATAAGACAGAATGAAGGAATTTAAAAAATAATTCAAAATTTTATTAAAAAAATGAAAAGTGAAATCGAGAGCAATTAAGCATGCCATGTAGAATGAGAATGAAGGAGTGGAGGAAAGAGAAATTACATTGTTTTAATATTATAGTATAGATATTAATTTATGAAAATGTTTAAAGAAAAATAAAGTCGGAATATTAAATTACTTTTTAGAATCCTAACAGAAACTTAACAAAAAATTAACGGAAAGGGATTAAGGTTACTAACATTTCAAAACAAAAGAGGTATTTATAATTTTTAAATGTTGAGAGGGTTTAGATGCAATTTACCCATATATATATATTTGTGTGTGTGTGTAGATAGATATATTGTTAATAGGAGTGCAGGTAAGCAATATTTTAGTAAAAAATTAGTCCTTTCCATTTATAAATAGTAAAGACAATTGGTAAAAATGAATGTGACAAGCTGTTTTAGTTAAAAAGTATTTTCACATAACAATGCTCAATCGAGTAACCAATCTTGACATTAATATGAGATTGATTGTCACCAGTATAATTACTGGTTGCAAATTAGTGTGCTTATATAAATATTAATATAAATTTTTTGGAATAGTGTGTGTGTGTGTGTAGATAGATATATTGTTAATAGGAGTGCAAGTAAACAATATTTTAGTAAAAAATTAGTCCCCCTCTTTTATAAATAGTTAGGAAAATTGGTCAAAATGATTGTGACAAGCTATTTGTCAGGTAAAAAATAATTTCTCATAATAAGACTCAATTGTGTAGCCAATCTTGACATTAATTTGAGATTGACAGTCACCAGTATAATTAGTGGTTGCAAATTAATATGCTTATGTAAATATTAATATAAATTTTTTAAAAGAGTGTGTGTGCTTGTGTTTGTGTGTGTGTGTGCGTGTAAATAGATATATTGTTAACAGGAGTGCAAGTAAGCAATATTTTAGTAAAATATTAGTCCTCTTCATTTATAAATAATTAGAAAATTGGTCAAAATGATTGTGACAACCTATTCA
The DNA here is from genome assembly GCA_019916065.1 of Vitellaria paradoxa. Taxonomy (NCBI): domain Eukaryota; kingdom Viridiplantae; phylum Streptophyta; class Magnoliopsida; order Ericales; family Sapotaceae; genus Vitellaria; species Vitellaria paradoxa. The sequence continues at coordinate 8,405,475 of CM034234.1, forward strand.
TTAGGTAAAAAGTATTTCCCATAATAAGGTTTAATTGTGTAGCCAATCTTGACATTAATTTCAGATTGATAGTTACTAGTGTAATTACTGATTGCAAATTAGTGTACTTATGTAAATATCAATGTAAATTTTTTGGAAGAGAGTGTGTGGAAGTGTGTGCGTGTGCACGCATGTGGATATATTGTTAATAGGAACACGGGTAGGCAATATTTTAGTAAAAATTAGTCCATTTCATTTATAAATAATCAGGACAATTGGTTAAAATGATTGTGACAAGCTATTTGTTAGGTAAAACGTATTTTCTCATAATAAGGCTCAATCATGTAGCTAATCTTGACATTAATTTGAGATTAATAGTCACCAGTATAATTACTGGTTAAAAATTAATGTGTTTATGTATATATCAATATAAATTTTTTGAAAGATTGCAAAGTCCTTAGGCCAAACAAAGTATCCTTATTAAGATATTAAACAAATTACAAATTAATTCATGAAAAAATTAGGGGAAGGGGGTTATACCACGTGCACCAAAAAATTCTTTTGCATAATTTTTTTTCTGTTAAGTAAGAAATTTTTTTTTTTTTTCTGTTAAGTAAGAAATTAGATTTCGTGGGGGCGTTCCCTACTTAGCGACGCACTGTATGGTCCGAGTACAATGTTAAATAAGCAAGGACCGTTGCATCGGCGCCCGGGTGCGGTGTTAAATAGGCAAGGGTCCTCGCACTTTCCTAGACGAGTAAGGGGGCAAGGAAGCTAGTCCAAAATAGAAGGCCGAGATTAGGTACTTGGAATATTGAGAGATTAACTGGGAAACTTATGGAAGTGGTGGATACAATGGAAAGGAGAAGAATTGCAATTGCTTGCTTGCAAGAGACGAAGTGGGTGGGACAGAAAGCTAAAGAGATTGAGAGGACTGGGTATAAGTTATGGTATACGGGACTTAATAGATCGAGAAATGGGGTCGGCATAGTAGTAAGCAAGGACCTAAAGGAAGATATAGTTAATATGAAACGCTGTGGAGATAGGATTATTGCAATTAAGTTAGTGTTAGGAGAAGAGATAGTAAACGTAATTAGTGCTTATGCCCCCCAGGTGGGCTTAGGAGATGTACATAAGGAGAAGTTTTGGGAAGACTTGGAAGGAATGCTATTAGAGATACCTCAAGGAGAGATGGTCTTCATAGGAGGAGATTTGAATGATCATATCGGACGCAACATAGATGGATACATAGGAGTACACGGGGGATATGGTTACAGTGATAGAAATGAAGAAGGGAAGGATATTTTGAAGTTTGCAGTGGCTTATGATCTCATGGTGACGAACACCTTTTTTAGGAAGAGAGAGGAACATTTGGTGACTTATAAGAGTGGCTTCTCAAAGACACAGATTGACTTCTTCTTAACTAGGAAAAGAGATTGTGTAGCTTGTAAAGATTGTAAAGTTATACCGGGGGAGAACTTGACTGGCCAACATAGGTTGTTGGTCATAGATGTGCAGCTTCAAAGGTGGGCTAGAAAAAAGAAGTCGTATAGATACTCAAAGACTAAATGGTGGAACTTAAAAGGTGATAAGCAAGCAGCATTCAGGGAAAGAGTACTAGAGGAAAATATTTGGACGGTAAATGAGAGTGCAAATATTATGTGGGATAAGGTAGTAAAGTGTATTAGGAGGGTAGGGAAAGAAGTTTTAGGAGAATCCAAAGGGAGTGCTCCGGCACAGAAAGAGGCATGGTGGTGGAACGAGGTCGTCCAAGACAAGATAAGAGTTAAAAGAGAGTGTTTTAAATCTTGGCAAAACGACCAAAATGAAGCGAACTTGGAGAGGTATAGAGAAGCTAGAAGAGAAACCAAAAAGGCAGTTAGTGAGGCTAAGGCAAAGACATTTGAGGATTTATATAGGTGACTTGACACTAAGGAGGGCGAAAGAGAGATATTCAAGCTTGTTAAATCTAGAGATAGACGGACCAAGGATTTAAACCAAGTTAAATGCATTAAGGATGAGGATGAAAAGGTATTAGTAAAGGAAGAGGAGATAAAAGAACGTTGGAAGAGCTACTTCTACAAGTTATTTAACGAAAGCAGTAGTAATGACATACATTTGGTGCAGTTTACCACTTTTAGGGAAGAATTAAATTTTATGTTCTATAGGAGAATCAGTAGGGAAGAAGTAAAAGAAGTATTAAAAATGATGAAGAATGGGAAAGCGGTTGGGCCAGATGGTATCCCTATTAAGGTTTGGAGGTGCTTAGGAGAGGATGGCATAAGTTGGTTGACAAAACTTTTTAATGTAGTGCTAAAGAGTAAGAAGATGCCTGATGCATGGAGGAAAAGTATCCTTATACCCATATACAAGAACAAATAAGATATTCAGAACTGTGCAAACTATCGCGGGATTAAATTGATAAGCCATATGATGAAATTATGGGAGAGAGTTATTGAGAGAAAACTAAGAAGGACAACAAACGTTTCAGAGAACCAATTTGGTTTCATGCCTAGAAGATCAACCATGGAGGCTATCTTTCTCTTGAGGAGGTTAATGGAACAGTATAGAGAAGGTCAAAAAGATTTACATATGGTGTTCATCGATTTAGAGAAGGCATATGATCGGGTTCCTAGGGAGATTCTATGGAGAGTATTGGAAAAGAAAGGAGCGTGTGTCGCATATATTGAGGCGATAAATGACATGTATGATAGAGTCATGATATCTATACGAACGACTGGTGGAGAGACTAATGAGTTCCCTATCACAATTGGTTTACATCAAGGCTCAGCGTTAAGCCCGTACTTGTTTACTTTAATTATGGATGAGATTACAAGACATATTCAGAATGAGGTGCCGTGGTGTATGCTATTTGTAGATGATATTGTTTTAGTAGATGAGACGAGAGAAGGAGTGAATGCTAAGCTAGAATTGTGGCGGGATACGTTAGAGACAAAAGGGTCTAGGCTAAGCTGATGCAAGACGGAATATATGGAATGTAAGTTTAGTCAAAGTAGGATAACGAGTAGTATAGAAGTAAGTTTAGGCACACAAAAGATTGTAGAGAAAGATAAATTTAGGTACCTTGGATCTATGGTGTAACAAGATGGAGGGATTGATACTGATGTAAGTCACAGGATTCAAGCTGGATGGACCAAATGGAGGAGTGCTTCGGGGGTTTTGTGCAACCGAAAAATCCCCCTCAAGGTGAAAGGAAAGTATTATAAGGTAGCAGTTAGACCAGCGCTGCTATATGGATCAGAGTGTTGGGCAGTAAAGCATAATCATGGTCAGAAGATGGCAGTTGCAGAGATGAGGATGTTAAGGTGGATGTGTGGGATTACAAGGAAAGAGAGGATTACGAACGAAGAGATTAGGGGTAAAGTAGGAATAGCACGGATTGAAGATAAAATGAGAGAAAACCGATTAAGATGGTTTGGCCATGTTAGAAGGCGTCCAGCAAAGGCACCTGTTAGAAGGTGTGAAAGTATGGAGATTGTTAGGAGTAGGAGAGGTAGAGGAAGACCCAAGAGAAGCTGGAAAGAAACCATTAAACATGACCTAACCTACCTAAATTTATCGGAGGACATGCCCCTAAATAGATCAAATTGACGTCGACAAATCCATATAGCCGACCCCACCTAGTGGGAAAAGGCTTGGTTTGGTTTGATTTGGTTTAAGTAAGAAATTATTTAATAGACCGATTAATTATGTCGTCAAAGTGAGGTGGTGTGCCCAATTAATAAAAAATGAACATTTAAGAGTCAACAATTCTAATAAAATTTTTATTATGACAATTATTTCTTAGACTAAATCTTTAATAAGTTGACCCGAATACTCTCAATTATTAAAAAAAGAAAAAGAACTAAGTCTTTAATTTTCCAAAACCTCGCTCAATCACGTAGCCTAGCTTCACTCTTGACATTAGCTTGCGAATAATAGTCAAGCATACAATGTTTGACTAGTCTGAATTAGCATGCGTGTGTGCTTGAGCTTCCTCCTCCTTGTTTTTATTTTATTTTTTATTTTAATTTATTTTAATTTTAATTTTTTTAAATTTAAAGCCTGTTTGGAAGCAAAAAAAAAATCTCAAAAAAATTTAAAAAATTTCAAAAGTTTTCAAATCCTTTCAATTAAAATTTATCACCAATCATTTTTATATTACATCAACCTCAAAAATTAAATTTTTTTAAGTTTTTTTTTAACTTCCAAACATACCTAGAACATGAAGAAATTTTTGGTACCAACTTTTTGTTCATATAAATTGCAATTAATACCAAGAGGTGCCGCAAAGTAAAATGTAGCATTCTTTCCGAATTTATGATCATGACCATTTTTATTCAGCCTTTGGCTCTTTATTTTTTTTTTTTGTTTTGTTTTTTTGACGAACGTAGTTAAAATAAATAATCCTTGGTAAAGATTGTCAAGCTGAGAATTAGGTACTGGGCAACCTTGGCTTTGCTGGGAAATTGCCATTATCGCCGCCGTTCCATTCCCATTTCTGGGTCAAATAGTGCAATTGTTAATTCATTCAGAAGAAAAACTCGTAAAACTGCCTCCCTCTCCCACCTCCCCCCCCCCCCCAAAAAAAAAAAAATCTCTCTCTCACTCTCTCAATTATTGTGTGGAAATTGGAAAGGTCTCCTTGTCAATTGATAGCCAGATTAAATGGGCAGCTGGTTGAGCAAAACTGATAAAGAAGCACTTTGAAATGGCCATCTTCCGGTACTTCTTGTTACTACTACTCATAAGACTTGGAATAATAGCAGTAGCAGCAAGATCAAGCCAAGATGCGTGCCAGCCGGCCAGATGTAGGGCTGACGGGCCACTGATAATGTCTCCGTTCCGGCTCAAAGGTAGACAGCTCGAGTGCTGCGGTTACCCGGAGTTTGAGCTGTCTTGCAATGACCACAACCAAACACTGCTTCAGCTGCTGCCTTCTTCTGTAAAATTGCAAGTCATCGAAATTGATTACAAATATCAGCAAATTCAAGCGTCTGCCCTGGATAGCAGCTGCCTTCCTCGGCAGCTTTTTAACCTCAATTTTTCCGCCTCTCCCTTCCAGATCTGGAAGAACTACTACTACGATTTGTATAATTGCTCCCGACCCCAGAGAGAGAATAGTGGGGGATCGGTGCCTTGCCTTAGCAGCGTCCATGGTTATCATGTTTACCCCATGGCGGTCAATGATGACGTGACTTCATCGACATGGACATGGACATCTTGTACCAAGATCGGCACCGTGGCATCGGTTTTGTACCATTACCTTAATCGAGACTCAGAAGTCAACGCTAACGGTACTATTACTATCCCTTGGTTGGAACCTGCAGATTCCAGAAACTGTGACGCCGGGGACAAGTTCTGTAGTTCTAAAAGTGTTTGTAAGTACAACGGAGAAGGTACTGATTCATTCATTCATTCTTGTATTTAATCGCTAATTGGTCTTTTAATTAGTAATCTTATTGTACCTTCAGGCCAATATAACTAAACATCACCCAAACTCTGACTGCAAAAAGCTGTAGCGATGATTTGTTTTGTCTAAATTAGGAATACAATTTTACATGCTAATGTTGTATCAAAATAGTCTTGATAAGAAGAATTAAAACCGTGATCACTCTGTTCATGCTTTGAATTTCCCCCAGAATACCTAGCTTAAGTTAGTAATCCTTGGATTCTTGCTTTTATTAAATCAAGCAACTAAGTGGTATCAGTTCAGTTAAATTATTAAACACTCCCTGTAATTACCATGTTATAGTACTTGAGCCAGGGGATCTCTCTTTTTTGAGCATTAAAAAGGGCAAAATTCTTCTAACTTGGAACGTGAAAGAGGTCTGCAATGGTGGAATTCGAATTCTACATCTTAAGAGGATATTGTAAATATCCTGGCAAACATCATCTTGGTCAAAACAGGGAACTTATTTATATAAATATCTAAGCTAATATATAAAGTCAGAACACTTTTTTGATCTCTCTCTCTCTCTCTCTCTCTCTTCTCTTTTTTTTTTTCACGGTTGAACTTTTCCCCCTCTACCTATGATCCTAACTTACTGTAATTAATTTCCAAGAATTTTTTTTTGGGGGGGGGGGGATTCGCAGGGAGAGGAGGGAAAAGGAAGAAGAAATTTAAGAAGTATGATTGTCACACATGTAGTCAGAACTTTTCCATATATATATATATATATATATATGAATATATACTGCTATTAAGATCAACAAATTGATTATGGTATTCCAATAATTCTACTGTCTTAAGCTACTTCACTTAGTGTTGCATACGTATATAGAAGCCAGTAATAGCAATTAAATTTGTCAAACAATCTACCATATGCATTCGCTTCTTTGAGTTAGTTAATAATTTCATTATCTTTTGCAGATGCAATGCAGAAACTAAAGCTTGCAGGTGTGGCTCTCTATTCCCCTTTTATCTGATACATATATACCAATATGTAAGAAAATAAGGTGCTTACACTTGAATTTTTTTTTTTTTTTTAACGTGCAGGGATATTCTTAGGTTGCTTTTTTCTTCTGCTAGCAGTCATTGCATTTTTCTATGTCTACATGTCAAATAAAGTAGAAAAAGAAAATCAAGCAAAAATTGAGAAATTCTTGGAGGATTACAGAGCTTTGAGACCCGCAAGATATTCTTATGCTGATATTAAACAGATCACAAATCAATTTAGGGAGAAACTCGGGGAAGGAGGTTATGGAACAGTGTACAAAGGAATTCTTTCACATGAAATCTTTGTTGCTGTTAAAGTCCTCAACAATTCCAAGGAAAATGGGGAAGACTTCATCAATGAAGTGGGAACAATAGGGAAAATCCACCATGTCAATGTTGTCCGCTTAGTTGGCTTTTGTGCTGATGGGTTCATACGAGCTCTTGTGTACGAGTTTCTACCAAATGATTCACTAGAAAAGCATATCTTTTCTGACAATTCCAAAAACCATCATCTTGGTTGGGAGAAGCTTCAACATATTGCTTTAGGGATAGCTAAAGGGATTGAATATCTTCACCAGGGGTGTGATCAACGAATCCTCCATTTTGACATTAAACCTCATAACATCTTATTAGATCACAATTTTAACCCAAAGATCTCTGACTTTGGCCTAGCCAAGTTGTATTCCAAGGAACAAAGTGCTGTTTCTATGACTGCTGCTAGGGGAACCATGGGTTATATTGCACCTGAAGTGTTATCTAGGAATTTCGGAAAAGTATCCTACAAATCAGATGTTTATAGTTATGGAATGTTGCTTCTTGAAATGGTTGGAGGGAGAAAGAATAACGATGTTAAAGTTGAAAACATTAGTCAAACGTATTTTCCAGAATGGATATACAATCGTTTGGAATAAGGAGAAGAGCTAAAAATACGAATTGAGGAAGATGGAGATGATAAAATAGTGAAAAAGCTCACAATTGTGGGGCTTTGGTGTATTCAATGGAATCCAGCTGATCGACCATCCATGAAAGTTGTGAATCAAATGCTAGAAGGTGACACTAATAATTTAATTGTTCCTCCTAACCCTTTCTCTACTACAAATGCATCTGGGACTGGAAGACATATTCAACAAGAATTGGTAGTTATCCCAGAATTAGAGTAAAAATGTTGTTGGTAAATCTCATCACCATGGAATATTTCAATTTATACTCTTGTCATACTTTGTTATATTACTTGAAAGTCATGATTAGCAGTTAGCTTCTTAGGTAGTCTACAATGGCTGCTTATAACTTGGATTCAATGGAAATATATTCTTTGGCAGGAGAAAATGATGTTATATACTTGCCCATCAGATTCAATGGGATGGCTCTGTCATAATAAATAGATGGGACAAAAGAAATTTTTTAAAAATGCATTAGCAAAGTTATTTTGCTAAGGTAATGTAGAGTTTATTCATTATTAACAATGGATCTGTAAATTAAGAGAAAATATTCCAACCATTCAACAGAAAGAGAAAGGGGTGCAAATGTTGGAAGGAGCTAATGGAGGCGCTCTTTTAACTGTTCTCCCAATCCATTTGCCTCCCAAATATCTCAACAAGGGAAATATTGGGTGGAAGACCATTTAACATGGTCAGAAACTACTTTTGAATCTAAATGAGAGACTGCATTCATAGTTTAATTATGGCACACTATCTGTGTTAATTTTTTTTTTTTTTACAACTGGATTTCAAAAAATAACATTTTTCCATAATTATTATATCATGCTTTGGAATTTACTTGTGGGAAAAATCTTTACACTTAAACATTTTACCAAAATTAAACTGATAAACATATAGTTTTATTTTGTGTTAGAATTTTTAAAACATTTATGCTCCATCAAATACCAGCTCTAATTAAAATGCATATACTCATATGAGCCTGCATTTATATTCATTTCAGGCCTCAAGGACTTTGGCATTTATTCGATAACGAACACTACGAGTTCACATTTGAAATATTAACTCAAATTCAACGCAAAACACGAGAATCTACGAAGCTCTTCTCCTAACATAAGTTCCTTAAGTTTATATTCATGAATTTTAAATGAAAGGTTTCGATTATATTTATCTGAAGAGAATTTATCAAATATGGTTTTATTCGTTTTCATATGAATTTCATCATGAATTTAAAACATTTAAAAAATAATGCATAATGATGAATTTAAAATCATCACAAAAAATGGTTATTCGAAGTAATAATGATTCCCATTATTTTAGTTGTAATTATTTTAATTCTTTCATCTATTTTTAAACAAATTATATATTTGTCTAATAGATTTTAATACAACTTAATCTCTAATTAATCGATTTGAATATGCAGTCAGAGACTAATATAGTCAATGTCAAGTGTAATAATCAAGTAATCTATATATATATATATATATATACATATGTTCAGCTATAATTAAATATAAATAGTTATTTTAGAACCTTAGTTGTTGAGGTTTTTTAACTCCTAATTTTTATGTGATTTGTTTTGTTAGATTTTCTTATAAAGATTAGTGTCACACATTAGATGATTTGTTAATGCAATATCTCCTTTTGATTGCCAAAAACAAAAATATGTAGGTCAATCTAGTAATTCATTAATGATAACTCAGCCCCTTTTGTAATTTTTTATTATTTTTATATAATTTTAAAAAATAACAATAGATTAATAATAAATTATTATTATATTTAATAAAATTAATATAATTTAATAAAATAAACCATTTTAATAATAATTATTATTTTAATAGTAGTTTTACTTTTTATAAAATAATATTTTAATCTAATAATTTTCTATTTTCATTTTTAAAAAATTAAATTTTCTAATAAGTAATTATTATTAATTTTAATTTTACTAAAACAAGTTACTTTAATACGTAATTATTATTTATTAATAAAAAATTTTAATTTAATAAAATAAATCATTTTAATCATAAATTATTATTTTAACTTTAATAAAATAAATTATTATAACTTTAATAAAATAAAAACAAGAGCGAGGGGGAGAGAGAGAGTAATGAATTGATTTTGGGGGAAAAAGAAAAAAGACGAGTCAAGGGCATAATTGTCTTTTCACTAAAATTTTAACAAAGTTAGTAGCCAAAATAATGGAGGAGATCGGGGGTTACCAACTTTTCAAAATAAAAGAAATATTTGTAAATTTTAAATGTTGAGGGGTCCATATATAATTACCTAAATATTTATGAAATCTATGTGCAATTTACACATGAAATTATATACTCTTGATTTAGACCAAAAATTTGACAATGGAACTTTATAGCAATAACTACAAGGGAGCGAAGGATTGCATTGTAGAGTGGAAATAATTAAGTTCGACAAGGTAAAATGTAACTATTCTATTTCTAAAGGAAAAAAATACACAAGCTTTACAGGAGAAGGGGGTGGGGTGTAGAGGGAAGAGGAAACAGATGCTAATTTATCAAAGTCGAGTGCTAATTTCTCTATTCATCTAGTCAAAGACATATGATAATTTATCTAGAATTAGAAACTCTTCGAGGAAATAACTTGTTTAATTCTCTTGTTGATAGGATGAGAAGAGCGACACCGAGACATAAAGAATTATTTAAACACATTATCAGAATGTTTTGTTTACAATCAAATAAGCCGAAATAGTAGCTGAAATGAAAATCTAAGCAAAGAAAGCATAATAATACTAATAAAAGATCAAGCAAACCAAATATTTTTTGAAAAAAAAACTACTCTGATTGCCTACCCCAATGAGTGCACGATTGATCCTACAATGTCTTAAGTTAAGACTATCCATTATGGGATTAAAAGTTGGGAAATGCAATCGGGACATAAAAATATACTAAAATAAGATTGATGTAATATTGATAGAGTTATAATTAAAATAAATTTTCATGAGTTCATTGTTTTAAAGTGATAGCCTTCTACCTCTTCTGGTAATTTTTTTCTAGTTGTGTTACTCTTAAAAGCCTGCATTTTCCCCTAATTGTGTTACTCTTTAAAGCCTGCTATCTTCATGGGTAGTTAAGATACTTGATGCCAAAAGCAAAAACAGAGAAGGATGATGACCTAGTTAGTGTATAATTTGTCCTACTGTATTATGAGATTAAAAGTTGAGAAATGCAATCAGATGATAAAAATATACTTAAATTAGATTGATGTTGTGCCAGGTAGCAAGAAAGGTCGGCCGATCGCTCGAGGGGCTCATCGGGGCCAACAGTCGTGAAAACACGGGTCATGGGTACCCGCTCGAGCTCCTACTTTACTTTTAAAGGACATATATTTGAGTCAGGAGAGGTGCACCCAAGCAAAATTTCCTGCTGAGGATGACAAATATACAATACCTTTGATGTGTTAGGTGTAAGGAGGGTTAGCCGGTTGTTTTAGGGACTTCTGGGGACAGCGGTCACGAGAACTCCCACACAGATGTAATAGTGATGGAGTAATAATTAAAATAAATTTCTATGGGTTTATTGTTTTAAAGTGTAGCCCACTGCGTCTAGAAATTTTTTTTTTTTTTTTTTATGGATTATTCCTTTCATAGAGGTATGCCAAGTTGAATATTCATTGAATTTTACCCTTTTTGACTTAAGGAAGATTCTTACTAGAATTTGCTTTACATTTACTCTTTATGAAAGGATCTTCCAAGAGTGTGTTGCCCAATTCTCATCTTGTTGAAGAGAGTATACCTTGTGAGGATTCAAATCAAGACTTGAGAGAACTTGTGTGCATAATTGAGTTAGATTTATGTTCTAATGAAGGATTATGAACATGAGGAATTGATTTCATAATTCAAGACCATACAATGAATAGGGTGTTGCATTTATGGATTATTCATGTTAACTTTTGATTGTTGTGAGGAGTTGAACTTGGAAATTCAAAAGAATTTACATTAATAGATTATGTGTAACTTTAAATTAAGGTTGAGTATTGGAAAGTGACTTTTTGTTGAGTTAATTTGCTAAGGTCTAGCAAATCTCAAGTTGAGGGTGTGATTGTACTATGAAAAGTACAATCATAAACTTTAAATTGTGGGTTGTTAGGTGAATATATAATTTAAAAAGATGAAAGAGTAAGTTTTAATGCATGAATAAGGATCCCTTGTGAATTGCTAATGTTTGGGAAGAAAATGGCAAAAATTGGACCAAAATAGATGAAATCAGGAAAGTAGTTCGAACATTTGTTTGAACCACCGCTTATTTGAACATGGTTCTAACCATAGAAGGTAAAAAAGACGAAAGAATAGCAGAATTGCTAAGTGTGAAGAAAAGTGGTTTGAACTTTTGTTCGAACCATGGTTAAAACAAAAAAAGCAAGTGCCAAGAAAAGAAGTAAAAAATGACTAAGGAAAAGTTGTTCAAACTATATTTGGTTCGAATCCTTGTTCGATCAACAAAATGGCAACATCATCAGGAGGCAGGAAAAATTCTAAGTATGGAAGTTGAGTTTGAACACTGGTTCGAACAGGCTCTTATTCTAACATAGGTTTGATCAACAGAAACTAAAACAAAGTTCAAGTGAAGAAAAAAAGCTAAATATGGGAAGATGGTTCGAACCATGACTCGTTCGGACCTTCGTCTGATCAATAGAAGGCATGCAAGGTCTAACTAGAGCAAAAATGACTAAGTTTTAGAAACTGGTTCAAACCTTTATTTGAACCAACCTATAATTTGAAAATTCTGTAATTCAGCTTGTGGTGAAAGGTCAAATGAATACTTTTCGATTGTATTATATTTAGACAAGAGTAAAGTCGTTTGGGAGAGTTTTTTCCATCACGTGCACTTCTGTTTTTCAAATTTCCATTGTAGAGAAAGAATTTAGAGAGAGAAAGTAGATCAAGTTACATTTCTATTGATTTTTTGCATCTAAATTTCAGAATATGAATATATTTTCTCCATTTTCAAGTATTCTCAATTCAATTATGTGTGAGTAGATCTATTTTCTTAGATTCTAAGCAAGTTGTATAGTTGATTTACATGTATTTCAAGGTAATGAGCTTAATGTTCTATTTTGCATCAGTTTATGGTTCAATTTATATTTGATTTGAATTTCTTCTTGATTGTGAGTTGAGATTTCAATTGAATTTTGGATTTGTATAGTTTATGGCTTTTATTTATAAATTCTACTTAGAGTTATCATGCATCTTTATTGAATTTGTATGGTGATTGCTAATTATAAATTTCATATGAAGGATCTATAGATTATGCATATAATGTGTTCAATTTGAAATCTTAACCAAAATTTATTCAAATCAGATTTAAATTGTTCCAATTTGGGTTTACATATAAATATCCTCCCATCTACCTTTTTAAAGCATAGATTAAGTAATTAAAATCATTGGAATTATATGTAAGTCACTATAAATTTGTTTTCAATCCAAGACTTTCTTTAAGTTGTTAAACAAAAATTTTCAAACAAACCACTATTCTCAAATTAAATCAACCTCTATCATTCATTGTGAGGTCAAGTTTCGTTTACAACTTTTCCAGAATTGTTTTATTCATTAATTTTTACTTAAGTTTCTTTGTGAACACGATCTAGTACTTACCAGTTATTGTGCTTCAATAGATACTCTTCACTTGGGATTGAGCCAATATTGATATACATTGGAATCGAGCAAGTAAAAGCTGGGATATGCAATCGGATCATAAAAATATACTGAAATTAGATTGATGTAATAGCAATAGAGTTATAATTTAAAATATATTTCAGGGTTTATTATTTTAAAGTGATAACAGACTACTAGTTCTGACAAAAGTTTTTCAAATTGTGTTACTTTTAAAGCCAGCTATCTTCTTTGGTAGTTGACATACTTGATGCCAAAAGCAAAGACGAAGAAGAAGACGATGACCCAACCAACATGGGCCACGGCAACCCATGGCAAGAAATCATGGTCATAACCCAAATAACCTTTAAGATATAACTTCACCGGCACATCACCGTGTTCAGGCACTGCAAGTGTCGAGTTTTTGTCGCCTACTTGAGATGTCACAAGTCCATAGAGTGTCCATGAGACAGGAGAAGCCCAGTAGTACCACCTCCACCAGACAGGGATTTGCTGCAAACGATAGGAGGGATGTCAATTTATAAGCAAAAGACATTTTTTGTGTGAGAACGCGCGCCCGTGCGCGTGTTTTGGAAAGCCCAAAGGGAGAACAGAAGTTGAGCAAAATTGAAATTAAATTGTTTGATCCAATTAATGCCGTAGCAACACTGGTGTAATAAAAAACAGGTAATAAAAATTGACATACCGGTCTGGGAATAAGGAAACCGGAGAATAAGTTCCATAGCATGAGGAAGAAGTACATCGCAATGGCAGCAATTTGGTGGCCGGGAGTCAGCGCAACCACCATCATGCCATACAATGTGAAGTAGATGAAACACATCAGTATGTAGTAGTAGAACCAAAATACTTTTCCAACTTGCCACTCAAACCCGATCATTGGGTACAAGAGACAACTGTACAACAGTGCTTGAATTATAACATAGACTGTCTCTATGGCCACCTGCACAATTTGACAGGATATGTCTTTAGTTGAAAGATAGATTTACCAGGAAAAATTTTCAATTTATTTGTTTTGAAATATAATGTTTGCAGGAAAGATTTTCTAGAAGGGCACTACTCAAGGCTAGATGTTTTGCTTTACCTGAGAAAATGCATAAGCAAATTCTGAGTACGTCCCAGCTGCTCTTTCACGGTAAAAAACTGTTCTCTCAATGTCAACGACAGGTAGCACCGCAACAGTATTAGTGGCTCCAAGGAATTGAACAGCAAGATACATGGCTCCCGAAAGATTCATCAGGTCTTGAAGTTTGCTCCTGTCAATAAAAATCTCATTCTAAGACCATATACATAATTACCCACTTTACATCAAATTGCGAAACTAAAACACTAGTAAGTCACACAAGTCACAAAAAGAAGAACGTTTTCACTATTTTTTGACACAAAACACCCAGTACTCAGTTGAAAAGGTAAATGTTGCTATTTTAGCTTCTTGATTGCAACTGGAACAATAATTATCCAGAACGCAAGTATTCACACATTTTTTTATTTTTTTGGAAAGGAAAATTTCGCAGCAGTAAAATTAGTATATATGAAAAATAAAGAAATTAAAGACTTACATCTGTTGTCCTTTGTTCCAGAAAATCAAACCGAATATAACTCCAATTACAATTGTCAGGAACAACCGAACGCCATTGTACCGGGCATTCCTCCAGTAAGACCAGTGTTGTTTCCATAAACAAGCTTTGCACTGAGTAATGAATGGTTGGGAGTACTTGGTGGGGAAGCAAAGGTCCTTGGAACCTGGCAGAGGAGTAGTGAGTTCTTCAATGAGCACTTGATTTCTCCTGAAAGAGTGTCGAGAGAAAAAATAAGAACAATAGTAGCAAATATATCAGACAAAGCAACAAAAGGAAGTGTGCATTAAAATTCTAAGATTGTAACTTGCTTACTGATAAAGAGATGAGTTGGCATAAATCTGAGAAAAATCCACATCCAGTTGATCCTCAACTGAAGGAGCACTAATCTCCAAAACCCACGTTGCAGGATTGTAACCATCCCTGATCTTGGGGACCCCGGGGACAGCCTGTGGCAGGTTGCAGACATTAATCCGTAAACACCTTAAATTTCCGAGTTTAGACCTCTGTGCTCTTTGTGTGTATATATATATTATTTTTTTTTTGGGGAGGGGGTGGGGTTATACAAGCTTGGACTTCGGAAGAGGGGACAGTAGAAACAAGTAGGAATTCACTTCGTTAGTGTTACCATTAAAATAAAATAAGTAATGAACAATCGGAAAATATTTACTCACTTCAAAATATTCTATAAGCTTGTGAGAGTGGCGACCAAGAGGTCCTGCATAGATGACTTGGCCTCCTCTCTTCATCAATAGTAACTGCCAAAGCACAATATTCAAAGGCACTCACGTGCAATAATCAGAACAAAAAACGAGGAAATGAGCAAACTTCAAAAACAAAATTGAAGGTATATAGTCACACCTCATCAAAAGATTCAAAAATGTCTATGCTTGGTTGATGAATTGTGCACACTACAGTTCTCCCTGTGTCCACTGTATTTCTCACAGTTCGCATGACAATTGCAGCAGCTCTAGCATCAAGGCCAGATGTTGGTTCATCCATGAATATAATGGATGGGTTAGCAACCAATTCTACAGCTATTGTTAGCCTCTTTCTTTGTTCTGTTGAAAGGCCATCAATTCCTAGAAGGCCAACTAAAGAATTCCTCATTGGCTTAAGCTCAACTAACTCCATCACTTCATCAACAAACATCTACGGTAATAATAATAATTAAAAAAAAGGGTCAAATTAAATCATTACACGAATCAAAATTTAAACTTTCGGAGATTCTAGGGGCGTTTACCAAGTGGCATACCTTCCGTGTTTCTATCTTCACATCCGAAGATAAACGGAGCCAAGCTGAATACATGACAGATTCATAAACAGTGACATATGGTGAGTGAATGTCATTCTGTTCACAATAACCGCTTATCCGAGCAAATGTTGCTTGGTCTTTTGGGTAACCTGAAATGCTAATACTTCCTTCAGTATATCCGCTAGTTTTCCTTCCAGCTAGCACATCCATCAATGTGGTTTTTCCAGCACCACTGACACCCACAAGTGCTGTCAATATCCCTGGTCTGAAAGCACCACTAACATCTTGTAGCAATTGAAGACGAACCCCCTTAACTCCCTGAATTTTCATTTCCTAGTGCAAAAATTAAAAAAAAAAAATGGCAATTCACTCAAGTACGCAAAATAGATAGAAGTTATCATCAAAATATATGTGTTACGAAAACCTAAGTAAAATCTAACATATGGATTTGTTAAACTTTGAAAGAAATGAGGTCATTCACCATATATTATGTTGCTTAATTTGGAAGAAATGGTGTTTTACTACTCTAGATATTATGTTTCTCAAATCAAAAAACAGAAAAACAAAAACAAAAAAATGTCAACATAAGTACAAGACATCAAACTGTTTAGAATGACTTACAACAGGCATATCTACATAGTAGTTGATGTGGTTGAATGCAAGTGAAAGAGGTTGGAAGGGCAAAACCATTCCTTTTCTGGGGGCATGATTGTCAACAACACTTGTAGAGTCAGTGCCCTGTGAAACATTTCTCTCTGCCATATCAATATCTGTATTTGTTCACAAGATTTCAGAATTCAATCTGTTAGAACATTTTTTAAACACAATATCACTCGATTCAACAAAGCCTTAAACCAAACTAGTTGGGGTCGGCTACATGAAACCTCTTCGTCCATTTATTTCTATCATGAGTTATGTTTTCCAGTTTTTTAAACACAGTAGGAATCAATTAATATCATAAGCTATCCTTAATTTCTTTATGTGCTTGTTCTAATGGTTTAAAAGTTCTATTACTCGATTCAGATACAGACCAACCTTATTAACACTCTCTTTTATTTAAACACCCCTAACCCCATCCTAGGGGGAGAGAATCCCTCAAACCCAAAAAAAAATAAATAAATAAATTTCTTTGATACTTAAAACTCACACTAAAATATATCAAAAAGTGGCTTTATTTTCAAACAACATGGATCTTATTAAAATAACATTCTTTCAAAAACATCTTTCCTCCCTTTAAACTTCTTCGAGGATACCTGATATCCCCAACTGGAAAAGAAAGGTCATAAAGGAGATGAAGACAAACTCTTTCGATAATATAAAAAATTGGACTCAACTTTTCCAAAATTATACAAGTAGTAACATAAGTCGGGGCTTGTTAAACTTAATTGGCAGTATGAGGAATGGCAAAAGAGGTAGCCAAGTTATGATCAAAAGAGGCCAAGGTAAAGGATCAACCTCCATGTGCCATTTTTCTGAAGGATTCCTTATTCTCCTTTTCATTGTCTTCATCCAAGGCTATAGCTTTTGAATCACCCAGCGCTGAAATAGAGCATCCAGAAGCAGTGTTTAATCCTGAAGATCTACTTCCAACTAAGAAATTCTCTTGCTCAAAGCAAAAACTGAACTCAATAGCCAAATGAAATAACTTACGATTCAAGAAAGTCAACGCTGCAATAAATAAAGTGTTGTAAAGAAGAGAAAATCCAAATAGTGCTCCAATGCAAACCCAAAACATATAGCCATCCGTAAAAAAGCCTCTTGCTTTGAGAAGAACTTTCCCGACAGTAGAAGCGTCAATTCGAGGGTCTGCGATGGGCTGCATTAAGGAAAATGTTAAAAATTTTGATGAGTGAAATCCAACAAGAGATCAGCAGTAGGGATGTCAAATATACCCGTACCCAGTGGATACCTGCTTCACCCGTCCCGTTTAGAGAGGGTATGGGGATGTTAATAGCGGAGACGGGGACGGGTATGGAGATTTAAAATGTTACCCGCACGGGTATGGGGACGGGGACGGGGACGGTAGTCTCCACCCCACCTCGTACCTGTTTAAATATTTTTTTGTTAATTTTGTTAGTGTGGTGACTCTTTTAGAAGTCCCACATCGGTTTCTCACAAAGAAGTGAAGGTCTTGTGAGGTAATAAATAAAGACCACTTCATCTTTGGTTAAATGCATCAGTCAAAGTCAAATATTATATATATATTTTTAATTTTTATTTAATATATATATGTAATATATTTTTTATTTAATATATATAATATTTATAATAATTTTAAATATTTATTTTATACATATAATATATAATTTGTAATAATTAATATCCTTCGCGGGTAAACGGGGACGGGGATGGGGAATTCATTACTTTGTGGAGACGGGTATGGGGAAAATTTTTTTCCCCGAAACGGGAATGGGGACGGGGACGGGGACGGGTAAGGGTATTACTAAACGGGGACGGGGACGGGAAAGGCCATACCCGCCCCATACCCGCCCCGTTGACATCCCTAATCAGCAGAAGCAGACAACAATGGGTGCGTTTGGAGTCATATAAAATTGTATAAGATTATAAAAGTTAGTGTCTCGTGTTTTGTGCAGTGAATAAAGAATTTAAATTTTGTAGTCTCATAATTCGTATTTATAGAAATTTGTAGAGTTTTGTACTTTTTTGTATAACTCCAAATGCTGCCAATATTGATACTAAAATGAAAAGTTAAAATAACAAACAAAATATAAAAGAGAACTTACAGCACTCCATCTATTGTCAAGAAATTCATTCATGACTATTGCAGTTTGTCCATACATCACTGGAGAAATATAATAGCCCCATATCATAAATGGCTCAATGTCATCTGTAGGCACAAAAAGAAATGAATGGCTGAAATATTTTGGTCATCTAATAAAGTAACAATCACATGAAATAATCCGCAACTTTTTGGCCGAAGGTCAAGAAATATTCAGCAATGTGGAGTATTAGATTGGAAATTAATTAAAAGCTCAGTCTAATTATGAGAGGCTCAAGAATGAAAATTGAGACCAACAGCTTACTTTTAGCAACGACATATCCTCCAAGCACAAGAGCCATTAGCAAAGTGAAGGAGCCTAAACCGCTAGCAACCACCTCTGTTCTTCCCACAGCAGCAATAAAGCGAAAGAGAGAGAGAGCCATTTGATGTATACCGAAGAATGCAAAGAACTGTCGGAAAAACCTGAATCAGATGGGTGAAATTTGTGAGTTAAATAAATTTTACTTGCAAGAAATTATCCGCTCCCAGTGATCAATGAGTGCAGAGTGGCAAGTATAAATTTCTGTACAGAATTTAAGTTGGGGAACAATAGCATGGGCATGAAAATTCTTACTAGAGGCCAAGAACATGCTAACCACTCTTACCTGCTGGCAGATGGAGCAAACCCAATTGTGTAATATGTAAGAACGATCCATATCCCTGATTCCAAGACAGAGATGGGTATCTTGAGAACCCAAATTGGCAAGCCAAAAGCCCACGGAGGATAAAATAAGAGATCCCTTTGTTTATAGAAGACAGGAAGCCTGAAACCAGTCATTGCAAGCTCAGCCATCCCATTAAACATTACATTTAAGAGACTGAAGAAAAGGGCTCCATAAAATTTTCCTCCATCTTGCAATTTTCCAACTGGCATTGTTGTCTTCAAGAACACAGTCAGGGTTATCAGCGACATGATTGTTAGCTGGACAGTTTTGAAAACATATACAAAACTGTTACGCTTCATTAGAAGCCACTCTCTTTCAAAGCAGGCCTTAAACAGCTCCCATTTGGAGATGCCATACTTCTCTGTCACCAATGCAGCTGGGTGGCTTTTTGATTTATCATAAGGAACACTGAGATCTGTTGCAAGTTGTTGGCCAATATGGAATGAGTTGAAGGCCTCTGCAAATTCAGGAACTGAGATATATCTGTAAGGTTGGTTTCTCCTGAACCAATATTGTTCTTGATCCTTCTTAGAAGTCACTTCTTGGAGAAAATCTGCAATGCCTTTCCTTTCTGGGCATTTGAAACCCATGTAATCAAAGAACTCAGAAATATTCTCACGTGGACCTTGATAGACAATTTGACCTTCTGAAAGTAATATAATATCATCGAATAGATCAAATATCTCAGGGGCTGGCTGCAGAAGAGAGGTTATCATTGTCACATCCATTATATGAACCATTTGCCTCATGCACTTGACAATCTGAAAAGCTGTGGAACTGTCCAGACCTGTTGATATCTCATCCATAAAAAGAGCTTTTGCTGGACCAACCAACATCTCTCCTGAACTCAGTTAAAACAAAAATGGCATTGACAAGATAAATTAGTACAAAATCAAAGTAACATGCAATTATAAATATGGAAAGACAAACAATCATAAGGTGGCAAGCAATAAATAATTCCCAAGAGGATTTCTAAATAGACCAGCAAGTTGTCAATCACTTTCATATACTATCTATTTGAAAAGCTCGAAAGAGATAATGGGTGTAAGGATGAACACACTAGCATCTAAAGAAAAAGAATAATATAGACATGCTTGAACCAATAATAGAAATTATATGAATGTCAGCATAGTGAAAACAACACCGGCGACTACCATAGTATTTGTTACCAATACAATTACGAAATGAGGAAATAAGTTATATGGCTGGACATTGAACTAAAATATAACCATTAGAAACAATGAGATCAAATTCAATAGAAGTTTCATTGTTAAAAAACCTTTTATATTATGAGATAGATCATTGTTCAAGACATTGCCACTGGTGACTGCAATAAAATAAGTGTCATGTGATATCTATGAATGCAATGATTCTAACTTTTTTTCTTTTGGATAAACCAGGAATGGAAGTAATCTATGTCTGAGCGAGTTCAAATTGATTAAAAACCATATAGAATAAATAAATAAATAAAAAGATAAAGACAAACTTGAAGCATAATTGTTAGAGATCTTTAACAGAAGGATAAGATCCTTTTACATTTGACCGAAATGTTTTAAAAGAAAAAAAGTCATAATAAACTAGACAATCATAAACCATGATGAATGATAAAATTTTCGATTTTCAATATCTTCAGGGCATACCAGTGGTTACTCGCTTCTTTTGTCCACCAGAAATACCTCTTCTCATCTGATCACCAACCAAGATATCCGCACAAATATCCAATCCGAGTATCTGTAATGAGTTTTTAATTGTAAGTTTTTGTTTTTCTTTTCTAAGAGAACTCCTAAAATAGAAAAATAAATATAACAGCTTGAAACTAATCAACCAACCTTGAGAACATAATCTGTAACCAAATTGGTTTTTTGTCCTAACATTGCTGTAGCCTTCATAAATGCATCAACCTCAGGATCTGGTTTAATCCCTGCTTCTTTCTCTCGTTTCAATAGCTCCACTAGCATTTCATACCTTGTGCCAACCCCCAAGCAGCGACCCGAAAAATCCAATGTCTCTCTCACTGTCATCTCTCCATAATGAAGATTGTGTTGACTAATGTAAGCACAGGTCCTCTGAGGAACAAATTCACTCAACTCATGACCACAATAGGTGATTTTTCCAGACACCTATTTAAAAAACTCCCAAGTCAACAATAGATAGAAAAGAATAGAATAGATAAATCCATCTACAGCCTAACACACTAATTGTTAAAACAAGTTTTTCAATGGAGAATAAGAGACGCACCCTTAGATCCTGATGAAGCTTGCCTGCAAGTGCTAGCAACAATGTTGTTTTTCCAACCCCAGGTGGACCCAAAAGCAATGTCATCCTGCCAATCTTGAAATCAGTAACAAAAAAATAAAACTATGATATATTAACATAATCTACTTAAAGAGAACAACTAATCAAGATATTCAATATAACACGAGACCATGCATAACAAAATGGCTTTAGCAATAGGAGCACGATAAATCAAAGGTAAATTAAATTTGCATTACTTATCAAAGTGAATTTGCAAAGGCAATTTCCACTATATGCTACGAGAATT
Source organism: Vitellaria paradoxa (assembly GCA_019916065.1). Taxonomy (NCBI): domain Eukaryota; kingdom Viridiplantae; phylum Streptophyta; class Magnoliopsida; order Ericales; family Sapotaceae; genus Vitellaria; species Vitellaria paradoxa. Next base: position 8,427,290 of record CM034234.1, read on the forward strand.
ATCAGAATCCATGCCATCCTTATTTTATGACAGCAAATACTGTTCGGAAAAACTTTTTTCATTTATTTATTTATAAATTTTGCTAAAGCCATATTGCTTCTCTCTTGGACATGAACAAGAGAACGAGAGTTTTACAACTTCACAATATTACCTTGACGGTGTCACTATGCCGCTAATATCTTTAAGTATCTGAATTTTTCTCTTCTTGGAAGGGGCAAGCCGAATTAGTCCGAGAACACTCTAAAAATAACACGGAGAATTAGTCCAAGTAATATAGATACGATTCATTTTCTTCTTATTTACTTGCATAATAGTTGTCTTGCACATGAAAGGCAAAAATAAACAAATAGTTCATTTTCTCCACATTTATTTCTCAATCATAACGTATATATGTAAATTTTATAGATTCCATTTCAATTGACTTTTATTCAGAAAGAAAAAATAATAATTGTTGGGGTCCAAAAAAATAAAGGCATGCACAACACAAATCAATTTACATGACTTAGCCAAACTGCCTCCAACCACAGCTATCTATCTTCCACTATATTAAGATAATGAGAATATGAATACAAACTCCATAAACATGGGAACACACACTTTCTTTTTCTCTAATTTAACAGAGAATACAAAACTCTCTGTCTTATAAAGGAACTCACATTTTGTTTCTCTCAGAACACTCACGGGTCATGGTTCACCACACCACACACACCGCTCTCTCCCCCTCACCCTCTATTTATACATAAACAATGAAATGGAAAACTAAAATAAGAGGAAAAGAGAGCACCTTTTGGTGTCTCTCAATGAACAACGTCCACACGGTGGGTGGAATATTGGTCAAAACCAACAATCACCCCCTCCACCTAATGTGAGTGGGCAAGTTGCGTCTGCTACGACTTTCGCCCCTCCTTGATTTGTGTCCCACAGCAAATCCTTTTGGAGCTAACTTCTGCGATCTCTGCCAAGAATGTCTCCCACTGCCACTGGCTACACCTCTAACAATACTCAGCTGTGGATACTGCACCCCCTTGTTCGAGGTGCCTGCACTCTCTTATCTAAGTGCCTTCATCAGCTATGCTTCATACTCTAACCGCACTCCAAGTATCAAAGTGCCTTCAGTTATGTACATCATAATTGGAATCCAATTTCCTACAATGATTTCATCATCGTTAAGTACATCCATATCATCGGAGATGCTATTATCCCCTACTTAGGTGCTATGCAAACCTCACTTGCTTTACCTTCTTGTTATTGTTTGACAATCTTGCACTTCGTGGAATTTTCACAACATCGGGTATATGCTTCTTCTATCACTAACAATGTGAGAGACTGCGGGGGACCTACCTATGAGGGATTGCGAGGGACCTGCCTGTGAGGGACTCTCCCTACAGGAGAGTGAAACAGGAGGTAAAGCAGAGAAGCAATACCTTCCATCCCACATTGCCTAAGTCGTGGAAGGAAGTGGCATATATGTAATATTCGATATCTATATAGAACAACGCGTTTTAAAGCCATGAGGGCACTGGATTCAGTGGGAACTCCAGGGTTAAGCGTACTCCAGTGAGGGCAGTACCAGAATGGGTGATCTCTTGGAAAACAGCTTATTAAGCCCAAAGCGGACAATATTGTACTATATGGACGCGGGTCATTACAAATGATATCAGAGCCAATACCTAACCAGAAGTGTGGGATCACGCATGAGATCCGTGTGTGTGGGACTTGCCTGTGAGGGACTCCGCCTGCGGAAGAGTGAAACAGGGGGGCCACGCGGGGCCACGTGCCCTGTAAAAGGGGAGGATTGTGAGGGACTGCAAGAGACATGCCTGTGAGGGACTGCGAGGGACCTGTCTGTGAGAGACTCTCCCTACGTGAGAGACTCTCCCCACAGGAGAGTGAAGCAAGAGGTGAAGCAGAGAAGTAATACCTTCCATCCCACATCACCTAAGTCGTGGAAGGAAGTGGCATATATGTAATATTCGATATCCATAGAGAACAACGCGTTTTAAAGCCGTGAGGGTACTAGATTCAATGGGAACTCCCGGGTTAAGCGTGCTCCAGTGGAGGCAGTACCATGATAGGTGACCTCCTGGGAAGCAGCTTACTAAGCCCAAAGCAGACAATATTGTACTATATAGATGTGGGTCGTTACAAATGGTATCAGAGCCAATACTTAGCCAGAAGTGTGGGATCACACGTGGGATCCGCATGTGTGGGACTTGCCTGTGAAGGACTCTGCCCGCGAGAGAGTGAAACAGGGGGGCCATGCGGGGACACGTGCCCTGTAAAGGGGGAGGATTGTGAGGGACTACAAGGGACCTGTCTGTGAGGGACTGCGAGGTACCTGCCTGTAAGAGACTCAGCCTACAGGAGAGTGAAGTAGGAGGTGAAGCAGAGAAGCAATACTTTCCATCCCACATCGCCTGGGTCATGGAAGAAAGTAGCATATATGTAATATTCGATATCCATATAGAACAACGCATTTTAAAGTCGAGAGGGTACAGGATTCAGTGGGAACTCTAGAGTTAAGCGTGCTCCAATGGGGGCAGTACTAGGATGGGTGACCTCCTGGGAAACAGCTTATCAAGCCCAAAAGCGGACAATATTGTACTATGTGGATGCGGGTCGTTACAAACAATGTACACAATCGTCTCGGTTTGGTTACTAAATGGCATCAACACCTCGCCTTCATCATTAGGTGACTGCACTCCTAATCAGAATACCCGCACCCCCTTTTAGGATGCCTTTCATACCTACATCTCCAACCGATACTCTTGCACTCCAATATTGGGATGTCCCACACCCCCCACTGGGTGTGCCATATGACCCATCTCTCCAACATTCCTGAGTGCTGTTTCTGGAGAGGAACTCGTCACTAATCAAGAACCAAAGAGAAGCTTGCTTTGGCTAGCCATTATCACCGTTGTTACTAATCAGCATTCTTTGCTCTGAGTTTTGATACGAACATGTCTAGCAACTGATTACACATTGTCATCCTGTCAGGCCTAATTTCTGCACGCCATTCGACTCTAATCCGTCATTGGTGCTCTTGTACCACTTTAGGTACCATCTGGGTACTCCTACACCTATTCCATGTGCATTCGTGCAACATTGTTTCATTGTTCACAATGTCTCCCTGTACTGTTGGACTCATGTTCAAGCAGCAAGCTCCAACTAGTAACACTCTCCTCCAGCCTATACAGTACCAATTTGCCTTCCCCACAGCTTAACAACATTATTGTTGGAGTCATCATAACACCGCTGCTCCTGGTGATTGGATTTTGCCTTGGGCAACTTCGTATGTGCCCACTTCGATCCGTCAAAATCTTATTTTGGAACTCATATCATCTAAATTGCCCCCACTATCTGCCCATCTCGTCTTCTATTCAGCTTTCTTCGGTCTTTCACCTTCACCACTACAACACAGACACTGTCCATATTCAAAAGGGTCATCATCTGCAAAGTAGAATACTTTCCATCCGAGGTACCTCCATAGTTGCTCATAGCATCCATACATGCTTGCTATACACTCTGCTATCTTTGCTTCCTACATCTACAAGTGAAATCTCCTGAATCTGACCTCGTGGATGGATCTGAAACACTAAAAAATCTTAGGAAGAGTTTTGGCTGAAAAACTAGAATTTTCAAGGGCCAAATTACAATTTTCCATAACTTTGAGGCAAAATTACAATTTCTCAAAAGCTAGGGAAATTGTGGGGGCCAATCTGAAATTTTTAATAATTGTTAGGGTCTAACAATTATTTTTCAAAACCTTGGGGACTAAAATATAGTTACATATAACTTGTGGGGATGGCTTGAAATATTCGAAACCATTTTCTTTTTCCTTTCACATCAGCTTCTGTGGAGCGTTCTAGTTTTGGCAGAAGTTGTGCACAGTGGAATTCCGGCAACGATTACGGCCACGTTCGATCTCCATTTCCGACGCGGTTTGTTCTGTTATGCTCCTCTCGTTGATCTCTATAATTCGGCATGCTCGAAAATAATTTTTGAGCAACTTTATTTCTGGACCAGTTTGCAAAAACTCACCATTTTTGCCCTTCGGCAACGTAAACAACATCGAACCAAACTCTAATGCCACTTGTTGGGGTCCAGAAAAATAAAGTAAAGCACATACAACACAAATCAATTTATATGGTCTGGACAAATTACCTACATCCACGCCTGTCTATCTTCCGTCACATTAAGATAATGGAAATACGAATACAAACTCCACGAAAGGGGAACACACTTTCTTCTTCTTCTCTGATTTAACAGAAGAATACAAAATTCTGTGTCTTATAAAGGAACTCACATTTTGTCTCTCAGAACTCTCACGGATGGTGGTTCACCGCACCACACACACGGCTCCCCTCTCCCTTACAGTCCATTTATACATAAATAATAAAACGAAAAACTAAAATACGAGGGAAAAAGAGTACCTTTCGGGGTCCTCCCAATGAACACCATCCACATCACATCTTGGGTGGAATATTGGTTAAAACCAAAAATAATAGCAATAAAGAAACCAACGACCACAAAATGTCAAACCACAGTCAGTCAACCTTTCTTAATAATGTTGACAAAATCGGAGTCTCTTATCTCTTGCTTAAAAAAAAAAAAAAAATGAAGAAAACTACCCAGTTAAGCAAATTAGACAGAATTTATACAGTATTTAACTTAGTTTTAAACGCTTTTTACCAAAATAAGATGAAAATTGTTGATAGGACAAACGATTTCACTTAAATTAAATTCGTTAATTCAGGGCCCGTTTGACAATATTGTCATTTTTTATTGTTATTTTTCTATTACCGTTTTTTGTTTTTTATTTTCAGTTGCCGTTTATTTGTTTTGAAATGAAAATTAAAACTGCGTTTGGAAATACAAATTTATTTATAATTATTAATTTTTTATTTTAGAAATATTTAATTTTATTAGTTTTAAAAAATTAAGAGAACTTAATAAAATATATTTTATATTAATTTAATTTAATTAATATACAGTAAATTATTTATTAAAATTATTTAATTCAATAAATATAAAATATATTAAATTACATTAAATTATATTATTTATTAAAAATAATTTAATAAAATATATTTCATATTAAATAAATAATTAAATTAGATTGATTATTAAATTAAATTATTTGTTTTTAAATTAATTATTTATTAAAATTATTTAGTAAAATATATTTTATATAAATTAAATTAATTAAATCATAAATTATTTAATTTAATTATGATATTTATTTAAAATAATTTAATAATAATTATTAAATTAAATTAAAAATTAATGTAATTTAATTATTTATTATTAATTATTTTATATAAATCAATTTAATTATTAAATTAAATAAATTAATTATGATATTTATTTCAAATAATTTAGAAATAATTAATTATTAAATTAAATTAATTAATTTAGTTTTATTATTTATTAAAAATAATTTATATTATTTTATATAATTAATTTAATTTATTGAATTTAATTATATTATTTATTAAAATAACTTATTTTAATAAAATATTTGAATAAAATAATTTATTTTTATGTGATATCCTAAAAATAGACAAAATTTTAAAATTGACAAAATATTGGCAACAGAAAAGAAAATTAGAGTGAAAATACATTTTTTCTATTTACGTTTTTCTATTTATGTTTTCTTTTTTTTTTTGAAACAAAAAAACGTAAATAAATTTATCAAACATATTTTTGTTGCGAGTTTACAAAATTTTTAAAACATAAATAAAAAAATAAAAAATCAATAAACAAATTTAAGCCAGCAACTAACAAAATTCATTTATCGATTATGCGAATTTACCTAAATTCGTTCGCTGCACAAATGATCCTAGACTCTACTCACGTATTTATTATTTCTGCTGAATAGTTTTGTTGACGACATTTATTATTTTTAAAAATTATTTTTATTTGGTAAAAATATATAGAGATGAAAGAAGTACAAAATTAAATGGTCCCCTTTATTGGTATTGACACGTAGTACGAATAAATGACACTTGGAAATTTAAATTTTTAAGTTGTCTTATTTTCATGTTTATATTGGTATTATGCAAGAAAAGAATATTTTAAAAGATTAAAATAAATTTTATTTTTATTTATATTTTTAACAATTATATAAAAATAAATTTTAATTTATTTTGTAGCTTAACCAAAATAAAAAAATAATTTATTTTATTCAATTTATTTGTAAACTTTTGTCATTTTTTCTCGTCCTAAAATTTATTTTTCTATTCTTACAATTTTTTTATAATCTTTTATTTTAATATTTGCCACCTTTATATTTTTTATCATTTTATAATATTACATTATTTTTAAAATATATTACTAGATTATAAGAATTAAAAAGATAGTATAGAATCTCATTAAATGAATGACTTGAGAACGATGACAAAAGTTTTTAAACAAAAAGAATAAAAGCAATTAATTTTTTTATTTGATTTAATTATTAAATAAAATAAAATAAAATGTATATTAATGTGATTGTTAAAAGTTAAATATAAATAAAATTTATTTTAGTCTTTGAAAATATTTTTCTATTATTTTGCTAGTCTAAGGGTGTTTATTTAAATTTATAAATATTTTTTTATGAAAGGTAATTATTTCATTTTAAATTTTACATAAGAATGGGTAGCCAAAAAAAAGAGAGTTTTGTGATCTTACTTTATAAAAAAAAAAAAAAAATAGAGTGGAGCATAAGAGATTATTTATAGTAAACATCCTAAATTAAGTTTTAAGTATACAGATGGATTGATCAAAGTTTTTTCTTTTAAAAAATTAGTATAATTTAATTTTTATAATAATAAATATTTTTTAACTTAGAATTAAAAATTTTTATCACGATAAGGTAATTTATTTGTATAAGTGAATTTAAAAAAAATAGATTGTCCACTTATCAATTACTTTTTTAATTTTTATTATTTTTTATCAAATAAAAAACAATTAAAAATAAATAAATGCTATCAACGCCAATCAAGGAGACTATTAAGCTTTATACCTCTTTCATCTTTATATATTTTTACAAGAAAAAATTAAGTTTCAAAAATAATAAATGCTGTCAACAAAACCATTCAGCATAAATAATAAACACGAATCTGGAATCGTTTATGCGGTAAACGAGTTTAACTAAATTCGCATACTCGATAAACGGGTTTTTATCAGTGGATGGCTTAAATTCGTTTACTGAAACAACAAATTTAATTTATATAAAATCGTTTGTTCTATCAACAATTTTGTTCCTGTTATGGTAAAAAGGCTTAAAACTGACCTAATAATACTGTACAAACTGTGTCTAACTTGGCTAGATGGGTAGTTTTCCCGTTAAAAAGAGGTCCTCTTACTGGCGAAAGGTTTTCCAGCCACCCTTGAAGCAATTTCTGGAAAGAAGAAAAATAAAATTGCTACAAACATAGGAAAACCAACCTCAATTGCGTTCAAGGCAGAATTAAACAGAGTGGGAAGGGCTCTTTTCCCAACGTAAACATCTCCCTCGATTGACAAATGCTCATACCGGACTTCAATTTTCGGAATCTCAATTCCTACCCTGTATCCAACAAAAATAAAAACTTCAAACAAAGATTTAAACCAAAATTTACACAATTCATTTGAATTACATACATGCCTCTGCATAAGATACAGAAAGGGGGAGAGAGAGAGAGAGAGAGAGAGAGAGAGAGAGTTCACCTATCAGTTCTGTCCCTGAGTCTACTAAGAAATTTCCCAATATCATCTTCGGCAACCTTGAATATGCTCTCCAGCAACTGCTTCTTATCTCGCATTCCAAGCTTGGTGACGTCGACTTCGTCGCGCACAATTCTTCCATCGTCGAGTACTTTGCTCAGCACTCCCTTCCTCATTCGGTCATATGTTGGAAGCCTCTCGATAGCCGCCCACCGGAGCTCCTCCTCGTCCTCGTACCGCGTGCTCCGACTGAACACGTCCGGCGTAGCCTGCCACACCTCCCTGAAACTGGCCGACGCCCAACTCCTATTGCTTACCGACGCAAAACTCCTCCGGCTGCTCATCGACCCCGCCAGATCATCTCCCGCCAACGCTGCCGCCATTGCGATTTATCCAAAACCTACTCGCTCAACTCTTTCAGAAACAATCACTCCTATCAAGTTGTCAGCGGTCACGTACGGATTGCTCGAATTTCCGCCAGTGATACTGGATTTTCAGAATAATCCGCCGAAATCCTAAAGAGACACCAAATAGTATCACTTTTGGCGCGAATGAGTTTTTTTTTTTATTTTTATCAACTGACTTTGCAATATTTTTTATCAATTTGTTCCTACCCAAAGAAAAACAATTATCTATATATACATCTATCTACTACTTATATTCGTATTCCGTGATGTGTGTAAATAACAAAAAAGATTAGTAAGCATGTACACAGGAGGGAGGTTTTTTAGTCTAAAGCAGAAGTCGGTGCAGTAATGTGTCAAATATCAATGAGTCGTCGCCGCCGCGAGAGAAAGTTTTCCGGCGAGTGTTGTGGTTGCGGCGAGACCTCCAACAAGGCTTCTGTAACAAGACGTGTTAGATGAGATTCGCAGAAAGGGAATTGATTATGGCCATGTTTCAGAGAGAAAGAGAGATGAGCTGAAACGGAGGCGGAGTGGGGTGTTTATAAGTTCGGCAGTCAGTCGACTGGAGTTGCCACCGTAGCGGTGGGACCCTACGGCTTATTCTGGTCAGCGCCACATGTAGCGATCGTTTGGCCCAACAAAAATATACTAAAAATTATCAACTTCCACTAGCTAAATTTCATTACATATAACTTTCACATTTTCTTCCAGCCAAAAGATATGACATTCCTTCGGCTTTTCACTGGTCGCTCTGCCAGGTTTGGGTTGCAACCCTGTCAGTTTTATTTATTTATTTTAAAATTATTGGGTGATTATTATTATTATTTTTTAAAGTTCGCCAGTTGGTGTGAAAAACATTTGCGCTCCTTTACTTTTACTTTTATACCCCTGATGCTGAAGACTAAAGTAATTTTTAAATTAGGTGTAAAAAGATTACTTTGATTATCTTACATTTATATTAAAATATAAGATCCGTTTAGTTTACTATAAAACTCTGAAAATTTTTTAAAAATTCTAAAAATTTTTAAAAATTATTTATTTTTTTATCTCATTACATAAATTATTAACGCACAATTTATCTCACTTTATCTCATTTTATCTCAATTTTTATCACTCCAAACAAGCTCATAAAAAGCGAATCAATTTTGATATTCTCTTAGTTTAACGTCCCGTCATAATTTTGAATGCCATAAATATTATAAATATTCTTTTAACTTTCTTCCTAAATTTCTCCTTTTTAATACCCATCTGTATGATAAAAATAGATAAAAGGGTATTAAAAAATAAAAAAGGGGTATTTAGTTGGCCAAAAATAACTAATCAACTTTAATTTACCAATTTTTTATACTTTTTTTAATCAAATTTTGTCATGTATTATTTTTACATCAAATTTTTTTATTTTTACTATACTTTTAATTAGCCAACCAAACATCCTAAAAAATTTACAAAAACAGAAAATGAATTAGAGAGAAAGAAGAGAGAAGGGAAGAAAAATAAATTCAAAATACATAGTGTGCATTTGCCCCATTGAATAATAGTTATAGGAATAATATATTATTAATTATATTTGGATATTTGCTACACTATTTCATAAAATAATTCAATTTTAACAATATTTTATTATTATTTTTCTTATTTTTAAGATAAAAATAGTAAGATAAAGAAAAAGTTCTAAATTTTTATTTTTTTAAGGAAAATAACAACTTTAAAAAAATTTCTCAAATGTATATAAATTTTAATTATTATAATTTAATATTAGTACATTTAATTACTGATTGTGACCGAAAAATTTTATAATCTATGTTCAATTATTTATATATGGTATTTGTACTAAATTTGTATTTTTTAATATAATAAACATTTTTTCTTATGAATGTAGTGTTTTATTCATTAACTTTCAAATTTAAGAAATAAATTAAATTTAAGAAAACAACTTTTCAAAATTAACAAGAATAAATAAAAAGTATAAATTGAATAAATTGAGAAATACCACTAGCATATTATCCTTAATAGTATTATTTTTTGTAAGAAAAAATAAAAATCAAACTTTTTTCATATGTAAAATCGTTATCTAAATTTTTTATTTTTTTATTATTACTGTAGAAATTTGCATATACCATTTAAATTTGATACATTTTTACAAATAACAATTTATTAAGAAGTTGATAGTTATAAACTATTTATTCATGTTTCTAATTAACTATTTTTATTAGAGATATTACAATTAAATGAGGTGTGCACACACAAATTCTATTTACTAGTATTACATGCATGATTCCCGAATAACATAGAGGGGCACTGTTATTTTTCTTACTCATCAATGGAAGTCTCCTTTATTTTATTTTATTTTTTTTTTTGCCCGGCGGGCGGGGTTGTGTGTGTAAGTAGTCAGTCTCTTTCGTCTTCGCCATTATTCACGGGAACCACTTGCCTTGTCTGACTAATTAAGCATTTGGTTAGGTTTTCCTTTCCTTTCAACATTAATTAAGTATAGGGGTCACCAAGGAATGCTTATCCAACTGGTTTTGGACGTACCAAACCATTTAAGTGCTTCACTCCTTTTCTTCCTTCTCATTAGGATTCAATGCATTAACAAAAAAATTAATACAATTACAACAACCCCTTATCCCCTAATAGGTCTCCATAATTACGTGAGACATTAATTCTGATAGCTAAATCTCATTGATTACTTAAACTATTTGTCGAATCTGATTTGAATATTTTGTTTCCTTGAATTGAGTAAATTTACATGAGTCAGCTTTTACCACCCCAAGGTCTCAAGTTCAAGTCTCCTCTCTAGCAAAAACTTGGGGCCAGCCTCCCGAGCGCAAAGCGTAGTAAAGGTTGGTAGGACGGGCCTCCTTGGCTGGACGAACCGTATCCAGTTCTTGGGTGTAGGTCTGACTCCCCGCCGCTACGCGAGTTCGCGATTGACCGCTATACATGTTGAGGGGCCGGTATGTGTAGCACAAACCAAAAGAGATTCACTCTCTAGGGGTTTGGCCTAGGGAGTGAATCTCTCGAGGTTAAATCCCTTTACATGGGTCAGCTTTTTTTTTTTTTTTTTTCACTGGTAATTGTTTAAATCCATAGAATTTTTTATATGAATTTTAAAAAAAATCAAATTTTTAGCCTCCTTTTGTTTTTGAAGTAAACAATCTCAAAAACATTTTCCTTGTTTTAATTCCTTGTTTGGTAAGACAGAAGTCAGTAAATTTTCTTTTTTCATAAATTTTTTTTCCTTTTAAAAGCTTAAAAATGATTTACTTTGCCAAATTTCGGAAGTTAATTTTAGAGTCATGCCCACACAAATATGATTGTCAAATTTACATATGATAAAATGAAAAAAAAATATTTTTTTAGTAAAAGATACCTCAACAAGATAGAAAAAGATTGATATATGACAAGAAATGATGCTAATAAAGAATAATGATTTAAAGAGAGAGAGATATTAAGGGAAGATAATAAATGGTACGTGTAAAAAAATTTTATAATTGACAACCCAATACTAGAAGATGAAAAAAAAATATTATTTTTAGACTTAAAATATTTTTCTATGTAAAATGTTTTTCTATGTAAAATGTTTTACGTAAAGACAAACCGACCCTTAGTAAATATATATATATATATATATATAAGACAAAAAAAAGTATAAAATAATAAATTAACTCATTTTTTAAAATGTCAAACGGAACCAATGTCTGTTTATTTGGGGATACAAGGGAAAGGGTTGGATTTATTAACAGGTGGATCACACAAATATCCCTGTGGTAAAAACAATTATTTTTGGGGGGGGGGGTCATTTTTTTTCACTTGTAAAAAAAATAAAATTAAATATAAAATATTTATATACATAATTATAATTTCTTTTTTTTTTTTGGTGAAGAGACAATTACCCGGTGGACTTTTCGGGCGTCAAGTTACAAAACTTGGGAAGGATAACGCAGGACTTTACTACCACAGCCTCCCACTTACGACCTGACTATCCAAGTGATGATTTGAACCTACGATCTGAACATATCACTCAATCCTTAAACTCAATTCTCATTTCATTAAACCAATCAGTAGCGGTGGATTGCATAATTATAATTTCGATTAATTCAGTTGTAACTGAAAACAAACTGAATGGCCTAGTCCCTAGCTAAATCTTTCTTCTCTCCTCCTAGTTCCAAGCAAATGGCTTGGTGGGGGGGGGGGGGGGGGAGTTGAAGGTTGCTAAATAAATATTCAAATCACCATGAACTCAATCGAATCGAATTAATTAAAATAATTTAATTCGATTTTATATTTTATATTTTGTATTTCATTTTTTTTATTTAAGAATCAAAATAATTCCGACAATTCAAATAAAAATTAAATAATTAAATTGAAAACTCAATAAATATTCATATAAACAATGGAATTGTCCTGTTCAATTCTTTTTGTTGTTATATTTCTCTACTTTTTATTTCGTTTTATCTAAATTAGGAGATTAATTGGCACATATCTTGCATGTGCAAGTAGTAAGTAATTTATACAAAGATGGAAATGACCATAAATGACAATATGGTAGATTAGCATTTAACAAAAATAGTTATTTTATAAAAAAAATACCATAATTAATAAGATGGTAAAATTTTTAATTATAAAAATAAATTTTTATTAAATAATTTTGAATATAAAAAACCTTAATTAACATGATTTGAAATTAAGGGACGCATTAATTAGGTATTCTCTCTTAAAGTACATCTAGTCTACAAATAACAGGCAAAGAAAAAAAATTATTTTATTATTTTATTTTCTTAAAATATAGTCTATAAAATAAGATGTTGAAAAATATTATTTTATTTTCTTAAAATATGAAAAAATTTTACATTAACCTCTTCCTACTCAAGTTTCTGGTCAGCACCATTCCCACACGTAAATGTGATCATCCACCTTTCAAAGACGTGTGTGGTTGAACTTTTTGTCGTTAGGTTGGGAAATACATGCATGTTTAACTAGAACTTTTAGGGCCGGTTTGATGAATACGTCAACTATTTTTTAGTTCTTTTTTTTTTTTTTGGTTCAGCTTCTATATTTAGTTTTTTATTTTTAATTTTATTTTTATAGTAGAAAAAATAAAAATTTAAAAGTGCGTTTGATAACAATATTTGTTAATTGGTAGTTATAATTGTTAATTAAATTTAATTATTTTAATTATATTATTTGTTAAAAATAATTTAATCTAGTAAAAATAAAATATATTAAATAAAAATTATTATGTTATTTTTTAAAAAATAATTTAATAAAATATATTTTCATGTTAATTTATCTAATTAACTTAATTTAATTTGATTTAATTAATTAATTATATTCAATTATATTATTTATTAAATTTAATTAATTTAATTTACACATAATTAATTTAATTTAGTTAATTATTAATAATTAATTAGATTATATTTAATATATAATTTTAATTGAATTATATTTAATATATGTTTATATTAAATAAAAATAATATGTTATTAATTTAATATATTAATATATTTCTATATATTAGTTAAATATTTATTATTAAATAATAATATATTTGACAATGACGACAGATGGGTGGGGGTGGTGGTAGCGATGGGAGTGGCGTGGACGGATGTGGGTGACAACCAGCGAATAGTAGTGGTTGATGGTAGATGATAGTTGTGACTAGTAGTGGTTGTGAAAGAAAATAAATACATAATAACCTGTTTGGCAAAACTATTATTATGTTCAGTTTTTAATTTTTGTATTTGATAACTTTGTATCCTCTCGAAAGTCCAATCTAAACCTAAAAAGTTATCTAGAATATTAATGTGGTCTCTATCAAAGAATTTTTCAATACTTAAGTTAACAAGAGAGTTGAGAAAAACTGTTTGGCAAAGTTTCAGTAATGTAAATATGTTATACTTGTATCCTTGTGAGGTGGTAATATATATACATATATATATATGGGAAACCTCACGTGAAATAGCATACATTACATGCAACTGCATGTAATCGTGCTTTCTCCTTCTCCAATGAGGTGATTGATTGAGCATATATAATGTTATTTCATTATGATTTTGCAATGAATTTTAAGTGTTTTATCTACGTAAATCTCATAAGTTATAATGAAGTGAGCTAATTTGCATACTTGTGGATGTTTGCAGGTGTTTGGTGCTTCTTTAGAGAAAGAAAGATGAGAAGGAGAGTTAAAAGAGCAAGAACTAAAGTTGGGGATGAAGCAGTGCAACATGGGCGCCTCACATTCATCCATGGGTGCCCCACTGGAGGCATGGGCGCCCACCAAGAGTATGTTTTGGAGAGGACTCAGCATGGGCGCCCCACATGCACCCATAGGCACCCCACTTTGGTCATGGGCGCCCCACTCTGGTCATGGGCGCCCCACTCTTCATTAGGTGGGCGCTCACAAAGAGGGAGTTTTTGACTACTTTTTATGCCATTCTTTGAGGACTTCATCAAACACTTAAACCCTTGGGCGCCCCACATCAACCATGGGCGCCCCACATCAACCATGGGCGCCCATGATGTCTTCTCCAGTATATATTCAGAATAAAATTTGAGTTGCAATTTTACCTTTATGCCCTTGCAATTTATGTATAGATATAAAAGGGTAAATTTCTGATAGAGGAGGGAGTTGAAAACCCTACGCACTTCTTCTCTTTTCTTAGTTTAGTTTAGATTAGGGTTAAGGTTTTGATTTCGCTTTGGGTTGTTCAAACTTTGTTTCATATTCGCATTAAGATTAACTTGTAAGTTACTTCCGTTACTTTGTTTTAATTGAAGGTTCATTATCTTCTATAACTTTGTTCTTTATTTTCGCTTCGTAGTATTTCGTAGTCTTTGTTTATGATTGATTTATTTTCGAAATCGCTCTAAACCTGTTCGATCTACTTCGTTTTTGTGTTTTGTTGCATGATGAAGATGATTTTCTTTTCGAAAGGCTTTGTTCATGCTTTCGCAATGTTAGGCTAAGGTTTTTCTTGGTTATAACCTAGGAATGTAATCTAATCGAAGGGCTGAATTCGGATACATAATTAACCCAACCTAATTCTTACACCTGTAATATTAGGTCGGAAGATTTAACAATCAAAAACCCTTTTTCGCAAGGAGATCGCTAATCTAGGGTTTTGAAATCAAATTCGAAATCACCGGGACATGGAATTGACCTTCAATTTACGCGATTATAACCGAAGTTCAACCTTATCACGGGTGATTCGTTTTTGAAAATTAATCTTGGATTACGATCCTTACATCTTTATTCAAAAGATGATAAAACAAATTTTAGTTCGAACTATCCGAATTTAACTCCTTCGAGTTGAAACAAAGCTTTTCTCCATAATAGTAAAAAATCCACTCCCAAGCACATATGCTTTTCTCCATGATAGTAAAAAATGCACAAGGTCACAACACACTCAACTAGAACCAAGTCCCCTATTAATTTTCGAAAACGAATCACCCATGATAAAGTTAAACTTCGGTTACAATCGTGTAAATCAAAAGTCAATTTCATGTCCCGGTGATTTTGAATTTGATTTCAAAATCCTAGATTAGCGATCTCCTTACGAAAAATGGTTTTCGATTGTTAAATCTTCCGACCTAATATTACAGGTGTAAGAATTAGGTTTCGTTAATTACATATCCGAATTCAGCCCTTCGAGGACATTACAGGATTAGGTTAAGGCCAAGTGTTGCCATTCACACGGTTTGTTTAAGTTCAATTTACGTAGTTTGTTAAAGTTTGCATCTTCATGTTTTCGTTTTTCGTCTAATTGGTGTTTTTAATTTTCAAATCATCATCTCAATTCTCTATTCGAAAACTCCAAAAAGATTTTCATCTTTTCTTTTTAAGATTTTCGCAAGTGTTTTCGAAACCAAGTTTTTTAAAAATTTAGTCACACCCTTACTCGCTATGGAAGATGACCTAGGACTCACCTAGACTAAACTCAACCGACCTCTTATACTTGAGAGTGAGCCACTACCAAATTAGAAAGCGGTCAGTGATAACACCTATGTTGTAAATCCTAAGGTTGGATCATTAGTTCGTTAGCCAACATTTGTGTCCAATGCAGTTTAGCACTTTTATAAACATATATATCGAAACTGGCAAAAGAGGATTGTATGCATAACTCATGATGTAAACTATCTTGGCGAAAATAATTCTACTGAAATGCTTAGTCAGAATTCGGTCAGGTGATTAGGTTCGATCAGGGGTGTCCTTGCTCGGATGCCCCCAGTCGAGTATAGGTCGAGTGGAGAACTTGTCAGATGCCCCCGACCAGATACGAGATCTCCCTAAATCAGCCTTCATAAATGTATCAATCTTAGGATTTGTTTTAATTCCTGCTTCTTTCTTTTGTTTCGATAGCTCCATTCACATTTCACACCTTGTGCCCTAAGTAGCATCTTGAAAAATCCAATGTCTCTCTTATATTGTTCCAATAGCTCCACTAGCAACATCTTAAAAAACAATTTTTTTCATAAAAGCATTACCTAATTTTTTTTGTTTATATTATTACCTTATAAATTTCTATATGATACTTAAATTTAATACTTTTTTATAAATACTAATATGTTAAAAATTTAATAGTTATAGATTATTTATCCATATTTTTAATTAAATATTTTAATTAAAAATATTAAAATTTAATAAGATATGCATATGCTTGTACTTGTACGTGCTCCTTTTACTACTAACTTTCTTGTGCTTTCTTGACTAATGTGTGTGCGCATATATATAAGTGATAGTTTTTGTGGCTGCTAGTTAAAATACATTAAAATAGTTGAACAATATATTATCTTTTACTTTGAGACCGTTTGGCAGTTTAAAAAAAATTAACTTTTGATAGTTTTTTTTGGTGTTTTTTGTGCACTTTTTTGTATATTTGATTGAACAAAGTGTACTTTTTAGTATTTTTTGTAACTTTTAAATATTTGGTAAATTTTTTACTGTAACAAATCAAAAAAGTGATAATTTTTGAGTATTTGGTATATTTTTTACCGTAACAAATCAAAAAAGTGAAAACTTTTTGTTTGACTTTTTACTGTAACAAATCAAAAAAATGAAAAAATTTATAATTTTACCAAATACACTAAAAGTAACTTTTAATATTTTTTTACTAATTTTTGAGTGGTCCAACGGGCTCTTTATTCCGTTACCTTTTCTTCTGCTGCCATGCATGATGCATGCTGGCATGAAGACAAATTATACCCACTGGCCCACACTATTCTATTTTAAAAATTAGTTAGAAAATATATTATTTTCTTATTAAAATATGTTTGAAGTTTAGATTTGATGATGAAAAATAAAAAAAAATAACAAAAATATTGTAAGAAAAAAATAAACATAAACTTTTAAATAATATTTTTATTTGAATGTAATTAAGAAATAATAAAATAAAAAAAGTCATCAATAACTTATTTTTTTAATTTCTCAAATTTCATGTCTCTTTTCTTTTATTTTCCATCACAAACTAAATAAAAAAATAAATTTTAAATCTCCCTCTCTACTCTATTTTTATAAAATAAAATTAAAATTGCCACATAGTTTAGTAACTTGGTGTTTAATAAATCTCTCTATGTTAGAGTGAAATAAAAAATACAACTATATTATGATTGTTTATTCGGCCTCTTATGTCAATAATAAATAAGAATGCATAATTATACCAGTGAAATTATTAAATTAAACAAAATTGAATTAGTTAATTTTTTAAATTAATAAATAGGTCGGTAATAGTTTGAAAATTAAAAAAAAAAACAAAACAAAATCAAATATTTGTTTTAATTAGAGATTGTCATTCTAACGAGAACTTTCAAAAGAATATGACGGGGAAGAAACAAGATAAACTCCCAATAATTTAAGTTGGTTTATTTATTACAAAAGTTTGACTAATTCAAGATATTTTGTGTGTTGTCCCAATTGTCCTATTTGCGTGCGTATATCCAGACAATCACATCAGAATCCAACTTGATGCGGCAATTTTTGAAAACCCCGAGGGGGATATGTCTAGGTGATTTGAAAAAAAAAAATGGTTGGGCCGACTTTCATTTAAGTTATTCCTTTTGTTTTGTTTTGGTTTTTTTTTTTTTTTAAATAGCAACAATCCAATGTGATATTTTAAAAACTAATTTTAATTCTATTTAAAAAAAAGGAAAGAAAAAAATGTGTATAAATTATACTATAATATATATATATATCTTGGAATATCAAAATTATCTTACGTACATTTTGATTAATTCTTAAAGGTATAACATTAATGATTAGATAAATCTTCAATGATCTAATGGTCTGTATGGTCACACTAAATCTCATAATAAATCACTAATTTTAATTAATTTTTATACTTTTATCTAATAAAAAATTTTCACCTATCACCTTTATGTCACATCTTTTCACTTTTATTATACTTTTTTCTTCACTTTTTGTCTATCAAACGAACCCTAAGATCTAAGCAGTAGATTGGACTTCATAAGATAAGTAATACCACCTTATACCCCACACGTAGATTTGATTTTATGTTACATCTCATGTCAAATTACATATTTTATTCACTTTATATCTCGTCAACCAAATACTAAAAAATAATCCTATATAAAAAATTAATTACATATTATATCAAATTCTATATATTATTTTTTGGTATTATTTACACTTTATCATCCACTCCCTCCAATGAAACACAGCATAAGTGTCTATGTGTGCAAAGTGTTATTATATATGGGCGGCAATCATGTCATGTTGAATTGTGTTTGGATTTGTAAGTCATGTCTATTTTTGTTTACAATTAAATTTTTTAAAATGTAATTACATATTAAATAATTAAATTTAAATTGATTTAGGTAACATATGTATTAGTAGGATTAAAATCTATACACTCGGTAACAAATAATTAGAAAAAAAATTCAAATTTAAATTGCTGTTACTAACAATGTAATTAATTATTTTCCCGACTAATTAAACCTTTTACAGGCTGAAAGACTATGGTACCGCTAATTAAACTCGAGCAATCAATCATTTTAATTTGTGATTGTAGCTTGAAAATATAGAATAGGGTGTATATATATATATATATATATATATATGTTCATTATTGCTTGCTTTAAATATATATTTTCACATCATTCTTTCGAATATTTAGACTGAAGCGATAACAGCCGCTCTACTAACTTACCATCACGAAAAATGGGAGACTGACATAGTCCCGTAACATTCATATAAGATTATTGGATTAAAGTCCAACAATTCAGATACATTCATATTATTTTAATTTAAAAAAATAAGAATGTATTTAAAACGTTGAATTTTAATCTAACAATCTTAATTACAAATTACGAACTGATATAAATTTACTATTTCAGTACTCCAAGTCCTACCATCACTTGTTATTGATATGATATGTCTAATTAATAAATGAGATTACATGAATATGTCAACAATTAATGACGTGTCTTGCGTCCTAATATGTATCCCCCCCAACCACCAAAAACTAGTCTTCTAAAAATTTAAAGCTCCTAATTGATTTTGATTCAAGTGTGCAGGATCCCCCCCAAACCCCAAAAACTGGTCTTTTAAAAATTTAAAGCTCCTAATTGATTTTGATTCATGTGTGCAGGATTGTAGAGCAATGCCTTAATTAGAATCATAAAATAAAAATAACGGAGTACTAGCTGTCGTTCAAAATGAAAAAATCACAAGCGTTAATCTTCGGCCACTTTACAGGCGTCGTTATTATTGTAACTAGACGGAACCCTCTGTTCTGTCCCACAATAATGTCTTACTTTACATCCCATCTTTTTTTTATATAAACATGTGCCCACAAAATTTAATAATAATATTAAACTTAATTATAGTTCAAGTTTTAATTACAGAATGTCGTGCAACAGAAGATTTGGACATAGGCTCACTAGGATAAAGACACTCACCGTGTGTGTGTCCATTAACAAAAGTCGTGAGAAAGAAAAATTTGAGAAGATGTTCTAAATTTTAAATCGTGAGTAATTACAAAATCTTTATATAGTGACAAAATTATCTATATTAATTAAAGTTAAATTGAGTTTTAAAAATGAAGTTTGTTAAATTTTTGGACATGATTGTATCATGATAAAAATGTGACAATTTCATTGGATGGGTCGATATACTAAAAATTCTTTATTAATAATACAAGGATCATTCTTTTTTTTTTTTTTTTTTTTTTTGTAAAATTTGATAATTTTATTATTATTATTATTTAATTAACTAACATTTCAAGCTTCATACAAAAGAATCTTAGAAAGTTGCTAAATTACATAATTTTATATTTTAATTTTACAGTTTTTTTGTTTTGGGTAATTAATTATGCAGTTGGTGAAGTGATTACCACTGCTATTAGTTAGCTGTCAACTCACCACATTTAAAGCTCATCTGCGTCTGTATGCATTGAGGTGTCCAAACTAAATGCATATTCAAGGATCACAAGCGAACGCAACCCCACAAATTGAAAGCCAAGGAAGATTTTGTGGATGGGAAGTCAAATGTCTGTAAAATCTCACGTGAATAGAGAAATTTAATATCAACCAACTACTACAATTTAATATCAATCTAGCAAGATTGGCTGATCGTCAAACACATGGGCAAATGTGAAGACAAAAGTCTATGGGTGTGCTAGGCTTGACAGAAACTTGGAAAAGTACAAGGCTATTAGTAACAATTAATTCTCTCTTATCGACTTGTTTAAATGGGAAATTTTTCTTTAAAAAAAAAATATTCAGAATTAAGATAAAATTTTCAACATTTTCAACCTGGCGCAAGCCCACCCAATATTTATAATAATAATATGTATATTATTTTGCCATTCCACCATTTTTCCTTTGAGCCAGAGATGTGATTTCGACTTTACCATTCTAGTATCCTCCAAGCAGTCCAAATAATATAGATAAACTTTGATTTTTTTTAATTTATCCTTCACATAATCTTAGCTCGTTAAGTCGAATTAGAGTCCGTTTGGAACTTCAACAAGTTCCAAAAAAGTTCTTAAAACTCTAAAAATTTACAACTTTCTCTAATTAAATTTTATCACGTGTCACTTTTACATCAACTTTTAATTTTTTTTTTTCTAAACTTTTTTGAACTCCAAATGCTACATTTTCTGATGACATATCCCATAATGATGAATTGCAAATTTTGTTTTAAAAAAAAAAATCATTTAAAAAACTCCGTTTCTTCAAACTTTATGAGTTGAGACTATCCTTCTTGTGCGACAAGAGGAGCTACCTTAGTTCCATTTTTATACATGCTCAATGGCTTGAGCCATCCCCCTCACACACGGAAATGGTTGGGTTGATGGTTTGAACTATCACCCCTCACTTTCTCCTAATAAGCAATATTATTGATGTTCGTCTATAAAAAATAAATAATTAAAATTGATTATTGGGCTGTTTTCATCAACCAATATATATATATATATATATATATATATATATATATATATATATATATATTATAATTTAACTTGGATTGGTTTTCTTTTATTTATTTTTTAATTCTAATATATCAACATTTTAGTCTCGTCTTTTCAACCTCGAATTTCACAAACAATGCCATACTATTAAAAAATATATATATGCATACATTAAAAGAATTAAAATATTATAAATACCTTTTTGCTAGTCACTTCAAATGAAAATACTTATTAAAATATTTTTTTACTTTTAAAATTGTTATTTTCACGTTATTCTAACGACTAATTCTAAAATATCTCTGCATTGCCGGATCAAATTCTAAAATATTCTTACAAATTTTTTTCCCTATGCATTGCCAGATCAAGCTATGATCCGTGAACCTTGCTTAGCATTATAAAAATTAATCAATGGGGAAGCTAAAAAATTAATGAAATTTTTATTTTAATAAATTTTTTTAATTTCCTAAAATACCTTTCAATCTCCTATCAAATTCAATTGTTAAACCAAATAACTTAAACCAAATAACTTTTACAATCAAGCCTAATTAAGTCGTTTTATAAATTTAAAATTTTTAACCACTACATTATTTTACTTATATCTCCCTAATTTAATTACACAAATAATTTTTTTTAAATAATTATAAATTTTATTTAAAAACAAAATTAACAAAAATTATACACATTGTATGTCCACACCACCAACATTAAATATTGATTCACAAGCTTCCTTGGCTCCTCCACCAAAGCCCCTTTGCTCAAATGGTGAAGTCAGTACTCAATTGAAGATTAATGGCATTGGAATTTTGGGAGGGTCAAATGAAAGGGAAAATACTAAAATATAAAGGCCTTGATATCGCCCAAGAAATTATCAATCTACAGCCAAGTGTGATACTCTTAACTTGAATGCTAAGTACTCCTCACGAGTGAAATAGAAAGACCAAAAGGAAACTCTCTATCAGGTATGGTTAAGGTGAAAAAAATTGCACATCAATATATGATAATTACACACACAAACACACACATAATATGATAATAAAGTACAAATGTATATTTTGTCAGGAAGAACTACCCAAAACAAGGTTAGTTATCAAAGATAGCTAGTGCTTGAGACATAAATCATCGATGATAGCTAGAGCTTGACAACAACAAACTGTCAGATGACACAGACAACAAACCTAAGCGAGTCATCTGGGCAAACTATAGAACGTCTAATTCAACTTTTTCCATATTAGGTTTAGTGATTCACTGCAAACAGAAGTTTTGCCCAGTTGGGAATCTCAGCTTTGAGAAGATATTTCAAACCTTTCACACTTCAGATACTAATTAATTACCTAACGCACCAACAAGAAATAGAAACACAGCAGAGAGAAGGATCTACTTCTACACTGGGTAGATGAACACAGATCAATCTCCACTTGCACAACCCCTACAACCGCAGTGCACGCATTCTATAACCTTTTCCTCCCTCAGATGCTTGGGGACACGACAAACGCAAGTTGTTTGGAAGTTGTGATCCCGGGGTTGCATGCACCTCAAACAGCAGAGACGCTCATAACCAGGCTGCAAATACATATACGAACTTATAAGAATGTAAGCCACATTTGGCATTGGAGAGAGAGAGAGAGAGAGAGAGAGAGAGAGAGAGATTTCAGTGTTACAATTTTTAACAACCAGACTGCAAATATACTTCATCAAAAAATAAATAAATGATAACCAGACTGCAAATATAAAAACTTAAAAAAAATATATCAAGTAAATTTAACATTGTAGAGGAAAAGGATTCCAAGGTTACAATTTGAAAGTTTTTTAGCCTATTTGATAGTTACCCAACATAAATTAGACCTTTTTCAATTAAGCATATGCATCAAAAAGTTATAGCACATGTTCATCCTTATGACCAACTATCTAGCATTTCAAGAAGCAACGTCTAATGCATTATTATCAAAATTTAAATTAATTTTGATACCCGAACATTCTACAGTTCACAGAAACCTTCTTTGCATCTTGGCTCTGTTTGTTTCAATGTTTTCCGGATAATATTTTTCAACCACATGAGTAAATATGTTTTCTGGAAAATATTTACATTGAAACAAACAGAGTCCTTATATGAAATATTTTTCCCAATTCAAATTCTTTTTTGACTCTTGCACACATTCGCAACATTATCCACATTAACGACAAAGTGGTGATTTTTTTAATGGGAACTAAGAATGGTCCAAAGTTTGGGATGCTGCTATCAGAAACACAGAAATGAGAAAGCAATCCAATTCAATAATTATTCTTCAAGAGGGGATGACACAAACCTTCTTCCATTTTGCAATCAGATTACGATCAGCATAGCCTTGGTCCAAGCAGAACTCATACAATTCCTTGGATATCTCCCTCCTCCGGTGGTAAAGATCAAAAACATAGCGACTCTTCTGATGTGCTATTTTGAAAATAGGCCACAATGTCTCACATTTTCTTTTACCATCGTGTGTATCATTCTCAGCTGTTCAAGAAATTAAATAATATTATTGTCATAAATTTCATGATGTGGAGAGGACAAGATAAAGAAACAGTATCGAGGACAATAACATTATATTTAGTAGGTCAAAACCTTCTCTCATTTTTCCTTGTAGTTCACGTAGGGTAGGTTCTATCAGTTCCCAGCCCTCTGGGTATTTGACACGGTTTGTCTTCACCTTTGGCATTATTCTGACTGCATCAAAAACAAAATATATGAGCAAATTTCATAATAATATAGTGATTTTTGTCACACTGATTACCCAGTTGAATTCACTGATGAATAATTTACTTCCTTTTTTTTTTTTCTTCTCTAAACAGAGAAGAAAAATGCAAAATAGAAAAACACATGCATAATACAAGCATATCCAGAAAATACAAAAATCTTACCCACAAGAAAACATATTTAGCATCATTACTCATGTATCTATGGTTGGGTAATCCAAAATAACAATCCGATGAAATTTAAACAAGTAGGAATGCTCTAAATCAAACTAACTGGGCCAAAATTAACAAAGAAACAAGTGTTTAGACTGCCACCAAATTTCAGAAAAGAACAATTTTTAAATTGTTCACTTCCAACCTCATGCTTTTCGGAAGAACCTTTAAGTTGGTGTTAATTATAACATAACCAATACCGCATTGCTCCAACCACTAATAAATCTCGAAACACACTGGAGATGAACAAAATGGAGCGAGATATTATAAAAAACAGAACGGGCACTGTTCTGTACCATATTCTTTCTGGTATGTAATGGTATTCACAAATATGATGGAAATACAACACAATGGAAGTTCAAGAACTATTGCAAATGAAGGCAAAACTAAAGCCAAAAGCTAATATGGTAAGTTGGCAAGATCTAACCTAAAACTCAGGATATTAATCTTTGCAATTCCTATTTTATGTTTTTTTTTTTTTTTTAAATCAGAAACAGTTCATAAATTTTTTTCTTTTGGGCTGTAAAAGGGCTGCAAGAATGAATTCCTTGTGTGGGCTAATTTACTTGATTTGAGCAATCTTTTCATTTGGATTTTCTTGTTCTTCTGTTTTCCTTCTTCACCACCATCCTCTCATTCTAACATAAGCACCCTCTTAAGTTAACGGACAGACCTTTCAAAAAAAAAAAAAAAAAGTTAACGGACAGACCCACTTACAAAGTGTTTCTTACGTATGATTAAAACCCACCATTTAGCCTTAGAAATTTTATTAACTTATAAACTTCAAACCAATCACTCCACACATTCTAAATATTGATAATTAAAGATAACAACACTAATACATCTAAAACCCAAAACAAATACCAAATGATTTCAAATTTTCAACCGAACATATATGGATAATGGCCAGACATAATGGTTAAACACAACATAACAATGCTTTACGTGAATCGGTTTTTAGCATATTTGAGATCATAACTTTCACACGCACTGCAGCTAAGAATTTGAAGAATCTAGCTTACAGTCACATTGGCCAGGTAGTTGACCTAGTTGGGTGTTCAAGTGAATGCTGTATACAATTAATTCACCATCTAATGCAGGCTAGCCTCTAAAAACACATCACGGCCATAGGTTTACGAGTCATGGATGCAGTATGACAATGCATTGGGGAACTTCAAGAGTAGGGGTCAAACACCCCAAATCCAATAAATAAAATTCAGAAACAAATACCATAAACAAAACAATAAATTGTATTTAAAAAAAAAAGGTTACCCCCAGAATAAAACATAATCACAAGTTGATTAGAAAAATAAAGCAGCAACCAGAAAATTAACTAACAAAAAGGCAACTTGGGTAGTGACTAAACAAAGGTGAAACAGAAATTCCGTTGGAGACGGTAACGGCGAGAGCAACATGGGAGGATATACTAACTATAATTATACATATAAATGACGCTATTAACTTAAGAAGTTAGCTAAATTTCGACTATCCAATGTCATTGAAAAACACTAGGAAAAAAAAAATTCAGAACCTAAAAAACAATCTGAAAGGAAACCCTAGATTGAGTATTTTGCAAAACCCTTGACCCAAAAAGCTATGCCAGTGATATGCAAATAGAAACAAAGAAAAACAGTCACCTCGAACAGTAGAGACCTGTAATCCCGCCGATTGACCGCCTTAAAGCTGAGATCGCGTAGCCGGAGACGATGGTGGTTTGGTGCAGGTGAAGCGGCTAAATGGCTTTCCACAAGGCCGCTAGAGTATCTGTTTTAACATGGATAGGTTAGTCCCGATTCGCATCGGAGAAGTAAGACAATGTGTTGCCGAATTGGATAATATATCGTGAATTTACCAAAATATAGGTATGCTGAACCGTAAAATAACAAGTATTTTGATTTTTTTACATAAATATCTCTCAAATTATTTTTTTATTTCATTCTCAAAATAAAAATATATTTTTAATAATTTATATACATAATTTATATTTAAAAAATATTTTTTTTTTTTTTTTGCACCAAATGAGAGAAATATTATACCATTAGGATAGGGTGAAAAAAGTCACACGAGCTGCACATGACAATTTTTCCGTTAACTTTAATCAATAGAGTTAGTGTTCGGACTAAATAAAATGAAATTGAATAGTTCAAGAATATAATAAGGGCGTTTGATAATTTAAAAATAAAATAAAATAAGAGAGATAGTTTTAAGGATATTTTTATAAAAAAATTTAAATATTTTCCTGAAAGACGAAAACAAACAGATTGAGTGTCCATAGGCCATACAATTAATTATACGGGATCATTTGATGTAAAAAAATAAAATAAAATATTTTGTAACTTTTTGTTCTAGTACAGCCATATGTTATTTTTGAAAAATGATTATGTGTTTGGTAAAAAGTTATAAAAGTTAAAGACAAATAAAAAAAATTGAAAAAATTTTAAAAAAATTAATAGAAGTCAGAAAAAGTTAGAATAAAAATTTTAGTAATTTTTGTGAAAAAAGTTAAAAATTGATAAAAATTGGTAATTGATGAAAATTTGATAAAAGTTAGCGATTGTCAGGCGGGCCTAAATGCGATGCTAATATTGTATTTTTATTTTATTATCTGAATGAAATGGCATTGTGGTAATAATTAATTCTCTAACATTCTAATTTATTAGTTTAGCTTAATTCGGAAAACTTAAAAATCAGTTTTTTTTCCCTCTTTGTATTTATCTTTAAAAACGTGATATTTAATTTTTCATTTTTAAGTAAAAATAGGAGAAACTTCTCTAAGTTATTATTTTTTATTTTTATTTTTTTCCTATAAAAATTTCAGCTTATTAGTTAAGTTAAAATTCACAGTATACAAGCACAATATTAACGATTTGGGGTACAAATATCGCATAGCTCGAGACATCAGATTGGAGACCGTTAAATTAAATTTAATAGTTTAGATTTATTCATATATTTTTAATTTAATATAAACGTGAATATATTTGAACCGTTAAATTTCTTGATTTTGATATCACCAAATTAATATTGTTGAACGATGCCAGTCTCTCTTTTTTCAATATTAAATAGGAAAGAAGGATTGGGCTGCCACGTAAGAATTGTATGCAAGGGTCTCAATAAGCTTGAGCTCGGCCTCAATTAGCTTGAGATCAAACTAACTCTTTTGTTTATTTATATATTTTTAATTTAATAAAAACATGAATATATTTTAACCATTGAATTTACCGATCTTAATATCACCGAATTAATATCGTTCAGTGACGCCAGTCTCTCTTTTTTCAATATTAAATAGGAAAGGAGGATTGAGTTGCCATGTGAGTTTTGTATGCAAGGGCCTCGATTAGCTTGAGATCAAACTAACTCTTTTTGTTTGTTAATAACCAACTGTAGTCGAGTCAGTTCAAGTATACAACGGTTAATTTTTTAACTATCAACTAATTTTTTAATATCTCTGAAAAAAAAAATTCACATTGATGACCAGAAAAGGCAAGTAAAAATTTGTTCCCAGTTCAGCTAACCTTTCAAGCAAAGCAAATTTAAAAAACTTCTTATTGGATTAATCATATGACGATGACGACGACGACAAATTGATTCAATTCGATTAATTCTCATTCCAGGCACATTTCTAATTCTAAGAGATTTAACTATTCGCATTGATACTAAATCGATTTGGTTAATAGTTTCCTTGAACTTTGTTTGCAAAAATCGCAACCAACATTTTTGTTATTTTACATAAGAAAAAAAAAAAAACTGAAGGTTCATAATTGCCAAAAATAAATAAAAAATTGTGCGATTGTTATTTAGACTCCATTTGGAGTAATTAAAAAAACTCTGGAAAACAATAAAAAATATTAAAAGATTCTAAAAAGTATTCACTTTTTATTTCACTACAGGAAATACGAACTCATAACTTCTCTCATTTTATCTCTTTTTATCACTCCAAACGCACTCTTCGTGTTTTTGAAATTGTACACTTCATGATTGTGATTTAGTACCCATGCTGTTGAAATTTATTTTACATCCAAACCAAAAATTATAAACATAAATATATACATAAAACACTTTGCTAAGACTTATTGAAATGAGTTTACCCTTGAATTTAAAAAACTAATTAGAAGTTTCAAATTATATTAAGTTTGGTTTGATTTCATTACCAAATTAATCAGAACAAATTCCAGTCCTTAACCATATTAGAATTTGGCTCTAGTTTTCCCCTTGTTTGCAATACTTTCTCGTACTTTCGTTGTGTTGTATCTCCATCATAGTTATGAATGCCATTACATACCGGAGAGAATATGGTACAGAATAGTGCATAAATCCAATAGATACAGGACACGCGTATCAATATCCTTAACCAAATACCTTTTTTTCAAGTGTAAGTATCCGACATGCCTATATCATATATTTAAAATATTCCACATAAGTTTTAGATAGGTGTACACAAATTGAATCCTGGGAGCACAAAGGCATAACGAGAAAGAGGAAATTTGATCTCCTGTTGTCGATCAAAAGGAAGTACGAGGGCATATCTGAAGGCATTTGACTGAGTATCGCGATCCAAATTACCAGTTAAGCAGTTTGGAATCAGCAAGACTAAAACTTACTTTGGCTTTGCATTTAATATTTTAAAATTTCAAACTCAATTCAATTCAACTCAACTCAACAAAACTTTATTCACAAACTAATTAGAATCGGCTACACGAGTCAATAACATAGGAAGTGACCATATTTTCTACTGATCGTCATTCTACCACAAGCCTCTTTCTTTATCCAAGTTTGGACCGATTGTGTTAAGAAACATTAAGCATGCATGGGTGGTGTTTAATATTTAAAATAATACTAACATTCTGCTTCTGACATAAATGATATTGCTGGCAAAATTACAGAATATAGCCCTTGCACGGTTAAAAAGTTGGCTCCACAACAAATTGTTAAACTCACGTCGAAACAGCCAGCCAGCTCTCCCAATTGGACACCACCAACACATTTCTGAAGGGAAGTGTTACGTATTTTCTGATATCATAAACTGACAGCCTTTCCACAACATTCTCCGTACTAAAACAGGCTAAATATTAGTTACAAGAAGGGAGAAGTTGAGAATAAATACCTCTAAGTAGAAGTTTTTTCTTTCAGAACAACTCAAATTCCAGGTGCTCCCCTGCAGCCCCATATTCCAGATACCTTCGACCCTTCTCGTGAGAGGACAAATTTACAATTCCATTGTCGTAGAACTCGGGCAATTGAGGTGGAATGGCACATCGTATCAGTGCCCAATTTAAGCCATTGAAAAACGGGTGCTGCTTGATCTCTGCAGCTCCTCTCTCTGATCCCAACCGATTCTCAGGCTCCTTCACTAACAGCCCTCGGATCAGATCCCTAGCTTGGAAACTAACAAGTGGACTTTCTGGGAACTTGAGGCTCTGCAGCACCACATTAGCTAATGTCTCTTCATTCCCAGCACCTTTAAATGGTGTCCTACCATACAAAAGCTCATACAGAAAGACGCCAAATGTCCACCAATCAACAGCACTCCCATGACCCTCTCCTTTGATGATTTCCGGAGCCAAGTACTCATGAGTTCCGACAAAGGAGTTAGATCGGGCATCTGTTGGCTCCGCCACAAGCTGTGGTAATGATCTGACCTGGGCTGCATGATCAGCTTTAGTTTTCCTTGCTTTTGCAGCAGCAGGTAAAAGCCTCGGGCTGAAGCATGTGACTTTACATGATGGCTCTATGCAAAATGGGTCAATGCAGCTGGACCCCGGACCTGAAATCTTTGGGGGTTCCATCGTCAGTGAAGATTTCAGAAGTGTTGGGCTTACTGTGCATCTAAGTGACAGGTCAAAATCTGTAAGCATGATGTGACCATCTTCTCGGACAAGAATGTTTTCCGGTTTCAAGTCTCGGTAGATAACTCCGAGCATATGCAAATACTCCAAAGCAAGGAGAACTTCGGCAACATAGAACCTGCAAATGCAAGTTGGGAAGTTAATTAGAATAATATACAAAAAAAGACTTAACAAGTAAAAAAGCCTGATAATTAAAGAACTCTTGTGAATGCCTAATTTGTTTAGATTTAGATCCCAGCACCTATTTTGTTTGTGAAATCAACAACAAAGAACCCATCTGTTCTGGTGCAAAGGGGACGAATTTGATTTCATCAGCAGAATACCATAATCTATATGGCAATAAATTCAAGATTTCCAGAGCTACCATGCACACAAAAGCTTGCTAAGAACAGAGCAAGAATTGAGCTGTGCTAAGGGTCATCATTTGGGTGGAACATTCTAGCTAGTACGGGCCAATGTCTAACAAGAATCCGTTGATAAAACCATGATTTTTCCCCTCTGATATCATTTCTTAGAAACTGACTAATATTCACATCCATAACCTTAGCTTGACACCTTTCGATTATTTCCAATGATTCATGCCTAGTTTTAAATACCCAAATATTTTTCTATAAGAATGTGCAATCTCCTTTTTTTTTTTTTTTCCAATGAATAATTCAATTCTGTTTCTGTTTTTAAGCCAACATCATCATGAAGGACCATCTATTATTGATTTTTTCTTTTTTTTTAACTTCTATATATGACTAGGATTACAGCTAAAACTGTAAGAAAACAAGAAACTAGACTCAGCAGCAGGAGGAATTTTATTTATTTTATTTCTTTTTTTCTTTTTTTTTTTTTGGAGGGGATTTTTGACAGTATATCAAGATTAAACTAATTTTTTTAAATTCTAATTTTGCTTCACATTCTTCCACTTCGCTATTTTCAAATTTATCGAAGTACAACTAAATATAGATTTCAAATCTTATTAATTGCTTTTTGAACTTACTGTTTTCGCTTAATGATATAATTAGAGCTTTCAACTTTGAAGTGTGTGAATCCTTATTTCCCTGTGCATGTGAATTCAGGGATAAATAGTCAATAAAAAAAAAATTAACCAGTGTCAACTGCTAATTAGTTTTCCTTTTTCTAATTTCTGTTTCTCCTTTCTGATTTACATTAAACATATTTTTCAACAGAACATAAACCAAAAATTAAAAAAAAAAAAAAAAACAAACAAACAAACAAACAAACACTGCCATAAATTAAGTTTCCTACCTTGCTGCTTGTTCAGGAAAATATCTTCCGGGCTGCTTCTGCCGAAGGACATGCAGATCTCCACCTGGGCAATACTCCATAACTAAGCATGATAAATTATCTGATGTAAACTGTGCATATAGTGTGGGAAGAAAAGGATGATCGAGAATTCTCAGTATTTCTCTTTCAGTTTGGGCCCTAGGCATTTTCTTTCTTCTAGCCAAAAATTCATTGTCCATCACCTTTATGGCAAATAGGCAGTTTGTCCCGATTAGTTCAGCAAGATACACTGTGCCAATATCTCCAGAGCCAAGCTTCTTCAACAGATTAAAATGTCCCAAACCTAGAAATCCGCTATGCTTCTTAACATGGCAGATGGCTTCCCACCTCAAGTCCTTTGACATATGAGGCCTGTTGCCACAATTAGACCCACTAAGGTTACTCTCTTCACTAATGCTTGTGCTAGTACTATACTCACCAAGGCTACTCTTTGAACTTTGAGAAAAATCCCCCTTTTCTCTCATTCTTGAGTTCTTGTTGGCTTTTTCAACCACAGCTCTTCTCGTGCTACAGTTATCTGAAGTGAATCCCAGTTTACTGGCACCAAGATTCATATTACATGAGCTGACCTCTGCACTAACACTTGCACAGTTTGATGCTGGAGAAACTTTATTGGACTTGCTCCCCACATTTGTCAGAGCACAGTGGCATCTCTGGCAAAGTAGTTGGCCAGTGCTAAGATCCAAGGCACTAATAATTTCTTTATCAGCATTAGAGGAGGAGCCAACAGAAGTTGAAACCTGCTTTAAATTCTTCTTAACAATCGGCTTGTTCCTGAGGACCGGTTTGACAGAATGTGGAGCCTTTCTTGTTGACTTATTTCCCTTGTTGCTCTTCATTGTGGTAGATGAAGAAGGTACCGTTTGTAACCTTCCTTTCCGTCTTAACTTTGGTGATGAGACTTTGTTCCCTAATTTGACTGAGGCATGAAGATTACTAGACTCTGTTGTACTACCAGTACTATGATGAGAAAGAGACGAAGCTGCTGCATCTTTTTCCTCCTGCAACAGCTCTAACTCCGATCTTGGACAACAAACTTGTGTTGACGCAGGCACCTCATCTTCTACCAATGTAGACCTTGTACCCTTTTCTTTGTTAACCAAAGCAAACAATGGCGAAGAATGGGCACTTTGGTTTGATGATTTCGTCTTGGGCTCTAGTATGCTATCATCACCAGTCTGACAAGATAGAGAAG
The DNA here is from genome assembly GCA_019916065.1 of Vitellaria paradoxa. Taxonomy (NCBI): domain Eukaryota; kingdom Viridiplantae; phylum Streptophyta; class Magnoliopsida; order Ericales; family Sapotaceae; genus Vitellaria; species Vitellaria paradoxa. The sequence continues at coordinate 8,460,096 of CM034234.1, forward strand.
GAACTGCAATTTGCTTTTGCTCCTGTGCTAATTCTGTCTTTGATGTTGGACTCCGAATTTCTGACATTACATCTTTTTCTAGTTTCCCCTTTTCTGTTGCCAGAGCAAATCGAGAAGGAGAATTGGCACTACGGTTGGATGGCTTAATTTTGGTCACTGGCAGATGAAGAGTTACTTTTTCAGAGGAATTTGACATGGCTTCTTCTGGCACCAGAGATATTCCAAGTTCTCTCCCATTAACATCATTTAGAGAACCACTAGATTCCCCAGCTTCAACTACAACTGACCTGTTCAAACTTACAATCTTACCAGCTTCTGAGACTCTAGGAGAAGCCGTTGACTTTGATAATCGTTTCATGGCAGCAATTTCAGATGCCTGAGAAATACATAGGCCCCTCAATGCCTGCTTCAGCGACACTGGTTCTGAGAATCCAATCCCTGGTGAACCAGGCATACCCACTCGAACTGGCTTCTTTAATGCATTTTTTCTTGGGGTACTGGTGCCTGCTTGTTCTGAAGGATGCAAACCCTTGGATGATGATGGTTTGAGATTAATTGTCTCAAAAAGCTTATTGATATCATCTTCGAGAAAATTATGAGATGCCAGTTTCGGTAACGGAGGCTTTTGACCTTTCTCATGCGCTTCTGTTTGATAATCGTCCTTTGCTTCAACAATCTCACAAGTACCAGAAAAAGAACCCATCACTTGAGGACTTGAGATTATTCCAGCAGTGATGAAACTAGATATAAGAATCCATAAAGATTGAAATTGCCTATCAAACTAAAATTAATTCGTTTCTCAGGATGCTTTTTTGAGGTATCAGGCATCAGATATAAATGACAGCACTATAATTTTTGAACACCATTCAAGCCCTTCAATCACTCACATGCAAACCATCAACATCCTGAAATGTCATTGCAGTGCAGATAATGTGAGAAAACCACCCCAGAAGAAGCCAACCAATCACCAGCTAAAGAAATTAAAGTCACATCATAGCCAACCAAGGGAAACAAAGCTCACCAAAATTCAGATTAAGCCATTCCAAACTCTGGATTTCTAAAGTGCATCCCAATAGACCAATCAATAAAATAAAATAAACTTGACCTAGTTCAGATCAAGTGAACAGAGACTAAACAAAACACCATCCCACATTTGGTTGCTCAGAAAAAGGAAAGGAAAAAAAGAGGGGGGTGGGATAACATAAATTAAAGTGCCTTTAACTGGGAATTTTCACCCAATGGAAACCTAGCGAACAATACCGTTGATTCCACTGCCTTCAGACAACCATCGCCTTATTTAGCATCAAATCATCACATTCAATGACATAAAATTCAAAAAATAAATAAATCTGATTCCTTTTGTTTCCCCACATTTTCTCACAACAAGCAGGGAAAAACTACAAATAAACTATATTTAAGATTAAAAAAAAAAAAACCAGAACTGAATAAAGAAATCCGAATCAGTTTGTTCACAATCGGAATACATCAGCAAACTAGTGTGTAAGAACACGAATGGAAAGATAGAAACTAAGAAACAAAAGCTGAATGAAGCGAAAATGAGTTCAAATAGAGAGAGAGAGAGAGAGAGACAGAGAGGTAAAGCCAGATCAGAAGCAGAAAAGTTACCTCAAAACAGAACTTCAGATTCAGCGATCTGACTGAATTCGAGACAATGTGGAGTATGAAAACCCTAGATGGGGCTTCAGGGCAATGGTGGACAAAGATGGCAAGAGAGAGAAAGAGAGACGAATCTGTATATCTTCACTGTTCATCCCTCTACTTCTACCTTGCCGAGGGCGCGTATGCATCTGTGTACGGGTCGACTGTATTTGGCGGGCGGGCCCCACGACCTGCGAACAGTCGGGCTTGCCCCTCGAAATTCGGATCCGATTTTTTCTTCCCCCTTTTTTCATTTGGCTGGTTGGTAAACGACTGCCGTTTGCATTCCTAAATGTCATTTGATTTATTTTTTTGTTTTTTATTTTTTATTTTTATTTTATACTTAAAAAATTTTAAAATAAAAAAATAAAAATATGTTATTTTCATTATTTTGATATTATTTTTATTCTAAATTAAAAACGTTTAAAATAATTTTTTATTATTTTTTATTTTATGTGTAAACTCATTTTCTATTTTTTAAAACAAATTTTAAAAATACAAATGACCAAAGGCGTTTTGAATTATTTTTCTTTGTTTTCAAAAGCATAAAATAGAAAATAAGTTTAAAACAAAAACAAAAAATAAAAAATTAAAAAACAAAACCAAATGATCCCTAAATTTTTTTAAAAAATTGTAAAAAACTTTGAAATTTTTTTAATTCCTTCTATCGAATTTCATTATATGTTACTATTACATTACATTAATACTAATTTTTTCTTTTTTTTTCTTTTTTAAAATTCCAAACACCTTTAGTAATCGCAATTTAGGGGAAAAAATAAGACAAATTTTAAGTAATAGAGTTTCAATAATTAAATTTGAAAGTGATAAAAATTAGAAAGTGATGATAATTATTTGATTACATTATAAAGTTTCATTCACGTCATGAGTAAATCACTCAAGTTTAAGTTTAATTTTGTATACAGTGAAATTCGAAAATTTTCTATGTCTCTTATTATATTTCAGCTTGATAGTTTTTATTTCCTAATCAAGATTAAACTATGAAATTTACAAAAACATTCAAACTATTTTTTCTTATCAAATTCTTTAAATATAATAAAAAATATTTTTCTATTTCATAATTTCTCTACTTAACAATCTCTGCTTTAGATCTTTTAATAAATTACTCTCTACAAAATATATTTTTGTTTACAAATTCAAAAAAATATATATATATATATATATATATATATTGCAAAAAGTGCAAAATGAGTGGAAGAGAGAGAGAAGCTAGCAGGCTGTTAAGAAGAGCTATAGATTTTCTCCATTTTTAAAGACGGACCGTAATAACGTTGAGAAATACGATAATTTTAAAAGAGTTGATGCAGCTCTTTATATATATATATATATATATATGTATACTTTTTTGGTCCTTTGATACTGTAAAATGCAGTAACATAGTGGCTTACAACAATTATTGTGGATGCTCTATGTTCGGCAGCAGAAATTACCGTTGGAACTGCTGACCACGCCAACAGGAAATGCAATCGCCGACCTGCCGAACAAAGACAGAAAGAAAGGTGACGGCCGGAGAGAGGGTCTCAGGCCGGAAAACCCTCCGATGATTAAATCAGCAAGTCGCTTAAGAAATGAAGTTTTATGGAAATAAAGGAGTCAAAGCTTAAGTTGGCAATAGTCAGCTTACCCTCGTGGTTCAGTAGAATATCCTATATATAGTGGTCTGAGTGATGATTAAAGCATACCTGCGACTTGACGTTGCGACACTGCCGTGTCCCTCTTTTCTATCCTTGCTTTAAATACTCTTCCCCTTCATTTAATGCCTCAGACCCCTCATTAATACACCATGCCTTTCATTTAATGCTTCTGGCGTTTTAACACGGCATTACAACCAGAATTTCAGGGTCAGACTGTCTTCCTGTCACATCAGCCACCAAATCGTGACGAGATAGACCGATTTAGTTACATCCCCAGAGACAAGTACCCAGTTCAATCCTAACTAAGGTGCATTTATGGTCACGGGCCTTCTTTAAAGGCTGTGGGTCCCAGGTTCGACATTTACTGGCCGTCAACAGATAGGCCGAGCAAACTAGCTTCCAAGGTCCTCGGCTATAGCCACGTGGTAATACACTGTTTATTGATGTCGAGGTTCAAGGTACTCTTTGGAATACTAACTCTAAATCGCGTATTCACGTATAACACTCACGTGGAACTCTCGTGCCAATAATCAGTTGTTCGGCGGGACGCAGCGTGTCCCGACAGAACGTGCTCGGCAAGTGACTGCGTGGCTTATGTGAATATGCTCGGCACTGTGCCACGTGGCACCAGTCTAAACTTGTTCGACACAAGTACAGCTTTAGTAATATTTTGCCCAACACTCTAATAAAAATGAAAGAGAGAAAATTATAATCAAAGCAACAATTATGAGTAATGTTTTATTTTTAATGGTCAATAATATTTTTCATTTTGATTGGTTAAATAAAACGACATTTTAGGACTATTTAGTAAATATAATGAATAAAATTTAATTTTGATGTGTAAAAAAGTTTTACGTAAGCGGATTTAAAAGTAAGACAAGTGTCAATTATTATTATTTTTATGTTCTGATAAATTATAAAATAAAGAATAGTGTTTAGAGTGGTAAAAAAATAAGAAAAAATATGGTTTTAGATAACTTTTGATGTTTGGTATTTCTAACTCAAACCACGTTTGTTGAGATGATTAGCGTAACTTTTGGTTTTTTTTTGTGGTAAAAAGTTAGAGAGATAAATTGTAGGAAAGATTTTTTAGATTTATGTCATAATTTTTTTAAAAGTTATTGAATTTTTTAATTTATGCGTGAAAAAGTTGAAGACAGAAACAGTAAGAATAGTTTTTTCAATCTGTTTCCAGGGATTTATATCAAAATTTTTTTTGAAAGTTATTGAACTTCTAACTTCTATGTGAAAAAGTTTGAGAGAGAAATTATGAGAACGATTTTTTCGATTCATTTCCACGGATTTATGTCAGATTTATTGAAATTTATTGAAAAGTTATTGAAGTCTGCGAAAAAAGTTATTTAAATTTGTAAAAAAGATATTAAAGTTTATAAAATTTGTTAAGATATATAAATATGTATAGAGATTTATAAAAATCTCATGTGAGGTGCTCAAAATGTGTCAAAGAATTTTAGAAATTTTAAAAGCGTTTGGTTGATTTTTAGCAAATCAACCGCTATGTATAATTTGTGTATTATATATATATATATATATATATAAAGTTAACCCGACGGTGTATGAACACCAAATAATAATTGTAGTAGGAGTACACAAACACCTTGTTTGGTAGATATAATTATAATATATATATGTTTATATTACGGGGCGTTTAGCGGCACAAATGTTAGCTAAAAATTATCAATTTTTTTATTTTTAAATAGTTGGTAAATCATTAATTTTTACCATTTTTTTCTGTTCAATCACAGTAACTTATTAACTAAAAAGTTATTAAAAATTATTAAAAGTTGTTTAAAGTTATCAAAAAAAATCAAAATTTTTAAAAATTATTAAAAATTTTATCAAACATTCAAAAATTTTAAAAAATTTTAAAAAAATTACTACTTATTTCACTAAATATACTAAAAATTATGATTAATAAATTTTTATATAAATTAAAAATTATAAAAAATTGTGCCTTCTACGCTCCAATATCTATTTGTTACGACCAACTGGTTGCATCATTGTTAGGCCACGTTCATGATCTTCCCCAATGACTTTTGGATCATGGACCACATGGCGTTTGGTAGGCTTCATGATCTACCAAATCTTACTTGGAATATAAATTTAAAACTAATTACCCAAAAAAAAAATTTAAAACCTAACACTCATATGGTATTATTACTTAAATAAATTTTGACATCATATTCTTTTGCCCATTATTTAGAAAAAAAAAAAACTTTTTCTGCCTTTTTTTTTTTTTTTTGTGAGTAAGTGTATGTATGGAATATCAAATTTGGCCAAAAATATCTAGTTTTTTTTTTTTAATTTTTTTAACTTTTCCCAAAATCAAATATTTTCCATTTTTTAAGTTTTTTATATTTTTTGAGAAACACCTCAAACATCTAAAGATTCAAAATGTACCTATTTTTTGTCAAAATGTGACACTCCAAACAGACGTTAAGTAAGCACAAAAAAGTTTTACCAAACTATAATCAGAGTGTAATAAAAATTCATGTATTTAAAATTTAAAAATTTTAATTTATTAAAGTAACGCTTTCAATTCACAAATTTATTATTATTAAAAAAAAAGATTCCTACAAAATTTATATGTATATAACATTTATGATGTATTTATAATTTTGTATGCGTTTAGAGTTCTAACAAATAAAATAAAACTAATTAAATCTTTAGCAATCTCTATAAATCATTTCAATAAGTTGCATTTGATGTAATAAAAAAAAAGATAAATTGAGATAAAATGTAGTTTGAGATTAATTTTGACACATTTTTTTTTAAATAGTAACAAATCGTAGAAACGATTTTTTAAATTCGTTTCCACAGATTTAAAAAAATTCATATAAAATAGCGACAATAGTACTCGTTTGAAAGTTTTTGACACAAAAAATATAATTGTAAAAAAAAAATTTACACATTTAGTTAACTTTCGCCTATATTTTTTATTTTTTTAAGGGAAATATTAAAATTTTTTTAAATTAATAATGACAAGAATTTAAGTGATATAGGAATTGTTAGAAATTTATGGCGATTTATTTTGTTTGTTGAAGGTCTACACGCAGAACATTAATGTGATTTTTTGTCGTTTGCGTAAACGTTAGAAAAGGCAGGGTCAAGTGGGAGCAGGCCATTAATTGTATACTCTTTTATTGTGGGTATTTTTTTTTATATTTGTGTTTGTCATTATTTACAAGAGGTGTTACCAAAAGATGATTCAAGATTTCTGTAACAACATTAATTTATGAACTAATTTTTTTTATTTTAGAATTTTAATTCAATTTCTAAGAAAAAATAAAGTAAAATATTGAGAAATTAATCACCTAATTATGCTAGGAGTCCAATACTTTGCGTATGAAATGTGTTTTTGATGGCGTTACAAGTAACAATGTGTTATAAGTTTTTGACTGTGTCGGCCTTCGCGTGGGTTTACTCAATGAGTTTTGTCAAAAAAATATTGGGTAAATTTGTAAAATTATTATAAGTCCGATTTTAGTTTTATAATGGGTCATCCTTCAAACGCACAAAATATAAAAATAATAAATAAAGTAATAACTTTAAAGTAAAGGTACAATATATATAATTTTTTTTCTCCCAAACTGACCAAGAGCAATCATTTTTGAGATCTATATAATAAAATAAGATGATTTTTAAAAATTTTACTCTCACAAAATAAGATCTAACAATTAAGAATTATTTTTTCTTTCATTCAACAATTGAGATTAATTTTATCTTTTTAACTTTTTACTCAATTCTTAGTTTAGTAAATCTCATTACCATCTATTTAATAAAACGATTTGGATATTTTAAATTTCATCATATTTTCAAGGATGGAAATGATTTGTAAATTAAAACTGTCAATTTAAATTTCATTTAATTATGATTTCTAAGAAGTTGAACGTTCCAAATTAAAGCACCAAATTTTGTATTTTTTTATAATTTTTATCAAAAATTAATTTGAAAGAGAAACATCAAAATACATGTAATAGCACTATGGTCTAAAGTCTTGAAAAAAAAATTAAAACTTATGAATTATTATAATTATTTTGATTTAATTTTTTATAAAAAATTCGATATTAGTTTTGTTCCAAATACTGTAGGCACGAATTATAACTAGTGCTTTGTTAAAATGCGAATTGGCCCTTTAAAAGTTATTTACCACATTTGGTAATTTAGCCAATTCTCACCGTCATTCTCAAGTGAAGGATATATCCCATAAAATTTATTTTATTTTCAATATGCTCTTAAATTTTGATATAAATTGAAGCACAAGATTGATATTAAATTTGATATCAGTTATATGATAATAATCTAAATCTTTAAATTAAAATTTAATTATTTAAATATATTTAAATATTTGAACCGTTGAATTTTAATATAACGGTGTAGATTGAATTATTATTGAATTAATATAAAATTTAATCTCACCTCTCCCATTTTAATATTTTTTTATAAACAAATTTTAAAACATAATGTGTGTATATTTTATTATTTATATTTTATTAAATTATAAAACAATGACTTATTATGTTGTAATTTATTATATATTTATATATTATTACTTTAATAACAATATATCAAAACTAAATTCTATATCATATTGGTTGATGTGTCGTTTTCTTTCAAGTGGAGGAACCATCACTTTCCCATGTACAACGCCACCTCCGTTGGAAAGTGAGAGTCGGTTTTTGTCTTCTTCTCTACGTTCGGTTCGAAGGGTCTAAAAAAAAAATTTTTTTTGAAAAAATGTAAAAAAATATATTAAAAAATTTTTAAAATTATTTACTTTTTATTTTATTATACAAATTACGAAATAATAATTTATTTTATTTTATCTCATTTTATTATTATTTTTGCCACTCCACATGCACTTGAAATATGAATTTATGGCCGAATAATAATGATAATAATAATAATAATATAATATAATGATAATATAGGAATGCAAAAAGAAAAAAAGGAAATTCTTCTAACACGAGAGAAGGTCTGAAAAAGTTGTGTTCACATGCAGCAACACCGAATTTACGCGGCGCGTGCTGCAATTATATATATATATATATATATATATATATATATATATATATATATATATGTCCTTAATTTTGAAGTATTCACCTGGTAGCAAGCTAATAGTTTCTTTTATTTTAAATTAATAAAATGAAATTTTTTTAATTTGTAGTGAGTTGACTTAGGTTAGGTTGTGTTTGGTTTGTTAAAAACCCTTACAAATTTTTTGAAATTTCTAAAAATTATTTATTTTTTATCTTACTGTACAAATTACGAACTCATAAATTACCTCACTTTTTGTTACTCCAAACGTATCCTAATAAGTATGGATTGGATAAATATATATTTTCAAATAAGGGTGTTTGGATCTCAATAAAAACACTAAAAAAAATTAAATTTTATTATTTTTTTAATTTTTTCTAATTAAATTTTGTCATATGTCACATTTACATTATTTTTTTATTTTTTCCATTTTTTGGACAAACAAAACACCATATAATGATTATATGTTAATTAAAATTGTATGGCAAAAATTTTATTTTTTGCGTCAAATATGTAAATGATTAAAGTTAGAAATAAATGAATTCAAAATTACTCAATTTACGGCTTTGGAAGAAGAAATTAACCAAATGGATAATATGTACATTTGTAGGGTACTAGGATTTGGAAGCGAAAATTTTTAAGAATTTTTTGTTATGTTTTGACAAATTTGCTGGATATAATTTTTTATGTATGTGATAAAATAAATAAAATTTTAAGAACTTATAGCAACTTTTGAATATTTCGTAAAAATTTTGGAAACTTTTAAGAATTCTTAGTAACTTTTGGTTGTTTAGTAAAAAATCAGAAAAATTTTTTAAGAATTTTTAAAAACTTCTAATTGTTTGTTAAAAATGTTGAAGAAATTTTCATATGAATTTTTAGCAAATTTTGAGATGTTACTAAAGGCTTAAAAAGGCAAAGGTTACTAATTTTTTTTTTCTTTTGCTTCCAAATGCACCCTAAAGCCTTTTTATCTCTTTCAATGTACGTAAGGGATTTGAGATTTTAAGAAAAGAATGAAAAACTTTTAATTTATTTTTAGAGTAAGAAGATCATTAATATTTTTGGGACATAAATTTGTTGAGAGTGAGGAAATGTGAAGGAAAACGATAAAAATGTAAAATAAAATGAAAATTTAAATTTATTTTATTTTTTTATTGAATTAGAGAAATGAGACTAAATTAAATAAATATTTATAAAAATTTTAACTTTTTATTTAGTAAGGTACATAAAAATAGCACAAAGTAATAATTTTATTCCCCTTAATTAATTTTTTTTGACAAATCCATGTTCAAAATTTAATCTACAAATGTGTTTAGAGTGAGAATTTGACTAGAAAAAATAAAAACAAATGGAAAAATAAAAAAAATTGTAGGAAAATGGATAAGAAAATATAAAATTATTTTTAGTAATATTTTTAATAAATGTGAATAATATACCGAAAAGTTACTAAATTAAAAAAATTAAAATTTAATTAAAAAAGTGATAACAAACCAAGCCGCTTAGATTATTCCGGGTATTATCCTAATAATTTCAGGGTCCTATGGTCCAGAACACTTATTAAAAGTCAATAGGTACATATCACATAATATCTCGTATTTTAATAAAATTATGCATAAATAATATAAAATACTATATAATATATTTTCATTAACCATCAATAGATGTTGCGGGTAATATTATTTTTTTTTCTATGACTCATGGTGTTTAAGTCAATTTATACGTATTAATGATGCAGTTCACTAAAAGTGTTGAGGATGGTCCAAATCGTACCCGTAATCCTGTCTTGACACTGATGTGGTGCCTGTCAAGTAACATCTGATGCTTAAGTTAGCAAATAAGGGGATTGATACAGTATTTTTACAGAATAACGGCAAGTCTTAGAATGAATGTGTGTGTACTTGTTTTTTGCTCCGAAGGTGGTAGGATATATATATATATATATATATATATATATATATATAGGAGTAAACCTGCATGGGTTCTATACGTGTGAGTCACACTGTGTCTGGGTTCTCATCGAATCAAACCGTACCACGTGTACTCGTAAATTTCCATACAGATATTTTGTAATTAGTTATCCAAATCATTATTAGACAGGTAACATGCTTGTAGACGGATATCACGGAACATGCTTGCAGGTGGTTTTACACGTGACTATGACATGAGCAATTTTAACCCAATCCAATCGATTAGTCGGAAAGCTCGATCGCAAAATACTCAATCGATCGATCGTGTTGCTCAGACATTCTGGACCGATCCTTCACTATCACGTATTTCGGTTAGTCCCCAAAAATTTTGAAATTACTAACCGAATAAACTTCGAGCAACCCCTAGGTTTTTGCTTGGGAAAGGATTAGGACTTAGAGATCTCACAGTACAAGCCCCTACATCCAAGTTTAATGCCAACTCAGCCAGCCCATTGGGGTTCGCGGGCAATGTTAACCAATGCCACAATTTCAATACAATCAGTAAGCAAAGGTCCAAAACTTCCCCATTTGCAAGCACATGCATGCAACTCATTATTGGGCACTGACAATCTTGCACCCTCTTTTGTCTCTTCATTTTTGGGGATACCTTGGAAATCGCATTTTTGTTAATGGTGTGACTTTCAAGGGTTGGGTCGACTTTTTGGAGTTGGGATCCAAAACAATAATAATTTGAGTTTTAAAGTTATTCTTGTGATTAGTTGAATTAATTAATATAATTTTATTTTATTTTAAGATACAATAAATTAAAAATAACAATTTGATTAACTCAAAATAATATCATTTTACCAAATTAAAATGACGTATTTTTAATTAAAAATATTATAAAAATATGCATTATTTTTATTGACACCACTCGTTAGAATGGTTTCTGCAAATTTCTCAAGCATCTTCACCATTGAGCTTTTATACTGCGTTTGGTAGTAAGGAGTCCCCTAATTTGAAATTCAAAATTTGACGTTTGGCGTATAGGTATAAATAATTAAATGTATTCTCAAAAGCTATAAACATTAATATCAGATTGCCGCACCCCTCGTTCTTGTCCAAGGCACTAATATTTATATTAAGTATAAAATTGAAATTGCATGATTATCGTCATGGAATAATTACATAAAAATGGATTTTAGATAAAAATATTCCATGAACCTGATTTTAGAAATTCTCAAAAAATGAATTTTCAAAAATTGAATGCTGAATTCATTAACCTTTGTAATAAACTCTAAAAATGCTCCTCTCTCTCTCTCTCCCCCCTCTCTCTCCCAACCCCCTAATATTTCGTTTTTTTTCCCTCTCCTCACCGTTCATAGGATATGTTGAATGAGTTCCATTTGTTACGGAATTAGTTGCACAGAGGAACATTAAATATTAATATAAAAAATAGAGAAGAATTTAAGGTTTTTAAGAGATGAGCATTAAGGGCTTATATAATAAAACTGTCAATTTTTAGTTTTTTATTATTAGTTATTATTTTCATAGTTAAAAAAAAAAAAAAAACTTGAAATGCATTTAGTAACTATAGTTCATAGTTGTTAGTTTCTAGTCATAGTTGTTAATTAATTAAATTAAATAAATTTAATTATTTTAATTATATTAATTATTAAAAATAATTTAATCCAATAAAAATAAAACATATTAAACATAGTTTATTTTTTAATTATTTTTTAAAAATAGTTTAATAAAATATATTTCATGTTGATTTTATTAACTTAAATTAATTTGATTTAACAATTAAATCTAATTATTTTAATTATATTATTTTTTAAAATAATTTAATTCAATAAAAATAAAATATATTCAATATAATTTAATTATAACATTTATTAAAAATAATTTATATTAAATTACTTTTATATTAATTTAATTAATTAAATTTAATTAAATTAATTGAATGTACTTATTTTAATTATATTCTTTACTAAAAATAATTTAATTCAATAAAGATAAAATATATTCAATACAATTTAATTATATTATTTATTACAAATAATTTATATTAAATTATTTTTATATTAATTTAACTAATTAAATTCAATTATAATTAATATAATTTAGTTAATTAATATATTAAATATATTAAATTAATTATTGATAAATTTAATTGTTAATTAAATTATAATTGACATATTTTTATATAAATAAAAATAATATATTATTAATTTAATATATTTTTATATTTTTATATTAAATAATAATATATTTGGTAGTGATCAGAGATGGATAAGGATAGTGACAGCAGTGGGAGGCGATGCTAGATGTTGGTGGCGAGTAGTGGATGGTGATAGTTGATGGTTGCGACTAATAGTGATTGTGTAAGAAAATAAAAATTAAAACTTGAAAAAAAACTTTTTTAATATTTTCATAATTTTAAAAATTTTTGAAAATAGTTTTTATTTTTTTTAAACTAAAAATAAATTTGTCAAACAATTTTTCTTGTTTAGTTTTCAAAATAATGAAAATAAAAATAAAAAATTGAAAACAAAATGATTGCTAAACGGAACTTAAACATTCATGAATTTGAAATTAAAATTTTGTTTAGAATTAAAAAAATTGATTCATGAAAATAGAGTATTTTTACCTAGAGTCCATGTTTGAGTAATTTTCCTTACCTTCGTTTAGGAGAATTTTCTGGCCAACTAGGCCAAGTAAAATTTTCTCCATTTAGGGTTGGTAGAAGAAGCTGATTTTTTATTTTCCATTATTTTTTTTGTCTTTTATGAATTTTTCACAAATATTTAATTTTCTTTTTTTATTTTCCATTATTTTTTTCTCTTTTATGAATTTTTCATAAATATTTAATTTTCTTTTTTTTTGTCTTTTATGAATTTTTCACAAATATTTAATTTTCTTTTTGGAAACTGTTAGTTTTAAGTGTGTTAATCATATTCGTAAAAAATAAAAAATAAAAAAAGTAATGTTAGTTTAGGTAAAAACTATATATTTAAAAAAAATAACGAAAAACTATTTTTTTTAACGAATACAATTGACATGTCTAAAAATTATAGTTTCTAAGGTATAAATTAAATTTAAAAAAAAAATCACATACGATAAAAAGATGTTAAAAAAAAAAAAAACAAACAAATAACAAAAACCCACATTACTATTTGGTATGCAAACACAGCATCAGTCGAGTATGTGTCTAATACTGGGCCCAATCAATTTGAAGGGCCGAATAATTACCGGCTTCGGATAAAGGTTATGTATTCAAAATCAGTGTCCGGCGTCCGCCCAGCCCATGCACAAGAACTCGTGGTAACTCTAAAAGGGGCTTGGATCTGGGCTTTGGATCAATAATCTAGTACATAAGATTAATATATTAAAGCAAACTATTGACAAATAGAGAGAGAGAGAGAGGTGACAACAAAATTTTGAACGACAATATTGCCAGCGTATCGTTTGATGATATGTTGGAAATTTAAATAAAAATATTATCTTACGAGAAGATTTTATTATAAAATATAATCAAAATGAGGTGAAAATTACATTTTTGTAATTCATGCGTGGTAATTAAAGAAGTGTTTAGTTGGTCAAAACTAATTAAAACTCATCAACTTTTATTAACATTTTGTACTTTTTTCCAATCAAATTTTACTACGTATCACTTTTACATCAAATTTTTATACATTTATTGTACTTTTTGATCAAACTTTTATCAATAAAACATTCCCTAAACTTATTTATTTATATATCATCTCAAAATAATACCTCTTTATAACTTATTAAATTAAATATATTTTATTAAACTAATTAGTTAAATTTATTTTATAAATTATATTTTATTAAATTAAATTATTTTTTATAAATATATTTTATGAAGATAAACTAATTACTATAAAAAAATTTATATTATGATACATGTTTTTTTATTTTTTTTTAAATATGTTAAATATAAATATTAGAAAACGGTCGCTTAATATAATTTATTTTACGCAGCAATGTCCATGTCTACGTGCGTTGATGGATCGTTGGAAAGATATCTAGGGTTGTCTTTTGAAATTAACCTGTATTAAAATGTAAGAAAAATGTCTAATTTATTTAAGAATATATTGAGAAATGACAAAAATTACAAACACCTTAGGCTGAGTTTGGTGCAACGCAAAGTTACCCATCCTATTAGTACTCTTAGCTAAAAACATTTAATTCTATAGTTTTTTTTTTAATGAAATCTAGTGTCTGTGTGATTTTAAAATACATTTTATTGTAGATATATTAAATATAACATTTATAATATTTTATCACACGCGATCAAGGTGATATAGGACAGAATCATTTAATATACCTTAGTGCTAATTTGTTTAGTGTTTCTTTATGTCTACCCACATTACTCTTGGTTAGTCAAAACTCTCCTTTTTATCCTCGTCTAATATCCAAATATTTATTTTTGGAATATTAAATTAATAAAGATATTTTAAATATTTTTTAATAAAATTTAAAAATACATATAATAAGTATATATGAATATTCATATCTATTTTAGTTTGAATTTATTATTGAATTTTATAAACTTTTCCGAGCCTAGTAAATTGTTTGGAATTACTATTATTTTAAATTAAATTTCCACTCCAAATCACTCAACCCAATTATTTAATCACATGCCCCAATTCCTCGCCCAAATATCTTAACCCAAAGTTATATCTTAAATTATAATTATTTTCTAACCAAATTCACAACATCGTCACAAAATAAAAATTTCATAGAAAAAAATATAAATACTTTTTTAAAATACTTTTTTTTGTATTTTATCTTTCAAACAGTGCCTAATAGGGGACCTATTATGAATTTTTGGACAACCACTTAATATTACCATTCGAAAAAATATGTTTGAGGGTCATGAAATAAGAGATATCGGAGGCTTATATAGTTTATGTATTTATATACTGATTTATTTATATTTTTTATAAAAAATAATTATTTTAGTTTTAAATTATTTATTTTTTTATATTATTTAAAACTAAAAATATAAATGATTATTTTTTATTAATTTTATTTTTAACTAATGTCGACCTCTATTTTTGTGTATTGAAAAAGACCTTAGTAATTTTGTAAATTCACACCCTTTTGGACGTACTTGCTTACTATCCTTTCCCACTCACCAACCAAACAGTTACACTTAACACTGTCACTTTATTTTTTTTCTTCTAATCCTTCACCTTGTTCTGCTTGGCTGTTATATTGGATGTTAGATAAATTGTTGGGGTTTTTTGAGACTGATTACTATTTATGGACTTATAAGGATTTAAGTCATACCTAAAAAACTTGTTTGTAAATAAGTCACACTTGCAACAAAAAGACAAAAAAAGACATCATGTGTTTTTCACTATATTTCAAAACTGCCAGTTTTATCTGAAAATAGTGCACACTTCACTCATAACTTCCGCGACTTTCTATCTTCTTTACAAAGTAAGCAAAACTGATTTTAGAAAACAAAATCAAAACTATTTGGGAAAAACTTAATTCCGCAACTTTCCATCTTCTTTACAAAGTAAGCAAAACCGATTTTTAGAAACAAAATCAAAACTGTTTGGGAGAAACCTAATTCTGCGACTTTCCATTTTCTTTACAAAGCAAACAAAACTGATTTTTTGAAACAAAATCAAAACTGTTTGGGAAAAACTTAAATTGATCATCATTTCTAAGTATCTTTATTTTTTCTGATTTTGAAACAGTACCGGTACTGTTTTGAAGATAGCTCAAAATACTAATTAACCCCATGGATTTCTCTTGCCCAAAACTTGTCATCTGCTTATAATTCATGGTGCTGTTTGGAAAACAGTACCGGTACTGTTTTCATACTACCATAAAAAATATCAATCGATACATAATACAAACCATCCATACGAGTCAACATCATCATATAGAACAGTACTACATAATAAAACAGTACCGCATAAAAAACAGTACCACATAAAACAGTACCTGATTAAAACAACACTATTCTTTTTGTGTTTAATGGTAGTCTTTGAATACTAGATACATTTGATACTGTGTTTATACGATAATACATCTTACTAAAAACAGTACCACATAATAAAACAGTACCGCATAAAAAACAGTATCGCACAATAAAACAGTACCACATAAAAAACAGTACCTAATTAAAACAGCACCATTCTTTGTACGTGGTACTTCTTTTTGTATTTAATGATGATCTTTAAATACTAGATACATTTGATACTGTGTTTATACGATAATACATCTTACTAGAAATAGTACCACATAGAACGGTACCGCATAAAAAACAGTACTACATAAAAATAGTACTACAGAAAAAACAGTACCTCATTAAAATAGTACCATTCTTTGTATGTGGTACTTATTTTTGTGTTTAATGGTGGTCTTTGAATACTAGATACATTTGGTACTGTGTTTATACGCTAATACATCTTACTGGAAAACAGTACCACATAATAAAACAGTACCGCATAAAAAAATAGTACCGAATTAAAACAGTACCATATGTATATGGTACTTCTTACTAAAATTCAACAAAAAAATTATGAATATTAACATACCATTATTCGCATCATTGCCCGTAGTTATTTATGGCCTTTTAACCGAATTTTATCTCATTACATGCTTGTTCAAATAAAAAATATACCATATATTTTTACGCGATTTCGAAGGAATGAAACAAAAACGGAAAAACGTGATTCGCGGTTACTACAATTTCCGGTAACTTCCATCTCAGTTAATTATAGAAGCAAATGGCATTTAAGTCATATTATAAATTATATTTAAAACCAAGTCGTGGGACCCACTCAAAAGTGTGACTTAAATACAAAACTTTCTACATTAATGCGACTTAAAAGCAATACTTTTTTTGGTGTGACTAATAGTCTTAAAAGATTACAAAGTATGACTTAAATACAATTTTTCGTAAATTGTTCCATTTGAAAAAAAAAATTAGTGTTCCGCGTTTAATATTCTATTATTTTTATGGGTTACTTTGCTAGTCTGGAGATATCAATGAGTAAACTACTTCACATCAGTGAGATAATTAAGGTGTGTGTGTATTTATAAACTCAAATAAAAAAATCAAAAAAAATATTAAAAGCATTCTATGAATACATACAACTCTTTGTACCAGTGGCAAATCCAGGATTTTGTTACAGTGGGGTCGAGCCGATAAATAAAGGCAGTATACTTGATTTATGGGCAATCTATTTTGAGAGACATATTTTGTGGGGGCAAAAGGACAAAAATATCTCAAAAATTATACTATTTTCTAAAGAAATTTTGCTCCCAATGGGGGCAAAACTTGTAAATTGCTTGAGGTATAATGGTAATTTATTTTGAAAGATATATTTTATAAGGGTAAAAATACAAAAATATCTAAAAAATTATACTATTTTTTAAAGAAATTTTACTTCAGTGGGGGGCAAAACTTATAAATTGTTTAAAGTATAGAGGCAATTTGTTTTAAAAAATATATTTTATAGGGGCAAAAGTACAAAAATATCTCAAAAATTATACTATTTTTTATAGGAATTTTACTTCTAGTGGGGTCAATTAACCCCCTTACTCTTATGTGCATTCGCCCTTGTTTTGTACATATTTTGTGATTCCTAACCTAAATTTTTTATTTTCTCATCTTATCAATATTCACGTGTGTTCAATATATGATGAGTTATTTTAAATATTTTCGCTTGGTAATTTTTAAATTCACCTTTACTAATGATTCATATTAACATTTACTTACCCAACAAAAATGTCAAAATGTTAAATAAATAAAGGAAAAAAAAAACATTCATTCCCCAACCTAAAGTTGAGGGTCGCTTTCACGATGTCCAAAATAATTTTGGGGGAACCATTGACAGCCTGTCTGTTTCAACCCCAGTACAAATCAATAAGTTCGATCAATCCATTTGGTGTTGATTAATTTAGGCTGCGTTTGGCGTGTAAAATTTTGTTGAAAATCTCTGAAAATCTTTATAAATCTCTGTTAACTTTATATCACATCAACTTTTTTCTCTCACTGCACGCATTACGAACTCTCTCCAAATCTCAATTTATCTCATTTTTTCTTACTCCAAACAAACCCTTAGTCTTGGCCATTTTCCGAATTTCTTATTTACATTACGTAAGGGAACTAATCTGACCCGAGAGTCCTTTGGTTACTTTGGGGCTTGTTTGCTACTTCAATTTTTTTTTTTAATTCAACTTTCCATTTTACAAATTTTTTGATTGTTTGATTGAAAAATGCCTTGCTCCATTCATATTTTGAACCTAGGCGAGTGTTATTTAAAGAATATCACCTTTAAAAGAAAGTCAAATATAAATTAATTAATAAATTTTCCCATTTAGCTAGTATTATTCATTGCAAAATTATTTAAAAAAATTAAAATAAAATTAAATTCTAGACTGAAGGTTCTATTTTAATGATTAATTTTAAAAGTTCAAATATATAAATTTTTATTCCAAATATAACTGAGTTATACATTAGGTGCAATTGAGACGTAATAAAAAATTTTACATTTTAAATTTTGTAGTTCATTAAAATAATTTTTTTATCTAAAAATTCATTTGGTCAATATACTTTCACCAACGTTTTTTTTTTTTTTTTTAACTTTTTGTAATTTTCATTTTCAAATTCGTTGACTCTGATGGGGAAAAAAAAAAAAAATCAAAGAACACGTGATTAACATTGATTTGAATTTTAACACTTTCCCACCTACTAAACAGTAGAAAGCTTTTATTATTTATTTATTTTATCCCTTGGTTTTCTCTCCTGCCTCAACGCCCAGCTGAAGACTTTCTTTACGGAAGGTGAAGGTGCCTTTAGAATGACAAAAAGTGAAATAAAGTGAGGTACATATCGTGAAGTAAAAAATAAATAATTTTAAATTTTTTTTATTTTTTTTTTAAATTTTTTATCATTCCAAATAAAACGACTGGTATTTGATACTCAAAATTGGTTGTTGAAATCAAATTGTATAAACAAATCACCACAACTATCCAGCAACTCTCGTAATTTTCTGAATGGGTACAGGGATATCTGCTGGTCAATGAGAAGTTTGTGCTCTCTCTCCCTCATTAAAAAAAATAAATAAATAAAAATTCCCATCTTAAACTCGGTTGAAATTATATATTTATCTGCTGCAAGTCACTGTATCTCGTGGTTGGCATTCCCAATTTATTTCGAGTAAGTTGGCCTCGTTCAGACAATTTTCTCGTTTTAGGTTCAAAGAGTACAATTTTTTTCCTCAATTTACAGCCTCTTTATTCATCTCAATTTGTCAACTCTCTACTTTCAAAAATAATTGCATCAGGGTCTTTATACTCAATATTTACAACATTAAGGGCCCATGTGGTTTGTTTTTTTATTTTTTGTTTTTGTTTTTAATTTTTTATTTTAAGGGCATTATCATTTTATTCTTTTGAAAAAAAGGAAAATAGTTATAACGCATTTGGTCATTTGTATTTTTAAAATTTATTTTAGAAAACAGAAAATGAGTTTACACATAAAATGAAAAATGACAAAAAGTCATTTTGAGCGTTTTCAACTTAAAACAAAGAAAATCTCAAAATAAGAAAAATAGATTATTTTTTATTTCTTTGTTTTGAGCATAAAACTAGAAAATAGAAAACAGAAAATAAAAAATTAACCAAATGCCACCTAAATTATTAATTTCCTCTTTTATTTTTTTTGATTCTTTGTTTAAATTTTATAATTTTTGATATAAATGAAATTATTTATGAAATTATATAATTATCGAGTATATACTATTTTAAAAATAAAATTTAATTGAACTTATTAAAAATTTAAAATATAAATAAAATTTAATATTATCTCTTAATTAATTAATAAAATGTATTAATTAATAGTAAATTAATATTTAAAAGTAAATATTTAGTTGAGAAAAAATAAAAAATGAAAAAATTAATGAACTATTTTATTTTAACTTTTATGAGCAAAAACTCTAGGTTGTGTATCTATATTTAGAGATTATCCCTCATGGGTTTATATTTTAGAGGCTCTTAATAGACTCGGACTGATACAATGTATTTTTTCATCATATTTTTTATTTTTCACAGTGATTCAAATTTAGAACTCTAATTATAATACTTTTTTTTATGTTCTTTTTACCAAAAAGTTAATTTTTTTTCTTTTTTACTATTTTTTATGTGTTCACAAAGTAAATTCAACTTTTGAAAAAGTTGAAATGATTTTTTTTAGTTTGAAATATTTTTTCATAGAAATTTTGTAAGAAATACTAATAGCATGTCAAAATGTTACTAAATAAAAAAATTCATTTTTGGTGAAAAAAGTATGTAAGATAAAAGTTATCTCAACAAGACCAATTATTATTATTGTTAGTAATTGTCTGTATCACAAAAATATGGAAACATAATTTGGCATGTAAATAATTCATACATAAATTTGTAAAATAAACCTGTAAAAGGTGTAAAGTGTCCCCTAAAAGTTATTTTATTACTATTTAATTTTTTTTAATATTCATTCACTTTGGGAATATAAATAAAATTAAATCTAAATTTATGATTATTATACATTGATACAAAATAAATCTATATTTATTATATAACAATTGTTTACATTGTAGTTAAACACTTAACTGTATATTTTTAGATATTCAATTACATTTTTATATTTTGTAAATCTGAATTTTTACTCAAATAATATTATTTTTCAAAAATATTTTTAATTTAATATGCTCTTAAAAACAATTCCTATCTAATGTTTTTCCTACAACATCATCTCTTATTTTTGGGAGAGATATTAAATTATAAAAAAGTATTAAAAAATATGAAAGAGTGAAATTTAATAGTCTCTTAAAAAAATTTCCTATCTAATATTTTCCCCACCACATCATCTTATATTTTTTAAAAGATATTAAATTATAAAGTATTAAAAAATTAGAAAGAGTGAGAGAATGTATTTTTATGTGAAGTGACCTAAAAAATAATCAAAATAGAGTGAAAAAAGTTTTTGACCATTGAACAAATTTAACAATTAAAAATATCTCAAATTTAAATTTTTGAACTTACTTATTAAATAAATAGTTTTGCTTATGGACAACTAGTATGACAATATTTAAATTAAACTACAATTATTAGTAGAAAGATCTAATCTTTTACAATCACTATGCTTGGGTATCAAAAGTAGTTTTAACTTTTTGTAATTTATTTTCGTCTTGTATGATTTTTTTTATCAAAATTTATTTTTAAAAAGTCACAATTTTTTGGTATGTTTATTGTATTCCTAAAAAATATTAAAAAATTTACATTCATTTAAAAAAATTCAAAAAACATTTTTAGGTATGTTTATTGTATTCTTAAAAAATATTAAAAAATTTACATTCATTTAAAAAAATTCAAAAAACTAGTTGGGTTTTTTTTAACTTGTTATGAATACATTTAACAAGCTTAAAAATTATAGTTTAAAAAAATTATAAAATTTTGATACAAAAATTAAATAAAATAAAAATAAACTAAAAAAAATCAAGAATTAGTTTTGGCACTTAAACCAACCCTAAAAACCCATCAAATTAAGCGAGAAACGAATAAAACGCCTCAAATTGTCATATCCGCCGTTTGGGAGATAAGGGATAGGGCAATCTGATTTCAAGATGGTTTCCCCATTTTGTACCGTAATGTGATAGCTGCCGCCGGCACGGATGAAATTTAAACAATTTTTAAAAATTGGCGACGACCTTTGCGCGTGTGAACCATGTGAGTCACAACAATAAAGGCTTCCGTGGACCCAGGTATAGTGCCACGTGGAGCAATACCACTGCTCGACCGGCAATCCTATTTTATTATGCTTATAGAGTCCTGGTCGCGAGTACAGTACTGTATCTACTCCAGCGCTTAGATCTGCTACTCCCCTCCACTCAGACGTCGGTTGACCTGGAAATTGCATGGTAAATGCACCCAGCCTTCTCTGAGTCTCACGCTACACCGGCTCTGGTACTACTGGGGGACGACGAATTTTCTCTTTCTCTCTCTATATGTACACCATCTATATCTATATATTCTTAATCCGCGTTAGGTTTTTTGTTTGACTGGTGTTCACTATGGAGACCAAGACTCAGAGTCTCTCTAACTTCAATCTCAACCCGAAGCTGCCATTCTCTTACTCGGCCGTCAAGGTTGGTACCGATTGTTCGGACCTTCCGGGCTCCAAAATGCCACAATCTCCGGAAATTGATGTTCCTGAAAGCAACGGCTTCGCTTCTACGATGACTCCCTGCGCCGTCGCGGGCGGTCCGGAATGCGAGGCGCCGTCCGAAGTGCATTTCAATTCGGCTATCGCTGAGTCGGAAGGTGCTGCGAGTCCCGCGGGTGAATCGGAGGATTACGAGTCAACGGCCGCGAGGAAGGTGCAGAAGGTTTATCGGAGTTATCGCACCAGGCGCATGTTAGCGGATTCAGCCGTAGAACTCTGGTACGGCGTCAACGTCTCTCCCATATTCACACACACACGCACGCACAAATTCTACATATATTATGTGTAAGCACGGAGCGATTACAGTGGCGATGATTATTTTTGAAGGTGGCAAGCGATCGACTACGCTCGATTGAATCACAGTACAATTTCCTTCTTCAATTTCTTCAAACCAGAGACGGCAGCTTCGCGGTGGAATCGAATCAGCTTAAATGCTTCCAAGGTCTGCTTATTCCTTCTTTAATATTTATATTGTGCTAAAAAAAATAAAACAAGAAGTACAACATCTGCGATTGTTACATTACCTCGTAGTCTTGTAGATTAATTTCAGAGTTAGTCCTGCTTTGTTCTTATATTCAGAAAAAGACAGCTATCGTGACTTCATAAAAGTGACTAGTTATGTGATTTGTGACATTTGTCTCTTCCATAGGTTGGTAAGGGTTTGTCTAAGGACGCCAAGGCGCAAAAATTGGCTTTCCAACACTGGATTGAAGCTGTAATTTTTATTACTTTTATGGCTTTATCTTACATTCGCCTTCTCCAATGTGGCTTTCTTTTACATTCCCCTTTTCCTATTGCATTTTCATTGTTTTCTGGAATTGCTTCACTTTTTCAAAGTTCGTAAATTTTGGTTTTCTTTAGATTGATCCAAGGCATCGATATGGGCATTGCTTGCACATGTATTATGAAGAGTGGTGTAAAACAGATGGTGGTCAGCCGTTCTTCTATTGGTAAGAGAAATTTGCTCTTATTGATGAGCTTTCATCTAATACTGTAGTTGGCGCAGTCTCCTTGAAGGAGAATTTTGTAATATCTTCAAGAAAGGGATAAGCATATTCTCTAACAAAAAAAGGTAGCAACTGAAATCAAGGTCACTTGTTTATTTTACCTTATGTTGTCTTTAAAGATTGAATATAGGGCATGCATGTATGTACAACAGTTAATTGCCCGAGCGAGAGCTGCAGTTAGCTTTAATCTGGTTCCCTTTGCGGCTCTGCTTGTTCGCTTCGCATATATTGCAAAGCATAGAGAAATACCGGCTATACCTAAATAAAAATTTAATTAGCATGAATGAAAGCTGCAGTTGCATTTCTCTTACTGCTCCAATGTCTATGTTTTCCTGTTTTGCAATCTTAAGCCTCTAGTTTCTGATACTTACAAAATTGCAGAGGATAAACAGATATTGTCATGACCAAATAAAGTTGATGTTCTCATAAGTGCTTGTATATCCGAGTGTTTGAAGTGACCTACATTTCCTAACCTGTAGAAAAATTGATAATTTGGTCAGTACAATTGGTTCATGCCTGTGGTTGACTGTTTGCTACTTCACCGTAATCATCTAAACACCTCGTTTACATACAAGAGTGACGTTGGGGACACCTGAATAAAGTCGCATATTAATTGTCTAATTATGTTGATCAACGTATGCCCTTCGTTCAAAAAAGAAAAACGTGACTTTCAAATCATTGTCAAGACAAACCATGCTTTATCAATTATCATCCATTGGACACAATTTGGGAAACAAATTCGACATAACCAGCATTTTGCTTTTTTGCAATAGTGAATTTGCAGCAAAATTGTATTCATATCTAATGCTATGTCAAGAACTTTCTGGTATTGCAGAATCCAATTTTCTTTAGTAACTTTTCACTTTTGCATTATTTAGCATTGCAAATAATGATTAATTAATTTCTATACTTTTCTGTTGTGGCCCATTTACTGACATCTGGAAGCGAGTTTGGAAGCAGATACACAACTTTGCTTATTGTTGCGAGAGAAATATGTTGTAATTCAGGAATATGTAGACTTGAAAATGAAAAACGTATTTGATGCAGAGGATTATAGTTTTCTCTCCTTTAGAGTTCCAACGCTTGAATAGATTGTAGTGTACATTGTCAAGTGAATCAGAAACTAACAACTTCATTAATTCTTGTTGCAGGTTAGATATTGGAGATGGAAAAGAGGTTGATCTTAAAGAATGTCCAAGATCAAAGCTTCGGCAACAATGCATTAAATATCTTGGACCTGTATATACTCTTTTGAATCAGTTTTGAACTTCTGACAGATATCCATTTGAAATTATACTTCTTATGGCATTGCGCTCTGTTTCAAACTGTATCAAACTATTATTTCCTACTCATTTAATCCAAATATATGCTCTTTTTCATGTGATTGATTTTTTCTGATTTTCTGGAACATCAGCAAGAGAGAGAACACTATGAAGTTATTGTTGTGGATGGGAAAGTCACGCACAAACAAAGTGGAAATTTTCTTGATACAAACAAAGGAATGCTGGGAACAAAATGGATATTTGTGATGAGCACCTCCAAGAAACTTTATGCCAGTCAGGTGAGACCTAAAATGAAAACCAGCATGATGTGTTGTTGGTTTTCTAATAATTGCTATGGTTCTAGCATGTTGAAACCTAATATCTTCGCTGCATTCAGAAAAAGAAAGGAAAGTTTCATCATTCTAGCTTCCTTGCTGGAGGAGCTACTTTAGCTGCTGGAAGGCTCGAGGCAGAGGCTGGAACACTTAAGGTAAGGAAAACACATTATTATTTTTTCATTGCATGCCTTACTTTTAGGATCCTGAATTTCACTTTTATGTTTTCCAAACACTCATTTGATCTTGATTGATTTATTATGGCTCTCGATTCTTCGCAGCTCTTGCTGTTTTAGCCTAGGGGTGGAATTGAGCCAAGTCGAGTCGAGCTTTAACTTGTTCGAGCTCGGCTCGAACTTTTTATACTGAGCTCGAGCTCGATTCCAGTTTTTATATAGACTTGAGCTCGGCTCGATAAAGAAGAATTTAGGCTCGAACTCCGCTCGCGAATAGTGCAATTAAACCAAAACGACATCGTTTTAGTTTAAAATATAATATATTTAAAAAAATATAATGAAAATATTATTAAAAGATATGAAAGTATTATTAAAAAAATATATATTATTCTAATGAGCCTGCTCGCGAGCTTTCGAGCTGAGTTTCTCTAGGCTCGAGTTCGAGCTCGAATCTAAACAAGCCACAAAATCAAACTCAGTTCGAACTTGTTTTAGTCACGAACCGAGCCCGAGCCGAGCTTTTTTCGAGCGGAACTTGAATAGCTCGCAAACAGCTCGATTTGTTTCTACTCCTATTTTAGCCTAGTCCATGAAAGGCATTGTTTATTTGTCACTCCTCTTTAGGATGCGCCTCACCTAAGTTGAACCCACGACCTTATATTCTTTAAGGTGGGTTGAGTGGGTATATTTGAGCGTCTAACCATGATTCTCAAATTTTGATCTCTGGTAGGAAATCATTTCCTGGAAGGCTACTTTTAACCCCGGTTTTATCATGTAACATTCCATGATAGAGCTATCATGGCAGGATTTTGAAAACATCCCTCAAGTTTTTGAAATTATGCCAACTTCTGTCAGTTTCATGGGAAACTTGGAACTTGTCTGTTGACCTTGGGCAACTGCATTTATTGTTTTTCTCTGGTTGGTGGAAATTAAAGGTCAATCAGAAATATTGAGTCTTCTGGGTATGGGCATTGGCATGTTGAGCAAACTGTTCTATCATATGACTGGTGGCTTCAGTTTGAACTGCTTTCTTTTTTTTCCCCTCTTCCCTTCCTTGTTTGATAGTCGGATAAAAAATTGCTTTGAATTGTGAACAAACTGAAAAGAGGCAATCATAGGATTTTTTTGGATGTTCATAGAAAGAAAATTATACTATTTTTTATGTTCTACAAATCATTTGAATGAGAGTTGGTTTGTCCAAACTACTAGAATGGAAATTATGTTCCTCTATGATATCTTAGAAATGCCTTTTATTTCAGAGAAGCTCCACGAATAATGTAGACCTGCTTAACTTATATGTAGTAAATCATAATGAGATGATTCATCTTAATTCCGCTGGATGTTTTTTTTTTTTTGATATCCCTTCATGGTGAATGTAGGATGCCACTTTTCCACTATATAACATATGCATACAGGCACACATGCATACATCCAAAAGCAGGACCAAACCTCACTGAAATATTTTCTATAGCATCCATGTTCTCTGACAACTTTTTATTTTATTTTTCAGTCTATATCGCCGCACAGTGGACATTACCGCCCAACTGATGACAGCTTTGACAGCTTTTTATCATTCCTCAAGGAAAATGGAGTCAACCTTAATGAAGTTGAAGTATGTGAGATTTGTTATCTTCTAATGTATTGTTTTACTTTGATGAATTTGTTGATTAGTGACTGTCTGTAAGGGAGTTGGTTATATGGAGCCATAGATGGTTCAGGGACAAGGATTTCCAGTCAGAACATCACACTTCTTAAAAAAAAAAAAAAAAAAATAACAGTAATAATACTAATACTAATAATAAAGTGTTAAGGTCATTGTCTAGAGGCAAGGTCGCTAATCACTATATTATCATGGGTCCCTGGGTTGGTTATATGATATCTAAATCTGCCTTTGAATACTGATTCACTTTGAGCCGCCGTCTTTGTGTAGCTTCATAGTGTATCCAATTTGAAAAGCTTCTGGATACCCATTATTTATGTTTTCCTGTTGGTATTTTGTTTTTCGTTGTCAGATACACAAAGCAAATGAGGATTACGAGGACTATGAAGAGAGAAAATGGCCTAGAGAAGATATTACGGCCGAACTTTCAACGAATTCGGAATCCTCTCCACCTGCTAATTCGAAGGATGAGGATAAAGATTTATCCTTAGAAGTGACGGGGTCTCTGAAAATCGAAACCAAAATCAATTACAAAATGACTCTGTCCGGTGGTCTTCAGACCCCAAGAGCTGAGGTGCCCAACACAGCTATATTGCAGAGAATTAATTCCAAAAAAACAGCCAGTTCGTATCAGTTAGGTCATCAACTCTCACGGAAATGGTCAACTGGTGCTGGTCCAAGAATTGGTTGCATTGCTGATTTTCCTGTGGAACTGAGATTACAGGCCCTTGAGTTTTTTAACCTCTCTCCAAGAGCACCTCCGACGCCATCAAGCTACAGTTGGATTGCATCACCTTCATCGTTTTCTGCATCAGATAACAGTCATTCCATATCTAGTGTCTAAATATGTATTTCTTTCAACTTCTTATGCTCCCTGGCTTTTATGGTTACGCAAATTTGCCCTGTAGGCCGTAGCATCTGATCTGAGCAACCCGACGTAATGCTGAATCTCGCAAGAGTAGGCCTGTTTCTAATTACAAGTTATTGTGTGTTTTTCTCTTGGAAATGCTCTATGATTTTCGTGGGGTGTGATTCTTTCTTCTTCTTCTTCTTCTTCCTTTTTTTTTTTTTGGGCAGCGGTTATAAGCGAGGTATTGATCATGACAAAAAACTCTTTCATTGCTATACGTTCTTGGGTGAATGTGGAATACGTACCTTATGAGGGAAACAACATTCTACCAAATGAAGAACCTGTTTAGACGAAATTTCAACTATGACTACATTCCGTGGTAATAATTTTATAAATATTTATTAAAAAAAAGGAAGTGATATTCCCACTTCCAATTTTTACTCCCCATTCCCCGCTCCCGCCATTTTCATTTGACAATTTTTTTTTTTGGAATTTCGTAATGGAAAAAAGACTAAATTGCCCTTTGACTCTTATTTTTATTTTATTTTATTTTTTTGTGGGAAATATTTTGGCTTGATCAATTTAGATAGTTAACTTAATTTGGCAATAAATAGTTGCATATTAATTCTACTTATTATCAAAAATTTTATAAAACAACTTACCAATATAATTTAATTCTTGATAATATATATATATATATATATATATATATATATATATATTTATAAAATTCCAAGGAGGCAAACTTATCACAATATTCTTAATTTTCACTCAAAATCTACTAAGTCAACTTAGAAATATAATATAATTTTATTTTAAATTCAGCTAGATCAGCTCACTAAAATATTACTTACCAAAAAAAAAAAAAAAAACTTACTAAAATATTTTAAATTTTGAAGCTAACCCATATGGTATAAGTAAAATTTTTCAAAAAATTATGCAGTAATTGTTTACTTACTTATCAAAAAATTTAGAAAGACAACTTATTAACATATACATATGTGTACACAATAGTGATTAATCCCATGCGATTTACGTATTTTTCATATAATGTATTTTTAAAATATAAAAAATAGAATAACACATGTCTATATGATAAGAAATAATAATTGTAATAACTTGAAATTTTTTCTCTTAATTAATTTGCTTAAGTGTGGTGGTGATATTTATTATAATAAAAATTTAAAAAATTGAGGATTCGAAAATTTTTGGAATGATAAAATTAGTTGGAAAGATTTTTGGATTTAATTTTACCCTGTGTGGGAGTTTAATGTAGAATTTTAAAACTTTCATCCAAACAATTCCTAGCCCAATTACCTATTTGGTTCAATTCAAGCCCATTAACCAATGGGTCAACCAATTTCTTTGACTCACCTCAACTCACTTTATCACTCACTGAGTTGACTCATGAATAGTAGCTCTAAATTATTTTCCGGCAACTTCATTTTCCATCTTCCATACATCTCTCACAATCTCTCAAATTAGGTGGCTAATTAGTAAAAAAGAAGACCCTACATTGATGACTTTAAACCAACTCTTTCAAAATATTTAGCAAGCATGATTTAAAGGCTTAAAGCATATCTTAAATAGTTTGTTTAATTAGTCAAAAAGTTAGCATGATTCCCGGATCATGCCACCCATCTCCATCCATCTTCCAATACATTTCTTAAATTATATGGTTATATAGTCAAAAAGCAAGCATGATTCTTGGATCATGCTACCTATTGTATATGCATGATCTCACCTTAGTTGTTTTGAAGCATGTGAAGTGGAAGTTATTTTCTCCATCGATAACTTTTTCTACACTCTCATGATTCTTATAAAGTCTGTGTCTTCAAAGAGAAAAAATATATATATATTTTTATCAAGTGTGGTTGGACATTTGGTGTTGTTTGGAGGAAGAAGAAAGGCTTGGAATTTTTCAATTGGGTGGTGTTTAAAGCTCAACTCCTTTTTCCTTCTCAAGCTTGATCACCAATATTTTCATTGAGGTAGGATGACGAACCTCCTAAAATGTATTTTCTGGGTTTGAAGTATGAAACTTGATTGTGATAAAAATAATACCCGCATATTGGGGGTAGAGAAGCCGAAACTTTGACTGATATAACCCAGCATGTTGACAACTTTCTGTTTGTAACTTCTGATGTATTCTTGACCCCTAAAACGGTGGAATTAGGCTTCGACTAAAACATAAAAGTTGTAGCCCTTTAAGTTTTCTTTCCAACCCAAAAAGATTTGCATCAATCTAATTTGTGAGTCAAAAGTTATGCCCAAAATACTGAGCACGTGTAAAACTGTATCTTCTAGACAAACTGAATTCAAGGCTGTTTTTGCACCTTTAGACCTTAGAATTTTAAAAAGTGTAAAATATGAAAGTTGTAGGTTTTAAAGTCTAGTTTCTACAGATAGAAAGTTTATAGATATTGGAGTTCTACTCTATGTTATATAAATTTTCTTTTAAACTGTTGTCTCTGCTTAGCCTTTAATTAATGCTTGTTTGGATTTTTTTAAAATATTATGTTTAAAGATTTATTTAAATTTCCAATTACCTTCTATTAATTATTGTCATGTTAATAATTTCTATTGATTTGTAATTTTGTTCACAAGGCCTGATATAGTAAAACACTTATACTATTTGATATAATACTGAAGTGGACTGTTAAGTTGATGCTACCTAGTTATTTTCCAATTGATATGAAATTATTTTAAACTAGATATTATATATTATTTGACACTCTAATATTTATGATAATTGACTTGGACAATCAATTTCATCATAAATAGTTGGATGACTTATTCAAACTAAAATGGCTAAGTAGAACCTACTATTTGATAAAAATGTTCAAATGAAACAATGGACTTATTCTTTCCTCATTTGGTCTTTCTTAAATAAATTTGATTTATTTTAATTGATTCTTTTAGGCATTGTTTTGTCTACCTAACAAGTTATATAACTATATTTTTATGATTAAGTGAATTTAATGAAACTTATTTAATACCTTCCTAAATATTGGAATAATTTTATGGATATTTGTGGATATCTTAAAATCGAAAACCTATGATAAGTGTTTGGTTATAAATAAGATGATGGTTGGAAATTTATTCAAATAAAACAAAATTTATAAATTTTTCTAAAATTAAATATAAGTCCAAAGAGCTATTTACTATCTTTATATTCCATAAAATAATAAAATAAAAAGGAAAAAGAGGCAAAAATCGAGATCGCAGCCAATGAGGTTCGAACTCGCGACTTCAAATTGCGATTAGGGTTGCCTACCCACTAAGCTGCCAACCTCGGCTTAATTAATATATCATTAGAAATAATTTTATTCTTATCAAGGCTAGTACGGTAAACTTGTCAAAGAATTAACTAAAATACTAATTCAAATTCTAAATTTTTTTGGTTACTTGCTACTTGTTAATTTACATGTGGTACCTACTTGTGTGACAATAATGTTGGTGATTATGTTTAATTTTTAATTTATTATGAATTATTATTAAATTTTGAATTGATATAAAATACTTAAAGTATACTGTATGTGACTGAATAATTCTACTTTGGATTTATCACCCAGGAATATTGCCGGTTCTTATTAAAAATGTTTGATTACCATACAAGATACCCTTGGAATGTCAAGAGGTGAAAATAAATTAAGGCACTCAATGCTAAAATTATTTTTTTGGCAATGGGGTGATGGGTGGGTAGAAATGATCTTTTAGAGGGAGATCGAAACATATGCATTTTATTTGGGAGATGCTCCCTTCTGACCTGGTCAGTCAGGTGGCCGATCGCGACGGCTAGGTTTTTGGTGGGTAACACCGTCGGAATGTATTGAATGCTAAGCCCGTAAAGTCACTGGTTCCCAAGGCTGGGGGTAGATGAGGATATGAGTATGATTATCCTAGGAGGATTTAGATTAAACTCCTTTACCAAATTTTACTATGACTGGCAACCTCTCTTGCTTATGTATGAATGATGTGTTAGAATTATATAATTATATTTAATTCCTCTTGATGAATATTTTATAAAATATATATATATATATATATATATATGAAACCTGTATCACTATGAGGTTTGATCCCGAGATCTTGAAGATCTGAATTTGAGATCCCTACCACTGCGACACAAATTTCATTGTGGTACACACATCAACATTTAATTATTTCTACATGTAAGTAAAATAGTGGTTACGGTGATGGTTTCATTGAACCGTTGTAAGTATAATTTATATTATTCAGTTGGGATCTATTGAATTAATTGTTGCATAAACAGTATGCCATTTAATCACATTCACTGTAGTGGGTCACCTAATACAGTGTAGCATTACAACCACTGCATTTAGGCATCTAGGAGATTCCGATTACTGGGCTTTAGTAGCTCACCCCTCTTGGGAATATTTTTTTCAGGATATTAAGCACAGGGATACTGAAGATGAGCTGGAAAGAGATTGATTTCTCTTAAATATTTCATCAGAAGAGTTATTTATTTATTTTTATTTCCTGCACAGTGTTGGAATACTTTATTTATTATTGTGGTATGTAATAATAATTATTGGATGATTGTAATTATTAAATTTAGACCTAGTTACTTTATGTGATATGTAATGTTAATCGCATGATTAGGACTCTTAGATGGCTCTGTAATACTATTCTCTATTTTTTTTTATTTTGTGCCCTGTAGTTGAATCCCATCAAATGATTCAGTCTAATGACTTATAAATATTGGTTGGGATAAACTAAGGATTTTGAATACTTTAAATTTTTATTGCAAGTCAACTCCAGTTTGGAGGAAAATTTTGGGGTGTGACAGCGTGTTGCTGTCGTCTTATTTTTATACCCAATAAATAATCTCAAGTTACCCTCGGGTATTTTTACGATAATAGCTTGTATATTTCAATGAAATAAATCGACAATCACATTAACGAAAGTAGAAAACATAGTATATCATTTTTAACTTGAATTACTTATAAATTTGAATGTGAAAAATAATAAAAGTAGAAAATAATTAATAAAATTTATATTTATTGATTATTTTTCAGATAAATTAAAAAATATTTTTCAACTTATTTCCTTCCATATATACCACTTATTAATTTTGGAGTCTTTTCACTATAATTTTTTAAATATATTTTAAAAATAATGTTGTTTTTAAATTATAAAATTAAGTGACAAGTAAAATTTAATTTAGATAATTATAATATTAATTGATAAATAATAATAATTATTAAGTAATAAAGTAAATATTTTAAAAGATATATATTATCACCATAGTATCTAATTAGACGTTACATATTATAATTACGAGTTTAAAATTATATATATATATATATATATATATATATATATATATATATATGTATGTATGTAAAATGATATATAAACTTACTAATATATAAAATATTTTCATACAATCTCCAAATAGAATGTAATATGATAGGTAAACTTGTTAATATTGTTTGGCACTAAAAAATCACTGTTTGAATTGCTTACCATGCCAACCGAAAATCTAATCGTCGTCCTATCGAGCACAATGAAAATAGAGGTTATGGCTGGAGTTGGGGTTTCCGACTAGAAAACCTTCCAATATTTAAGTCAGTAGGGGTTTTAAGAGAATTAAGGAAAAAAATGAACAATGCACTCAGTTGGCTAAAGTGTGCGTGCCTAGTTTCACAATTAAGTGTGACATTTATAGTGTGGTGAAATAAATAAAGTAATATGCAAAAATTAATACCTTTTGATATATGCCTTTTACTTTTTTTTAAAATTTTTTCACTTCTCATTTAATGTCTTTACTTTGCATTAAATGCACGTGGATGATTGGGGGCGTCTGAATAGACGGAATGCAGCTCTAGAATTCTCCACCTGTCACATTTGTCTGCCAGTAACAGAACAAAGTAATGTAGTTAATTCTAAAGTAATTAATTTAGTTCATTTGTTACTATTGAGTATTTATAATTTTGGTCTCACTATAAAACAATAGGACCCAACTATAACGATTCTGCATATACTAGACTAACGCCGAACACTTTTACAACGTGCTCGACGAGATGTTACATGTCCCTATTTACGATACTCGGTAAGGGGTCACATGTCCTAAATTCATTTTATATCAACAAATATAATATTTTCATACAATTTGCAATAGAATTAGTAATATGGATATTAGTCGAAGATAAATATTTTTGTCACTCCAATTTCCTAATGCGCCCAAAGTGAATAGTAATCTTAGACCCACGTGCCAATGAGACCCGTAAAACCAAGTCGCTGCCAGCTACGCCAGTCAAGTGACAGCTACATTTACAGACTTGGAGCGTATCTAACTCTGATCTGCCAATGCAGATAATGCACTGTTACCACCATTATTTGTCACTGAATAATAAATAGAAGATCTCTAACATTCACATATGAGTTTGGGCGTGGTCGGTGCATGTCTTGTGCATAAAAAATTGTATTTTTTTAACTAATTGCTACGGGTAGAATCAAGTGTAATTTGTTGAAATCAGTATAACTTTTTGATAATCATGCCTTGTTTCAAAATCAACAGCTAAAAAACCGCACTGGCCTTGCATCAGTGCTAAATGCCTCCAAATCCTTCGTATATGCATATACTACATCTCTCTCTGTCTCTCTCTCTCTCTCTCTCTCTCTCTCTCTCTATATATATATATATATATATATATATATATTAGCTGTGTTTGGAATTTTACAAAATGTAATAGATCATTGCATATCTCTATAAAATTTAAATTTTTTTACTCATAATATGAATTACAAAACTGTAACTTTAAAAATGCTTGCTAATTTCTTTTTTCACTCCAAACATCCTCACTATAATTTTGGGTAACATTTAGTTTGCCAAAAAAGTCAAAAAATTTGTGAAAAATTTTGAAAATTTTTATAACTTTCTAACACATTTTGCCTATCTCGTATTTTGTGAAATTTCTATAAATTTATATATTTACATATGCCAACAAATTTTTATAAATTCTAATAAATTTTTTACAAACTCCAATAATTTTTTTTACAAACTATAATAAAATTTCAACAAATTTGACATAAATTTGTTGGAACGAACTCAAAAATCCATTTTAACAGTTTTTCTCTTCAACATTTGACACAGAAATAAAAAAGTTCAACATTTTCAAAAAATTCTTATATAAATCCATTGGAATGGATCCAAAATATCATTCCAACGGTTTCTCTCTCTAAGTAAAAGTCTAAAAGTTACACTATTCAACTCTAAAAAATGTGGTTTGGTGGTTAAATACCAAATATCAAAAAGTTACTTAAATCATATTTTTCATTAATTTTTGTTATTTTTTGTTACTCTAAATGCTTATCTTTCTAAGATAAACTCTAAGTTGAAAATGAAGCTTTCATCGCTTTTAAAATTATCGATCAAAATTTAATCAACATTTTGCATAAGTATGTATTTGGTAACTATAACTAACTACTCAATTTTTAATTACTTAATCTTTTTTATTTTTTCTAAGTCGATTAAATTTACCATTTTACATTTTTAACTTATTTTAAATTATGAAAGTCAAAAACATGAAATTAATACAAAAAAATAGAAAATTAGTTATTAAAAAATTAACTTCTTTTTTAAGGGTGCGTCCGGTTTACCAAAGTATGATGAAAATCTCTATAAAATTTTATACATTCCCGCTTTCTTAAAATTAAAAAAACGTTCAATATCATTTAAAAAAAAAAAGTCGATAACTAGAATTCGGTTAATCAAATAGCAAAATTTTTTTCGCTATTCTCACCATGACTCTCAAAATAACACCCGCTTTGATTTTTTTTGTGGCGTTTTTAAAATCGTTTCAACGGATTGTAGAAACTATTCCGAAGGAATCGTGCGTCCAATTTTCGTCATAACGGTTTCTACAATCTGTTTCAACAGATTGTAGTGTAAAGAAGTCACGACTGCCTAAAATTTTGAATCCGTCCAAATAGAAATCCAATCCGTCGAAACGAAATTTTACTCTTCATCTTCAAAAAATACGATTTGAGCAGTGTATACCAAATACAAAAAAATTTTTTTACATCATATTTTATCTTATTTTTTTTTACTTTTTTTTTTTTTTTTTATGTGTGCCAAACGCACACCAAATAAAAAAACTAATATTTTACTAGTCAGCAAAAAGGCTTCCCAAGTCTCATCATACGCACGCACGCACGCACGCAGAGATCACCCAAACTCCCAATGTCTCTCTCTCTTTCTTATGGTTGCTGTGACTTACACGTACTGGTTAGTCACCATCCTAAACCCGGCAGAGTCTCATTCAAAGGCCCACAAGAACAGGCAACGTGTCCTCTTAAAGATCCTGACATGAGGAGACACCGCTCTCATTCCCAGCACCGAAGTAACCCCTGGCACGTGCGGACTTCGCACGAGTAACCTGCCTTCTGGACGAAAACTACACGTGGCGATCACACATACCCGGTGCTCGACTTCGGACGGACCATCTGGCATGACACGTGGCATCGTCCCCGGGGCAAGCGATTCAACCCTGTCTCTTCTCATTTCAAGCTTTGTTCTTTCTTCCTTGGATTGGATGGACTCAGACCATGGACTGTGACTTGCATCACCGACGAATGGGGAGCAGGGAGTCAGCTTCTGATTCTCCGTCTGCGACGTCGTTGGAGGCGGCGACGGAGAGTGATTGGGAATGCGGAGACGGCCCAATGGCTAAGATTGAATTGCAAGCGGCGGAGGCTTTGGCCAGCCTTGCGAGCTCTGCGATGCCGGAGAGCTGGAATTGGGGCAGGAACGAAGGGGAATGGGAACGGGAACGGGAATGGGAACGGGAACGGGAACGGGAACGGGAACGGGAACGGCCGACTCAACGAGTCAAGAC
Organism: Vitellaria paradoxa; assembly: GCA_019916065.1. NCBI lineage: Eukaryota > Viridiplantae > Streptophyta > Magnoliopsida > Ericales > Sapotaceae > Vitellaria > Vitellaria paradoxa. The sequence continues at coordinate 8,496,797 of CM034234.1, forward strand.
CGAGTCGCCGGCGGGAGACTCGGGAGCGAAACCTGAACCCTCGGTACGTCGGTCTTTGGATCCGGATGAGGTTCGTCACGATTCATTTCTCTGCATAATTGACCATCTGATCCACGTAGATATAATAGACATGTATATTATATTTATATCAACTGTATATACACGGAGCTCGCCCCGATACATACATACATACATACATATACATCAAGTAATTTTTCTGGAACCAACTCATTGAAGACCAGTACTTCTGCTAGATAAAATTTTTGCACGCTGATTAAGCATGGACTGATTAATACTCCAACAATTTACCACTGGGGTACTTGCACAGAGCAAGTTGCAATTGTGGCGTTTGCTGTTTTGACACTTTCCACTGACAAATTTATGTGGATTCAATGGCTATAAAAGCATTCATATTTGTATCCTTCGTATTCTCTTACTCTAAATTTCTATATATGCATGTGCATTCTTTCAAGCATTGGGTGTAGCATAAGCCTAATGAGCCCTCAATTACCCAGATGAGAGGACTATTTCCCATTAATTTGTAGGAGACTGACCAATAATGTTCACTTGGAAAGATTAGTGCAGAGGGCAATTTTACTTTCCAGTGTTGACACCTATGAAAGTAGAGGTTGCTGGATTTCTCTTCTTACAGAATAAGTTTGTATAATTTTCGATAAATATTTTAGCAAGATTTCTTGTCATTCATTTTTGTAAGTTAATATGATTATAGCTTATTTTACTTTCTCTATTGTTAAGATAACTATAGATTATTGGGCAGGTTCTCCAGAACTGAGCAATCTCAGTGAAGTTAGCTTGCGAGCTCATTATGTCAAAGTTGAACTATCTGCAGATTGCACTATTTTTGTCTGGGACTTGAGAAATGTTTTTGTTTGTATCAGGATCAAGCAGAATTTGCTGAGCAGCACTGTGAAAATTTGTGCAGTGTAATGATGAAAAGGGTGAAGGTCGAGCAGGATGCTGAATTTCCTAAACTAAGTACCGTGTGCAGCACGAGTTATGCATCTTTTAGTGGCAGCAATTCAAGACAAAAGTTGACTGAGGTACCTAAAGTTTTTTAATTTCCTTATATGAAATTTATTATGCCCATTTTAAGTTTTCCTTCTTCAGGTGGAGAAGGAAGCACGGAGAATACGCAGGGTATTAGCAAATAGAGAGTCAGCTAGGAAGACGATTCGCCGTAGGCAGGTGAGTTCTATTTAACTAATTCAATACATGCAGAGTCTTAAAACTTCAGCTTCTACTTCTTACCTCAACTGCCAACATTCTGCATTTTTGTACATTGGGTTGTGTGTGTGTGTGTGTGTGTTTCACAGAGAGAGAGAGAGGGAGAGAGAGAGAGAGAGCTGGGGGGTGGCAGAGTGGAGGCACTGCATGTCCTCTGCATATATTGCAAGGTTACTCACTCAAGTGATCATAGAGTGATCGAATCTTGTAGTCTTAAGTGCCACACACTCTTGTATCGACATTTATCTCTTTAATTTTTTAGAACTCTGAAGCTTGTTGGTGACCAGTTTGCACTTTCTCAAACTAGAGAGATTAATAAGCATGTTCCATTAGTGTTTATACCCAAAAAAAGGAGGCACTGTCCTATTGGTTGGTATAGTTAACCGGCAATCGGACAAACAGAAAACAGAATTCCAAATATTTGCATTATCAAATTAGGATAATAATATGTCATCAATAAGCACGCAAAACAGGGGTATTTCCACCATTTTGAAATGCCCAATAAGGATATCGGATGAACCCATTTCACTGTTTAGTGCTCTAACTGCTTTGTAACAGTGATCTTGCCAACTTATTTGTGTATTCAATATCTTATGCATTGGATAGGTTTACTGCATGGTACTCTATGGATTAGATTCTCCACGTTGCATATTGGGTTTCAGTGGTGTTAGTATGTCAAAGTCTATCCATAATTTGTTTGTTCATGATGATCGATAACTATTGGTGTACTTATTAAAGAAAGTAACTGGTGTCAACACATTGTAGAATTCCGTGTTACACTAAAGCATAAATACAACTTCTAGGGTCTTCTTGAAATCCGGGTAAGGATATATAACCTGAATAGTTAGCTTAAGATGTTGGAATTTTCCATATATTGAGTATACATTAATTAATTTTTATTTTACCAAAAATGGGTTAAAACCAAGTTAAAGATGGGAGACATACATCATAAGGTCCATTTTGTTGTGATCTATATTATTGGGCCTATGTACACTTAATAGGGATAATGAGGTTAAACGGTTAGTGTAGGCCAATTATTAATCCCACTGTAGGCCTTTTATAGAAGGGCCCACTGAGTTTAGGGTTTACTTTTTATATATATGGTTAGATCCCCTCTCTTCACAATATATACAGACAGTTCTTCCCATTAATATTTGTCATATTGATTGTGATAAGGAGGAAGATCAAATCTTAGTAATTTAACTTTAGTTTTTTAGTTTCAGAATTGATGTAATCACATATGAAATAAGATCATGAAGCAAATAGGTATGTGTTTTCCGCATTAATTTATTTCGATATTCCTACATTCACATACACATAATATTTATTTTGCTTACATAAGATTCTAGAGAATCTGTTTTGAGGTTTAGCTCAAGATTCTAGAGAATCTGTTTTGAGGTTCATCTATCATGAAATTATATCAAATACTTGGTTAGTTTCTTTATTTATTTTTTTTGGGTAATTTGGTTAGTTTCTTTATTCTGGAAGATGGAAAAGGAAAATGAATTATACGTGTCTCAAACATATTTCTTTATATGTTTATCTTTTAATTAACTACAATAAACAAGTAAATAAAAGAAAACTTCTTAGTAGGATAAAAGAGTTCACCTGCATAACTGTTGGATTCATGAACTGCCATGATACTTTTAGGTAAATCGCCAAGCTTGATTGAAGAAATTGGGCTTGGTTGTATGGCATGGTAACTACATCATTGTTATGTTGTGGTAATATAGTGAAAGGGTCTACTCTCATCCACTTTTATGATGAGTTAGAGTGCAGGACTGATATCAGTTGTTGTTGAAATGTTGTTCTCTTGGGAGGATGGCCCAAAAAAAAAGGTTTCTTCAAGGTTTTGGTATTATTGTTAGTATTGCCTTTTCTGATCAATTAAAAAAAAAAAAAAAAACATAACTAAAAAATAATTATAATTTGTCGTCATTATTTTAAAAAAACTCAGATATTTGAAGTTTACTTTTTATTTATTTTTTGGTGTCCATAATCTCGTTGTTGCTTCTACAATATGCTTATGTGTGGATAACAGATTCTCAAATCCAAATTCAGGCGCCAATTTTTATTCGAAGCAGCTGTTTAAATAGAATTCTCTGGGAGTATGTGAGGTGCAGATGTATTCTTCATTTATTACTATTAAGGTCATTACCTTTTGCTCTGTTTTAGGCTTTGTACGAGGGATTGACCAGAAATGCTGCCAGTCTAGCATGCGAGAACGAGAATTTGAAGAGGGTAAGTGTTCTTTTACTTGGTTTTCTTTGGTTTCATCGTATGTTGTGGAGTGGTGCTACTTCTATGCAAACCATGTAGTTGGCTAGTTGGCTGTAGCATCAAATTATGCTTGCTTATGCATAGATTTTTTTGGGTTCCTTGTACCTTCCCATATATTTTATTTGGAGTTGTAGTTCCTGGACTTTTAAATGCTAACATCCAAGCCTCTTTCACTTTTGGTGACAATTCTATCGAGAGAAGGAGAAGGAGTTGGCTGTGAAAGAGTATGATTCTTTGAAGAGCACAAATGAATTCTTAAAAGCACAGGTAAAACATGACTGGCAATGAAGTTAGTTTAATATTTTAAGAATTTCATTTTCATTTAACTTCTACTTTCAGATGACGAAGACAATGAAGACCAAAGTGGAGGAAACTCAAATAGATTCAAAGTCGACCAATGCCGACATATCTACTTCTCCATGTACCAACCATCAATATCTCATATATAATCAACCCCCATTTACACCATTTCTCTGGTCTTCTATGACTCAGTCTTCAAATCCTACGGAACCACACTATGGTTCTCAAAATGTCATTGTTGTTCCTTCCAAATTTCCCATGCCCGATGTTACCATGCCCAATTCACTTCATAAACAAGAAAATCACCCAGAGATTAATGGTCCAGGAAGTCCCTTATATGTCCTTCCATGTCCTTGGTTCTTCCCTCTTCGTAATCATGGGCTTCAACTCAGGCCCTCCTTCAATCTGAATCATGAACAAAATGGAACTTCCATGACCAACAAATCTAGTGCTAGTTCATCTCCAAAAACTAATGGACAAGCAGGAAAGCACCATCCTTCATTGCCTATAGACGTTAAAACTGACGCATCTTGTTCAACAGAAACTATGCCTGCTTGCCCATCTGGGTTCCTACGTTATGGAGGGGTTCAACAACCAGATTACACTCCCGTTGCTCAGTCATTTTCTTCAACGGTGAGTCATAATGTAGATGCATTGCCAGAGATGAAACATGATTTAATTGTCTGCCCAAGTAAAAAACAAGTTGATGCGAATGCAGCAGCTGAGGCCAGGAAGAGAAGGAAGGAGCTTAGAAAACTAAAGAGTCTGCATTTCCGTCACTCCCGGATGTACCATTAAGCTTCTAAAGCCAGGATTTCATTTGTAACCCGATTTTCCTCTAATGTACCTTAGCTTGGCAGTTGCTAACCTGGAGGACTCCTTGGAGATTGAAAACTTTGTTGACAATCAAAATGACCTTAAATGTCGTAGGCTGTTACTGGTGCTGCTGGAAATCTTTCTAGAATGTACTCATTGGTGGTTTGACATAATCAGATTTGTGAGTCTGAAAGACAACGCCCTGTTTTTTGAACAATAACACAATAATAGAATGATTTTGTTATTATTATTTTTTTAACAATGTAGAATCTACTTGTGGAAGGGTTTGTCTTGTGAGAGGGGGTGCCGAGTTCAGAGAAGAATGGTGAAGAAAGTCGGGGAAGAAAATGCAAATAACATATTTATTATAAATTTATAATCTTTGTAGCTAGTTATTAGTACTGTTTCATGTTAGAACTTTCTGAATTTTGAGGGTACATCAATTAATTTTATTTTATCAAAAAAAGGGTTAGAATCAAGTTGAAGATGAGGACATACATTTAGAATCAAATTGAAGATGAGGACATACATGATAAGATTTATTTTGTTGTGATCTTTATTATTAGATCTATGTGCATCAAATAAGGATAATGAGATTAGACGGTTAATGTGAGTCAGTTGTTGAGCCCACTGTAGGCTTTTATGGGAGGGCCCAATGAGAGTAGGGTTTACCCTTTATATATTGGGTAGATCCATTCTCTTCACAACATATAAATAGTTGTTCCCATTAATAACTGTCATATTGATTGTGATAGAGAGGAAGGTCAAGCCGTAATATTTTTAATCTTTGAGAGTTGAAGATAGATCAATCACAATTCAGTACATTTCTGCATATTTTATTTATTTCTTTTTTTGTAGTTAATATTTCAAATTTTACACACAATTGCATAAATTTATTTCCATTAATTGGTATCGGATCCAATTGTACGTGAATTTGGAATTTTATTTTACGATTTTATGTAAAAAAAACTTTGATTTCAAAGTTTTGAACCTGAATTTTGTATTGATTAATACAAATAATCCATTTACTATTTTTGAAATCTAATAAAGAGTTTTTGTTTTCCCTAGAATAAGTAAGACTTTGATATAAAGTTTACAATTTAACTCGAACTATAGTAGTAAAAAAGTCCGTATGATATTTACCCTAGATAATAAGTTAGATTCGTATTTAGTTTATCATAACCTATTATTTTGTGCATAAAAATTTAATTAAATTATATATTTATGTTCTTGAGATTATGTCGAACTCAATCATATAATTTTTATGCATTAAAGTTTAGGTTTTTGTGACAAATCAAGCATGGCCATATCTAGATTTCTTTAAAGTTTAATGTTATGCAAAATTTCGGTTTGAAGACTATATTTATTTGCTCCTGGATGTTTAGTTAACTTGCTGTACGCTAGTTGCTATGAATCCATCAATCATGGCTGAATATGCATTCAAAATAAACCGGTTATAGTTGCAGAAATCCAAATTGGTTCTACCCGGCAGAACCTTAAATGAGGGTTTTTGTATTACGTGTTAAAGCTCCACACGCTGCCTTTGCGCGCGAGGGAGAGTGGGAGCTTATTTTTCGTGTCGCAAATTTTTGTAAAATGATTTATTTTTTTAGTATTCTAAAAATATTTGTTTTTTGTAATTTTTGGAACATGTTTGGTATTTATTTGGTCTTGTTTTATACTTGTTTTTGCCATATCTTGAAAACCGTAAAGTATTTTTAGTGAAATTTTATTGATAACTTATTTTGATATTCTGAATCTAATGATAATATTTATTCTCACTGGTTTTAATTACATAATATTAAACTTTTATTAAGTTATTTAATGATCTTAAAAGTGCTTATTTTTGTATTTTTTCTTACATTTTTTTAAGCACGTAATTTTTTTTAAGCGCATAAAACAATCATGGGCAACTTATGCATGATTTTGTCACGGTGAGAAATTTTGTCATGATGAGAAATATTTGGTTGATACTGGTGCTACTATCTAAAGGAGTACATTCACTAATTCTTGATATTTCTTACATATTTAGTACATTCACTGATTTTTGATATTTCTTACATATTTATACATGACGAGCTATTGTGCTATTACGTATAATAACCTGCCCCAATGGGGTAATTATATGTATTAATGACACGATTAAAATTTCGTGACTGATAAAAGAATATATGGATTAGAGTGGTCTTTTGGCCTAAAGGGGATTGACTTTTCAAATTTAGATATTTTCATTGGTAGTTTTACTGAAAGAACCTCATAGCATATTGCACTCTCTATCTAAAGGGGAGATGGCAATAATGCACCTACCCGTCTTTTATAGTTTATGTTTGATTAAGTGTAAAGCATATTTTTTGCCTCTAATTGCTAACCATTATTTTATTATTTTTTATTTAGTTATTTTTGCAGTCAACAATAACAATACTATTGTTGTTTTGCTTAATGGCTCGAATTGTAAGAAGTGAAAGTAAGACATTGAGTCTACCTTAGAGATTGTTGACATAGATTTGGCCTTAAGAGAGCCTAAGCCTGTCACACGTACTGCCACTAGCACAACATCTAAAAAAGAGTTGTACGCAAAATGGGAGAGATCTAATCGCCTAAGTCTTATAGCGATTAAGAAATCTATCCTAGAGCATTTTTTGAGTGGTTTGCCTAAGATCAAGAATCCCAAGGTACTTTTTGATGCTGTAGGACAGAGATACAAAGTATCCAGTAAGGCTGAGACTGGGACTCTAATGAATGAATTTATCATCTTGAAATATGACAGTGTGAGTAGCGTATGAGAGTATATTCTCAAATTTGTCTTCATCCAATCCAAACTTAAAAACCTTAATGTCAAAATCTCTAATGATTTTATCATTCACCATGCTCTTTATTTTTTTTTCCACTAGATTTTAGTTAGATAAAAACTGCCTATAATACTTAGGATTAGTCCTAGAATGTGAATGACCTTATTGCCAAATGTGTTTTAGAGGAAGAAAAACCTAGGAAAGAGAAGTCTATTACTATCGTGTTTGTTTCTCAATCCAAACCTAGTCAGGGAAAGGGGAATTCTTTAAACCATTGGAAACCTAAGGGCAATACTCCTCTTAAGGGTCAGGACAATAACAAGTAGGGTAAAGTTAATAGTCAGACTCAAAGTGTTACATCCTAATGCTGCCATAAAGAAAGAGGTCAAGTGTTTTATCTGTAAAAAGAAGGGCCACATTAGAAGAGATTGTATTAAATTTCAAGCTTGGTTAGAGAAAAAGAAAAAAGAAGGAGGTAACTCACTTGCTTTAGTTTGTTTTAAATCCAATTTAGTTGATGTCCTATCAAATTGTTGGTGGTTTGACAATGGTGCAACTGTTCATGTTGCTGTATCTTTGTAGGGATTTAAAAGTAAACGGAAGCCAAGTAAGAACGAAGCCTAGCTTAAAGTAGGGAATGATGAAGCAGTTAGAGTTGAGTTTATAGTAGAGATTATTTTAAATTTGGAGTCTGGTTTTAAACTTGTTTTGGAAAATACTTTTTATGTACTGTCTTTTTGACGAAATTTAATTTTTGTTTCTTTTTTGGACAAAATTAGTTATTGTTTTCAATTTCATAATAGTATGGTTGACTTATTTCATAATTCTCAAATTGCTGAGTGTAGTGTTTTAAATAATGGTTTATATAAGCTGAATTTAGTTCATAATTTTGAGTATACCTCTTTCTATGAGAGACCTAAAATTAAAAATAAATCTTCTTTCTTGTGGCATAAAAGATTGAGTCATATTTCTAAAAAAAGAATTCAAAGGCTTATTAATGATGATATTTTAATGTCACTTGATTTTGGAGACTTAGACACCTGGGTTGGCTGTGTCCATGGAAAGCTAACCAAGACTAAGAAGAATAGTGCAATCTGTAGCAGTGGCCTACTTGAGATTATATATACTGACATAAGTGGACCTTACACTACTACTTTTTGTGGTAATAAATTGTTTCTCATTTTCATTGATGATTTCTCTCATTTTGGCTATATTTTTCTTATAAAAAGAGAAATTAGGCACTATTGAAAAATTTTAAATTAAAAAAAAATAAAATTGAAAAACAATTGTCAAAAGTCATTAAAATTGTGAAGTCTGACTGTAATGGTGAGTATTATGGCAGACATGAAGTCACTGAACAGCATATGGGAACTTTTGCCAAGTATTTACAAGAATGTAGGATTGTTGCCTAATATGCCATGCTTGGTAGTCTTGATCAGAATGGTGTAGTCGAAAGGCGTAATTGCACCCTTAAAGATATAACGAGGAGTATGATAAGTAGGTCTAACTTGCCTATGTACCTTTAGGGTGAAGCCATTAAGTGTGCCCTTTACATCCTTAACAAAGTCCCTAGTAAATCTGTTCCTAAAACACTTTTTAAATTATGAGCTAGTAGAAAACCTAGCCTTAATCATCTTCGTGTTTGGGTTTATCTAGCAGAAGTGAGGATTTATAACCCATGTGAGAGAAAAACTGATCCCAGAACCATGCATTGTTACTTTATTGGGTACTTAGATCATTCTAAAGGATATAGGTTCTACTTTCCCACACCAATTGCTAGTATTGTTGAGTCTCAGACAGCTAAGTTCTTGGAGCTTGATACTGCTAATGTGGTGATATCACAACCTACTATCAAGGATAGAGAAGTTGAGTTAATTCGTATTCTTTTGCCTACTATTTAGCAAGGTGTTGTGCCCGCACTTGTTGATAGAGATGATCATTAGCAACTTGAGCCTAACACTGTTCTTATCCTTGATATTGTTCCTACCCTTGATCCTGTTGAGTCTATTCCAGAAGCTCCTGCTAGGAGATCTAAGAGACTGAAAAGATTTGCCATTTCTGATGAATACGTTGTTTATCTTAGTGAGAGTGACTATGATGTAGGTCCTATGATTGATCCAGTGACTTTACTTGTGCTGTTTCGAGTCCTCAATCCAGTATGTGGATGAATGCTATCTTAAATGAAATGCAGTTTATGGCACAAAATAAAGTGTGAGAACTCGTTGATCCTCCTATAGACTATAAGCCTACTGGTTGTAAATGGGTATTAAAAACCAAGAACGACTCTAAAGGGCAAATTGAGAGATTTAAAACTAGACTAGTTGCTAACACTACAAAAAATCACACAATTACCGACCAAAAATTTGGTCGCTAAAGGGTATAATTTAGTCGGCGAAACATTTCCCGACCAAATTTATTTGATCGGTATTTGGTCGGCGAAGGCTCGTCGGGGAAACTTTTCCTGACCAAAAAATCATTTGGTCGGCAAATGTAAAACCTTTCCCGACTAATTGGTCGGCAAAGAATTTTTAATAGGAAAAAATACAAAATCTTTTGCCGACCAATTGGTCGGCAATTCTTCACTTTTCCCGACCAATTTGTCGGCAATCGTACACTTTCTCCGACCAATTGGTTGGCAAAAAGTTTAGAATTGAAAATTTAAATTAATTGAAAAAAATAAAAATTTAAATGTGGTGCCACGTGGCATTTTTTGTTGACATGTCATCATGCCACATGGCACCTTGGTGTTGTGCCACGTGTCGATCTATGATTGTGCCACGTGTCGTCTTTATATTTTTGAGATTTTTGTTATTGTTGTTGGTAAGACTCGAACTTAAGCCATCTCTTTGGAAGCTGGCGTGTTTGGCCACTAGACCAAGCTTTCATTTGTATATATATTTTACATATTTATATATATATTAAAAAATTTTAACACTTTTACCTACCAATTGGTCGGAAAAAGTTCCCCTTTACCGACCAATTGGTCGCCAAAAGTGTTAAAATTTTTATTATTTTTATTTAATTATTTTAACTTTATTTGTAATAATTATTTTTACACTTTTGCCGACCAATTGGTCGGGAAAAGTTCCCTTTTAGCGACCAATTGGTCGCCAAAAGTGTTAAAATTTTTATTATTTTTATTTAATTATTTTAACTTTCTTTATAATAATTTTTTTACACTTTTCCCGATCAATTGGTCGGGAAAAGTTTCCTTAAATTTTTATTATTTTTATTTAATTATTTTAACTTTCTTTGTAATAATATTTTTACACTTTTGCCGGCCAATTGGTCGGGAAAAGTTCCCTTAAATTTTTATTATTTTTATTTAATTATTTTAACTCTCTTTGTAATAATTTTTTTACACTTTTCCCAACTAATTGGTCGGGAAAAGTTTCCTTAAATTTTTATTTAATTATTTTAACTCTCTCGTAATAATTTTTTTACACTTTTCCCGACCAATTGGTCGGGAAAAGTTCGCCTTTAGCGACCAAATTTATATTTGGTCGGGAAAAGTTGCCATTTAGCGACCAATTAGTTGGGAAAAGTTATCCTTTGGCGACTAACATTTTTTTGGTCGGGGAAAAGTGACTATTGGCGACTAAATTTATATTTGGTCGGGAAAAGTCACCTTTAACGACCAAATTTATATTTGGTCGGGAAAAAGGTCGCCGAAAGTGTGATTTGTTGTAGTGTAAGAGTTTTATTCAAAGGAAAGGAGTCGATTATAATGAAATATTTTCATTTGTTTTATCAAAAGACTCATTTAGGATTATCATAGCTTTGGTGGCTCATTTTGATTTAGAGCTCCACCAAATGCATGTCAAGACAACCTTCTTGAATGGCGATCTAGATAAGGGGATTTATATGACTCAAATGAATGTCAAGACTGTCTTCTTAAATGGCAATCTAGATAAGGAGATTTACATGACGCAGCGAGAAGATTTCAAGGTAGAGGGTAAAAAACACATGGTGTGTAAGTTGAAAAAGTCAATCCATGGTTTGAAGCAAGCTTAACGCCAATAGTACTTAAAATTTGATGAAATAGTCATTTCTTTGGGCTTCATCCAGAGTCGACCTTGGGCTAAAGCCCAAGGTGCAGCAGCTTTAGTTCCACCAAAAAATCCCTTATATAAGGGGCCCAAAGTATTGGGTACTCTTATATACGGGGGCCTCATTTTTTCAAATGGCTTTAAGCCCCCAAAAAGTCAGGGCCGATTCTAGTTTCGTCGAAAATGAGGTTGATTAACACATATATCTCAAGGTTAGTGGGAGAGATTTTATCTTTCTTATTCTTTATATGGATGATATCTTTCTTGCTAGTATTGATTTGGGTCTTTTGAGAGATACTAAGTCACTATTGTCTGACATTTTTGATATGAAAGATCTTTGAGAAACCTCTTTTGTTTTGGGCATTGAGATCATTCGTGATAGATTTCCTCGTATGTTGGGGCTTTCTTAAAAATGATACATCAATCATGTGCTTGAGAGGTTTAATATGTAAAATTATCGACTTGGTGAAGTTCTAGTTGTGAAGGGAAATAAATTCAGTAAAAGTCAAAGTCCTAAGAATGATCTTGAAGTGAAATCTATGCAGAATATAGTCTATGCCAGTGTAGTCGGTAGTCTCATATATGCATAGGTATGTACCTGGTTGGATATAGCTTTTGTTGTGAGTGTTCTTAGGAGGTATCTCCCGAATCCTGGAATGGATCATTGGGTAGCCGCAAAGAAAGTTATGAGATATTTACAGAGAACCAAAGACTATATGCTTTTTTATAAAAGAGTTGATGATCTTGAAGTTATTAGTTATTCAGATTCAGATTTTGCTGGACGTATGGATGATGTGAAGTCTACTTTATGATACATATTTATGCTATCCGGTGGAGCTGTTTCTTAGAAGAGTGTCAGGCAAACTCTTACAGTGTCTTCGACTTTGCATACTGAGTTTGTAACCTGTTTTGGCGCTACAACTCATGCTATTTGGTTGCAAAATTTTATCTCAGAACTTAAAGTGATTGATTCTATAATTAGACCACTGAAGATTTTTTGTGATAATAGTGCAGCTGTTTTCTTTTCTAAGAACAATAAATCTTTAAGTGGATCTAAGCATATAGAGATCAAATATTTATCTGTTAGAGATTTGGTAAAAAAATGAGACATCATCATTGAGCATATTGATATTGAACGGATGATGTTAGACCCCTTAACCAGGGGACTTAAACCCATTGTTTTCAATAGGCATTTTCTAACATGAGTGTTATAGAGTCTTTTGATTTACTTGGTTAGTGAGAGTTATTTCTTTATATTATGTAACAGATATTTTTTTGTGTTGAGAGTTTTAATTTCTCATTCTTCTTAATATTAAATGAAAGTTATCATCTATGTTCTTTTGATAACAGTGGTACATGAATATGTTCATGATTTTGTATATATATTGTATTTGAAATTTGAAATTTGTTGTTACTTAAGCATTTTGGGATATGTCTTACCTTACTTTTGAGATATTTTTTGCAAGGCATATTAGTTTCCATTTGAAAGTTTAGAATTTTCTTACTTATTTAATAAACATAATGAAAGAGAATTGGAATTCTCTTACTTATTTGATAAGCATATTGAAAGAGAATTTAAAGAATTCTGTTATTTGTTTGGTGAGCATATCTAAACTGAATTGGACTGATAGGAGATTAGCATATTTATAAGATCGCCTATTAAGTGTTAATTTCCACCACACTACCTCATTTGATCCATGTCGATAAGTTCATTAATATTTGTAATCATGAGTGGTATTACATGAATTATAAGTGTAATGTTCGCTTTAGTTCGATATTGATTATCTTATTGGATATAATTGTTTTAGGTGTTATTTCTTATCTTTACTTGACTCTGAAATATTGTCACATATAGTCTCTAACTCGAGAGTCATTTTAAAATCTTTTCTAAAATTAAAAATAATTAATGTTTGCTCAAATTGGAGAATGTTATAATTTTCTAAATTTTGAGCATACATTAATTAATTTTATTTTATTAAAAAAAAAAAGGTTAGAACCAAGTTGAAGATGGGAACGTACATGATAAGGTCCATTTTGTTGTGATCTATATTGTTGGGTTTTTGTGCACCTAATAGAGATAATGAGGTTAAACGGTTAGTGTGACCCAATTGTTGAGCCCACTGTAGGCCTCTTATGGGAGGATTCAATGAGGTTAGGAGTTTACCATCTATATATTGGTTAGATTCCCACTCTTTACAATATATAGACAATTGTTCCTATTAATAGCAGTCATATTGATTGTGATAGAGAAGAAAATCAAGTCTTAATATTTTTAATCTTTCAGAGTTGAAGATGGAACAATCACAATGGTACATCTCTGTATATTTTATTATTTTTTTTTGTAATTAATATTTCAAAATTTACATATAATTGCATAAATTTATTTTCAACATTTCCAGCTTACAGATGCTGTCATGGCAATGCGGCATCTGATCTGAACCAGGAATTTGGGAATGGAGGATATAGCAGTTCAAAATTTGAACTTAAATGGCTTCCATTTCCAAGGCTTTGTCGTCAAAATTCCAATCTAAGCTATTTTGAGCCTATAACTAGAGGTAACAAAGAAAGGGAAATAAATTAAAAAAAAATAAAAAGCGAAGTCAAATTTGGGCAAAGTGGATATGGTTCTCCTGATTGTGAAGCTATAAATAATCCTAATCTAGAATAGTTCTATACACAAGAATAGGACTTCTGACTGTGTGCTTGGAGTCGCTCCACACTAGTGCTGCTGATAAGATGTCCCTCTCCCCTCTAAATTTCCCTTTCAACACAACCTTGAATGATCTCCTTTCGCCCAACCGATTGAACGACAGAGTTCTCGGAATGACTTTAATGTCAAGCCCTTCAGGTGATTTCACTTTGGCGTTGTAGACTGATTTTCCAAGCCCTGTGACATGAGTCACGGTTCGATAGAACGCTGCAGAAAAGCTAGACTTTGTACCGTCAACTTGGAGATGCATTGAGGGATAGTTGAGACCATCAGTTCCTATTGCAGGTCTCAATGCCGAGCAATTGTAGAGCTTTTTGCCACCAATGAGCATCCTAATTGTTGTGCCGTTGTAACCTTCCTTGCAGAGGAAACTGATGTAGGAGCTCTTGTTGATGTCATATATGAGGCCGGGATTCAGTGCTTTTGTAGGATTTATTTGGCCTGATCCGTGGCCTAGCTCAGCATCCTTCTGCTTGATCTTCATCCTTGTTGCTATAGTAAAATGAGAGAGTCGATTATAGGATGACTACGTTGTATACATCAGTAAACTCAAAAATAGTAATGTAAAGATGTAAGGTTATCAATAAACCAGTATCGGAGGGTACTCTTGACCAAATCTATTAAAAATCCGTTGAAAAATAATCGAATAGGATTAGAATAAATTTAGAATTAAAATTTAATACTCGTGCAAATTTGAGATTTTCCTGTGAGAGAGGTATCCAATACCTCTATAAACCTCATTTCCAGCAAACTTTTGAGTGTGTTAGGAAATTTTTTTGCCACTCACACTACTCCAAAGTTGAAAGCAAAGGATTTGATGAGCTTACCAGTGGTCATAAGAGCAGACTTGATTGCCGCAGGCGACCAGGCGGGATGGAAGGACCTGACATAGGCTGCGGCAGCTGCGACATGAGGGCAAGCCATTGATGTTCCTGATACTATGTTGTAATTTGTAAATCGGTTGTCATCTGGGGAACCCGTTACAGATGACAATTTTGAATATGCAGCTAAGATGCTCAGTCCTGGTGCAACTATATCAGGCTGTCCAACAGAACTTCATTAGTTTGTGTGTGTGTGTCAGTGAGAGAGAGAGAGAGAGAGAGAGAGAGAGAGAGATTTTGTAACCTTGAGGATATTGCGAGTCATTAGTTGTGGTCCTCTGGATGAGAAAGAAGCCACGAAGGGGGCAACCATTTTAGTAGTTCTTGATTTGTGTATAACAGCGCTGGATGTCCTGTGAATTGAAAAATTAAAATGTTAAAAAGCCATATTGATATATCATATATATAATATAGCTACTATGATAAATCAGAATTAGTTATATATATATATATATAGGACGTACTCAGTGGAGTTGATATAGTTGTCTATCTTTCTTCCTGTCCGCCCACTGATGATGGTTGCCGGAATAACAAAACTGAAGGCCAAGTCTGTCGCTGGATTATTTGTTGACATGATCACTCCAGCTCCCCCTAATTCTTTGATGGTCGAATCCTGAGTGCTGCTTCCCAGGCAATACACTATCTTACCCTTCACCTCACTTGGGCTCAGAGTCCCCCAGTCACAAGCACTATACCATGCATATGAGTAAAGACCATGTAAATTCCTTTTTGTAAGACACGGTAATTGTGAGACGAGTTTCGCACAATTTACAATTAATTTGTATTACCTAGCATTTCCATAGATATCTCCACTAGTATTTGCAGCACGGGCTCCACTGGTTAGAGGATATATTTGTTTTCTGGGCGAGAATGTGTTGATAGAAGTTCCCTACAAGCCAACCCAAAATCACAATTCTACACTTACATACATACATACATATATATATATGAAATCTAAGTGCGTGATCATATTAGTTACTCACAGCTTATACTTATTTAATTTTTTGACTTTTAAAATTGATCGTATTTATCTTTTTATATTTTTAACTCCTTTTAATTTATATAAGATAAAAATATCAAATTAATAAAAAGTTAAAAATTTATTATTAAAAAATTATTTTTTTATAAAAGATAAAAATGTCAAATTAATAAAAAGTTAATAATTTATTATAAAAAAATTAATTAGTAACTAAGTAAAAAAAATATATTTTTTTTCTTCCCAGACTCAGTTTATGCTTAGAATTATAAATAGATAAGAAAGAAAGAGAGACACTCACAGATACATTCTGGCCACTACCCAATTGAACAAGAGTCTTGAACTGCCTATCTATGCTACTGGCACCTACTGTCATGACCCACGGGGCAACATTTTGGATGGTGGCTGGGTCCGGACCCGAATTCCCTCCGGAGCAAGAAGTGAAGATGCCTTTCGTCATAGCATGAAAGGCTCCGATAGCGATTGGGTCTTCAAGGAAGTTCCTGGAGTAGCCACCTATAGAGACTGATAGAATATCGACCCCGTCGGCAATGGCGGCGTCGAAGCCGGCGAGGAGATCCATGTCGGTGCAACCGGTTAACCAACATACTTTGTACATTGCTATGCGAGCCGAGGGCACTCCCCCTCGGGCGGTCCCTCGGGCTATGCCGTATAAGCTCGCGCCCCTCACCGGTGAGCCGGCAGCCGTTGAGGAAGTGTGTGTACCGTGGCCTTGCGTGTCCACCGGAGTCATATCGTCCAATGGGCCACTGTCCAGATTGTAGTATGTCGCTCCGATGACCTTGCTGATGAACCGGGTCCAAAGTTTGTCAAATGGTGATATTGGAGTTTTATTTATTTATTTATTTTTTTATTTCTCTGAATTTATTCATATAAACACGTTGAGCTCCATTCATTTTCTTATTACTTATTTCTTTTGTGTGTGCGTGTGTGTGTATATATATATATATATATAGAGAGAGAGAGAGAGAGAGAGAGAGATTACTTGTTGCAACCAGTGAAGTTAGATCCCTTGGCACATTTGCCTTTCCATTTGAGAGGAGGTGGTCCATAGCCTTTATCGCTAAAACTGGGTGAATTCATCCAAATTCCTACAGCAGAAAAAAAGAGAGAATTAAAAAATAAGTGATAAAACAAACACAAACACAAACACAAACGCAGACGCATATATATATATATATACAAATATATATTAACAATTAATATATACAACTGTACTACTGTTTATTATCATTAGCAAACAACTGTTTATCACCTGAATCCAAGACACCAATTACAAGATTGCTCTCTATTTTGTAATTCCTTCTCACTCTCTCATGCATTCCTAGAAAGTCCCATGACCTTGTGGTGTGAAGTTCTCGCACCCTGTTTGGAAACACTGATACGACCTTCTCATTTTCTGCAGAACCAACACAAGGTAAGATCCATGAAAGTTAATGTTAAAATCTTTTTAACAGAATATATTATTATTATTATTGTTATTATTATTATTATTATTATTAAGTGTAATTTTTTTTGTACTCCTACAAAAATTTTTAATATCCCTGAAATTAAAAAAAAAAAGAAAAAAAAAAAAACTTAAATTTGCACCCTTTGTATTTTAAAGTGAAAATATTAAAAATTTATTAAAGATAATGATTTTATCTCTGTTTAACTTAAAAAAATACATTCGCATCCATGTATTTCACAGTTATACTCATCTTTGGTGCAATTCATCTTGTATGAATAGTTTTTCTTTTTCACTTGGAAATTTAATATTGTTCACAAATTTATTTTTATATAAAATAGTGGGATATAGAAGTTAATTTTGAAAATTAAGAAGTGTTAGTGATTTTCACATTTGATACAAAGTATAAAGACTAATCACTATTCTCATCTTCATCATCATCATCATCATTATTATTATTATTATTATTATTATTATTATTGATTTTTAAGTACCTGCTAATCTAGTTGCTTCATGAGGCAAGAGCCTTGCTACAAAACCATTAAAGCTCCTTCCGTAGCTATGCATCTTTGATTCCCGGGCTATCTTCTCACTGCATGCAAAAACAAAGTTAAAAAGGATTCGGCATTTATTTTTGGTGCAACATTCTGATTGTTAGGCTCTTTTTTATTTTTTTAATTCTTGTAATTAATACTAATATTTTCATCTGAGATGTTTTTTCTTTTTAATTACAAAAAGGGAAATTAATTTTCATGCTCATACAAGCTTTCAAAGGTGGGGCAATTCTCTACACATATACGTTCATATAATTAATGGAATCCAAATGAAAGAAATTGTGAATATTACTCTCCAATTGCCTCTGAAAGAAGGCTGTTGTGTTCATCCACGGCTGTTAATCGGGCATTATCATCGGCCAGTCCTCCCATATACACAATATATGACTGTTGCATGTTCATCAAAACATAATTAAAGAATATATAAATTAAAACACCACACGCGCGCGCATAATATTGAGCAAAGTGTTTTAAAGATAAATAAACTGTCACTCAGTGATGTTGAGAGTCGATTGCATCTGTAGAATCAGAAATATTTAAATGATGCTTGGATGGTAAAAAAAATAAAAAGAATACAATAAGTAAATATAAAAGTGATATATAAAAAAATTTGATCGAAAGAAATTAAAAAAATTTAATAAATTTTTGTATTTTTTTTAAGTCTAAACAACTCTATAAATGAGGGGTCAAAATATCAATGGAATTAAAACAGTTAGCTCAGAAAAGTAGTTGTTAATTTTTAACTACAAAATATAAGATATTTATGATAATTTTAGTAGTCATTACTGTTACTTTCTTGTTGAAACCCAACCAATTAAGGTGAACATACCTTTCTGTCATTGTTAGTAGATGCATTGATCAATGCAGCAGCAAGATACAGGTTGAAGAAGACAAATGCTAGTAAGTTTACTGAACTCATTTGCTCTCTCTCTCTCTCTCTCTAGATCACATGATTGGAATGGCAGTTTACTGGTATTAATACATTAAAGAGAGAGAATACGTCAACGGTTTACCTCCAATCTCTCTCTGAAACTTTCGCGGTATTAAGAGAGAGAGAGAGATTTGGCTGATGAGCAAGTGTAGACTAGAGAGAGTTTAGTGGCATGTATTTCGGATCTTCATATCATCAGTACTGAGACTAGCTAGATTAGATTTATTCCAAATATGCCCTGTAATATTGGAACATAGGAAGATCAGTGACCTTTTCCTTCCCTTTTACCAGTGAATTGCATAGCATGCATGCATGCAGAGTGGCCTTTTTTGTTTTTTTTTTTAATATCAGTCATGGGTAGGATTGTCTAATTTGCCAACATGCTCCCTCCCAAAAGAAAAACACAATAATAAAAGAAAATAGAAAGAAGTGTTTATTATTATTTCTATACCATTAATCATAATTTGCCGCTGAAGTGTTTAATATTTCTATAGCATTATTTATTATTATTATTATTATTTTTATTTTTTTTTGGGTTCTTTTTGCAGGCTTTCTCAAACAACAGCGTCTAGGATTTTATAAATGGGGAGAGCGAACTTAAAAAATTATATAAAAATGGGCAGTTAGGAAAGTGGCGTACAAAAATATCGAAAAACAAAGCTGATCCAATATGATATTGGGGTTGTTTGGAGGAAGAAAAAGTGAAATAAATTGAGATAAATTATAGTTTGGGAAGAATTCGTAATGCGTGCAGTGAGAGAAAAAGTTGATGTGATATAAACTTAACAGAAATTTATAAAATTTTTTAAAATTTTTCAACAAACCAAACGACCCCATTATGGGATTAGTTCGGTTTGCTTCCTAAGGAAATCGGTTTAGTTCTCGGTTCTAAAAATTTTAGAAATATTATATATTTCGGGCACGGTTTTTGGATTTAAAAATTTTAGAACCATTATTTTTTATTCTGTTTTCGATAGCTACTATTTTAGAATCGAACCGGAACTGACATTTGCATGGAGTTTTTCTATTTTTTTTAAATACACTCCAATTATGCTATTTTTTTATTATTTTTTTTAATTTTCACAAGCAACATAAGCATATTATAACTCATAAAAGTTTATTTAAGTTTAATTCACACCATTATTTGTTTTTTTTAATTTAATTAGAATTTACATCATTTAATAACTCGTAAAAGTTTAATTCAAATTTGTTTGTTCTTTTCTTTTTTTTTTTTTATTTAATAAGAATTACATTACTTAAAAAATAGGTAGATTTTCGAACCCTAATTTAGACGCGTACTGATTCATATATATTCAGATCAAATTAATTCTATTCCAATAAATTTTGGTTCGGTTCCAATTTTAATTTTATAAAAATTATTATGATTAGTTAAATTTTATTCCTTTTTCGAATCTCTTCAAAACTACTGGAGGATTGTAAATTGATCCACATACTTGCCCAAAAAAAAAAAAAAAATTGTTAAATTTTATTCCATTCCCATAACCGAACTCTGTGCACACCTCTAGTCAAGAGTTTTGAAGAAGAAGTCGAGGTAGGAGACAAGGTTTTACAAATTAAAAGACGTTAATTTTTTTTCACTAAAATTATACTGAATTTCCAGCACCCACTGGATTCGCCGGTGGACAACTGCACCTCTTACCGTTTGAAGGGCAATCCTTGTAACCGTATTCTGCTTCCTCTCCCTTCACTAATTCTATCCGTTGAATCAAATGAATAATGACGACAAGTGCCAAGAAAAATTCAATCCTGCTGCAGTTCAACATTTTTAATCCTAAAAAAGGGGACAACATTGTAAAGCCCTACAAGGAGGGCAACGGGGGAGTCTCACATGACTTTGTAAATTAAGGTTAATATCACAAATTACGGCCATGAAGGTTTTCTTTTATATACATGCCGAATTAGAAGTTTAAATCAAAGGGTTACCTTATTTTCACCTCCGTGAATACAGGTTCTTCCAATATTACAGTCAAATTTCAACTTCCACCAGCATAATAAATATAGACAAGGAAACAAGAAAACTGTAAATGGCATAAGAATCATTTGATCTACAACATTTCTTGGCTCGGTGATTATTTATCAAACAGCACGATTGCCAATCTCTTGACACCGTACTATGCCCCCGGCTCCACCATAGCATAGCCATCTCTCACTGCCTTTGTTCATATTCCATCTTACTCTATGCATCGCAATGATCTTTGGAGGAAAATCTTCGATTTCATCGCCAGCCTCCTGTTTTACACCACCTCCAACATTCTCTGGCTCTTCCTCTAAGCATGCTAATGATTGAGCAGCTTTCGGCTTTTTCTTATTGCTTGGTGCTTGTTTGCTCGACTGTGACGCTAACACATCCTCGGATCCAGATTCAATTCCGGGATCATCGCCATAACACAGAGCTGGAAGAAAATGGCAAATTAGATGAACACGCTCGAGAAAAAGAAGACCAGAAGGAAAAGTAGTGAACTAAGATCTGTATGTAGTACAGGGGCTTTCAAAGCTCACCTAGAGTTTGCTCATCCGATGTTTGGCATTTTGCCATTTGTTCCTTTGCTCTTTTTGCCTGATTTGATACGGATAAGAACCCACGAATAGTTCTTGGGGCATCACCCCACTCATTCAGCGACTTCTTCATGGGAAAAGGAGTATCAGACAATGGAGTGATTACTGTGAGAGTTGATTCTTCCTCAGACAATGATCCACACAGAAAATGTGGGGCTCGATTTCGAAAAGGGTCTTTCTCCACCGCTCTGTTTGTAAGCTGTTTACAGTTTTGTAGAGTCCTTAAAAAGTGACTTTACCATAACAGTGGGCTTATTGTTGATGTGCAACAGTCAAATGCAAATTTTTGGTTACAGAATTTCACATGATTCCAAACACGAGACCTCTAGTCCTTTTCTTTTTGGGTATAAAGAAGATATTATGTTACCTAACCTATGGGGAAGGGGGAGGAGGAGGGGGAGGGGGCGGAGGAAGCGGTGGCCCAGGGCCCTGGCCTAGAATACGTGAGCTGCGTTATCAAGGACCCAACCATTGGGTCACCCTCTTTGCTTGACATTCGGTCAACTTCAAATACACTAAGAGCCAACTAGTCAGTATTTAGTTGTTCAGCCAAACGTATCCATGAGTATATATATTCTAACCACTTGATACTGGAAAATGCAAGAAAAGAAACAGAGCTATCTAGGTATAAAATCATGTAATGCTTACAGAGGTGAGAGGGAAATTTTGGTTTTTGGGAAGGATATTTCAGGAAGAATTCACATTTAGGTAATTTGGTTTGTTCAATCCAAATATTTGAAATTACAAAAATTAGGGCCATTAATTTGTAGTTTGTTAACTTCATTTCCATGAAAAGTTTAAAAATCCCTTGATAAATTGGTAAGCCTCAAAAAAGTAATAATAAAGAGAATTTGACAGCAGAAAATACAACCACAAGTTGGAAAACCCACCTGGAACCGAAGAACAGTACCGTCTGCACTACAATATGCAACCATACCTAAATTTAAAATGAAAATAGTCAATGCCATGAAATGAAAGTTTGTAAAGGTTCCACTGACAAAAATATTAGGTTATAAAAGCTCACAGTACTTGCTTAAATGGATGATTCTATAGAGAACTATTTGTCTAATATTGTTGTTGTTGCATAGTTTCATAATATAGTCATTATGTTCTTGTATTTATATTTTTTATTTGTGTCAATTTTAGTGAGTAGATAGGGTTGATCAAAGTCGAGCTTCTGTGTGTATTAAAAAACTCATGTTCTATCCATTTCTGGTTTGATCAAATGTCCCAAGCTTCCTAAAAACCAAAAACTTGGCTCTAGAATCTATATTAAATCCCAAACCTACTTAATTGGCCCGATTCAAAAAAAAAAAAAAAAGAAGTTTGAAATAAAATATATAATATGCTTATATAATGTAATGACATATAATGCGAAAACAAATTCTCACCACAATAATAAAATAAACATAATACATAAAAATATTTTACATATTATATATGAAATTAAAATACTAAATATGAAATATAAATTACTTTTTATATATATTAAACTTGGGCCAAGTCATCTTGAGTTTGGGTAGATATTTACATAAACTCAAGAAAAATTCAAGAGTAATGTGTCATTTCCTGACACTGATATCACAGATATCAGATCTGAAAATGAACAACAGGGGTCGGAAGCTAGTGTCCATGGTGGACTATGGTAGAGGAGATAGTAAGGTGGTTCTCCTTTATGGTATGAGGTATGGTCCAGCTGCTTTATTTTCTTGCGGAGTGTGAAAAAAAAGAGCAGTCATTCATAGTGGCAATATTGATTTTCAAGTGAGAAGGAGATTTTTTCGTCCCTCTTTTTTTTTTTTTTTTTTGGGAGGTGGGCTGTGTGGAAGAAAGTCTATTTTCTTTAAATGGTTAGAAAAGATACCAGTTGTGAGAACACCACGCATCTTTATTAAGAGAAACTATTAACATGCCAATATATAATCGAATGCATTTTAGAGTTACTACCTGCAATGACAATGCTACAAGCATAACAAAGCTACCTGTAAGTCGTGAAACTTGAACACTCCAAATGCCAAAAGATGAACAATAATAACTGTAGAATCCTTGCTGTTGTGTCCCGACAAAAGGTTTTCCAGTAACAGGAACATCGCATGCAGCCTTCACCAAGCTGAGGATCCTTAGTGTTCCATCATCAAAGGACACAACAACACATCTAGAAACATCAATGAACCAAAAAAAAAATATTTTGAGAAAAAAAGAACATAGTAAACAGTAAACATAAAAGTGATAATTCTGGTTTACCATAATAAAGCAAGTCAAAGAGTACCTGGGGTCTGGCAACCAATCCAAACTGTATACAATTCGCTGGACTGTATTAAGGTCCAACAAAGGGCGGAATGGGTCACTGTGAAACATCAGCATGAAGTTCCATTATATTAGTGCTGTCACTTCACATAACCAAAGCCGAATAACAATAATGAATACAATCTCGCTACTCCTAATATTTATTCTAAAATCCCCTACACTTTTCTTTTTTCTTTTTTCAACAGAAATAATTTGTTTTTTTGGACATCAAATAAAAATACATTGAACATACCTATTAGACTATACCTACTTCAAACAATTCTAGTTTCGCAGAACCTAATATAGAAATATATAACATCCCATCATCACAATAATAGTACAAAAATTTACAATGTGGAGAATCAAAAGGGCTGATTTCAGAATATAAAGCAGCAAAGGACAAATTTTTGCAGCTCATTTCAAATATACATAAAAGTCAGAAAACATTTTCCCCCAACTCTGTTGAAGTGGGCCCAGAATTGCACTCTGACTTGGAATTGGGGCACTTGGTTGAAGTTCAGGTGATTGGCAGGTCCACTAGAAATGCAATATTCATTCTGCATATTAACCAGTGGCATTCTGAGGATCTTATCAAGCACAGAGGACCCTTAGTTCTCAAGTTCCTCGAGAGAGAGTGACTAAACTCCACCATCCCTATTAGTATTCTATCTTAAGTAGTTTAAACTATAGTTGACAGTTGATATATAGAACATTCAACTTAAGGCTTTGAATTCCTTCTCTTTTTGGATAATTATTCTCAAGGAAAGCTGTCTGTAGTCAAGGAAAGCTGTCTGTAGTCCTCAGTTTAGCAGTAGGAATATTTCCTAAAGTTATTTCTAAACACGGATGCATCAGAATGTTGTGGAGTATATTAAGCAAGTATTATGGTATCACAATGCATATGATATATTACGTGTTAAAAATAAAAAATAATAATGCATATGATAATAAATTAGATGTAACAGAACACAGATAATTTGTTATATAGCATATTCTTGCTCCACACCTAACAAGCCAACAGAAAAGAAAATCCCTTGCTCTGCCCCTGCCAACGCTTAAATGCCACTTTCGACCAGTATTAGACAGAGCAATGTCAGATAGAAAATATCAATATCCATTCCAAAAAGTATGAATAGGGCAATCAACTATAGTAGATGGGAGAGAAGGAAATGATGGCACAGTAGATGGGATTGTAAGTAAAAATAAATAATAAACAATAACAAACACAGATCTAATAGCTATCATACACACCGTATATCCCAAAACTTGAGGCCTCTGTGTCCAGCTGTGACTATAACATTTGCACTCTCAGCATCACTGCAAGTTTCAATCAAAAGATATTTAACTAAATCAAAAAGAAACACGTAGATTGGGCAAATAGACAGACACGGGAAGGGCTTCAATAACTCAGCTTACATCAGGTTTAAGTTTGTTTTTTATGCAAAAGTCCCAATGCCAAGATACGACTGTGTTGTTCATATACAAAACAACAAACCAAGGTAACCCAACAATCATGTTATTCCAAAACTCAGTTTACAGATGACTCCAGCGCAGTTTGATTTCCAAGCAAGAAATTAGGATGCGACAGACAAGCTTTTGCTGTGAATGAGTTATCTCATTTCAATAACTCTAATGTATCTTCCACTATAAGGGGATTTTATTTGTGACAGTAACCGTAACAGCAACAGCCCTTCATAATCAAAATAGGTTGGATTCTAGGAGTTGCTGGCTAGGAGCAGGAGTCCTTGCATATACTGTGTTTCTTTTTTTATTTGGACTGGAGTCAAATTATGTTCTGACTATACTACCTAGGGGCATGGAAAAAGATCTTTGACAATTTAGAACAGAGGAAGGCTAGAATATTCTAGAGATTTGAGTTGGATGTGAATGAAGGAGAAACGGGCATATGTTGAAGGAGAAAGGAAAAGTAGGAGTCAATTAGAATAGCTTTTATGGAGTAGATTAATTGGAGACAGAAAGTTCAAGGCACATCGCATATAGGGCCATACCCAACAGGTTGATGTTACATGGATTTTAGTACACATACTTGGTGTGGGTGTTTGTCAAGGTGTTCGACCTCAAAGAACAAATTTTAAATAGAGAAACTCAGCTTAAAATGTCACAAAAGGTCGGGTATATATGAACAAATCTAGAACATTCATGTTCACTATTAAGACCTCAATGATGTGTCTTATTGTGTAGATTGGCTAAGGCATTCATTGATCACATCTTTCTCCAATGTTGGTGGCATGTGCCTTGTGAAGGAAACTTTTTCATGTCACAGTTATTCCTTGGGTGGTGGCTCCATTCTCATGTTGATAAGTTGATAATTTTGGGGCTTCGGAAAGAAGAGGAGAGCAAAGTTTTAATAGAAATGTGCATTACTTGCAATCTTTTGGGTTCTTTGGTTGGAAAGAAATGCAAGAATATTTGATGGAGGCACTGAAGACAATGAAAACTTATGGGAGAGGGTCAACTTTTTTTCCTCATTATGAGCTTCGGTTAAAATTTTATGGAATTCCCCTATTTATAATGCTCCTCAATTGGTAATTAGCTTGCTCCATGTAATCAAGAGCTATGATTGGACCTGTTTTGCTGTTTTTTTTTTTTTTTTTCATTTTCTTTTAGTATTTTGATCTGTGGGGACAACCCATCCTCATCCTCTTGTAGTGTTTTTTTCTCATTAATCAAATTCTATGTTGCTTATGAAAAAAACAAACATTGAAGTTCACCGTGTTGCATAGAGCACTCTAATTTGTTATGAAAAAAGTTATTATTTTAAGGTTATACTTAATTAGAATTCGAATTAAAGAGGAAATCCCTTTTTCTATCAATCTGAGTTTCTTCGTACCACTCCTTTCATTGTGTTGACTATAGAGTACAGGTAAAGTATGGGCACATTTGATTTGACAAGTCTTTAACATGCTTATTAGAGATATACACCTATATGCATATGCTTTAAAGACTAGTGATTTTGGATGCACTTTAAGATGAATGAATGTGAACGTTGTAGACCTAGAAGCTATTAAGCCAAATAAGAGATCTGCACACGAAACATCATGTAGTTGGTCCAAGAAGGACAACTCATTTGCATAAATAAAGAATTCAGCAACATGAATAGTGCAGTGGTTTCATCCAAGCAATGCCAACCTTTCAACTGGGGCCCAGGCAAGTGCTCTAATAGGAACCGTATCAGCACTAAAGCAAAGCAAAGGTCTTGTATCTGCAGTACAATAAATCACAATGTTCAACTAAGTTTATGCAATAAATTACAAAAAAAAGCATTGAATAAAAGGTTTCTAGCTTAGAAAACTATTTTCACAAATAAATCAAACTTTGGGCCTTAGAATCCCTAAAATTGAAAGCCAAAAAGTGGAATCCATAAATAAAATCACATTATTTTTATTTCACCATTGCGTACCAATTTTTTTCCCTTCAAAGAGGTGTGGAAGTGATAGACGCGTGTATCTATTATGGGTCCAAAATGCATCCAGTTATTAAAAAAAAAAAATTATTAGAGCACGTTTGCATGCATATCTGACGTGTTTTGAGGGAATCCATTGAGTGAAAATCTAAAACAATTTCAAAACAGACATGCAACTGTCTCAGAGTATATAACTCAAAAATTTAGAAATATAGTTTTACTTTACAGCAAGGATCAAAATATCGATTCTTTTCCATGAAACAGTTGAAAAGTTTCCATTTTCTAAGAGACTAAAATGAAAGTGGAATAATAATTTTAATGTTTCCATCAAAAGTCAGTTAAACACACCAAAACTACAGTCTACAGTATAATATATCAAAATAATAAGTTGCTTATTTTATTATTAAAATTTTGTATATTTTGAAGGATTTCAATAAATACTTCTAAATATTTCTAGATATTTTAATATTTTGTGCTACTCTCAAAATGTTTCCGAAATGTTTCTATTTCCATCCTAACCAAAATACCCTACCAAAACAAAATTTTAATACTAGCTCCACAGTAATACCAATAGTAATTCCTTCAGTAAAAATCAATTTACCCAGTCTCTTATCATATTCACATTTAAGAAAGTTTTATGCTAATTTAAATGGTAGGCTCTAGTAAATTACTTAGGGACTACAGGAATTTAGAGCATGTAATGAGGAAAAAAAAAAAAAACTATTTATTTGCATCCAAGAAAGACTTGTTCTACTAACTTAAATGGTTGGTTCTAGTTAATTACTAGCTAATATAGAAATTTAGAGCATTCAATGAGAAGTATGGTTAAGATGATAGCGCTAGGCATATTCTTTCCTGCTTCTGAATGAAGTTTCTCCCCGCTTCTGTTATATCTCCAGTTCCCTGCTTCCGAAAGAAGTTTCTAGTAAGGGCATCCACATTAGTTACTTGAACTCATTCTCTTCTCTAACGTCGAGAGAGAATAGTGAAAAAAGAGGCCCACATCAGCATCTCTACCCATACTATTTTAGAGAATCTTTATAGTGACTCTCCAAAAGTAAAGAGTCATTATAGTATTCTCTATTATAAAGAATTAGAGTAGTTGATCTAGAGTGCTTCTATATAGACAATTTATAAAACTACTTTTAACTCTATTTTAGAAAATCTCTTAAGAGGAGTTGATGTGGATGCTTGACGCAAACACATCATTACTGGGTACCACCAGAATTCACTCAACCCGTGCACGAGATGTGTGGGGGTGAGGTTTTTTGAGTTATTGAGTTTCAAAAAAAAAGGGGGGGGGGGAGTGCAATCCCAAATTAAACTAAATCAACATAAATAAATTACTGCAGCTTTGCAAATAAATAAATAAATTATTTCAAACTAAAAAGTGAGGCACAAGGTCAATACCTTCACATATGGCATTTGCGGAGAACTTCCACAAAGCAACCTGAACGTACAGCAAATGTTCATTACTGATGCTAAGAATGAATTCAAAAGTGAAAAGTTTGCAGGAAGTTCACTTAAATGCACAAAAAATTTTGAGAAGTTCCTGAAGTTGATTTATTGCATAGGGGATCAATGACTTATTGACAATCAAATGAACGAAAGAAAACAATTCAAGACAAGCCTCAGCACATCTCTGGCCTTCTCAGCTGCCTACTTCTCAAGTAAAATGTCAAAAGTGAGTTAACCCTTTTGAATTAGCCAATAGTAGCTAAAATTATGCCAAAAGGACCCACCTCATAATTGAAGTTTCCATTTCATCAACTGAAGCTAGAGAAATCTCATTCCGAAAATGATCAAGGAATTGAAAGGTTTAGTAGGCACTGCTTTTCCTTATTATTATTTTTTTTTAATCATCCGTTTGAAATAAAATTATCTCAAAAGACTGGCTTGGGAACTTGAATTAAACTTATTTCACTGTGAAGGATAATGATTTGGGGCTTATTGCTCTGGATTACGTTCCCAGTGTGAATAACCCCCCCTTCCATCCACGGGGATGGAGTTACATTTTATATGCTTTAAACCAAATGGTGGACAGAATGACAGTGCAAAATAGCAGTCTCAGTCTAACATCCGAGATATACTAAAAATAACATAACTCCATTTTCACTAAGCTCAAATTCCACCCCCCACCTCCCAACACAAAAGAAAGGAAAAAAGGAAAGATGAAGTACAGACAACTGCAATAACTCCCTTTCTTTCAACTAATACATTAAGATTATAACTAATGAGCATTACAAGAAGAAGAAGAGTAATGCAAATATTACCACTCCATCATGACATCCAGCCAGAATAAAATCATGAGGAGATAAAGCAGACCACTCCACTGTTAGGGGAATGCTGCAGAACAAAACAGTGCAGGTAAATAGGCAATACAAAAAAATGAAGTAAACCACAAAATAAACTTGTCCAGCAACTCTGAAGTCAGAAGAAATCAACAAGCTACTTAGCTACTGAAGGGAATACTAAAATGGAGGTAGCATGGGGTCTTCAAAAAGAAGTGAGTCTTGGAGTACGAAACTTAGCAAAGCCTTCTTTTGAAGAGAATACCTATGCAGAAGTTTCCCTTTTTTTTTTCCAGGTTAACAATCACCAAACATGCGGTTATGTACTAGCTGGTACTTGAATTGTGCACCTCTTCCTCTACCAGTGGTATGAGATACTAGTCAAGCTAACACCTTGTGAAACAGAAGGTCATGAATATCTAATAAGCAGTGACCAATTAGTAGGGGCAGGCTGATGTGTAACTCACGGAAATTGATCAGATGTCTAGCATCAATAATGCCCAACATGAATTTTATGCACATGCCAATGTCCTGCCTCATAGGGAAGTACCATTGGTATCATGAGTTGTCTGGGGAATTACCATTTTCCACTTTGTGAAGTACCTGTCATATGGGCCACATATCCTTGTGACAGAAGTTCCAATTGCAGGGTGGAAATTCAGGAACCAAATTCTAATCCAACATAGATGTTAAAAACTATTCTACAATTTGTTAAATAATTTCCCCACTTTATTTGCTGAAAGAAGGTCATACTCCAAATGGAAGAATTAGTACATAAAAGATCGGGTAAGAGAAAATTATAAGCAGCTTGAAGTATAAGATAATGTTCACTGTAGGTGGAAGGGGAAAGTAATTGTACTTTATTTCAAGCTCATCATCAGAGGTGCTTTGGCATGCTAATTTTCCTAACTTAGGAGAAGATCTAAACAGAAAACTATCAGATTATGTCAATTTGTATTTCTCAATATTTTGGAGCAGTGGCAGGCACTAAAGGCCCAGCGATGGCTGTTCCCCCCCCCCCCCCGGGGCGGGAAAAATTACACCAAGTCCTTATCAATTTTGTTCTCATTTATCTAGAATTTTATTATTGCCCCCACTGCTTTTTTAATTTTGCCTCCATTTACCTTAAAAATGTAATTTTGCATCCACCAATTACAGATTCTGGGTCCGCCCTATTTTGGATAGAGTTCCCTTTCATGTCAATAAAATTCAAATTATCTGCAGAAAATAGTAAATTGTCAGCTTCCAAAATACCTTTGTCTATCACCACATTTCAACTTTGAACATCTGAAAACCGGCTCCAGTTTCACAAATCGAGGATCAGTCCCTTCTTCTAGACAGGCAGAATAAATAACTTTCATTGTTTGAGGAAAAGGAACCTCCCACCTGCAAGTCGGACCATCAGACAAAGCAAAATATTTAATGTCTCCAGTGTTACAAAGAGGCTTGACAAATATCAAACTCACAAACAATGCTTAACATTAAGAATGCTTAACTTTCTTGCTTTTTTGTTTTTGTTTTTTTTTGGGGGGGGGGGGGGGGGAAGGGGGGTTTGCTGCGGCAAAGGACAGAGTAAAACCAATGTCAGAGAGCCTTAACAAGAGGATATAAACCAAGCAAATAGATCGTAAAATTTATAACTAGGATTGCTTCGGTTCAACTTAGTGATTCATCCAGATTAGGAGATGGACAAACAGAATACAAACTAAACTGTGTTGCATAAACACAAACAGATGCTTGGCAGCTTCTGTCTGCACTAACAGAGACAGTGGTTCAAAGAAAAGTAAATATCAACACATCAAGATAGATGATGAACAATTGGAAACCTTGTATTCTAGTTCCATAAAGTCACGGAGACAAATTTTTCAACAACATAAAAATGCTATAGCAAAGCCACTGGTAAATTGTGAAACCTTCAATAGAAGCTATGGAAATGGCTTTGAATGGGCTCCAAGTGGTCAGGAAGAGTCACGAATGGAAACCAAATATATCTCTTGTCAGGGAAGAGGAGATTGCTAGAGTGATTTCTACTTCAATGTTTAAAAGGGAAAATCTTCTAGTTCGAGATATTAATCATAGAATTCATTGAGAAAGTGTAGTCATCTAGTAGAAGACAATCCAGATCTTGATGGTGTGGGAAGGAAAGCAAGCTAGATTTTTAATGAATATTCCCCATGAGGCTAAAGACTAACATGTGTGGAAAAATGTAATGACTAGCATTTTATTGATTCCATAGGAAATTTTACTTAGGGGTGTAAGAAAATCCCAATGCGACGATCCTTGCTAAGAAGCATGTTGATGAGTAAGTTGAGGACAGCTCTGCAATATTGGTTTCTTAAAAAAGTGGAGGAAATAAAAGAATCTTTGTTAGCTGATTAGTCTCTAATCTTGTATGCTATTGCGGACTCTTTGATATGTTTGAATGCAATTTTGGAGTTTTATGAGAATGGATGGGGGCGTTCCCTACTTAGCAACGTGCTGTATAGTCCGAGTACAGTATTAAATAAGTAAGGACCGCTGCATCGGCGCCCGGATGCAGTGTTAAATAGGCAAGGGTCCTCACACTTTCCTGGACGAGTGGGGGGGGACAAGGAAGCTAGTCCAAACTAGAAGGCTGATATTAGGTACTTGGAATATTGGGAGCTTAACTGGGAAACTTATAGAAGTGGTGGATACAATGGAAAGGAGAAGAATCGCAATTGCTTGCTTGCAAGAGACGAAGTAGGTGGGATAGAAAGCTAAAGAGATTGAGAGGACTAGGTATAAGTTATGGTATACGGGACTTAATAGAACGAGAAATGGGGTCGGCATAGTAGTAAGCAAGGACCTAAAGGAAGATATAGTTAATGTAAAACACTGTGGAGATAGGATTATTGCAATTAAGTTAGTGTTAGGAGAAGAGATAGTAAACGTAATTAGTGCTTATGCCCCCCGGGTGGGCTTAGAAGATGTATATAAGGAGAAGTTTTGGGAAGACTTGGAAAGAATACTATTAGAGATACCTCAAGGAGAGATGGTCTTTATAGGAGGAGATTTGAACGGTTATATAGGACGCGACGTAAATGAATACATAGGAGTACATGGGGGATATGGTTACGGTGATAGAAATGAAGAAGGGAATGATATTTTGGAGTTTGCAGTGGCTTATGATCTCATAGTGACGAACACCTTTTTTAGGAAAAGAGAGGAACATTTGGTGAATTATAAGAGTGGCTCCTCAAAGACACAGATTGACTTTTTCTTAACTAAGAAAAGAGACCGTGTAGCTTGTAAAGATTGTAAAGTTATACCGGAAGAGAGCTTGACTGCCCAACATAGGTTGTTGGTCATAGATGTGCAGCTTCAAAGGTGAACTAGAAAAAAGAAGTCGTATAGATGCTCAAATACTAAATGGTGAAACTTGAAAGGTGATAAGCAAGCAGCATTCAGGGAAAGAGTACTAGAGGAAAACATTTAGACGGTAAATGAGAGTGCAAATATTATGTGGGATAAGGTAGCAAAGTGTATTAGGAGGGTAGGGAAAGAAGTCTTAGGAGAATCCAAAAGGAGTGCTCCGGCACAGAAAAAGGCATGGTGGTGGAACGAGGCCGTCCAAGACAAGATAAGAGTTAAAAGAGAGTATTTTAAATCTTGACAAAATGACGAAAATGAAGCGAACTTGGAGAGATATAAAGAAGCTAGAAGAGAAACCAAAAAGGCAGTTAGTGAGGCTAAGGCAAAAACATTTGAGGATTTATATAGGCGACTTGACACTAAGGAGGGCGAAAGAGAGATATTCAAGCTTGCTAAATCCAGAGATAGACGGACCAAGAATTTAAACCAAGTTAAATGCATTAAGGATGAGGATGAAAAGGTATTATTAAAGGAAGAGGAGATAAAGGAGCGTTGGAAGAGCTACTTTTACAAGTTATTTAACGAAATCAGTAGTAGTGACATACAATTGAAGCAGTTTATCACTTTTAGGAAAAAATTAAATTGTGCCAGATGGTATCCCTGTTGAGGTTTGGAGGTGCTTAGGAGAGGATGGCATAAGTTGGTTGACCAAACTTTTTAATGTAGTGCTAAAGAGCAAGAAGATGCCTGATACATGGAGGAAAAGTATCCTTATACCCACATACAAGAACAAAGGAGATATTCAGAACTGTGCGAACTACTGCGGGATTAAATTGATGAGTCATACGATGAAATTATGGGAGAGAGTTATTGAGAGAAGACTAAGAAGGGCAACAAACGTTTCAGAGAACCAATTTGGTTTCATGCCTGGAAGATCAACAATGGAGGCTATCTTTCTCTTGAGGAGGTTAATGGAACAATATAGAGAAGGTAAAAAAGATTTACATATAGTGTTCATCCATTTAGAGAAGGCATACGATCGGGTTCCTAAGGAGATTCTATGGAGAGTATTAGAAAAAAGGAGCGTGTGTCGCATATATTGAGGCGATAAAAGACATGTATGATAGAGCTATGACATCTATACGGACGACTGGTGAAGAGACTAACGAGTTCCTATCACGATTGGTTTACATCAAGGCTCAGCGTTAAACCCGTACTTGTTTGCTTTAGTTATGGATGAGATTACAAGACATATTCAAGATGAGGTGCCGTGGTGTATGCTATTTGCAGATGATATTGTTTTAGTAGATGAGACGAGAGAAGGAGTGAATGCTAAGATAGAATTGTGACAGGAAACGTTTGAGACAAAAGGGTTTAGGCTAAGCCGATTCAAGACGGAATATATGGAATGTAAGTTTAGTCAAAGTGGAACAACGGACAGTATATAAGTAAGTTTAGGCACACAAAAGATTGTAGAGAAAGATAAATTTAGGTACCTTGGATCTATGGTGCAACAAGATGGAAAGATTGATTCTGATGTAAGTTACAGGATTCAAACCAGGTGGATCAAATGGAGGAGTGCTTCGGGGGTTTTGTGCGACCGAAAAGTCCCCCTCAGGTGAAAGGAAAGTACTATAAGGTAGCGGTTAGACCAGCGCTGCTATATAGATCAGAGTGTTGGGCAGTAAAGCATAATCATGGTCAGAAGATGGTAGTTGCAGAGATGAGGATGCTAAGGTGGATGTGCGAGATTACAAGGAAAGATAGGATTAGGAACGAGGAGATTAGAGACAAAGTAGGAATAGTACCGATTGAAAATAAAATGCGAGAAAACCGATTAAGATGGTTTGACCATGTTAGAAGGCGTCCAGCAGAGGCACCTGTTGGAAGGTGTGAAAGTATGAAGATTGCCAAGAGTAGGAGAGGTAGAGGAAGACCCAAGAGAAGTTAGAAAGAAACTATTAAACATGACTTGACCTACCTAGATCTATCGAAGGACATAGCCATAAACAGATCTAATTGGTGTCGACAAATCCATATAGCCGACCCTACCTAGTGGGAAAAGGCTTAGTTTGGTTTGGTTTGGTTTGGATGCATACACTGGATTAGGTTTTATTTGATGTTGTGGATTTCAGGTTAAATCAATCGGGATGTGGAATGCAGGACCAAGTCGAGATGATGTCACAAAGTGGAATAGATGAGATTGTGAAAGCTAGCAATGGAAAGGATTTTGGGAAGCCAAGAGCCAATAAAAAGTGTTCAAGGAATTTTGAGTTTGAAGTTTCTAACAAGGAGGATTCGAATCCAAGGATGAGGGATTCAAATCTAGAATAAGGGGAATTGATTCATGGAGCTACTAGAGATTTGGATTTGAATCCCATCACAAGGAATTTTAATACTTTGCTCTCTGCCAGATTGGATTTGACTGGATTCAAATCCAACACATATGACTTGGCAATTTTGCTCACGGAAGACTGGGTTCGAATCTTAAAACATAAATCTTTAAAATTCTAGATTTTTTTTTTTTTTTTTTTAAAAAGGGATTCATGTCCTATTTTGCAGAGAATTTAGAGAGTATAAAATAGGAGGATTTCAGATTGCATGGGGGGCTATTCTTACGTGTATATTCCTCTTTATCTTTTCTTTCTAGAAACCCTCATTTTGATTTTTATGGCTTGTAACTGAACCCAGCTTAGGCTAGGATGGAATGCTTTTGCGAATGCATGTAATTATTATTTATTAATGTATTTATGTTTGCGCTTCATCTCTAGATCTGTTCAATGAATGGATGGATGTTTTTAATATTTTTAGCAAATGATTTCGTTTCTGTACAATCTTTGATTTTTAATAGACAAAGTTTGGGTTTGGAAAGACAAATGCGTAGGGAAATTTTTGATTGGTTGTTGATAGATCCATGATTTGGCACAAAGAAAGCTTAGATTCCTTGCACTTTAAAACCCTAATTTTATGATCTTAAAAGTTGAAACTCCTAAATAATTGGGTTTCAAACAGAAAACCATCCGTTTGAATTTTCAGAATTACTGTGATTCAACTTAGTTAAAACATGCATTAATGAGTAGTAAACTTGCACGGCAAGCAATAAGAGGAAATTTGATGTTTGAATTTTTTTCCATAGATTATCTAAGTTTTTCTTGCAATCGTATTTTCAATTCCAAAGGTCAAAGTTTTCTTTCTTTATGAAATTGATACCAAAAAGCTTCCTAGCTCTTCCCAAAGGATGACCCTGGACTTCACCAGGTTACTACTATACTTAACCAATCCTTACACCTGGGGAATCGACAAGCATTAGCCATTTATCTTCCCAATGGTCTAAAAAGATATAGGTTCCGTTTGATTTGTTATAAACCTCTGAAAATCTCTAAAAATATCTGAAAATCTCTGAAAATCTCTAAAAGTTATTCACTTTTTATCTCACTGCACGAATTACGAACCCACAACTTATCTGATTTTATCTCACTTTTTATCACTCCAAAGACACCCATAGTAGAGAGATGCTCTCTCTCACTCCCACTTTAGGATTGCAAGAAAATTTTCAAGATTGGATTGTTCACCACTGAAGGGAGTAGGTTAAAGGTATGCAAATAAAAACAATGATTTGAAAAGAGGGGGGGGGGAGGCCAAACAAATAAACATCAAAACTAACAAGTGAAAGAGGAATCTCACACTTCTAGAGCTCCATTTCCTAGCAAGACAGCAAGATAGCCCATTCTGTGTTTGGATTCAGTATCATAAACATTAGAAGGCCTCCATTTCACATCCCATGCCACTTTT
The DNA here is from genome assembly GCA_019916065.1 of Vitellaria paradoxa. Lineage (NCBI taxonomy): Eukaryota > Viridiplantae > Streptophyta > Magnoliopsida > Ericales > Sapotaceae > Vitellaria > Vitellaria paradoxa. Next base: position 8,533,499 of record CM034234.1, read on the forward strand.
CCATTGTGAGCCAAGCATAAAACAATTCTGGGCAAAGCAACATCCTCGGGAATAAGATTACTAGCAGCATTACTTTCCGAGGAACCAATTTTAGGAATGTTCTCAATTGACCCTACAGGATCCTGTTCAGAGTTTGAGCACATCATAAGATTCTCCTGAAAAGATACTCTGTTCTCATTCTGCATCAACAAAGGCGGACCATCACCATGGATAACATACCCTGCCCTAGCCTTATCTTTCAACTCTCTCCTCTTCGCTGAAGATGCCAACACCAAATTATCTGCCGACACGCCTTTGCAGCTACTTTTCCGTTTCCTACCAGAATCTTCTTTAAGAATATGCTCATCCATATCCATGGAAACTATATCTACAGGAGGCAAGTCAGAAGGATTTTCAGGAAATTGAACACTAAGAGTTTGCGCGAATTGACTATCTCCATCAAGATTATTTGCAGATTCATTTATTGGTTTCTTTCTAGGTCTTCCTCTTGCCCTATTTGATTCGGTTGATTTGACATTCACTGCTCCACTCGTACTAGAATCCTGCTGTGGCTTCTTATTCACCTGAGGTACTTCTTCCTCGTTGGAAATCACATCTAAAGAAATTAATTCGGATGGCTTTTCAGGAAATTGAACACCAAAAGCTTGCACGAATTGACTATCGCCATCAAGATTATTTGCAGATTCATTTATTGGTTTCTTTCCATGTCTTCCTCTTGCCCTATTTGATTCGGTTGATTTGACATTCACCGCTCCACTCGTACTAGAATCCTGCTGTGGCTGCTTATTCACCTGAGGTACTTCTTCCTCGTTGGAAATCACATCTAAAGAAATTAATTCGGATGGCCTTTCAGGAAATTGAACAACAAGAGCTTCCACAAATCGACTATCGCCGTCAAGATTATTTGCAGATTCATTTATTGGCTTCTTTCTAGGTCTCCCTCTTGCCCTTTTTGATTCCGTTGATTTGACATTCACTGTTCCGCTCTTACTAGGATCCTGCTGTGGCTTCTCATTCACCTGAGGTACTTCTTCCTTGTTGGAAATCACATCTAAAGAAAGTAATTCGGATTGATTTTCAGGAAATTGAACACCAAGAGCTTGCACAAATTGACCATCTCCATCAAGATTATTTGCAGACTCAATTATTGGCTTCTTTCTAGGTCTTCCTCTTGGTCCTTTTGATTTGGTTGATTTGACCTGCACCGTTCTGCTCTGACTAGGATCTTGGTGTGGCTTCTTATTCACCTGAGGTATTTTTTCCTCATTGGAAACCATATCTAAAGGAACCAACTCAGATGAATTTTCAGGAAATTGAACACCAAGAGCTTGCACAAATTGACCATCGCCATCGAGATTGTTTGCAGATTCAGTTATTGGCTTCTTTCTAGGTCTCCCTCTTGCCCTTTTTGATTCGGTTGATTTGACATTCCCCGCTCCGCTCTTGCTAGGATCCTGCTGTGGCTTCTTATTCACCTGAGGTACTTCTTCCTCTTTGGAAACCATATCTAAAGGAGGCAAGTTGGATGAATTTTCAGGAAATTGAACACTAAGAGCTTGAAGATATTGATTATCGCCACTGAGATTATTTGCAGACTCATTTATTGGCTTTATTGGCTTCTTTCTAGGTCTCCCTATTGGCTTTTTTGATTCAGCTGAGTTGATTTTCAGTGTTCTGTTCTTACTAGGATTTTGTTTTGGCTTCTTATTCAATTGAGGCACTTCTTCCTCTACATTACTGGCATGTAAAAGACACCATATCTGAATGATGCCTCTTCCAATAAGTGGGGAACCAATCTTGTGATAAGAGGATTCAGGAGGGTGAGCAGCAATAGCAATAAACTGCAAAGGTAAATTATCAGTAAAAACAAAAAATAAATAAAATAAAATATAGATACACACTGCAACAATGCGCCAATTTGAAAAGAAAAAAAAAAAAAAAGACAAGTACCTCACATGTAATATGACAATCAGACCTTTGATGAACTCTAGGGCGCCAATCCAATGCCCAAACAGGGCCTCCAACATACATTACAAAGTCTTTTCTGCAATGAGATGTAATGAGACGGAATCTCATAATAATATATGAAAGTGTAAAACAGACAACAAAAAATTATAAGGAACAGGCAATTTTATAGTTGAATTTGCTTATACAAACTCCCAAAAATAATTAAATAGACTTAACTTGAAAACATGTTTGGGGGGGGGGGGACAAAATAAAAAAGAAACTGCTATTTAAAGGATATAGATACGTGCCATTTGTGTACTTCAGTTACATTCTATTGAGCAATTTTTTACTAATAAGTATATAAAAGAGGCCCAATCTAGGAAGCACAAACTCACTGTCAAAGGTACCATCTCCAAGTCAAACTCATAAGAGACAAACTCATAAGAGACACTGACACGTAGTAGACTCATGCTAGACAAATGTCCAACCACCTTTTGTTGTGTCAGAATTTTTTTATCATTTCTTTTTGTTCGGACACATCTTTGACACGTTACGAACTCGTTAATCATGGCGGGTCATATTTATAATAACCGTAATTTTCAAGTGGGATTTACTTGTAATAAAATAAATTATAAGATACAAATACAAAAGCCCTATGTTTGTTATTTTATATTTGAATGATTTGATGGAATGTAATGACATTTTGATTTATGGATTTTTAGAACTATGTTTTGTTAAGATTTTGTCGAGCCCGCGCTGTGTTATACCCTGCATTTTTTGAAAATTGCTAATTTAGCGCAATTGTGCCGACGCCTACACTTCTCGGGGCCCCATATAATAGGTTGAAGCCCCTAAAAAAAAAAAAAAAATAAGTACCCAAAACTACAAGTCATAATCTTAACAGAGTTAGGATCAACTAATAGAATAAAATCTTACAACAAAAAAGAACCAGCGTGACGTGATTTTCTTGTATAGAATTGACTTCAAATGTTGTCTCTACTGGCAATGTCGTCAAATTTAGGATTTAGAAAGCAAGGAATCAAATGGAAGAGACTCCAAGGTTAGAAAGCAAACATCTTTACTTAGCATGATAGCGTCTCGTCTAACAATGAAAAAATAGAAACAAAATTAAATAGAACTTGCTAGTTGCTCCTTGGCAATGAAAATTGTCACTATCATTGAGATTTTCAAAATTGGGATATTACATTGGATAGTTGGAGACATGTATCAGATGGATCAAGGATCATAATATCCTAAAAAATAAAAAAGAAAATGCTTTATTTTATACAAATAAAAACAAATAAAAGTAGACACAAAAATGAGCCTGTATTAAGCCAAAAATAGTAGTAGTAAAAATATAAGATACCACATAAAATTACATAATAGAAAAGCTTAAAATTAAAATTCCAAGGAGGCAGTGAGGAAGAATTACTTTATAACAAATAGTTTCCACTCTGGGATAGAAGGAAAAAAAAAAGTTTAAAAAAAATAAAAGTGAATAGAGTTGAACTGAGAGATAGTTAGGCAGAAAAAAGGAATAAGACAAATGTAGAATTTTATTCCTTGTGGAAGAAATACAGGCAATGGTTGCATAGTCCATCGCTTGTAAATAAAACGAATAGCAATAAAAAATTTTAACTTTTAAACATAGAATAAAAGAAAATTAAGAGCTATATATTGTAAAAATGATACATGAAAAGAGGGGGCAAACAAAAAGGGATTGAACAATATTTTGTATTTTAATGGATGAGTTTGAATAAAAACAGCGAGAGAATGAAGAATAAAAATAGGACAAAATATAAGTAGAAAAAATACACGAATACAATAAGAAATAGAAACAAGGGAATAGGGAAAAGAAAAGGAAGGTTTTTTTATTAACTAGAGAAAAGAAAGTGGCAAAATGTAGTCAACTAATCTACTTTGCGATGTGTGTGTGTGTGTGAGAAAGAGAGACAGAGAGAGAGAGAGAGAGAGAGAGAAAGATGATCAAGCATTCTTGGAGACTGGAGCAGGTTAGAGAGGGATTTAGTAATAAGCATGTATATTGTTCCAACCCAAAATTAGCACCAATTGAACTTGCACAATCAATTCCAATCAAAGACATTAGCAGCCATTTATGAAGCACGGATACGGATACAGGAGCGGGTATGGGTACGGATATGGGATACGGCAATTTTCAAAAAATGAGGATACGGGTACGGCAAAGATACGGCAAAAAAATAAAATAAAATATATATTTTATTTAAAATAATTTTGAAGATAGCATGTATATACTACTAAACATTTTATAAATAACAATTATATAGTTTGAAAAATACTATTCAATCCATAAATTAACATCATTCATACTCAAAACTACCAACATCATTCATACACAAAACACAAATATAACAAAAAGTAACAAATACAATTTCATACATCCCAAAATAAAAATAGTTTTTTCATTTCCTAAATTTTAGTTAGATCAAACTTCAATCATATCAATCTATTTTAGTTAATTATAGTTTGGCCCCTACTAAAATTTTATCATATCAATTGTACCCCCAAAAAGGTTTAAAATATTACATTTGGACCCCCGCCGTATCCTAGAAGTATCCTTGCCGTATCTTGGAAGTATCCTTCCCGTATCCTGGCCGTATCCCAGCCATATCCTATGCAAAATTTAAAATAAAAAATTTGGATACGCCTCGATACGTATCTGGCTGTATCCTAGCCGTATCTGTATCCCCGAAGTATCCGATACGAGTGCGGCGCCTAATTTGAAGTATCCGTGCTTCATAGGCAGCCATTAATGTTTCACAGTTTCCCACCCTTTTTCAGCTTATCCAAGCCCCGAAACCCAGTGTCTAACCTTAATTGATGTGCATGCCAGTTCATTGGTTCCCTGTTATCCCTCACTGACACCATTTGTAAAGATTCAAGTTTATTCTGATTATACTGATGGGACCCACCAAAAACAAATAAACAATTCCTCAATTTTAAATAATTTGTATAAAACCAAAATATGTTGAAATAGAACTGATGTGCTGCATCAAGGCAATGGATGAAGAATTCTTCTCAGAAAAGGAATACCAAAAGAAAAAATAAATAAATAAATAATAATACTTGAACCTAAAGATAATCAACATGCCTGGATTCTGGAGATAACACGTTCCCATTTTTTTCATACTTCTGCATCAGTAAGGCAAGAAAATAATGTTCGTTTAATGCAAATAATGCAGGAAAATGGGTAAAAACTGATGCCAAAATATATAACTCTAGACAAATAATGTACCTTAGGAACAGTTGCTGCCGAAAATTGAGGTAAAGTTATTCCACCAATAACATCTTTTCCCTGAGGACTGCTTTCACTTTGACAGGCAAACCGGACTACTCTTGGTTGGTAATTAAAATGCTTCCATTCTCTGTACACATGCATGGATCTCATTTATATAAGAGGCATAACAAGAATAAAGAAAATAGAATTTACAAGGTGTGTTTAATGTGTTGCATGTACTCTTTGCAAATGACTTGATAATCCTTAATGAAGCAGATGTGATACAGATAGGTTACCTTAGATGTGTACTCCTATGCTATAAGGCAGTTTCTGTATTAAAGATCAATGTCATTAAGAAATTATTCTGATTGGTAATATCAAATATGGATAATGTGAGTGAGTTAGCTTTTGTGCTAGAATGAAGAGTCAACTCATTGCCTTCTATTTACTTAGAACTCCCGCTGGGGGCTCATTTCAAGGCACAAGGACTGTGGGATGGGGTGATGAAGAGGATACAGAAGAAGCTAGCTAGATGGAAACAGAAATATTTGTCAAAAGAGGCAAAGGTAACTCTGATAAGTGTTCACTTTCTAGCCTCCCAGTCTATTTCATGTTGCTGCTCAAAGCTTCAATTTACGTAATCAAAAGATTGGACAGAGTTCGACGGAATTTCTTATGGGGTGATGAAGGTGAAGGGTTCAAATTCCATATGGTGGATTGGAATATGGTATGCCTCCCATTACGGAAAGGAGATATTGGTATCAAAGACCTGAAATTGTTAAATGAAGCTTTGTTGGGCAATTGGCTTTGGAGATACACTTTGTGGGAACAGGATGTGATGGAAGATCATAACTCATGAATTTGGGACAGATTTTTTTTTTTTGGGGGGGGGGGGGAGGGGAGAGGGAAGGCTCACATCAGTTAGGAATACATTTAGAGTACATTTACTGGCTCAAGCCTGTGGGCTTGTATTTGCAAAGGATGGAAAAGCTTCCGGGAGCACAAAAGATGGCAGCTAGAGAGAGGAATCAAAATCAAGTTTTGAAAGCTCAATTGAACTCCGGAGGCAGGTTAGAGCACCTATACCTTGAGTTGTTTAGCTTGTCAATAAGCAAGGAAGCTGCCATGTCAGATTGCTTGCGCTTGTATGGGTTGGATTTGAAGTGAGAGCTATTTATGAGGAAGAATTTAAATCATTGGGAGATAACTATGTATATTGACCTTTTGGAGTAGCTACAATCAAATAAGCCAGCAGGAGGTGATGATGAAGTCAGTTGAACATGTATAAGTCAAGCAAGTTCAAGGTCAAGTTCCACTACAGGATCTGTTGTGGGAGCTGACATCCTTGTTTCCCCGGGAGGAGAATTTGAACTGGAGGCATAACCCAGATAGTGGCATTCTTGGCATGGTGTGCGATTTTAGAAAGAATTCTAACCACAGATAACCTTCAAATGAGAGGCTTTGTGGGTTAATAGATGTAGTTTGTGCAAGAATAAAGAGAAGTCGATTGACCATATTTTCATCCATTGCAGATGGACTAAAGAGCTATGGGACCTTTTGATATCCGAGTTTGACGTTCAGTGGGCCTTCCCCAAGGATGTGAAGAGTAAGTTTTGCTCTTGCTGGGGGTTGGGTTGAGGAAGAACAAGAGTAAAGCATAGACAGTGGCTATTTACTGCCTCATTCAGTTCTTTTGGAAAGAGAGGAATAAGAGAATTTTTCAAGATACAATGTTGCTTTTATACAAAATTAAGAGTTCATTTTAGTCTCAATTGAATAGTTGGGTGAATAGAGCCAGCTAAATAGTCTATTGTTAGCTTCATAGAGGGTCCACTTGGTTTAGCCAAGTGACTTTTTTGTATTTGGCATTTGTTGGATGCCCATTTTTTACTATCTTCTTACAATTTAATAAAATTCTTTATTTATCAAAAATAAAAAATAGCAACCTCTCTTGGTTCAACCCCCTGACTCCATGACACAATAGAACTACCTTTACCGCGCTCCAAAGTCAACCCTCCTCAGTAATGAGTTTTGAACCCGACATGAAATTCCTTGCCAAGTTAGCTCAATGAACAACAGTAAGACCCTTTAAGCAATTCAATCCCAAACATCCAACTATAATGAATTTTAATAGGTTATCCAGCTACAATCAGAATCCATCTGATCTCAGCTAAGAGCCTAACCATAACCATGCTACATTGAACAGAACATTTCACAGCCAACATGTTCACTTAAACCCACAAATTTAGAAACAACAATTACAGAAAGCAAAATTACACAAAACAAAAAAACAAAAAACAAAGACAAAAACAAAACAAAACAAAACAAAGAAAAATAATACATTATTCACCAACACTACAAAAAAGCTCTTCATAAATATATCCTCGCACCAAGAAATCAAGTGTGAAATCACCTTAAGAAAGTGATTGAGGAGGACAACCGCTGAAACTCGCTCTTCTCCAAATCATCACACTCGGCCTCTCCACTGAGCTTGCAAATTCTATCCATGGCTCTGAAGTGATTCTCCACCGACTGATCAAACAGCGAAACTGCAATCCCCGGAGGACCTTTATCTTTCTTGTCCCCAGCGGAATCCGGCAAACTCCCCCCATCGTCCGTGTTATCGGGGCCTTTACCTGATTTCTTCCTTGCCGCAGTCTTCACGTTCTTCTTTCCTCGTTTCCGTGTCGCAATGTCCGCAATTGTAGCGTCCACATCCACCTCAAAGGCTCCCACCATTCTCCTGCCGCAGTCAGAGTAACTGTAACCTTCTCAATTTTATCACATAAAAAGTAGAAGAATATATATATATATATATATATATATATATATGTATGAATGTATAACGTAAGTATGTGTACGTGTGTTCAATTAAAACATGAAATAAAGCAGCAATCTTTCCAACTTCTGTGACTTTCTGATCATTAAATTTCTGGAATTTAACCATCAAAGGTAGAATTTGAATTGGGTTGAATGAGAAGTACATACCTGTAGAGTATAAATGTTTGTGCATATAATAATCGTGTGTTTTTTGTGAGAAAGATTTAACTCTCAGAGAGAGGAAGTTTGTTCTAGGGTTTTGGCACAGCAATTACCCTCATCTCCGAATCCACCGGCACAATTGCAACGACCCGGGCTGAAAGTAATTCGGGACCCGGTTGAGCAGTCGGTTCTAAAATGGAGGGGAGGTAAATTACACCCTAACTCTCTAAATATTTAAGCTAATTATATAATCATCCTTAATCAATTGAATTTTACAGTTATCTCTTATATTTCTTAATATTTATCACACTTAGATTTCCTTCACTAATTTGTCTCTAACGTCATTAAAGTGTTACAATAAAGTAACAGAAATACTCTTAATAAATTTAAATGGTTGAGGAAGATTTTTACAATTACCTTAATGTTTAGGGGAGATTTATGTAATTAGCATAAAATACTATTTTACCTAAATAATTTAGTAAAATATATTTCATATTAATTTAATTATATTATGTATTATAAATAATTTAATAAATATATTTTATATTAATTAAGTTAATTTATTTTAATTAATTTTATCATTAATTAACTTAATTAAATTATTAATTATTGATTAATATATATTAATTATTAAATAAATAAATAAATATATTCTATTAAATTATGTAATTAATTAAATTACTAATTATTAAATACTATATTTTATTAATTATTAATGAATTTATTTAATTAATTAAAATTAATTAATTTTATTTAATGGATTATAATTTAGTTAATTAAATTAATTAATAATTTAGTTATATTATTTATTAAAAATAATTTTATTTTAATAAAATAGTTAAATAAAATACAAAAATGGGTAAGGTACTAAAATTAAAAAAAAATATTTATCTAAGAAAAACAACAATAAAAGTACTTTTATTTTTTTACTTTTTTTCTACATAAGTTGTTACATTTTTTGAAAAAATAAAAATTAATAAATACATTTTTATGTATTTATTTTTAATTTTTTGATTTATTTGAACTAGTTTTACAGTTTCGAGTAATAGATTAACTAAGTGCATTGTTGTTATATAATACATGAAAAAATAATAAAAAATATAAATAAAAATGATGTAAAAGATTGTGAACGTAATATTTTAAAATATTTAAATTACAAAATAGTTTATAATTTTGAAATTGTTTAGGCTAAAACTAACATGACAGTTTTAAGCTCTCTAACTTATTGGTTTACTTAATTACCAAAAAAAAAATAACTTATTGGTTTAAAAACCAGTTCAAGCAAATTCAAAAATTAAAAAATAAATACATAAAAATGTATTCATTAAATTTGTTTTTATTTTTTTAAAGAAATGACAACTTATTCCAAAAAAAGTAAAAAAATTAAAAATATTTTTACTACCTTTTTTTGACATAAATATTTTTTTAATTTTAGCACCTTATCCATTTTTGTTGTATCATATTAAAATAATTTATTTTATTTATCTATTTAATTAAAATAAAATTATATTTCATAAATGATATAACTAAAGTATTAATTAATTAATTTAATTAACTAAATTATAATCCATTAAATAAAATTAATTGATTGTAATTAATTAAATTCATTAATAATTAATAAAATATATTATTTAATAATTAATAATTTAATTGATTTCATAATTTAATAGTATATATTTATTTAATTAACAAATAATTAATATAATATATTATTTAATAGTTAATAATTTAATTAAGTTAATTAACAAAAAAATTAATTAAAATAAATTAACTAAATTAATATAAAATATATTTTATTAAGATATTATTTATAATATATAATATAATTAAATTAATATGAAATATATTTTATAGAATTATTTGGATAAAATAATATATTTAGATTAATTATAGAAACTTTCCCTACACACTAGGCTAATTATAAGAGTCTCTCTCAATCATTTGAATTTACTAAGGATATTTATGTCATTTTACTGTAGCATCCTAACAGCGTTAAGGAAAAAACTAATGGAGGGGATCAAAATGTGAAAAACATTAGAGAATATGGGAAATAAATGTAAGGTTTAAATAATTGATGAAGGTCCCTGCAATTTGTCTAATATTAAGGAGGTTTAAGTGTAATTTATCTAATTTGGTTTAAAATTTATAAAAATAAAAAGGAAAAATTTGGGTTGAGAATTTATCAAAACTAAGCCCAAACAAGCCCAATACGTGGTCGCACCAAAAGTTGAATTCAATTTTTTTTTTGTTTTTTTGTTTTTAGGATTTAAAAAAATAAGAAGCATTCCTTTTTGAGCTTTATGTCGAGCTTCTAGGTTTATATCATAGATTATTTTTTAAGATTTAATTGGGCGAAGGCATTTTCGGAAACTTCCAAAAGAAGTAATGATGAGGGATTATCTTCGTCTTTCGAAATTTAAATTATTAGTCAAAGGCATTTTAGAAACTCCCAAACTGATTATCTTTCAGAATTTCAACCATTTTTATTATAAAAATATTTGTATTGTGAGGTATCAGTAATAGACAACATCAAAATTAGGGCTAAGCTCATCTTTTATACTGAGATTAAGATTTTATACTTATACTCTTGGTACGTAAGAGTGCGCAGCTGCTTTCTCGTAAGGGGTGCGTTCAGGGCGAGGTACGTTCCGTGACCCTAGCCGGTAAAGGACCACGAAGGATAAACCAGCTTAGGCAAGTCCTGACTGACCGGCTCAATCGAGGGAGCTGTTAGAAACCCACCACAATAAACGGAAGGCTGTCCCACTGAAGGGAGATTCGAACTTGGAACCTTAAGGACCGAGCTCATCAGTCACTCCCGAACTCTGCTCGGCCACCCTGAAGGGTTTTTATACTTATACTCAAATTTAACTGAGTCCCGTGTTTTAGGTTTTCATAAAAGGTGCGTTTAGAGCTTCAAAAAATTTCAAAAAATCTCAAAAGCTGACGCGATGTCAGGCGTCAAAAAATTTCAAAAGCCGTTGGAACGGACTAAAAAGGTGTGTTCCAACGGATTTTGCCAGAATTAAAAAAAAGTGATCTGACATTTGTACAAAAAATACACAAAACTCTAAAAAGTTTAAAAATCTTTCACTAAAATTTTAACACGTGTGCTTTTATATAATTTTAATAATTTATATCAAATCAAACATAAATATTTAACAATCATTACACAATAATTTCAAAACTTACTTTTGGAAACTTTTGGTAATGGTTGGAGCTCCGAACGAACTAAAAATCTCAAACCTAACCCTCATGTGTATATCTTAAATTTTAGACCCGAACAAAAATTCCAGTCAAAAAGAATATGAAATAGATTTGTTGTTTGATCTCTAGTTAATAAAGTTTCCGTTCAAACTTTATGTTTTATATGCATATATACAAAATATATGAAAGGGAAATATTATATATGAAATATATATTATATTTATTGTATATTAAAAGTAACAAATCCGTAGATTTATAATATTACAATCACGAAACACTAAGGCCCCGTCGGGTAATTTTTTATTTTTTATTTATATTTTAAAATTTTGTAAACTGGCAATAGTAACATGTGTGTTAAATTTATTTTTGTTTTCTTTGTTTTTACTTTTTTCTTTTTTTATTACAAACACTGTGTTAATTCTAATACTTTGTCTATTTTTGTAACATCATATTAAAATAACTTATTCTATCCAAATATTTATTAAACCAAAATCATGTTTAATAAATAAATTAATTAAATTAATACATAATATGTATTATTAATTTATTTCTAATAAATAATTAATTAAATTTAACTAATTAGAAATATATATTATCAAATTACTTTTACTAAATAATAAAATAAAATATATTGATTTAATTAATAGGAAATATATATTCTTAAATTACTTTTAATAATAATAAAATAAAATATATTAATTTAATTTAATTTAATTTACTAAATAATTTAATTAATTTAAATATATTTATTAAATTATTTTTAATAAATATTATAATTAAGTTATTTAATTTAATTTAATAAATAATTTAAAATAATTATTTTAACTAATATTAAATTTATTTTATTAAATTATTTTAATAAATATCATAATTAAATTTAATTTAATTATGATATTTATTAAAATAATTTAATAAAATAAATTTAATATTAGTTAAAATAATTATTTTAAATAAATTTAATTATGATATTTATTAAAATAATTTAATAAAATAAATTTAATATTAGTTAAAATAATTATTTTAAATTATTTATTAAATTAAATTAAATTATTTATTTAATATGAATTATGTTTTATTAAATTATTTTTAATAAATACCATAATTAAATTACTTAAATTATTATGAAATATATTTTACTCAATTATTTTTAGTAAATAATATAATTAAATTATAATTAATATATTTTATATTTACTGAATTAAATGATATAATATTTATATTTTATTCAATTATTTTTGATAAATAATATAATTAAATTAAATTAATATAAAATATATTTATTAAATTCCATTAATTTTTAAAAACTAATAAAATTAAATATTTTATAAAAATAAAAAATTAATAAGTGTGAGAAAATTGTATTTTCAAACGTAATTTCAATTTTTCATTTTAGAAAAAAAATGATAATAGAAAACAAAAAATAGAAAATATAAACATATAAACGTAAATAGAAAAACGATAGCGTTATCAAACGGTCTTACGAAAATTAGTTAAAGTTTTTCTTTTTTTTTATTTAATGCTCTTTTAACTACCTATTTATTTCAAAAGGCTGTAAATAATTCTAAAATTACTTTTTTAACAACTAATTTTACTATTTTTTATAACCATTAATGCTCTTTTTACTTTTGCACTCTTAATTATTTATTATGTAAAGAGATAATTATCACTTATATCGCATGCACACTTGTATTTACTATTTACATGAACCCAAATGCGACTTAAAAATTAAACTTGTTTTTTTTTTTTCTCCAATGTCAGCATATGCTCAATAAATGTGAGTCAAGGCCCGTAAAAAAACCAAGTTGAGACGGCTAGCGTTAGCCATGTTTGCCTCAATTAAGAGTAGAAATGAGTCGAATTAAGTCAAATTTTAATTTGTTCGAACTCGACCTCAATTCTAAATTTTATATAAGTTCGAGCTCGACTCGAAAAAAAAGAATTTGAATTCGAGCTCAGCTCGCAAATAACTCGAATTAAACCAGAACAACATCATTTTTGTTTAAAATATAATAAATAAGATATTATAAATATATAATAAAAATATTATTAAAAATATATATATTATTTTATTGAGTCCGCTCGCGAACTTTTGAGCCAAGCTTTTCTAGGTTCAAGCTTGGCTCGAAAACTCAAACTCAAATCTAAACGAGTTATAAATTAAGCTCGATTAGAGATTGTTTTAATCACAAACCGAGCTCGATTCGAGTTCGTTTTTCGAGTGAATACGTTTCCACCCCTAGCCTCAATATGCCAAGGTATTTTAAAATTCCTAGATAACTCGTTCTTGTACACTTTGGTTTGTGAAGAGTAACTACATAAATAAAATGATGATGTTACGATTTATTATTACACACTTACCTTCGTTTTTCGAGTGAATACGTTTCCACCCCTAGCCTCAATATGCCAAGGTATTTTAAAATTCCTAGATAACTCGTTCTTGTACACTTTGGTTTGTGAAGAGTAACTACATAAATAAAATGATGATGTTACGATTTATTACACACTTACCAAAAAAATATGATTTATTACACGATTGACTATATTAGTAAACTTGTGCAACATTCTTATATTAAATGTCTATTCGTGTGATCCAGCATATAAATCATTGGAGACTTTAATATGTATTTGTGTTTTTATAATATTTAATATTTATTTTTAATCATTATTTGAGATTTTTAACTGTTACTTGTTCATTTGTTATTTTTGGGAGAGATTTGTGATATATACATACCGGATTTTGCAGATTTTGTTGGTTATTTCTCACATTTGTGAGTATATTCTTTAATTTTGGGTTTATAATCTCACATTACTCAAATTTAGATTGAGGATGCCAAGTTTTAGCTGAACATAACTAGATTTTTGTTGGTTTCGTTGGACAATTCAAATGAAGTTCAAATGGTATTCAAACAATCTAACTAGTTAGGTCCATATTTCGAATGGTGTTCGAACGCATTTCAAATGATTTGACAATTTTGTAATTTTATATGTTTTTCAATCTCGACTTGGTATTATAACATGTTTAATACATACCCAAAATGATTTGATATATTGCATAGATAAATGATGTTTGGTTTATGATTTGAGTACAACAAGTTTATATATTGGAGGATTTATAATTGCACATGTTTCATTGAGATGTGAAAATGTTACGTTAAGAATATGTGTGATTATTATTATACATGATTGAGCATATCATGTATATAAGGTAGTTGTACCATTCAATTATTGTGATTGATTGAGAGTATCTTATTATGATGAATTACTATGCTGAAGCACCCACTAGAAGGAGTTGTGGAATCAACGACCAACAACACGCACAACCACCTCCAAGTGGTCTCTTCAATTTCCCCCCAAAAACCTACCCCTCCTCGCACACAAACGTCCTATTTCTTCACTCATTTTCTCTTTCTCTCATGCTCTCCCATTGATTCATTTTTTTCGCGCCACCTCGCCACCATGTCTACCGTCAGTGCTCGCCACCTACTCCGCCACTAGTGAACTCAGGTAGGTTGGACTCTCCCTCCCTCTCTCTCTCTCTCCCCGTCTGCTTCATACTGTCTCCCTCTCTCTCTCTAGCTCTCTTTCTCTCTCTATTCGTCTTTCACTCTCTTTGTTTCTGTCACGCCCCTAACTTAATTGTCTGGGACGGACGGCATGGAAATATGGGAACAAAATAAATTAAATAAAAATCTGTGCCAAGATTAAGTTTCAATACAATAACAGCCATCAGAACACTAAATACGTTCCTCATTCCCATACGAAATAAATAAAATATCATCAATCGTGATAAATTTAAGGTCATACCTTGATGACTAAATTTAAGACTGATATAACCACATAGGTCTCATCAACAACAGTGCAATCTCATATACAAACTGACTTTGGGACCTACACTCCTAGGTCACACAAAGGGGAATACGAACATCTAAATATAAATAAAATTCTGTAACAGATCAATTTATCAATCTCAACTCAGCTCTAGGTGGCTATTCCCTGGTCTCGTTGGATCACCCGCAATATAGATAGAGTAAGTTAACAAACCCATTATGTAGAACCATGCAAGTGTGTGTTAATGAGATGCTTAAACATACAATATAATTCACAACAATAGCAACCAAACATAATATAAAATGCACATGTCAGATTATGCAATGCAAACATCATATAAAAATGCATATGTAATGTAATGCAATTATCCAATCTCCATCTACTCAAACCTCACCCATAGTAAAGATCGGACTCAGGCTATTCTATCCTGAACTGCCTACGTATCCCACCTCAGGAATCAGGTCACCATAGTTCCTATTTTATATCTTTTGTTTCATAACCAAACTCATGATTAATATAATCATTCTTACGTCTCATCAATAAATGTAACAATCACATTATCTCAATATATATATATACCAAATAGGGAACCATGTTACACCCCCTTTGGTGTAAGACTCAAGGGAACTGGGTTACACCCCCTGGCTCGTCTGCTAAGGAACTGTGTTACACCCCTAGTCAGGCATCCGCTTATCTCAAGCAGGCATCTGCTCATCTCAAGCAAGCATCCGTTCATCTCAAGCAGGGTCCGGCTACAATTTGGAGAAAATCCCATAATATCTCACTTCAATATTAATGCCCAACTCCAAATAATAAATTTTTAGTCATATATATCGACTGGGAATTATCTTGTATTTTTAAAATCTCATTTTCTCATTTTTCTCAAATTGCGAACCCTGTCTACATATATAACCCGTGACTCGGCATGTCACAATATAAATGTGACACTCTCAGCCAATTAATATCCTTAACATAGACCAGATGATGCTACCCCAACTCTAATGCATATGATATGCTCAATCATATATAATAATTCTCTTCAAGAATTCACAACATTAACAAGACATACTATGTTAAGCCATCAATTATGTTTTATACAATTCCATCGTCAATTATGTCTGATTTAATCATATATAGTAATTCTTTTCCACAATTATTAACATAAAACAAAACATGCCTTAAAATCTCAAAATTTACAGTTTTTCTAATGTCTTTCCAATTTTGTAACATCAACTATAATTCTCCATAACTTTAGGGGCAACATTATGATCCTCCCCAATCCTTTAGGGGTAAAATCGTAATTTCTCTAAACTTTAGGGGGCCATTTTGTAATTATTTAAACCTTTGGGGGTCACTTTGTAATTATATAAACTTTTGAGAGGAAACTTGTAATTAAAAATTTTAGGGGTTAATTTATAATTATCTCAAAACTTTGGAGCCCAAATGGTAATATCTCAAACTATTTTCTTTATTTTTTTTCCTTTTTCTTTTTTTTTTTCGTTTCTTCTTCCAGTGAACGCCCGGTAAGCTTGGTTTCCATTTTTGGACTGATTTCTTATTGTCAGTCTAAATTTAATCACTTATATACAAAATAAATATATAAAAATTTATCATAAATTCTCTATGTCTCATTTATGCAATTACCATAACTCAAAAGTATGAAAAATTCAACACATATATGCATATATATATACACCTGCGCATATATATATATACACACATCTCACAAAATTTCACCAAATCAAGCATATAAATATACCAAAATGATCCTTGCAATGTCTAGAACACAAATATAGGTCTCATGTACCTCAGATCTAAAGAGAAAAGGAGAAATAAAGAGATTTTAGTTCAGGCACCTAACTTTTCGGCGTTGATTTCTCCCATCTCGAGCGAAATCACGCGAAACAGACACCGCCACAGCCTTCATGGCATCGAAAACTACCCGGGTCCGCCTTCTTTCCTTGCCAGATCATACTCTCTCTCTTCTTTCTCTTTCTTCTCTCTCTCCCCGTCCTCCCTGGAAGACCCACGGGAGAGACCCATAAAAGAAAAGAAGGAGAAAAGGAAAAGAAGGAAAAAAAAAAAGAAGGAAAAGAAAAGAAAGAAAGAAAAGAGAAAATAAAGGCTGAGTTTAGCCTAGTTGTCCAGTCAAATATCAATTTGGGATCACACTCGGTCTAAAGAAAAATACAATAAATTAACTAATCTCATTTTAAATATTTTATTGATCCAAAATAACACATAAATGACCAAAATTAAATATTAGGTGTTACAGTTTCTATAACCTACAGGTTTCTTATTTTTTCCAGCTAGGTTGTCACTCTCGTTATTGCATTGTGAGTATTTTTTTGGTATTTATAAATAAAATTTTAGGTAATTTTCTAGGTTAATATATATACAAGACGTGGATATTTATAGAATTTGTTGTTGGATTTTGTCTATTTATGGATAGTTTATTGAAATTTAGATTGTTTTTGCCAAATTGGTTGGTTCTTTGCATTTTATGATATTTTCTTAAGTTGGGATATTTTGTTAAATTATTAGGTTGATTTCCATGAAAAAAGCTGCTACTTGAAGATCCACTCTTTATTATATTTTTTTATTATTTTATTTTAATTACTGAAAATTACTGTTTGTAATTAATCTAATTTATTACTTTTTTAAACTGTTCAGCTTGAGTTGTTATTTGTTAATTTAAATACATTTGTTTGTAATATATATTATTAATTTAGTAACTTATTAAATGTTAAATTGCTATTTGTAATTTTTTAAGTTGTGCATGGTTTTTAATTTGTAACTAATGTGCTTGGTTACTCTAAATTGTTTATTTTTAATTTTTAACTTATTATATTGACTACTAGTTTGTTAATTGATTGTTAATTTACTTCTATTAACTATCAACTTTATTAGTTTGTTAATTTGGTAATTAGGTTTAGTTTGTTCATTTAATTTGTTGTATGTTAATTATATTTTAAAATACCAAAAAATAGGATAATATTTCTATAAATTAAAAACTTGACTTTCATACAATTTAAGTAATATGATCAACCAATAATATAAAGTTTAATTTAAATATCAAGAAATAAAATTGAGCAAATAATGAATAATTTTTAAAATTATATACTCACGAATGTATATTTTATATTGGAAATAATACAAAATAAAAAAATTTTTGTATAACCACTTCACTTTATAATTTATACAAAATTTATCCCTAATTAATTAGGGTTGTAAAAGAGGATGAAGAAATGAGAAAAAAGAAGAATATTAAGAAAATAGTATTATAAAGGTAATACTAGTAAATTTGCATATATCATCAATAAAATTATTTATTTTGTAAAACAAATTTTTTTAATACATAATAAGTACTTATAATAATGATTTATTTTATTATAATGGTCTTTTGAATAAAATTTATTTATCATAAATAATAATTTAATAGCTTATGTATTGTATGAATATAATTTATTAAAATTAATAATTTATTTGAGTGAACTTAATTTAGTTGTCTTAAATATTTTATCAAAATTAGATCCATAACTTCTTACAAAAAATTAATTTATTATTTAAATTAATTTCAATTAAAATATTAATCTATCAAATAGCTATATATATAATGGTTACTTTACTAATTT
Organism: Vitellaria paradoxa; assembly: GCA_019916065.1. NCBI lineage: Eukaryota > Viridiplantae > Streptophyta > Magnoliopsida > Ericales > Sapotaceae > Vitellaria > Vitellaria paradoxa. The sequence goes on from CM034234.1 coordinate 8,552,354, forward strand.
ATATATTAAAATTCGCTATTGTCAAACTAATCCAAAATTAGATTAGTGGCAACTAACCATGGTTAAATGTAATTAGGGATAAAATTCAGTATGGATTAAAACTAATTCTAAATTTAATTAGGGTTAATTTTGCATTAAGGATAAAATTCTCGTGTGAGGGTTAATGTTCAACAACAGTTCAAATATATTAAAGATTAAATTAAGGTTTGGTTTAATTAGGGATCAAATTCAAGTTAGGTTAATATTTCAAAAATTCTTACAAATTTCAAGTTATGAAAGTCTTTATAAGATTCCCAGAATCTCTCAAAAATCTCTATTAATATTTAAAAACTCTTTACAAAAGCCTTATAAAACTCTAGAAATTCTAATGGTAGTTAGTTATGGTAGTTAATTGTAGGCCAAAATTAGTGAGTTTGACAAAATTAGTTATGGTACTTAGTTTGACAAAATTAGTTTTTCAAAATTTAGGTTTAAAATTAGTTTGAGAAAATTTATATTTACGGTTAAATTTTTATTTAACATTATAATCAATTATTTTTAAACTCAATTATGGTCGAATTGAAATTTAATGTTGAGATAAAAATCAATTAGGGTTATTATTAACGTGGTTAAAATTAATTTAGGATTAACAAACTTTAGTTATGGCATGTACTCATAATTAACTTCATTATCAATTATTTGAAAATTAAAATCTTTAAATTTAATTATACATAAATTTCTATCATGGTTAAAATTCAATTAGTGTTCAAATGCATTATTTAAACCTAATTATTGCAATTTTGCAAAACTAGGCTTAGAACATTCATTAAGGGTTAGGATCAATTATTTAAAAATTAAATAAGGCTTAATCTTTTCTAGGGTTGAATTTCCTTAAGGGTTATAATTAGGATTTGAAGTTAAATTAGGGTTAACCTTAATTAAGGTTACATTTTGCTAAGGGCTATAATTAGTTTGCAATTAAATTAGGCTTAATAATCAATATTATTTGTTTATTATTAATCCATCATCGTTTCAAAAATAATGAGCTTTTTCGCTGACATTTAGAAGTATGACCGTTCAAAATGCAATGCAGGACTTGTTTGGAACTTTTATAACTAAAACAAAATCTCTACACATCTCTTTACAAATATTGAATATCCAAATTCTCTATTAAATTTCTTTAAATCTGTCTTTCATAGTTGAATTATCAAAACAGTCGGTGACAACATACTAAACATCCCCTATTACAATCAGAATAGTACATTTATCTTCATGCATATGCATACCTTCATTTTTCTAAATAAACTTAGACCCCTTCGAAAATCGTATCATAACTATTGATTTGGTCATCCTTGATGCGACGAGGTGGATTTTTTAAAACCTAATTCGTTTTCATTATATGGATGCACAAATCGACATATGCGATTCTTGAATTGTCTAATTTGGACAGTTTCAGAATGCAACTATCCATCTTGTATTCAATGCTGACTATACGAGTTTTATGTCAGACAAGGTTTTGTGTAACTACTCCAGTTGTTCTCTGGGTATATATATGAATGTGTGAAACACCGCTTTCGTGTCGTGTACTTGGAGAACTATGCAGAAACGCTGTCGAAATTTTGTCTCACAATATAACGAGCAAATGTGGCGCTGAGTAAGAGTAGGATATTGTATTCTCGAACAGGATAAGACCAACTACTTTGTAGTGAGAAGCATTTAGGTTTTTTTTCAAACAAACATACATGTATGTGTCAATTGGTAAGTTACTAAAACATAATTCATCCACCTATTTAGTACGTTTGATGACGTTGTGGTTGAAGTGATGAACAAGAACTGAATTGACTTGCTGGATAGGTTGTTCTCTCAATATGTCTAAGGGATTGACGACTTCATTGTGTACACCTACTAGTTGACTACTCAACAATCAATCAATTGCTCGTGCAAAAAAGTGTATCAATCAATATCATTTCACTCGAGATGTGGTAAGGGACCATCTGTTGAGGCATGAAATCTTACAGACTTATAAGAATTGGACAAAGCATAGGGAGGCTTACGTTTCATTGCGGTGAATTGAAGAAAGAGTAGATTTATGTGACGATATGGTGCCTAATGATCAGGTGATGGAAATTATACAGGATATCATGGCTGGGATACCCGTCCTAGAACTGAATACTACAATGGAGGAAGCGGGTGCAAGTAATCCAAGGTCCAGTGCCAACGAAGATACATTAAAGTTTTTTAGAATTTTAGATAATGCAAACACCAAGTTGTATCTCGAATGCCAAAATTATAGTCAACTGTCTTTTATAGTTAAGTTGTTGCACCTGTAAGTTTTGAACCAGTGGACTAATAGCTCGTTCAAAATGTTACTAGAGTTGTTGCGAAAGGTCCTGCCGAATAGTGCAAAGGTTTGTGAGTCCTACTATTAGGCCTGTAAGTTGACAGAAGATTTGGGATTCACGTATGAGACATGAGAAACGTGCCCAAATAGTTGTATGTTGTTCTAAAATGAGCATGCAACCCTTAACAAATGCCTTGTATGCAATAGTTCGAGATGGAAGTAAAGCATTGTAGCCTAGAGTACCAATGGTTGCTGAAAAAATGAGTGCGAAATCGGTTGCTGCAAAGCAAGCCCGATACTTTCCTCTAAAGTCGAGGTTGAAAAAGTTGTTTATATCATCAAAGACGGTGAAATTAATGAGATGGCCTTCAAATTAAGAACAGTTATAACAATAGAAAAATAATGCATCTGTCAGACTCTCTAGCCTAAAAAAATTTTGATTAGTGGCATTCGGACTATGCCTAGGACAGTTAGAACGTCTGGCTCGATTTGGCGGCGGATAGGGTAAATCCTTTTGGAGCAATGACTATAGCGCACAATACATGACCTGTTTTTCTTGTTCCTTATAACCTTCCGCTGTGGCTGTGCATGTAGCAACTGTTTCTAATTTTGTCAACTCTAATTGATGGGCCGAAAGGGTCAGGAGACAAGATCGATGTGTACCTACAACTGTTGATAGAAGAGTTACATGAATTATGGACTGCAGATATGATGGCTTTTGATGCTGCATCCAATGAAATGTTCAACCTTCATGCAGGCTTGTTTACAAAACATTCATTCCATAGTGAAGGAGGTTGTGTGTGTTCTTGCTATGAACAATGCCTGTATAGATAGCATGTTGATAAGATTGTTGGAAATCTTAGGTTGAGTTTGAAAAAAAAAAAAGCTAATTTATTTTTTGGCTGACTTCTAGTTATTATTATTATTATTATTATTTTGTGTGTTTGAAAGGAAAAAGGCTAACCTTTTTAGTAGTTAACTTTTTAACTTTTTGTTATTTGATATTTTTGCCTTTCAAGATTTAAAATATAAAATGTTAAATTTGGTCATTTTAGAAAAAGATAAAAATTTAATAGCTGATAACCCAGCTACCCGCTTTTTTTTCTTTTTTCTTTTTTTTGCCAAAACAAACAATTAGTCCTTATTTGGTAATATATTTGTTTTTATTTTTCTATTTATGTTTTCAAAATTTGTAAACTGACAACAAAAACATGTTTGTTAAATCTGTTTATATTTTTTGCGATATAAATGTATGGGCTTTGTAAAATTAAGATAAAATAAACTGATTTTTGGGGAAAAAAATTAATATATAGATGACTACTATGTAGCGGTCGGCAAAAGTCTAGCCTTTAGTCAATCGCTTGCTAGCGGTCGAGAAAACTTTTGGTCGGCCGTATAGAGACAATCGAGAAAAGTTCATCCCACGAAACATTAAGCAACCGTTTCTAGTGGTTGAGACATTTGGCGACTGCCTGAGGCAGTCGTAAAAATCTTTCTCGACCTAAGCATCCACGACTGTTATGATGCGGTCGATGAGCGGTCAAGCAAACATTTGCCGACTGCTTGATACCCTTAAGTCAATCGCTCGATACCCTTAAGCTAACTGCCTCAGGCGGTCAAGGATGCCCGTTACGCCCTACGGTAACCGTTATTTACGGTATTCAAAACTAGGCTCAATGACCTTTCGAACTAGATAAAGAAAATTTGGTTTGAGAATAAATAGCTACTTTCAGTTAGTAAATTGTGCTGCAGGCAATGCTATCACATTTTACGGAAACAACAATAACTTTATCTACATAAGTTAAAAATATGCGAGATTTGCAGAATTAAAAAGTAGATTCAAAAAGTAGATTCAAAAATTTTTCAAACCATATATATATATAACTGTGGCTATTATATAAAAAAAATCAGATTTGACAATAAATAATTACTTCTAATTAATTCGACATTCTACAAACAACATGTCAAACTTTACTAAAAGTAGTCATAATTTTAAAATATAGTAGCGGAATTCAATGCATTATTTAAGAATTTGATTGAAAAATATTTGTAAATGTAAACAAATTTAAAATCCCTTATACCTTAAAATATAAGCAAAATTGTCCTCAAACATAAAATCATATTGTACCCATTTACTAATTCTAACGACAATAGTAAGATAATATAAGCCCTATCACCACTTTAATTAAATACTTCAAGATCAGTTTTTTATACTTCAGTAAATTATAACCTTAATAATATTCATTATGTTTTTGTATTTATGTAACTAAATATCTTCGATGTATATCATTGAATCATCTCCACTCATATCTCTTTCAATCTCATGAAACTAGCTAGGTATTCATTTTAATTTCGTAAAATCATATAGTTAGTAACCCTTTATTTATCCAATACTCACGAAATTAAATATTATATAATATATATATATATTAAACAAGCTCGATTATATTATCCCTTCAAAGACCAAGATCAAAGATCCAGTAATCTTCTGATATCAATACATATTTTTCAACATCCAAACAAATATTTATTATATTTATGCACTATTTATCTTTTTTAGGTTCTCCCAATACATATATGTACATTTGGTTCTTTTAAACATCAAGGAGCCCCATGACCTAGCGTAGACATAGATCTGCATGTGCTCCACGTGCATCTTCCTCGACCTGTGACTGAAAGCACAGGAGGCTCTCGCGCTCCAGCATCTCATCATGCCAAGAGATCAATTTAATTTAATTAAAGAAAATTTATGGATCAGATAATAGATGTATAGGATTACATCCATGTTACGTTTGGAAAAGAAAAATGATTAAAATGTACAATAAGATGAAAAAATTAAATTTATTTTATTTTTAATTAAAGTAAAAATGTGAAAAGATAAATATTTATAAAAAAAATTGATAATTAAACAAAATAACATAAAATTAAATTTCTTATTTTCTTTCATTTTTTTTCTCTGCACAAATTGATTTTACAAATATATTTCAATTATAATTGAATAGTCTGATTACAATTGAGACTAAGGACGGATTCATGAAGGGGCGAGTGGGGGTAGCTGTCCCTACTAACTGCTAAAAGTTTGTATATTTTATATATGTTTTGTAAAAAAATTTTTATTCTTTTAATATATAAATATATAAATTACTCCTACTAAAATTTAGTTATTATTTAAAAATATTTAATGTTTATTTTTTTTTAAATTATACGCCACTCAGTAAAATTTCTAGATCGCCTCTGATTGAGACCTTTCATGGGAAATGTGTAGGGTTCAATCTAAGACCATTTTAAGGATAATGAATGTGTCTGATAAAAAATTTGAAGTTATTTTACATTTTTTTTTCGATCAGATGCACCCTTATGTCAAACCAGTTGGCAACTAAAATTTTCTCAATCATAGTACTGCTGCATATTAATCTATAAAAATTAAGTTTACTGCATATCACTGACAAGATTCATTTTTTTTCAGAGATTTAATGTAATTAATTTTAATAAATTTTTTAAATGGCTTTAGAGTCTTGTTATTCATATTTTTTTTTTCAAACTCCTAATTTATCCTCTTGTTCATAATTTTTCAGTTCCTAAAAACAAAATTATACATCCGTCACTGCTGAAATATATTCACATGCATCGTCACTGCTGAAATATATTCACATGCATCATTCAATGTAGATACAAGTTAAGAGATACTTTAAAAGATAATGTAATGCAGTACGACATTACATATCCTAGAATTAAGGTGTTTGAATTAATTTAAAACAAAACACATGTTTGAATGTATTTTAATTTAGACAGCCATATTAGGGTGTTTGGTTGGTCAAAATTAATCAAAATTCATCAATTTTTACTAACTTTTTGTCCTTTCTTCTAATCAAATTTTATCACATATCATTATTTCATTAATTTTTTTATAATTTTACTGTACTTTTTGTCTAAATTTTATCAATCAAACACCCCATTATTACATATTACCTCTATATATATATATTGAAATGTATTTTAATTTAGACACCTACATTATGTATGTGTGTATATATATATAAAGAATGCCATTTTCGTATTTTAAATATGAAAACATCAAACATGGAGGAGCTTGTTTATCAATGAGCTGACAAAATTCTCGCGGTCTAGGGGTAGCACAACCCACGTGGAGCCATGAAGGACACGTGAAAACCTCTCGTGAAATGTTTTGCCGAGACAGACCAACTAATGTTAGATCCCGTTAACTCTTCAACCTCTCTTCAGTAGGCAGCAAGAATCCAAAAAGCAGAATACACACGTGTGTATATATACACATAAACGTACGCCCAAATTAATTTGATTGGAATATGCTACCAAAACCAGCTTAATTAATTATCAAACTACTAGGTTACACACCCACCTGGATTTGACATTCATTATAGAAAACTGAAACCCCAACCAACTCAACATTTCAGCCAGCTGTTTCTTCATTAATTTTGGTGCAACCCATGAGCATGGGGCAATAAAAGAAATAGGGTTTTTTTAATTTTAAAGACACATACAATTAATCTTGTTCTTAAGATATGCTAAACGTTAGGCTACCATGATCACAGCTCTATACATTATTAAAAATCTATCCCTAAATTAAGACAATCGCTACTAATATATAGTTGATTTTGATCCCACTTTTATCGACCTCCATCTTGCAGTTGTTCAAAGTGTCTTCTCCAGTAGTGATATAAAGGGTTTTCTCTTAACTAAATAGAAACCCAACTATCTAATCCGCATTGATTTCTCTCTAATGGAATCACAACTATCTAAATAATTCCACAATTAGAGAATAATTTTGATCAATTTAATGCACCGTCTTACAAGCGCGCGCACCCACACATGTATATGCAGCTTACTGGTATTCTGGTTGGTACAACGAAACGATTATGTCAAATAGGATTAATTTTCAGGGAATAACTTATGATCATGTTCATCAATTGTTTAATTAGGTTTAACCCCCAACATGACATGACAACATTAAATCTGTAGGTCAACAAGAAATCATCATGAGCTAGGACAACAGATATATTGAACAGGAAGTTCATTTTTTTACACGAAATTAACTACACTCTTGTTTATTCCAACTTTACAAGACAATTGATATGGGGATCGAGCTAAACACTGTTGTACACTGAATTATATAAGAATCACAGGGTGTCTTTGTGGAACATATATATACTCATATATAATATACATATATATGTATATATGTACCCCAAAAAAAAAAAAAAGACACATTAGCTGCCCAATAAATATACATCATTTAAATAAAAACTTACTGGGAAACTAAACAGTCAGTGCTCTAACTTAAGGTTTGGAAGGGGCACTTGATCTTTCTCGGACCAACACGGGAAGACCGCCATGGAGTGTAGCAGTGAGGCCAGGGGAGAACCGCAGTGTGTGGTAAGGCGCAGCTAATTTAACATGGAATCGCCTCACCAACGAAAGCACCACACTCTTGAGCTCAACCAGTGCCATTTCTTTCCCCAAACAGACCCTAAGCCCAGCTTGAAACACCGGGTATTTAAACGGGTTCTTCTTCTCTTCAAAGAACACCCCATCTTTCAACCACCTTTCCGGCTTGAATTCCAAGCAATCCGGCCCCCAAATCTCCTCCATTCGACCCATGGCGTAGGGGTGATAAGTAACCCTCGTCCCTCTCTTCACAAGGGTTCCGTCCGGCAAGATGTCGTCGTCTAGGCAGAACTTGGAATCGAATTGAATTGGTGGGTAGAGTCTCATACTCTCGTACAGCGTCGCTTGCAAGAAATGGAGCTCCCTCATTTTCTCTAAGGTTTCGGGCTCTTGGTTCATCCCAATGACTCTGTCTGACTCGGCCAGAATCGCCGCTTCAACCTCGGGGTGGTTCGACAGAACCCAGAAAAGGCTTGTCAGCGCCGACGACACCGTGTCCCGGCCTGCCAAGAGGAAGCTTATGACAATATCCCTCAAATACGTTTCGTCGTTCACCGCCCCCATGAATCGCGAGAGAAGGTCTTTGTGGTTCGAAAATCCAAGTTTTCGCTTCTGCGTGATGACCTCTTGGGCTAGAATATTGATCATCTTTATGGCCTCTTTAAGCTCCCTCTCCGTGCCCAAATTCAACAACCTCTTAATCTTCCAAATCCACGGCGAAGCCGTCAGGGCTCTCTCCGCCGACAGTTTAGAAGCTAGGTCGAAGGAGACGGCGAATTCCGACATGGGTAGAGACAGCTCCAAGCACTTGGGGTCCAAACCAAATGAGAATCGGCAAATACTATCGAAGGAGAATCTACGAAACACGTCTTGTAAATCCAAAACCTCGCCCTTTTTGGAGAGTAAAAGTGGGAGAAGGCGGGTTTCGATTTCGTAGTTGACAACCTCGAAGGCGTAGGATTGTATTGAGGTTCTCCCCAGCTCTAGGCTCGCCATTTTCCTCTGAAACCTCCATAGATCGCCGTCCACGTTGAAAATACCCCTGCCCAAGAGATCACCCAAGATTGCGGAGAAGGGCTTTCCTTTTGGGTAATTGTCGAATCTCGTTTTGAGGATGTACTCGACATTATCGGGGTTTCCTGTGATAATGTTACCTAGGACGTGGATGTGGATGGTTTTACTAGGAGAGTTTCGGAGGAGGTGGGAATACCAATCGCAGAGATTAGTGAATTGGGCTGACCAAGCTGAGTTGATGTAAGTTTGACAAATCTCGCAGTTGCACCAAAGCCTTGGTCTCGATAAATATAGTAAGAGTGGGAAGAGAGAGATGGTGATGATGATGATGAGTGAGAAGACGAGGAACCAAAAGGAGGAGGCATGAAGAGACTGCAACCACCATCCGGAAGGCTCAGACTCCATAGATGAATTGGTGGAATATAAAGATAAAGAGGATGAGGGAGGAGATTGAAGAGACCAATGAGAGCAAAAGAAGAGAAAGCAATCCTTGTGTTTTATATTGTGAGGAACAGTTACATGACTACATGTGTAAGTTTAGAATGAAGTCCTACTTTTATCTCTAGCTATATTTCCACTAATTAATAAGCTGAGATGAACCAGACATACATATATATAAGGAAATTGAAGATTTAAGATAATTGAGTGTGTGTATATGTTCGCTAAAGACCAACTAATTAGCTATGTATAGTTGAAGCATCTTTCTCATCGCCTAATGTAGTTTGGACACATTCAACCACGTGGTTTTATTCTTAGGCTGTGTTTGGAAGTAAAGAATTTATGGGTTCTGAAGTATGGACTCTAGGTGTTTCGTACAAATTATGTTTAGAAATTTTTAAATTATGAATTTTGCAACGTTTTCATGTGTTTGTTGAACACTATAAAAGTCATGAGTGAGTATTTTATTCTAATTTTTTAAACACTCCAATTTGGAGTTCTCATGATTTTATAAAATTTTGAATAGTAATAATCTCATTAGAATATTAAAATTTAAATTTAAGCTTTTTTTAGCAAAATTTTATTACTCATATTTTTAATTTCATATTACTGCAACCTTGAGGTGAACAAAGAGAATGAGCACCTTGTTAATATTTTTGAATGGTATTTTTAGAAATTTTTTTTTAGTTATTTAGATTTGAAATATTTCAAAGCTTTATTATTGATTTTTTTTTTTGTTACTATCATAATATATTATTTTATATGTATGTTTCTAATTAAACACCTATAATTATTGCAGTACTTACTACTTAACAAATAAATAAAGATATATACGTCATTATATATATTAACAAATACTTCAAAACCTATATAAAAATAAACTTTTAAAATATGAATTTATTATTTTTAAACTCATATTACTAAGCATCTTATAACTTATACCATCTATATAAATATCTCAAAAGTCATATTTTAAAAATATATCAAAATCTACACTTTAAAACTTACCAGTAAACCCTTAATCGTATCCAGTTGTGTGCAGAAAAGAGCCAAAGGCACAAAATTTAATTGTGGCCTGTAATGGCCATTTAAATTTGTCATGGTCACGTTGAAGATGGGATGCACAGTCGAATTCGTCAACTCCTCACGTGGAAACATGGAATAAAATAAAAGAAAAAGAAGAGAAAAAGAAAATATTTTAGAATTGATAACTTATTTGTGAGTTTTTTTAAGAGGGCAAAGAAAAGAAGTGGAAAGAAATGAGAAGAAAAGTGAGTATTAAAATTTCAAAAGGTAAATTATACTTAGACCACCTGAACATTAGGCCAATTACACGAATCTCTCTCAACCTTTTATATCCAATAGTTACCTTCCTTAAATTCTAATGTTTGTCACACTTAACCCTGTCCATTAATTTTGTCTTTAATGCCGTTATGGTACCATGGTCCAAAGACACAAATGCCCTTATTAACTTTGAAGGGCTATATCTACCCCACCTTATTTAGCTTTCAATACACTCAAACAAACCTTCTTCACTCTCATTCTGAATTGACGAGCCATCTGAACTGATGAATGAACAACTTTTCTCTATCACTCTAAAATCCTTCGTTTTAGTCTCAAACCAACAAACTGTCATGTATTTCTTAGCCCCAAAGCACGACAACAATGATGAAGGAACCAAGAAGTCGAGAATTACGTCTTCCTTGAAAAGAAATCGCCCAACGAAGGTTCTGTTATTGTAGTTTTATGGTCTATTTGTTGTCATCACTAAGTTTTTAGGGTTTTTTTTTTTTTATATTAGGCTTTTTGTATAAGAGTTTTTCTTCTCATAAGACAACCATTATTAGTAATCATTTTCTTAAATTATGAAATCTAGGGTTTTTTTGGTTCACGGTTTTCCTCAGTTAGTGTTTTTTGGGGGAATTTATTTAGGTGACTTTTTTGGCAATTTTTTTTTTTTGGTTTCTTGTCAATTTTAAGGTTAGGATTTTTAGTTAGTTTGATATGCCTGTTAGGTTTTTTTAGGGGGCTTATTATCATTTATGAATCTTGTATTGTTTACTATTTTTATTTTAGCTTTGTGTTTAATTAGTGGACAGAATTGTTATTTGTTTAATTATAAACTATTTATTATTTATTGTTAAACAGATTATTGATTTGGGCAATTTAAAAATTGGTATTTATTATCAAATTTCTATTTTCAAATTCACCCAAATGAGCATCTCTTAAGATTGATAGTTCGTTTGATATGTCTGTTAAGGTATTTGTTTATTTCTATTTGCATCTTTGTATCATTATTAAATGTAATAAAATTGGTGTTTAGTTTGATGATGTGGGTGTCAATTTTAGATAGCAATCTCTCAAAACAATCATCTCCCAGTACACTAATCTGGTAAGGTTTTGGTTCCTTTGTAATTGCATATTTGGACTCTTACAGTTGCTGAATTAATGGGTCATCAATTTGTAATAAATGTGTTTGATTACTCTTACCTGAACTAATAGCTATTCAATTTGTAATAAATATCGTAATATGGTATTTTGTTACTGATTTATGTTGCTAAGTTGACTACATTAATTATGGAAAACTATTTCTAAAGGAAACTAGACTCGTGCCGTTTCATGGTCTGTTTGGTATAACGAATTTAGATGTCTTCACCGGCTACTATTTTCCATAATAAATGTGGAGTTAACTTCCCAATTTGAATGACTATACTCTTATGTTTGTTGACTTTATAGATTTGTAATTTGTAATTTCTTTTTTCGTGGCACTGTATATTTGCTTAGGTCTAAAGATGCTAGGGTTTTGATTGTATGATCTGACTGTCCATTTTAAAGATAAGGAATTTGTAATTAGGGATGTTGATCCAAACATGTAGTGCCATTATGATTCAATTTCTGATGTATGTTCTATTGATGTCGTGGACTGTCCATTCAATATTGGTGTCGATGTAAGAGTTTTTTACGAATTGGGCAACAATAGATTTGAGATTTCTTTAGACAAAAAGTTGTTGCAAATGTTTGACTTTGCTTGGAGTCCTCTTATCCAACTTTTGTTGAGGTTGGTGATACTGCTGAAGTTGGTCCTTCCCAAGTCAGCTAGGTGGTTGACAATGAAGCAACTAACATACAAGTTGGAATACTTACTCACATAGAGAAGTATGACGAATCTGAGAATAAAATAATTATACGTGCAACTAGTCAAGGGGAATATCAGGATGTTGGAGGTTTAACGGCAGAGATGATGAAACTTTTGCCATGTCTGATAAAGAATAATCTATTGGTATATGGAACAGCGATAGTGACAATGAAAACAGGACTTTTAGAGAGAATGATGTAGCTAGTGAGGAGGACAGTGAGAGGAATTTTGATTTTGAATATCTCATTGATAAAAACAGTAGTAGTTATGATTAGGACCCACACATGGACAACTACCAATCAAATGACAGTTTTGGCAATGACGAATCTGATCATGAGGCAAGTAGAAAAAAAATAAACAAAATCAAGACGAATCTTTCAACAAAAGATGGGTGAGAAAATTGTGTTTGAGAAAGGGATGCAATTCAAGAACATGTACCATTTTAAGGAGGTACTCAAGGACTATGTGGTTTAAGAGGGTTTTATTATTGTGAGAGACAAAAATAAAAAAAGCAAGGCCACAGCACATTGTGCTAGTGTAAAATGCCAGTGGCGCATTCATGCGTCACTAATGTCTAACAGCTAGACATATAGAATCAACTCTCTGATTCTGAAACATAGCTACTCTTTGGTTTCCAAAAATGTTGAAGCCAATTTTACCTAGGTAGCAAAGAAACTAATGAAAAGGGTATAAGAAAACCTTACTCTTAAAGTGGAGGCAATTAAATCTGAGTTGTCAAGAAAGTTTCGCATTGATGTTGGGTGGATGTAGATTTATAGGGCAACGAGGAAAGCTTTGGAAGAGATTAAGGGGTCCCACTTTGAGAGTTATGTGAAGTTACTAGCCTATACATCTGAAATTCGAATGAGAAACCCTAGCAGTGTGGTGAAAATACGATTTGATAGATTGCTAGGTCAAGTGAATCTATTTTTCAAAGGGTTCTTTATGTCACTGGGGAGACAAGTATTTGGATTTTTAAAAGGATGTCAACCCTTTATAGGGTTTGACGATTGCCACTTAAAGGGACCATTTTGGAGGGTCTTACTTGCAGCTGTTGGATTAGATGCTGATGAAGGAATTTTTCCAGTTGCATAAAATCGAGTCTGAAACAAAAGATAGTTTGATGGTTTTTAGGAGTACTTGAGCACTCCACTTAGTGTTGCATTTGGTGAAATTCAATGGACATTTATGTCTGATACACAAAAGTTAATGCCTAAATTATTAAATTTTGATTTCATAACAACTGCTATGTTATTGACTATGTTACTGACTATGTTTTATTCTTTTATTCTATAAGGGATTGAACCTGCCATTTGAATACATTTCCCTGCAGTGACACAAAAAAGGTGTGGGAGACATTTATACGAAAATTTTAGCAAAAGTCCGGTATTTAGTATATTGATTTATTTGCTATTTTCAAAACTGTTAACCCTATGCTATTTTCAAAACTGTTAACCCTATGCTATTTTCAAAACTATTAGCCCCGTAATGTTTATCTACTCAATATTGTGAACACTAGGCTGTAGTTAACTATGAATTTGACAACCTTAGAAAAAGTACATTGTTTTAATGCGTTTAACATCGTGTTGTTGTTAACACTATACTGGTACTGAGATTTAATTTCTATTTCACTTAAGATTTCATCAATGATTTTGAGAAACTAATTCCAAAGAAAACCAGACTTGTGCCATTTCATGGTCTATTTGGTATAACGAATTTGAATGCCTTCACTGGCTACTGTTTCCTACAACAGTTGATGATTTTTTACAGTTGATGATTTTCTGTTACCAACTCTAATACATGTCTTATGTTGAGTTTGAACATTCTTAATTTGTGTTTCTTTTTCTGTAATAATTCTTATATTTTTAAAGGCATACAGTTAAGGGCCTAGTTTTGAGCTATTGCACGTGTATGTAATTTCGAAGAGTTTAACAGAGTTATGGGCAGGATGAGAAATGTCTCTATAGCTGCCCATCAATGGTGCATGGATATTCCATTGCACCTTTAGGTTCAACGTAAGTTTAGCCCTATAGCCAGGAGTAATCATGTCACAAATAACCTTACTGAATCTTTTAATCAATGGATTGGTGAGCTAAGGTCTAAACCAGTACTAACATTAATTGATGGTTTGAGAAGCAAGCTTATGGCCAGAATTCATATCAAGTTTCAGAAATGCTACTAGATGGAATGGGCCACTGACGAAGGAAGCTAGAAAAAGATTGGATAAGATCATTCAAGGAAGCAGAAAATGCTCAATCTTAATGAGTATGAGATTACAAAGGGTCAAACTAGACATGTCGTGTATCTGGCTAGGAAGACCTACTTGTGTAGAGTATGGGATGTAAGTGGTCTGCATTGTAGGAATGCGACAACATCTATATTGTACCGAATACTAGACTTAGGAATATTGTGATAGGCATTCAATGAGCAAGCTTATTGGGACTCTTACTCTGGTATTATCCACCTAGATGAGTTAATGTGGACTGCTGAGATGATAGAAGATCCTATCCAACCTCCTCAACTTAAAAGGCTAATTGAAAGACCGAAAAAAAATAAGAGAAAGGAGGATAATGAAGCAAGGTGCGGTACAAGTTTACAATAGAAATGGTACAGTATAACTTGTAAAACATGTGACCGCCTTGGACACAATAAGAGAACTTGTCAAATAGCGCCTGCAAGAGTAATTATATAACACAATTACACTTAAATATTGAATTACAATTTTATGTCAGTTTTTCATCTAATGTGCACTTTTTTCCCATATTTTGCAGCAGAAGAAAATTGGAGGTTGAAGACTTACACCTACTACTGCCATTGCTGAAGAGTCTACTGCAAATGTTGGGAATTCAAATACTACTACATAAGAGCCTGTTTGAAATCGTTTTTTTCTTTATTAACATTATACATAATTAACTAAAAGGACATGGAGATATGAGTTGGGATATAAACTGTATCTTTTTGTGGATAGGATGTGGGTATAGGTGGTACATTGAGTAAAGTATTAGGGTTGAAAGTGAGGCCAACTAAGGTTTTTGGTATGTTGGTTGCTAGCACTTAGTGTTGGTTGGTACAGTTTTTGGTATACTGGGTGGTGTAGAGTTGGGTACAATGATGGATATACTATTGAGCATAGTTTTTTTTGTGGAATGGTCTACTGTACTTCTCTGTGCTGAATGTAGAATAGCATTGAACTTGATTATGTTGTTAATATACCAACACAAAGTAGTCATTTCTTTTGAAATTATTCCTATGAATTTCTTTTGATAGACTTTATTTTCTGCTGAATGTGTTGTTGGTAGTAAAGGCTTCAGTTTTTTTTTTAGAAGTTTGATGGCTTCAGGTTTTGATTGCACAGATACAATTTTCATCTAGTGCAACAAATTTGTTGTGCACAAGCAGTATTAATACAAAGTATAAATGTATTTTTGTTTTCAAACCAAAATTTCACCCGGACATGCATTGTGCACAGACAGTGCCAATACAAAGAAGCCTCAAATTTTGGGTTTTCAAACCAGATTTTCTGTAGTGATCAATTTAAACAAGTACCATATAGGTGATCAATTTAAACAAATAGCAGCTAGGAAATGGCTGTGTTATTTTTCAAATAAGCATTTATTTTTACAAATTGGGTGATCAATTTTTCACCAGCTTATGGCCAGAATTTTGTCCCCATTTTGTCAAAATTTTTTGTCATTTTAACTGTCCCCATTTTAACAGATTTTGTCAAGACATGTTATGCCTTGTGTATCCACTATCCCTATAGTTTGTCTAAACATAAATAGTAGCAACGCAAATCAGTATCAACGAGCAAATACAACAAATCGGAATAACAGCTTCATAAATTAATTGGCTGAATTTGTTCATACATAATTCAGTAATATTAGTAATATATTACATGTATATTTCAATAATATCAGAAGTAAAAGCATTAGAATAATCCAACTTCCTAACACAGTTGTTGCTAAAAATAAATTTCAGAATTAGTTGGTTTGTCTCCAAATCTCTCAGCCTTTTGTTAATCACTTTAACATATTCTTTGACTTCAGTGTCCTCGAAGTTGTTTAATTCAAATTCTTTGTCAACTTTTCTCACCTCATTCATGGATGAGCCGGACTACCAAGCAAAAAAATTGCAATCTTTATTGGCGCATTTGTAATAAAGCTTCATAGGATTTTCATTAAACTCAAAGATTCCCACAGCTGTTTTCTTTCCACATTTACAGTACCAATTACGGAATATGCCTAAGATATTACTTGTTCCTACGCTCCTAAGGATATTACTTCCCTACATTATCAAAATTGTTTAACTTACATTATCAATTTAAATTCATCAAACATAATACCTATTGAACTCAAATTAACTGTTCAAATATTACTAGTTGCAAAAAATTTATTGCATTACATTAACTGTTAAAATATAAAGAATAAAGTAGAATATTAATCCTTAAATACTCTCTATTAATTCTCTTTATATTAATTAATAATTAATGCATTATCGAATTAAATATATAACTATTAAGATCCTTTCACATACGATATTATGTTTGAATTATGGGCGAGAATCTAAACCTGATTTTCCTATTTCCTATATTGTTGAACTAAACTTTTTTTTTTTTTTTTGTCTTTTCTAAATAAGAGGCAAGAAGCTAAAAATGCGAACAAATTTAGGATAAATGAAAAGTATCTATTGTCTAATGGATAGAAAATAGGTCTTCTAAACCTTTGGTATAGGTTTCAATCCTATTATACGCAATTTAGTTCCATACCTGTGTTTTTAGATTTCCTGTGAGGACCTACCTGCGAGGGATTCTGCCTGCGGGAGAGTGAAGCGGGAGGTGAAGCAGAGAAGCATTGCCTCCCATCCCACATCGCTTGGGTCGTGGAAGGAAGTGGCATATATGCAATATTCGATATCAATATAGAACAATGCGTTTTAAAGCCGTGAGGGCACTGGGTTCAGTGGGAACTCCAGGGTAAGCGTGCTCCAGTGGGAGCAGTACTAGGATGGGTGACCTCCTGGGAAGTAGCTTACCAAGCCCAAAGCAGACAATAGTGTACTATATGGATGCGGGTCGTTACAAATGGTATTAAAGCCAATGCCTAATTGGAAGTGTGAGATCACGCGTAGGCCTCACGTATAGGGAACCTGCCTATGAAGGAACCTGCCTATGAAGGACTCTGCCTGCGGGAGAGTAAAACAGGAGGTCACGCGGGGACGCGTGCCTGTAAGGGGAAAAGATTGTGAGAGACTGTGAGGGACCTGCCCGTGAAGGACTCTACCTGCGGGAAAGTGAAACGAAAGGTGAAGTAGAGAAACAATACCCTCCATCCCATATCGCCTGGGTTGTGGAAGGAAGTAGTATATATGTAATATTCGATATCAATATAAAACAACGCGTTTTAAAACTGTGAGGGCACTGGGTTCAATGGGAACTCCAGAGTTAAGCGTGCTCTAGTGGGAGCAGTACTAGGATGGGTGACCTCCTGGGAAGTAGCTTACCAAGCCTAAAGCGGACAATATTATACTATATGGATGCGGGTCGTTACATTTCCACACATTCACGATAGCTGCTAAAAATTTATCACACTACGTATGTTTCATTGTCACATTAACAGTTATTCAAGAAGATTGCATGCAACAAAAATTTTGCGTACAAAAAATTTTCAAATCAAAAATTCATCAAACAGCTAAAATGTGTAACACATAGAACACAAATTAGCAAATAAATTTCCAAATACAATTTCCAATTAAAATTTTCATCAAACTGCTTAGCTGTATCACACACAGAGTTGTGAAAAATTTCACATTACCATTTAATCAAACAGATTACGTGCAACAACAATTGAAAATGTCACAGTTCAAATCAAAAAGGAGAGGGAACATTACAGATTAAAGAAATGCATAAATTAGCAGATAACAAAAACAACAGGAATAGAAAACAAAATGGGGAACAACCGAATGGGGGAAAATCAAAATGTGGAAAAACATTAACTATTTGGGTCACCAAAAGGGAAAGACAATGAAAGAAACAAAGTTGTGAAACAATGAAAAAAACAAATTTGTGAAAAAACATACCTACCAAATGGGAAGAAACCAAAATGGGAAAAACTGATTGGGAATAACAACAAATGTAAAAAAAATGGAATACAAACTTACAAAATAACGTATGCTTCGATTAGGCTGGAGTAAGATTAAGATCAGTGCACTATTTCTCTTTGACCTCAAAATTGGCTTCTTGTTTGGTTGATCATTCGTTCGTTCCTTCGGTCATTTGTTAGGGCTTCGAATGGTTGAATGGCTTTACCGGTAAGAAAATGAACTCTAGCCTTTTTTGGTCTTTTTACATCCGCATAAAGGGTAAAAGCAAGTATAACTTTTCAATTTCTTGTGATTGGACTTAACTTGTTACACATTTCTTTACTTAATTACACCTTTATACAGGAAATAAATGATATAAAACATGTGTTTCGTGCAGATTTTATCTTCAACCTTAAAAATATGGAACATGTGTTGAATTATATCACAAGGAGAAGCAATTTGAGTATTATTAAGGATGCAAAGGAAGATTTGCTGAAACACATTTTGTTGAGTAAAGCCATTGGAGCAGATGAAGAATTTCCATGTGAATTCAATACGAGAAAGAAAAAATCAGTAATCTGGAAGTTCCTGAAGCAGAGAGTCCCATTCAAATTTGGGAATTAGCCCATCCGAATACAATTGCTTAGTGAACCAATTTCTGAAGTGGATGGCATATTCGAATACAACTGAAAAGCATTCGAATGGTAGGTTGTTCCCAGTAACGAATTCCATGTGACCTCAACTGTTCCATATGACAAGATTCCGAAAGACAGTGAGGGGCAAGATCTGTAATTAAGGGTGAATTGCATAACGGAATGAGGATTTTTGGCAGAAAGAATGAGTGGAGAGAGAATGGGGAGAGGTTGGCATCACATGACCCACCCGTGGAGGTTATACATATACATTCGGTGGGAGAGAAAGGCAGAGAACTGTAGAGAGAGAGAGAGGGAGTTACGTTCTTCTGGAATTTTTTGTTCACAGTTTTGAGATTTTCTGAGCTTTCAATTTGAATTGGCAAGTTCTTCATTACTGTAATTAGTTTTTAGTCACAATTTCAAATTCAATTCCAGATTTCTGTACTTAACTTTCAATCTTAAAGTAATTCACATTTTCTAATGTCAATGATCCCATCTCAATTTTCTGTTTTAGTTCTTGAATTTTTCATCATGATTGGCTGAATTAATCTTGGGCCAAGGCAAGGATAATGTTCTTCCAATGACTCTTAAGATGCCGTTCATCATGGATTTATTTTGAGTCTTGTGATTGCCATTCATAGTTGTATCTTCTTGCTTTAGAAATCAATGGTTCAATATCTGATTTACATTGATTTGTATAATCTATCAATGAATTCATAGAGGTTGCTTAACTTATAACTCTCATTGCAAATATGTATAGGAGTTACTAGATTTAGAACTTTTATTGTTCCTAAGATAGATTATGCACATCACTTGTTTGATCTATAGCTTGTGCCATTTGAAATTAATTTTCTCCAAAAAAATTAGAACAACTAGGATTGGTGATTCATCTACTCTTGGCATTTTGAGAATGATTTGGATGAACATTGGAATTGCTTTGACCCATCTTTCTCATATCATATTTTAATTAAATTTAGTTCAAATTTCAAAACTCATTTCCAAAACAACAAACATTTTCAAATCACATTTTCATTTTCATTTTACATTCATATGAGTAATGTTGTGACTCTTTAAACCATTTGATTCAGCCACTCTTTTGCTTCTTAGATCTCTGTGGACATGACCTGGTATTTATCAGTATTTTGTGCTACAATTACACCTTGCACTTGGGGAGTTTTGCCTTGATTTTCTGCATTCAAAACACTTAGTTAAAATATAGAATCAAGAGTGAGGAAATTAAGCAAACACAAGCATCTTGCTGACGTCACCTTATTCTATCTGATTCCTAATGTTAGTGTAATGAATAAGGTTAAGTGTGAGAAACATTAGGGTTTAAAGGAGGTAACTATCGGGTTTAAAAGGCTAGGAAGGTCCGTGTAATTGGCCTAATGTTCAGGAGGTCTAAGTGTAATTTATCTAATTTTAAAAATTTTAATTTCCCAAAAGAAGGAAAAAATGGAGAAAAAGGGAAAAAATAATTAATAAAACTTCCAAAATGACATACTTATCCATAAAATAAAGTATAAGAAAAAATAAATTATAAATTTGTCCTAAAACTAAATAAATTAATTACACTCTAATTTTTCAAATGATTTAATGGTAAAATAATCATTTACTTTTTCTTTCCCTTCTATTTCTTCCAAACTCACAACCAAAGAGAGAGAATATTATTATTCTTTTTTTTCCTTAAACTTATAAATAAATAAAAAGAAAATACAATCATTTCTATTTTTTTTTATCTTCACTTCTAACTAATATTTTTTTTTTCGTATTTATTTTTCCGCTGAACTCACAAACAGAGTTTTATTGTGGTTTGGATTAGTTTTACAGGTTGGGAGTTAGTGTGGAGTGTTAGCCGAGGAGAGCCACAGACAACTTTAACAAGTGATCAATTGATGGTTTTTGTTTGAATTTAATATATTTATTAATTGCGTATATAATATATTTATTAAAATTTATATTATATTATATTTTATAATGTATTATATATATTTTTAATAAATATGACATAATATATTATAGCATAATCAAATATTCTATTATGTTATTAATTAAGGGTACCGTACTCATATTTTTACATTTATTCCATTTTTATAATTCTCGTTAAAACAAACCATTACAACAGAAAAATTGGGATTACATAATTCAAATCAAACAGCCGTACTACTATTGATTAAATAATGCAAGAATTGGGATCGTAGCCCATCTTAAAAATGAGCTTGACTATTATCAGTTAATGGCGTTTTGAATTCTGAAAATATGAAAACTTGGGTTGATGAAATATTTTTATAAAACCGTCGGATTAAACTGAAATTAATAGTTTAGTGTAATTTAACTAAGCAGCTTGATTATAATTTTAAAATATTTCAAGGTGCATTTGATTTGCTAAAAATTATTAAAAAATTTTAAAAATCTCTAAGAACTTTAAAAAATTATTTAATTTTTATCTCATTACACGAATTACGAATTTATAAATTATCTCACTTTTTATCACTCCAAATACACTCCATATCACAGCTGTTCAATTTAATTTTTGTTACAAGTTTAGAGTACCAAAAATCTCCAATAAACTTTAATTTTATTAATTTTTTGAAAAATATTAATTTTCTTTACACTAAAAATTTTTAACTTTTTTTATTTTTTAAAATTTTACGAACTTTTTTTTTAAACTTTTTTAGCAATATCCCAAACGTAGAACAACACAAAAATGTACAAAATTTTGTTTTTTTGTTATTTAGTTTTTTTTTTCAGACACCCCCAAAATCCAGCCAAAGACACCGTGCGCCCCCACTGCAAGAGAGTTTGTCCAATTAGTTTAATTCAATTAAAGTCTATTTGTCTAATTTACTCAGTGGTTTGCCACAACTAGAATTTTTAATATTTATCGAGTGTATAAACCAATTAAAAAGAATCGACGGACAAATAAAGGGAAACATAAAACAGCCACATGGTAATCAATTACCAGATTGCTTTCCCATTTGCAAGTCAACGCGCGAGTATATATGCAATTAATATATGTTTGTAGGTATTTTTATTTAAAAATAGGAAATACATAAATTTTTACATTATTCAAAATGATAAATATACAAATTTTTATATTATTTTAATAATTAATCTTTATTTGATAAAATAACATTACTCTAAAAATAATAAATCAAGGCTGCTGTTAATTTTCAAGACATGACCAAATTGGATTAGGCCAGGGTTTGGTACGGTAGTGAAGATCAAGGTTAGTTCATCACATCGAGGTCGGCCATACCTCCCAGGCAATATATATATATATATATATATATAATTTTACAAATTTTTAAAAATATAAATCACGAGATTATAAAATTTAAAATTTTTATAAAATTAAAATTTTTCTTCAACTATACAAAGTACGAGATATTAATTTTTACAAATTTATATAACTTTAAATACACCCAAAATGACCGACGCTGTACATGTCTGGCCAATTAAATAAAGCAAACTAGTTGTTACGCGTTTGGCTGTGGCCAATTTTTATGAATTTTTATCTTTCTCTACTTTTTATTAATTTTCTTTTATTATTAATTATTTTTTAATTTTCCCTAATTTGTAATAATTTTTAAAATTTTTTCAATATTATCTAATTTTTACCAAAAACAAAGTTTTTTTAAAAAATGACACATTATGGTACACCATGATAAAAATGGTTTAAAATTTCTCTCTTTTTTTTTTTAATGCTAAATATCCTTTTGGGCCGTTTGCCGACCACCATTTTTTATAAACTTTTCACCAATTACCAACATGGGTGGAGTTAAGAATTTTTTTTGTCATGAGTTGGGTGTTAAATTGGATTAAAAATTTTCTTTCATCTTGAGTTATGCACTGAATATTAAATTGAATTATGAACAATTAGATTAAAATGTTATATGATATCATATTAAAAATATTTGAGTCAAAATTTTATTTGGATTATAGTCCACCATAGCCTCTACATGACTCCGCCCTAATTACTAACTTTTATTAATTTTTTCTAACTCTCTCCATTAAAATTTATCAAATGCGTTTTTGATTATTTTTTAACTTTTATCAACTTTTTTTAATGTATTTTCTTTAGTTTTATCTAATTTTTACAAAATACATAATTTTTTTTAAAGTAACATGTGACCGCACTAAGAGAAAAATTGTTAAAAATTTCTCTTTTTTTTTTTTTTAACACCAAACGCAGATATGAAATACGTGTGGATTGAAATCACTGCCCCCTCCCTCAAATAAAAAAAAAAAAAAAAAAAAGAAAAGAAAAGAGAGTATAAAGAGGGAGATTAATTGTTAACTAATATTTTGTCTTTTTCCTACTCGTATAATCTAGATTAAAAAAAAATGATGGCTAGCAAGTCACCTTACACTTTATATGGCCACAGTCAAATAATAACTGATGATACATCTTTTCGGACCTTTAGTGATATCTTATCAAGTAAAATTAAATCAATTATGAAGCGGTAAATTAAACTGAAAGCACAGCTCAATTAGGTTAAACTAATGATTAATTGGTGCTACTCCATTATCATATCATCACTACCAAGAATGAGAAATTTTGACAAATCCACTAATGATGGTAGACTTTGGTTTATCATGACAAATTAAATTAATATGATTATATTTTGCAATCAAGTAATTGCTAATTAATTAATATATATTTTTGAAAAGTGTTAATTAATATTATTCTATAAATAAATAAATAAATAAATTAGCTACCTAGCTAGCTGGCTAGCGCAAGAGTATCAATAAGAAAACGAAAGAAAAAAGGGGTGGGTGAGAGCCATTAAACTCATCATTAATTTCCACGTTTCTTAATAAAAGTCAAAAATATGCTTGAAGTGGCAACACCCACTCAATATTTATTTATTATACATAAGCGGTGGGTAGTTAAAGATAAAAGAATATTAGAGCAAGTGCACCGATGACTACTTATATTTTTTAATAAATAGTGTACATTTTAGATTTAGTTAGTGATTTTTCTTTTTCAAATCACACAAATACTAGACATTTTATCAATTGTCTATTAAAAAATTAGTTTCTTAAAATTGAAGGTCTGTATAAGGAGAAGAAGCGCGGGAAAAGGAGAAGAGAAGTGTAGGAAAAAAATAATAAATAATTGAATTGCTTGTGAGCAGTTTCTCAGCAGAAGAAGCCAGGTACTGTAATTGGATTGGAGGAAGAATACTTCCGGGTTTAGAGAGGCTGGTACAGGAGAGTTCTCTTGTATTAGCTGACAAAAACACCTAAAATGGCTCTTTAGCTCTCTTGCTGCACTTGCTCGTAATGTACATTTATCCATTTAGTATTTTGCAACAATTTTTTTTAATTTTTTTGTTTTTTTAATGAAAATCATATTATATAATAATATATTGCACAAATTTAAATATAACATGATTAAAATTTCTTATTAAAATCAGTATTAACGTATTATATAACTGTGCAATACTCTCATCCAATAAATTTTTTAGTTGACCACATTTCATATACGTATTGATGAGATATTCTGAAATTGAAATATAATTAAAGTTATATTTTTAAATTTTAAATTCTTATAAAAGTTTATTCAATCAATAAAAATATTTTAACTTTAATAAAAATTTTCGTCAAAATCAGAAGATTGAAAATGTAACTTCAATTGCAACTTTAACAATCCTCAACCCGCATGCATGCAACATGTTGATACGGCAATATTTGATATACAATCCTTATCTTGTATAAAATTTGACCACCGCACAGAATTGAGACAGAGACTAGTTAGAAGTGGGTGGCAATGTTCATGTCGAATTGTCAATTTTCTTTCTTATGGCATTATTATGGGTGTGTTTGAAGTTGTATAAAAGTGTATAGAATAAAATAAAATTATATAAATAAATGTCTCGTAATTCGTGTAGTGAACGAAAAATTTAAATTTTATTATCTCGTAATTTATGTTTGTAGAGATTTGTGAAATTTTATTTTATTTTGTTATGCCTGAAACGGAGCCTATATATATATTATTTGACAGAAAAAAAGAGCATTCATGGTTTCCCTCCGTTCGCATAAGAAATTCATGTTTTGTTTGTGGGTGTATATCTATATTAATGGTGGAATCTTTTAGATACATTAATAATCGATCTAGCCAGTAGGCTGCAGTGGGCTTGTAATGCTGTAATGATCGAATATTAAGGCTGCGTTTGGGAAGGAAGAGCTAAATGGCTTTTTGGATACTTAGTTTATTTGTTTATTTGTGAAATGACCAAATTTATACTTTTATATTTTAATTTTCTTTTAAACTTTAAAGGGCAAAAATGTTAATTTAGCCAAAACCAAAAAGTCACTTAAAAAAAGTCACATTTTTTCCTTCCCAAATATGAAAATAATTGACTTATTTTTAGTTAGCTATCCTTCCCAAACTAAGCCTAAATATATTTAAGTGTTATTTGATATGTCTGTTTTTAATTCATTTTCTATTTTGTAAATTAAAAAAAATTGTTTAAAATGTATTTGGTCACTTATATTTTCAAAATCTATTTTACAAAATAGAAAATAGATTTATACATGAAATACAAAAGGATAAAAAATCATTTTAAACATTTTTAACCTAAAATAAAAAAAATTCTCAAAACACAAAAAATAGAAAATAACAAACCAAATGCATTTTCTGTATTTCTTGTTTTGAAATTTTTTATAATATAAAATACATGAAACAGAAAATAGAAAACAAAAACAAAAAATAAAAAATAAAAAATACAAATACAAACCAAATAACACCTTAGTGTTTTGAAATTTAATCTAGGCTTGGTTGGGAAGAATTTTCTCTAACTTTTTTTAATATAAATTTTATTAAAATTTTATTTTTTTATAATTTTTAAGCATGTTATTTATATTCATAAAAATTAAAAATAATTAAAAAATTATGCACAGGTGAAAAAGTTATTTTTTTTAAAAGATAAGCTTTTTTTTTTAATTTCTTTTACACATGCATGTCAATTTTTTTATTTGAAAACATTTTCTAAATTTTTTTTTATAAATGTAAATAATGTCTAAGAGTTATTAACTAAAACTTTTAACAAACTAAAAAGACAAAAAATGAACTAGGAGGGTGTTTGGATAAAAAAAAAAAAATCAAAAATATTTTAATTTTTACCAATTTTTTTAATTTTTTCTAAATAAATTTTATTAAGTGTCAATTTTTATACTAATTTTTAATTTTTTTTAATAAACCAAACACTCTCAGCCTTCCCCGACCATCCCCAAAAATTGCACGGAGCACGACACATGTGAGCAATCAGTAGTTAGGGTTGGTTTGGAACCAAACAAAATAAATAAATAAAACTTTGAAAAATTTTAAATTTTTTTAAATTTCTTTAATTAAATTTTATCATTTATCATTTTTACATCACATCAAACGTATCTTTTAAATTTTTTTTTAACTCCAAACGCGTCCTTAATTACGAAGCGTATAAAAAAAAACAGAGGAGGTACTATTTGATTCTACAGATTTGGCTACACTTATAAGGGAATAAGCCAAACGACAAAAGGAAAAAGAGATCGTCCCCGGTGGTACTTTATTCTTTGGAACCAGCTGATTAATTGAAAACTGCGCAATTAACGATTGATAATCCGCCCGTTGAATAATCTTGTACTTAAAACTACTGACTAAACCAGTAAGTAACAAATCAAGACAACACCTTTCGGAATGGTATATGTTACTTATAATTAGCTAGTGCGTGCTATTGTCAGAATCCAGGGAAAAAAAAAATTCCAATAGCTAGCATCGATCTTCGTGTAAATTATGACCATTTTTAACTTATGCGTTGGATTTAGTACATGTAAATATATATATATATATATATGTGTCTATATATATATATATATATAAGTCGTTTGGACTATATTCCAAAGGTTGGGACATGGATAAAAACACAGCATCTTTGCATGCTCTGACCAACCCTTTTAGCCTTGTCCATTGAGAAATTAAGTTTCACTGAGGGGTAATTGGTGCAATAAAAAATTATTGGAAAATTTTAAAAACTTTTAACATATTTTTTATTATTCGTATTTAATGAAATATTTATAAATTTATAGATATTTATATATTTTAACAATTTTTTATAAATTCTAATAGATTTTTTTACAAACCTCAAAAATATTCCATAAAACCCAATAACTTTTTTACAAATTTTAAAAAAAATTTTCAATAACTTTCAATAAATTCTGATATAAAATCGTTTCGGACTCAAGAAAACCGTTCAGACGATTTTTTCTCAAAAAAATTAACGCAAAAGTTAAAAAATTTTACTTTTCAACTCTGAAATCGTGGTTTGGCTGCGGGCCAAACACCAAATAATTACTCAAATCATATTTTTTGTTATTTTTAGTTGCTTCAAAGGCACCCTAAATTATAGTAATCGGGTTATAATTACACGACAGGGCACTAAATTTTATATACGAAGATCTAAGAATAAAGATTAATTTGAGAAGTAAAAAGAAATTAATTTGATTTTTAGTAGAGTTATTCAACAATAAGGGGTTAGTTTGGGAAGTAAAAAAAAAAAAAAAACTAACTTTTTACGTACAAAAAGTTGGACTAGTTTTTTTGCTTCCTAAATCAATCCTTTTTTTTAGATCTTCATATATAAAATATAATACCTGTCATGTAATTTTAACCTGATCACTAATTATTAAAAAGTTAATTTTTTTTGTGTTTAAGAAAAGTAAAAAAATTATTTTTTAATTTCTTATCAATTTAATATTTTTATCGTTCATGATTTAAAAAAAAAAGTTTTTAATGTAAGTTTGAGTAAATTTGGTAAAAAAAACCAAAAGACTGGATAGCTAAAAGGAAAGTTTTAGCTAACCAGTCCCAAACGCATACAAAGATTTCATCTGTATGTTAATTATAAGCAATCAATTAAATAGAAGGGTATTGGCTCCCACCACCCTCTAAAATAATTAATATCAACCATGCATGTCTCCCTGTGATTCGCCAAGAACACTTGGGAGAAGAAACATACATAGACTTGTTGCGTGAGCTTATTCTTATTATTATTATTATTATTATTATTTATGTGATTTCTCAACAAGGTTATACATGTTTAGGTTCATAATTTTAAAATTTGACGATGTATTAAATAAATAAATAATTTTTTTAAAACAAATTATGGCTCCGTTTGGAGCCCTACAAAATAAAATAAAATCCTATAAATCTCTACAAACACGAATTACGAAACAACAAAATTTAAATTTTTCACTCACTGCACGAATTACGAGATATTTACTTTTATAATTTTATTTTATTTTATACACTTTTATACAACTCCAAACACACACTATATCTTATCAATTTCAAAATTAACTTATTCGTATTACACTGGATTTGTATCTTTCTTATGCTTTTGTATTCACACTCATGATATTATATGTATATTTTTACTCACGTTTTTTTTTCCATTGTTGTTAAAAGTAATATTTAAAAAAAATATTAATATTTTAAATTTATTTAGAGAAATAAAATTAATAAAAAAAATTTATCTCAAATAACTTTTTATTGAGGGCCTATTTGGTAAACACCAAATTTCTTCAACTTTTTTTAACTTCTAATTTTTTACACCAAAACTGACAAAAAAAAAGTAAAAAAAAATTACCACACACAAAACTATCTAACTTTTTATAATTTTCTTCAATTTTTTCTTTAACTTTTATTAGTTTTTACTAAACATCTCACTTTTTCCAAAGGTGACACGTAACAATAATAAAACAAAAATTGCAAAAAGTGAAAGCTTTTTATTTTTTTTTTACATTTTTTTGGTGCCAATCAATGCACTGCTATTTTTGTTTGTTTGTTTTGTTTCTGTGTTTTTTTTTTTTAAAGTTATCTTAAATAGTATTTTTTTATCATAAACGCAAAAAGTGACCTTGGGCTGCAATTTCTATAATCCTCCAACTTTCTCCTCTCCGTATGTCACATTTATAAATTAAAATCCAACTTTTAGTTAGATAGCATGTGAAGCAAAATTGTCTGGATTTATAGATTTGAAAATTAATTAAATACATACAGTCTTGCCAATGTGAATTGACAAGTTACCAACTTTTACCCCCAACTTCCAACATGGTAGTTACTAGTTGGAGAATATATATAAAGTTCGTGATCATGTGTGTTTGGTTGAATAACTCCCAGGAAAAGGTTGTGGATTCGGGGTTAATATTACAGTGATGCTAGGCTCGTGATATTAGAACTATGAACTGTTTAATCAAAATCTGATGATTCACAATAAAAATAAATTTAAAATTTTATGTTCAAAACTTTTAAATTTATTTTTATTATGAATTGTTAGATCAAAATCGAATACTTTTATCCCTTAATGTCATGGATCTAAGGGGCCGATTGGATGCAATGAAATATAGCCTCCATAAATAATACACCCTTATAAGTTTTGATGTGATATTTTTTGCTTAGTTTGGGAAGCAAAATTTCTTTCCTCTAAAAATTATCCTCCCTTCTTAATCTTTGAAGAAGGTATATTATTTTTGGAGAGGGTTTGAGCTCTTCAAAAATTATCCCCCTGTACATGGACTAAATTGGACCATTATGCCCCTTCTCACCTACAAAATGTATTTATATTAGAAATAAAATTTTTTTTTTCTAATGGAAAAATGTATTAAAAAATTATATTAATAAAATAAAAAAAATATATTTTTTTTCCAAATAGGGGGTCGTATGATTAAAAAAATATATATTTTTTTAAATAGGAGGTGATGTGATTTTAAGATAATAATATTATTTTTTTAGCAAATATAATATTATTTTTTAGTAAATTTATATAAAATTATGTATATATTGATTTTTTTAAATAAAGAGAAAAAAATAAGCGATTGAGGAAGTTTCGGATAAATTGAGATGTTATTATCTACGAAACTAATTTATATATTTTATAAAGTTTAATTTATTAATAACATAATTTATTTATAATTAATTTGTCTAAAATTAATTTGTACTAATTAGTTTTCACATTATATAATTAACATAAACATATAATTAAGTTTGAATAACCAAATTTAATTTAATGGGTAACCAAGTTTGAGACATCACAAGGGCAAAAGAGTCATTTGACTCTTTTTATCATCATTCACCTTTTCTTATTTGTAAAACATCCAAACCAAGTCAAAAGTTATCCCCTTCATAAACATCACATCAATGTGGGTCAACCCTTTAAAAATAATATCCCCTCTTATCTTATACCCCCTCTAAAACTTATACCTCTGAAATTTTAACACCATCTAATTAGCCCCTAACATCAAAAAATAATGTTAGCCTCCCCTCTTTCAAAAGTTGTTGCCGAGGCTACTGAGCTACCTGGATTAAACTGGCAGAGGCACACCAAAATTTGCTTTTAAATTATATATATACACACACATACGTATGTAAGCCCTTTGCGAGCAGGGGTAGAAATATAATTTATGGTTCCGTTTGGATTATTATAAATTTTTAAAAATTATTTATTTTTATTTTACTATATAAATTATAAATTCATAACTTATCTCACTTATTCATGTTGGGCTCTTGATGGGTGTTTTCTCTCACACAGTTCCATTGATTTCATACAAATATTTATTTATTTATTTAGATAAAAGCGTTTAACATAAGCATACAAGAGAATAGATTCTTGATTTATACAAGACAACTTTGTACATAAGGTGTATGATACTCCATATAAAAAATCTTATGCTCCACAAGGTAAATGATAAAAAAAAAAAGAGTAGAATATCCTGTGTTATAAAAGATAATAAAATATTTTGAACAATAAATAGAGAAATAAGATATTCTAAATAAGAGAATATTCCAATAGCATATATGTATGAGTTCGGTATGATATCACATCACCTTTTGTGTTCTACTACAACATTAAGGGAAACGTTACTAGATGAGTGTTTGACATTGTTTTCGTTGTCAATTTAAGGGACAATGTATTGCAAATCATCAAATTAAAATTTAACAGTTTATATATATTTATATATTTTTTAAATATTATTAAACAGAAATATTTGACATCATTTTTTATGTCAAAATATATAAATATATTTGAATTATTAAATTTTAATTGAATTACTCAAATTGAACATTACTTATCATGTGAAATATATATCTACTAATAATTGTCTGTGTCTAAAGACACAGAGGTATTATTTGATACGCAAATAATTCAAATTTGAATTTATAAAGTAAATTTATATTAAAAAAATAAATATAAAAATCAGTAATAAAAAGGGACTAATGTATTAATACAGTATTTAATAAATATTTAAAATTTTATCACATTTTAAAAAATATTAATTTAAAAACTTTCATGTAAAAGTATTCAAAAAAAGATAAGGGAAGAGTAAGAGAGTGCATTTTCATATAAAATGACAGAAAAAACAATCAAAGTAGAAAGAAAAAAAATAATCCTACCCATTAAGCAAATTTAATGGTTGAAAATATTTAAATTTTAAAATTTTGAGTTTCTTTGTTATATAAATGACGTATGTATTTAAAATTTAAGTACTAAAAGTATATTAAATTGAAATTTTAATTTTAATTTTTATCTTTTAATAAAATTTTAAAGAAAATTAAAGTTTATATATAAAAAGTATTAAAAAATATAAGAATAGTGAGAGATTAAGATTTCATGTGAAATGACTAAAAAGACCAAAAAAAAAGTAGAGAGAAAAAGAAGTAATATTGACTATTGAATAAATTTAATAGTTAAAAATATATAAATGTTAAATTATGGAGTATATATTCTTATATATGGATGTGGTGATGACAAGGCAAACAAGCACAAAGTCTTGAGGGCTGTCCACTGGTTTTCGATCTGAAAAGATATGCTTGGAAGCAAGCGAGCAAGGATGAGCGCATGAGAATGCAAAGTCATTGGCACCTGAGGGACAAACGGCTCTGCGTGGGGTATCTAAAAGTATTTTAATTTTTTTTTTGTAATTTTATTTTTCTCTTATTTTTTATCAAAAAATTTAATTTTTTTAAAAATTATAATTTTAAGAGTGTCACTCCTATTCATTAAAAAAAATAAAAAATTCAAGTCCGTCTAAATAAAATTTAAAAAAAATAATAATAACTACTTTTTTTGGTCTATTTTTTTAAAACATGTAATTTTTATCTAAATGGACATAGATTGTTTTTTTTTTTTTTATAATTGTGATTAACATACTTAAAGATTATAATTTCTTAAAGAAATTAAATTTTGATGAAAATTTATATAAATAAAAAAAATTACTAAAAAATCAAAAATTAATTTCTCCTTACCCAAACCAACCGTAAGTGGGAAACACACAAGAAGACATTGAAGAGTAA
This sequence comes from Vitellaria paradoxa, assembly GCA_019916065.1. Classification (NCBI taxonomy): domain Eukaryota; kingdom Viridiplantae; phylum Streptophyta; class Magnoliopsida; order Ericales; family Sapotaceae; genus Vitellaria; species Vitellaria paradoxa. Next base: position 8,584,735 of record CM034234.1, read on the forward strand.
TGACACGTACGTATAGCAATAGCAAGAGTATATGTATATACCATGTTGAAAATAAGCTAAAAAACAGACACAATTAATAGTACGGCAAAATTCCTTCATCACACTGCCACACATGTTGGCCACTTTTGATAATTAATGGGGCATTGCATATCTCTATATATATATATATATATATATGTGGTATCCAATGTTTCTCGGAAGGAATGATTTTATACCCATGTGCTTCAATTCCAACTTATTCCATGGAAAAGCCAGTCTACTAATTAATTATGGGAACTACCACCTTCAGAGCCCATGGGATGGCTTAATTAAATTGTCTGCCATCAAAGACAAATCACAAAGCAATTTGGGATTTTCAGGGTGGGAACCTAAAAAATAAAAAAAAAATAAAAGAAAAAGCATTGTGCAGCACTACGGCCCCATCTGATGTCGCTTCATTGATATAAAATTTGTTACAATAAACTTTTGATAAAATAATTACGTGAGTATTTAATTGATTAAAATCAAATAAAATTTACCAATTTTTCATACTTTATTTTAATTAATTTTTATTATATATTACTTTTATATTAAATCTTTATACTTTTGTTATACTTTTTAATTTTTTTTTGGCTAACCAAACACTCTTCATATACACACGCACATACACATATAAAGTATTAGTTAACCGGTGCCCAGACAACATTCATTAAGCCCAAATAAAAATATATCATATAATAAAATCTTACATTTTTCAATATACAACTCTATGGCCGCGTTTGATACCCGATAAAAAGGCCAGATTGGAGAACTCATCCGTGAGTTCCACAGTAATAAGGTGTTTGTTTGATTTTTTAGTTAATCCGTGGGACCCACGGATTGGAGTGTTTGTGAGGAGTTTTGGGGATGAGTAATTTGGGGGGTTGGGGTATTATTAATCCCCCATTGCATGATTGTTTCTCTCCAAGATCCAAAAGTCAAAAATTATTTCTTATCACATCATATATCAAATTACATCTTTTATCCCACTTTATATCCCACCATTCAAATATCAAAAAAATAATTCCGTATAAAAAATTAATCCCATCTTTTATCCAATCTCATATATTATTTATGGTATTATTTATCCCCCGTCATCCATTCCTTTCAAACAAACGAGCCCTATAAGACTACGAAATATTATTACATGTTATATTTTCATTATTTTTCTATAAGGTTCATGGGACATCAGTTAGCAAAAACCCTATATATAATAAGGAGGAAGAGTTATCATGTGGTCATCCATTTGTGTAATTTTATTTGATTGCACATACAATATTTTTTTTTATTATTATCTTTTTCACCAATATTGGTTCTGGTGAAAATCTCACTTAAACTCTACGTAATTTTAATTTTGTGCACCTAATTTTTATATGTTTTAAAAATAGGGACCTTATGCACCAACATCCTTTCTGTTAGATTTTTCTTTTGATAATTAATATTAATTAAGTTGGTTATGTGAAGTGATTAAGGGGGCATTTGGAAGTAAAATATATATATATATAACATGTTAGGTATTTTTTGACGTTTAATTGCCAAAATCTGAAAATTATAATCAAATTCATTCGAATGTGGTTTTATCTACCCGTTCAAATGATTCTGATTAGAAAATTTATCAGAAAATTAAAAAAAAAAGATTTGATAAAAATTAGTAAGAGTTAAAGTTAGAAAAAATTTATAAAATTTGAAGTATGAAATCAAATGCACGGAAAATAAGAATAGGTAAAAGTTGAAAAATATTGATAAAAATTTGTAAAAATTGATAGAAGTTTATATTTGTTGAGGTACTACGTGCTCTCTAATATACCTTTAGAACACACCCAGGCAAATTATTCTGTACATAAAATAAAATTGTGCATAATATTTTTGTTTTTTACTTGAATATAATATAACAATTAAGAAAAAAATTTAAATTTTAAGAAGGTTAGTTCATAACTTAAAATTTATTTTACCAAAAAAAAAAAAAAAATTGTGAAGTGGTGGTGTTTTTTTAACCAAACTATAAAAAGTTTTTAACCTAAATTTTTTTTATCCTATGATTTGACCTCTAAAATTTTAAAAAATGATAAATCTTAATTTAGAAAAATACAAATACATAAAAATTTTTATGTGATAATCAGTTCAAGAAAATACTACTAATATATATATTTTTTAGGTCAAAAAAATTTTAAGTAATCGATCAACCCCCATAAAATTAATTTTTTTAATTTTTATACAGAGTAAAAAAAACTCATACAATTTTATTTAAAACTACAAAATAAAAATAATCAGCACATTTCTATTTTATATACATAGTATAATTTGTTTGAGTTTATTTTAATAATATTCTAATTATTTCTCATGGTCAACTTTGTCAAAAGTTGCTAATTAAGGCGCTGTTTGGTTGCCAAAAAGTAAAAAATTTTGACATTTTTTTTGGGTATTTGACAATACTGCCAAAAATTATTAAAAATTTCTTCAATTTTTACCAAACAAATCAAAAGTTATTAAAAATTTTTAAAAGTTTCTACAAATTTTAAATTTTTACTAAATGCACCAAAAATTTTAATTACTAAAAATTGTTTAAAAGTTAACACTTATTTTGTGTAACCAAATGCACCCTAAAGAAAAATCTAACAAGAGAAGGTGATGTATAAAACCCAAATCCCATGTAATTTACCTCGCTATTTCTAAAATTTATGAAAGGTACACAAAATTAAAACCACGTGCAGGGCCAATTGGAGTTTTAAAAAAGTTTAAAAATATTCAAAAGTTACAATTTTTTTAAACTCCAAAAAATTTTAATTTTTTTTAAAATAAATATCAAAATCCACTAAAACAAATAATTATGGTACGTTTTAATGGATTTTGACAAATTTGTTAATAAGTTGGACTGACATTTATACTGAAAAATTCACAAAACTTCAAAAATATTTAAGATTCTCTACTAAAATTTTGTCACTTGTTACTTTACATAATTTATTAATTTTAACAACTTATATCAAATTAAATATAAACATGTAATTATAATTTTAAAACAACTTTTTACACTCAAAATTTCAAAAAAATTACATTTTTGTTAACTTTTTGAACTTTTTTTACACTTCAAACGACTTCTATAATTTTAGTGAAAATTACCCACTAAACAAATACTCTAAAACGACAAATTGCAGCGTTTATTTATTTATTTATTTATAATAGAATCAATCAAAAGGAAAGTAAAAAAAAAACTGGAGCTGGACTTATGCGATGGACCTACTCACGGATTAAAAAAAAAAAAAAAAAACAAAGAGCGGTAATGCTTTAGTCATTTGACTCGGTGAATAAAAAAAAATTAAAAATAAACAATTTTCAAGAGACATTGAACCATCCCAATAACTCAGCCCTTAAAAAGAATCCACGAAAGACAAATTTATGAAGTCATGTAATAAAAAAAAGGGGTTATTCCCCGAAATTAGTGCTCATTACGAGGAAATCTAGTGCTCCCAATTAATTAAAAAAAAAAAAGAGGCACATCAATTTGTTTCCCTCAATTGTCGTTTTCGTGCGTGTTAAAAACCCCGTGTGCAGGTTTTGTCGCTTGTCTTTTTAAATAAATAAATAAATAAAATACAAATATTGTCCACGTCGATTTACAGTTGTTGAACGAGTGTTTGATTGGTAAAAATTAATTAAAATTTATTAATTTTCACTAATTTTTTAATTAAATTTCATCGCATATTATTTTTATATTAAATTTTTATATTTTTACTATATTTTTTAATCAATTTTTTTTTTCCAACTAAACAACCTTTGAGAAAAAATACAAATATGGTACAGTATGAAAATATTAACTCAAATTTAATATGATTTGATTTAATTTAAAAATTAATTAATTATTTAATATAAATAAACACAAAACGATACGAATTGCGGCCTCGAGCGCGGAACAATTGCCACACCATTGTTCATGCACATACCAGTCTGGGAAGCGTAACTTGACTAAAAATTAAAAAAACTATACACACACACATATAAACTAGTGATATCAAAAGCTAATTTTTTTTAAAGTAATTTTTATATTTTTAATTATTTTTCTATAGTTTTTGATAAATATGTGAATAAAATACTTTAAAAAAAGGGTTAAAAAACCCTAAAAAAAAACAAATTTTAGTAAAAAAGAGCCCAAAAAAAAAAAAGAATACCCGTGGAGCTTAAAAGAAGCTGACTTCCCAAACTATGATTCTGCACGAGTCATATTGGAAATAATCTAAACCGCTTTTCGTTTGATATCGAAATGAGTGGTAAATGCACTAAACGTTAGGAATAAACCCAGTCAACATCTCAAATTACAGCCACTCAAAAAAATGAAAAAAAGAAAAGGATATTTCACTGACCTCTCCTCAACTTTTTTCAAAATATCATAACATTTCTTATACTGATGCTGAAAGATAACAGAGTCTCGTTAATAGCACATGAAGCTTGTATGAATCAATCGAAATATCTTCATATACGAAATATTATAACTCATAGACAAATTTTCGGGCAAGAAGATTTTGATTAATTCTTATAAAAATAATTAATACCAATAAGATTCTCTGCGCTTTTTAGCTGTTATACAAATGACACCATGAAAATCTGCTAAGAAAATTTGAAAATAAGAGAAGTCAGAAATAATTTTCCAACGTCAAAGGCATTATCTAACTTTTCAAGAAAAAGAAAAACCTAGACCCTGCAGAAATCAACAGCATGTGCATGTTGCAAAAAGTTGAATTTTCGAAGCAGCTCAAGTTTATGTACCCAAAAAAAAAAAAAAATCACCCATATCAGTATCTAGCACAAGTAACAAGCTTTGAAGCTTTAGAGCAGTCCTAGTGTCTAAGTTGAACTCAAACAGCACAAGGGTCAGATCCTTTTTCCAGTATGTTACTGTATTAAGAACCTTGAAATTACTTTCCAATATCAATCTTTGGTCCTCCTTTCTAGTTAATTTCGAAAGACAAATAAATAATCAAAATGTTGTCCCTATTCTCGGCTCTGCCCAAAATTTACCTACCATCGAAAGTCAAGCGAAGCAATTTATGCCACCAAAACATGACTCCGGATGCAACCTAAGATGTTGCAGTTTTATGTTTAGCAGATACTGGCTTTAATGAAACATCCAAAAAAAAAAGCATATGTATGAAATCCAATAGTCAAATAAATAGTTACATCTGAATTAAAGCAATTACTCCAACAAAGAGTGATCATATTCTTTGGTATCTTCTTGCCAAAACAATATATCAAACACAGTTCAAAAAATGGGGAAAAACATTCCAAAAGAAATGAATTTTTGGACTGAAAATTTGAAATCCTGAAAAAAAAAAAAAAAAAAAAACGCAAACTTTTATTGCACCCCAGTTGCACTTGGTACACGACCTCCGGTAAAAGTCGATGCATCTGGAATTTCAAATTTTCAGTTCCTGAAAATATAATCAAATTTCAAACTTTCACGATGACACATGCCTTTCTGTATGTGAACGATTCCCTGATGCTTCAAGCACAGGAAAACCAAGTCCATCCAGCATCTGGGATCCACATTCCGAGTATTCTGAATAGGAAGATCATATTATAAGGGCAGCACCACCAACCAATGATGCATCTCCTCCAAGGTTATTGTGTACAAAGATATCACAACACCTGCACTGAAATGCAGATTACGTGCTCAATTATGCTTGCATGACGTAAATATGTATTTATATATAAACTTAAATAAATCTAGCTTTCTGATTTCATGCATGATTGGAACTTTGCTGATTGAATCACAGTGGAAATGACACTGATTTTTGAGGTAGCGAGGCTGTCACATATCAAGAAAAAAAAAAAAAAAAAATCAAACAAAAAACAAACAAACTGAGACTACATACTTATCCATCTTCCGCTAACAAACAAAAAAAACTAGCCACTACGGGCAATTTTGGTAGCAAATATAATCTCCATCAGCAAGACACCAATAATTCCCCAAAGAGAAAACCTTTCTCCGAAGATGGGCCAAAAGAAGCCACCTAGAAGCATATCATGCAGATACGAATTTTGGATGTTTTTAATGGAAATTAATATATAATAAGAAAGAACAAATAATTTTCCTTAATGAATCACCAAGAAGCATCACACAGAGACAATTTGGATGTTCTATATACGTTTGGCAAATTGACAAACGCTGAAAAACTCGGAAAATTTATGAAAATCTCTAAAAGTTATTCACTTTTTATCATACTGCGTAAATTACGAACTCACAAATTACCTTAAATTATCTCACTTTATCTCACTTTTTGTCACTCCAAACGCCCCCATAATAATTAAAGGAAAAATAACACAGATGGTGTGGATCATGAGTTCACATAACACAAGTTCATTGAGATATCATCAAGAACATATATGCCTCCAATTTCATCAACAAGCAAACTAATTTAGACAAAAAGCAATCTTACCGAGACCATAAATATATTATGACTGGATAAAGAAACAGTCAGCATACCATATTAACTGTATTAAGATATGATGTATGGTTAATTTGCTCGTTATGCTACCATTTTTCAATTCATGACCATTAGTTCCTAATCTGGTTTTAACAAGGTTTTCTCTACAAATAACTAACTTTCATTAAAATACTAGTTTCCCTCATTGGCGTCACATTATTAGTTTTTCTCATTGGCGTCACATCATAAACATTTTTAAATATTTACAGAGTAGTAACTGTAAAAGAAAACTTTTAATTGGGGACCTCTTAACACTAGCCAAGGAAGCAGCTGGGTATGGTGCCAGTTTTCTTTATTGAGTTATGTCAACTCAAATATAAAGGGTATATTTATTCACCCCAAAGCAACAATTTTGGCTTGGATACTAGTAGATAATATACTACACTAGCTTATCACCCTTTCACTTCACATCGAAACCAATTATTGATGACCTTATCAAGAATTAACATATGGTGAAACTTTAGAGAAAATAAAAGAATAAGTAAATAAAAACAATAATGACGAATCAACAAAATAAAACTGGATGGGTCTTACAAAAAAAAAAAAAAAAACTGGATAGGTGCAAAGCAACTAAAAAAAAAAAAGAACCTTCACGAAACCAGAGAAGGCACCTCTAGAACTATCCTTTGTTCGCCATTTTTCTCCGCTTTAAACATTCAAGCTATAATGCTCTCTCTTAGAAGATCTTGGGAAAAAAAAAAGGGACTTTTTCAAGACAAGAAAACATCACCAATATTGTTGGATAAAGAAGATGAAATATTCACATATTCACCTTGAAACATCAATGTAAAATCATAAACAATGCTATTCAATTATCTTAGCAGCTACACCAGTACCATTGGACTAAAATTTTGAACAATGCTTACATTGTTTTGTAATATTCTCACAGCTATATGAACTGATCTTGTGTTGATAGTTGTACTTGTAGGTACATTGGCCACATTGCCACATCACCGCCGAATACCAATAATAGATTACTATGTAGCAACAAGGTTATATTCATGGTAACTCAGTCTTTTACCTCTAGATACTAACCTTGTGGACAACCAGTTTAATGACCCATGCCCCCCCCCCCGGGGGGGGGGGGGACGCTCCAGCCCAAAACACCCACGTTAGAGCTTCACAATAACTCTTCCGGCTGTGCTAGTCAGGACCCCTCACCAAGAGGCCTCCCTGCACGTTTGTCTATCAAAGCAAGGAGATCCCCAAGAACTTGGCTCTGCCTTGGCTAGCATTCTCCAAAATTTTGCATTTGAGCTACTTTACCCACCCTCCGTATTCCCTTTAGGCTAAGAGCATGCCCAAGGGGCTTCCTTTTCCTCCTAAGAACACCCTCAAGGGATTAGTAAGGATACATGTGGATTGGCGGCTAGAACTAGGGGTTCTCTAGCATACTTCATTGCCTCCTATGAGGGCTTGAAATTCTGGTTAGGTCTCAGCAAGAGAGCGCTCCATTACATAACAATGTTAAATGAGTGCATGCTCATTCATATTATCATACCACGATCTTTGTAGCACCTAACTGTGCAGGAGGTGACATTTCTACCTTATCAGGGACAACCACCTCCTAAGTTACTCAGGCCATGCATGAATGGCCAGCTGGCCTTGACTCACTTATGGAGCATGGCCAAGCTGGCCTTCGAGACTTGATTTCACTAGAAATAAGAGGCTTTCCTCCTTTCTCCATTATTTGTCATCTCTTTTCATAGTAGTAACTCTATTCAACTGCTCTCTATCTCTCCCTCTTACTTTAGACTACATAAGCCTTCAGTGGTTTCTCACTATAGATGACACTTACCATTCTTCTAACCGCCAAAACCACTAATTCAGGTAGCTTTAACTATCAGCATCTAACTCCATTTGGGGAAGGGTGCAGATTTTCATCGATGGCTCTTACCAAGAAGGTTGTTTCATAATCTAATCACTGGACAAGAGGTCGTTGAGACTGCCTCTTAGTTTTACGGAGAACACTGGCCCTTAGCTGTTAGTTGACAAGTAATGGACCCCAACATGCATGGAAAATCACAAACTTCAGCACAGTGCCCCCCATACAACAACCCATGAAATAGTCTCAACAAGTCATGCTAAAGACTTAATTTTTGGACCTTCTAATGAGGCAAAGCTCGGTGACAGCCACAGGCCAAACTTCCCTTATACTGCCAACTTTGGCAGTGGTGTTGCCAACTTTGTCATAGGATTTGTCTTCTATTGGGAAACTTGGTTAAAAATTATATGCAACGTTTTTCACCATCCTCCATCTTGTTCGAGAAATCTGAACAACTCTCTGACAGTACTAAGAAAGAAAAGGTATAATATTGCTTTAGAAAATTAACAAGGTAGGTGACAGCTATGCAATTCATATGCCCTCCGAAGCATATTGCCAGCATGCTCATACTTGAGGAAAAGGCATGGCTGATACCAAGCATTATCTAAGTGGTGAAAAGCTTTGTAATATTTTCTTTTCTTTAATATATATATATATATATATCAGACTTCATGTCGAATTTTTCTCTTTTAGTCATGTATTTTGTCATGCATGTATGTCTGCATTTACTTATTTAAGTAGTTAACGCTTAGGCTATGTTTGGTTGTGGGAATGGAATGGAACCCATTCCTACTTTACTATATTTCTACGTTTGATATTAAAAAATGAAGTTGGAATCTTATTCCCTCAAAATAGCTATTCACACATTAAATAGGAAAATGCATTCCTTAATTTATGTGATGGAATAGCCATTCAATTCCAATTAAGATTCTATTAAAAAAAAAAAGTTATCATCGTTTTTGCGATCACAGATTTCTGTTGATCGCTCTCACAGATCGTAAAATGACCATTTTACTCCTGGACATGTTTTCAATCTAGATTTGCATTCTAGACATTTCAAAAGGTTTGGAAATATTCTTTGCCAAGTTTCAAGTCAGCTTAACAAATTTTGGGCCAATCCATACTTAAACCGTAAAATGATTATTCTAAACCTGACCACATTTTTCACCAAAATTTGTATTATAGACATCCCAAAAAACTAAAAAACTTGTTAAGTTTATTATCAGCTCAATAAATTACAGCCCAATCCAAACTTGATTCATAAAATAATTGCTTTGCCTTTGGACCTATTTTGGCCCAAATTCGTATTCTGGGCTTCTTAAAAGGTTATAAAAAAATATTTATCAATTTATCAACATATTTCTTAATAGTTAAGCAAATTTTTGCTCCATCTAAACTTAAGTTGTAAAATGATCGTTTTACCTCTAGCTCGTTTTTGGCCCAAATTCGTGATCGGGGCTTCCCAAAAAGAGAAAAAATATTCATCGACTTGGGCCCCTTTTTTTTTTTTTTTATGGAAAATTATGTTTAAGTCATACTTTGTAATCTTTTAAGGTTATTAGTCACACCAAAAAAAAAGTATTGCTTTTAAGTCCCATTAATATAGAAAGTTTTGTGTTTAAGTCACACTTTTGAGTGAGTCCCACGAGTTTATTTTAAATATAGTTTCTAATATACCATTATTTCTATAATTAAGTTACACAAGTTATTTCCGGGAATCATGTGAAGATATGGTTCACTGAGAATCACGCTTCTTCCGTTTTTTTTTTTCATTCCTTGTTTTCAGTTTCATGGATTGATTTTGCCGATCGGCATTTTGAACTATCTTCAAAACAGTACCGGTATTGTTTCAAAAAATATGATGATGCTGGTTCGTATGATTAGTTTGTGTTATACAATGTTGTTAAAATCAAGATTTTACCTAAAATTAGTCGAGGGGTTGTAAAATTGAATCGTAAAATCGTAAGATTTTACTTACAACTTAATTTTTGAAATCATAGTCTATATAATATAATATTTTAAAATTTACAACTTTCAATTTGATATGATCACGTCGTCTAAGTAGAAAGACACTCACTTTATGGCTAGTATTTATAAAAAATGACAAAAAAAAAGTTTATCAGTTAAAAAAAACATTTTTAGCAAAAACAAAAATCATAATTCAGGAAAAACAAAAAAAATGAACCTAAAAGAAATTCAAACAATCCTAAAAAAATGAACCTGAACCAGAAAAATTCAACAGCATGGGTCGGCAAAAAAAAAAATTCACAAAATGGAGATCTAAAAAAAATGGAGAGAAACGCACCCAAAAATTTTTTTTTTCAGATTTTTAAGAAAAATCTCAACAGCAGATCTAAGAAAAAAAATCTCAACAATAGATTTTTAAGAAACCCAGATCTAAAAAAAAATGGAGAGAAAGCAAAAACAAAATAACTTAAACCAAAAGAACTAGAAAGTGGTTTGCAGCATTCGCCGGTGTCCGGAAGCTGAATCGGGCCAATTGGCAGGTGGGTCTCTGCTGGGTCTCTCTTTGCTCGTCCTTCGTTTCTCCTTCGCGCGGCTGCCGAGGCTTGCACAGAATCCACAGATCAATTGCTTTTTACAGTTGAGTCTTCTTCTGACCGTGTGAGGATTTTAACCCAATTTGACTTTTTACTATTATACCCCTCTTAATTAGTTGTAACTACAAAAAAAAAAACCTTAACTTTTTAAAATCGTTGAAATCGTAAGTAAAATTGGGATTTTACTAATTTTACCCCATAAAATCGCTTTTTCACCGATTTTACCCCAGAAACCAATTTTGATGCGATTTAACAAGGTCTTGCTCTGTAACATCGTAAAATCGTACGATTTTACGATTTAAATCGTGATTTTAACAACATTGGTGTTATGTATCGATTGATGTTTTTTATGGCAATATGAAAATAGTACCGGTACTGTTTTCAAAACAGTACCATGAATTATAAGCAGATGACGAGTTTTCATGGTAAAAGAAATTCATGGGACCGATCGGCGTTTTGAGTTATTTCAAAATAGTACTAGTACTGTTTAAAAAAATATGATGATGTTGGCTCATATGGTTGGTTTGTATTATATATAGATTGATGTTTTTTATGGCAGTATGAAAACAGTACCGGTACTATTTTCAAAACAGTACCATGGATTTTAAGCAGATGACGAGTTTTAAGGGCAAGAGAAATCCATGGGGCCGATTGGCGTTTTGAGCTATCTTCAAAACAGTACCGGTACTGTTTCAAAAAACATGATGATTTTGGCTAGTATGGTTAGTTTGTGTTATGTATCGATTAATGTTTTTTATGGCAGTAAATAATACCGGTACTGTTTTCAAAACAGCACTATGAATTATAAGCAGATGACGAGCTTTAAGGGCAAGAGAAATTCATGGGGCCGATTGGCGTTTTAATCTATCTTCAAAATAGTACCGGTACTGTTTCAAAAATATGATGATATTGGCTCGTATGGTTGGTTTGTTTTATGTATCGATTGATATTTTTTATGGCAGTATGAAAATAATACCGGTACAATTTTGTATCGGTATTGTTTTCAAGCTTGCTAAATCTAGAGATAGACAGACCAAGGATTTAAACCAAGTTAAATGCATTAAGGATGAGGATGAAAAGATATTAGTAAAGAAAGAGGAGATAAAGGAGCATTGGAAGAGCTACTTCTACAAGTTATTTAACGAAAGCAGTAGTAGTGACATACATTTGGGACAGTTTACCACTTTTAGGGAAGAATTAAATTTTATATTCTATAGGAGAATCAGTAGGGAAGAAGTAAAAGAAGTATTAAAAAGGATGAAGAATGGGAAAGCGGTTGGGCCAGATGGTATCCCTATTGAGGTTTGGAGGTGCTTAGGAGAGGATGGCATAAGTTGATTGACAAAACTTTTTAATATAGTGCTAAAGAGCAAGAAGATGCTTGATGCATGGAGGAAAAGTATCCTTATACCCATATACAAGAACAAAGGAGATATTCAGAACTGTGCGAACTACCACGGGATTAAATTGATGAGCCATACGATGAAATTATGGGAGAGAGTTATTGAGAGAAGACTAAGAAGGACAACAAACGTTTCAGAGAACCAATTTGGTTTCATGCCTGGAAGATCAACTATGGAGGCTATCTTTTTCTTGAGGAGGTTAATGGAACAGTATAGAGAAGGTCAAAAAGATTTACATATGGTGTTCATCGATTTAGAGAAGGCATATGATCGGGTTCCTAGGGAGATTCTATGGAGAGTATTGGAAAAGAAAGGAGCGTGTGTCGCATATATTGAGGCGATAAAGGACATGTATGATAGAGCCATGACATCTATACGGACAACTGGTAGAGAGACTAATGAGTTCCCTATCACGATTGGTTTACATCAAGGCTCAGCGTTAAGCCCGTACTTGTTTGCTTTAGTTATGGATGAGATTACTAGACATATTCAGGATGAGGTGCCGTGGTGTATGCTATTTGCAGATGATATTGTTTTAGTAGATGAGACGAGAGAAGGAGTGAATGCTAAGCTAGAATTGTGGCATGATACGTTAGAAACAAAAGGGTTTAGGCTAAACCGATGCAAGACGGAATATATGGAATGTAAGTTTAGTCAAAATAAAATAACGGGTAGTATAGAAGTAAGTTTAGGCACACAAAAGATTGTAGAGAAAGATAAATTTAGGTACCTTGGATCTATGGTGCAACAAGATGGAGGGATTGATACTGATGTAAGTCACAAGATTCAAGCTGGGTGGACCAAATGGAGGAGTGCTTCGGGGGTTTTGTGCGACCGAAAAATCTCCCTCAAGGTGAAAGGAAAGTATTATAAGGTAGCGGTTAGACCAGCGCTGCTATATGGATCAGAGTGTTGGGCAGTAAAGCATAATCATGGTCAGAAGATGGCAGTTGCGGAGATGAGGATGCTAAGATGGATGTGCGGGATTACAAGGAAAGATAGGATTAGGAACGAGGAGATTAGGGGTAAAGTAGGAATAGCACCGATTGAAGATAAAATGAGAGAAAATCGATTAAGATGGTTTGGCCATGTTAGAAGGCGTCCAGCAGAGGCACCTGTTAGAAGGTGTGAAAGTATGGAGATTGCCAGGAGTAGGAGAGGTAGAGGAAGACCCAAGAGAAGCTGGAAAGAAACCATTAAACATGACCTGACCTACCTAGATTTATCGGAGGACATGCCCCTAAACAGATCTAATTGGCGTCGACAAATCCATATAGCCGATCCCACCTAGTGGGAAAAGGCTTGATTTGGTTTGGTTTGGTTTATTGTTTTCAAAACAGTATCATAAATTATAAGCAGATGACGAGTTTTCATGGTAAAAGAAATCCATGGGGCCGATTGGCGTTTTGAGCTATTTCAAAACAGTACCGGTACTGTTTCAAAATCAGAAAAAATAAAGATACTTAGGAATGATGATCGATTTAGGTTTTTCCCAAACAGTTTTGATTTTGTTCCAAAAATCAATTTTGCTTGTTTTGTAAAGAAGATGGAAAGTCACGGAAGTTATGAGTGAGGTGTGCACTATTTTCAGATAAAATTGACAGTTTTGAAATGTAGTGAAAAACGCGTGATGTCCTTTTTTGTCTTTTTATTGCAAGTGTGACTTATTCACAAATAAGTTTTTTTGGTATGACTAAAATCTTTATAAGTCCATAAATAGTGACCGGCCTCCAAAACTCCCTTTTTTTTAACCCATATTCACATTTTGGGCTTCCTAAAAGGCTAAAAAATATCACTTCATATGTTCTTTTTTTTCTTTTTTTCTTTTTTTTTGGTCTTTTATATCAATTAAGCAAATTATGGACCCATTTAAACTTTGGTAAAAATTACCCTTCTACCCCTAGGCTCTTTTTTAGTCCATATTCGCTTTATGGGATTCCCAAAAGACTAAGAAATATTGTTTGATATGTTTCTTATTAACTAAGCAAATTTGGTCTGATTCGAACATGTGCAAAAAATGGGTGGTTTTTTTTTGGCCCATATTTGCATTCTAAGGTTCCCAAAAAGGTTGAAAAATAATCTTGAACAAGTTTCTTGTCAACATATCAAATTCTATCAATTGGAATTCGAACAAAAAATATCAATTTTCCCATGGACCCCGTTTTAGGTCCAGATTCACAATATGGGCTTTTCAAATGGTAGAGATATATTTCTTGATATATTTTTATCAAGCAAATTTCAAGCGAATTCTAATTCCAGCTGAAAAATGATCATTTCATCTTTGAGTCCATTTCACCAAAATTCATATTTTGGGCTTCCTAAAAGGGCGAGAAATAGTCATTGATATGTCTTATTTTATTTTATTTTATTTTTTTTGATTGTTAAAAACATAAAATAATAAAATTCACTTTTATAGTCTTTAAAAAATTGATGTTGTGATTTTTATTACATTTCATTTTATTCCGTCATATTTAAAATATGTTATCAAATTATGGGACTAGGAATGTTTATTCTATTTCCATGATTTTCACGTTGGCAACCAAACAAATGAATTGAATGGGCATTCCCATCTCCATTCCATTCTGTTCTTGTGTATTAAATATAGCTTTAGTCATTACATTATATGCACGATCATATCCACTTTGCAATTAGTTTTGCTAAAGCTCCGGCATCTCTCACTAATTGTTCACACTTTCCAACTCTGATTCCTAGTCATATATGGCCATGCGTAAAGACATCAAGGTTACCATTTATAAACATGCAACAGGAACCTAACACAACTGCACTTAAGGCTTTGTAGAACATGTAAACGATTTGTAGATTCAGCTCTCTATTTTACATGCATTGCAAATGCCAGAAAGGCAGATTGTTCTAGCAATCAGGCAATTATTGCCAGCCAAAGGCAGACTCAAAGCCATCTAAGAATAACCAACCACTTCTAAGCCACCAATAGTAATTGAAATCTAGATCTCCAAAACCAGGATAAATTTGAGTCTTCTAAAGAACTAAGTATACATACTGCAAAGTGCAAGTCTTTAGTGTGTCGTTTCAATCACTAATTGAAAAGAACAGAAAAAAGTAATATGAATTTCAGCACCCAATAAAGGTATATAGATATATTTTCAGAATTATGTTTTCCATTATTCTATAGCAAATGAAGCAAGAAATTCATCACTACGACTGCAGCCATTATAAAAGTTCCCCTGCAAATGATATTAGAAAGAATTCAAGGACACATCCATTCAAAAATGTCAATTCATATGATGATATAATCAATTATAATAACCCATTAGTAAGTCCTAAACAATGAATTTCTGCCAGACTGCAGAACCTTCCCTGAATCAACAACTTATTTCAAAAAAAAAATAAAAAAAAAAACTTCTTTTTGACCTTGGAAATGAAACAGTAAAATGTTGAATAAAAATAAAGTTTATAAATTGCCAGAACTCAAACCCATTATAGGGTGAGCAGCATTCTTGAAGCTGGAGTATATACTAAGTGGTAATTTAAATGTAGGCAAATGCGCGTATACAATGATCACATTCATATATGTGTGTATATGTATATTCTTCGACCGTCAACTAAAATGCATATACAGAAATTGATTATATATATATATATATATATATATGTATAAACTGTGATTGGGAATCAAATAATGGGGTATTCAGGGCAGCAAGATCATAAGCATATTCGGAACAATTCTTGGCATTTCGCAACGGGGAAGATTTCTTCCTGAAGATGACACATTGATTTCTCAAATCCGGGAAGATATTAACGAATGAGAAAGCGTACAATACCTTAATCGCGCGTTTTCAAAGACTGATTGCGGAGAACATCGAAGAGGAAAATAGAGTTGGACTTTGAAGGAGAGAGAATTGACTTTGCGATATCGGGTTGGGCGGGCAATGGTGGGCCGGGCTTCCAGAGGTTAACAGTTCGGCCTAAATTTTAATTTTAAATCTGGTTCTATATTAATTTTTTGATATCAAACTCGTCAAATTAAACTTCCTTATTTTATAAATTAATTTTTTACTATTTATTATATAACTATTTTTGAAAATTTACACTGTTAAAAATCATTAATTAAAGTTATAATATTTGGAAATTAACCTATTAAATAATAAAATTTTTGCCAAACACCTAAATAGTGTTAAAAATTATTAAATTAGTGGTTTAGATGTATTGACATTATTTTAATTCAAAAAAAAAAAACATAAACGTATTTGAACAGTTAAAATTAAGGTTTCGTTTGGCAAAAATAGCTGGTAGTTGCTATTAACTTTTTCACTTTTTCTAAAATAACCAAATTTATCTTATGATATTTTAATTTTTTTTTAAATTTTTAAGGGAAAAAATGTTTAATTAACAAAAAATTAAAAAATTAACTACTAAAAGTTGAATTTTTTTTCATCCCAAACACAAAAAAAAACTAACTTTTTACTTTCCAAATCAAGTCTTAATCCAACGATCGTGATTGTAAGTTATAGCTTCTCCCAAATCCCAACAAATGGAGCCAAACAATCAAATTACGACTATAATGACCAAGAAAATTGATGAACAAATGTGAACGGTGATATTATTACAAAATTAATAAAAAAAAATAAAATCACAGGAATTCAGCATGGAACAAATTAATTAGAAACACACCAGGAGTTTTAAGAAATTAGTTGACTAAACCTAGCTAGTTAATTTTATCAAGAGTGGATTTCAAAGCTAAATACACAGCACGCCACCCGGCTTGAGTAGGATGAACAGTGTCCCAAAAGAAGGCAGCTTGAGGGTTGCCACATACTCTGTACATCTTGGCTCCTTTCTTGTCTACGCTACCACACGAATACTCGCTGCTTATCCCTATACAGCATGGCTTCAATGGACTCTCGAACTTCACACTTCCTGTCGACCAAAAACATAACTTGATATCATCAATCATGTACATACATATTACAAATATATATAAGTCAGAGTCTTGAAAAGGGTACCATTTGGTTTTAAAAAAAAAAAAAAATTCGAGATAAATTTATTAACTATTGATTAAAAAAATTAAAAATTACTAAAAATTGAATTTCGAAACGGCCCCTCCATAACACTTCTTGAATCAAAAATACCAAAAACCTTTAATGAAGGGATCAAATTAGTAGAGGGCCAATATTTTGGGGGCCCGGAGAGAAAAGGGTAATCTATTTTGTATAAAATATTTCAATTATAAATATAAAACACCTGGTGAAATTTTTCAAATCATGGGAGAAGTTATTAATTTATGATAACATGGTGCCCACAAGTACAATTGAGCACACTGACCTTGAATCCAAAAACCCTAAGGTCATGTTTGATTACGGGATAAAAAAGTGAAAATCGGACTATATATTAATTTAGTGAGGTTTAATATCCTTTCTTTAAATTTATAAAATAATTAGAGATAAGTAATCCACACATTGGATAGTATATCCCTCTTTTAGAGGGATAAATAATATCATGAGAAATGTGATATTACTTACATCCTACCTCCAGATTTGTTTTCCGCTAAAATCTAAATGGTTAAAATTATTTTCTATCACATTACATATCAAATCACATTTTTTTATCTCACTTTATATCCCATCAACTAAACACCAACAAAATAATCCCATATACAAAATTAATTCCATATTATATCCAATCTCATATGTTATTCCATGATATTATTTATACCCCAACCACCAATCTTTCAAATCAAACACAACCTAAGAGAATTAGCTTTTAACTTATGCATTTAAAGAATTGCATGTAAATTAACCAAAATTTACCTACCCAAATATAAAGGAAATGTAGAAGTAGATAAACAAGAAGTGCTATTTTTCTTAAAGAAAGATAAGAGTAGCTGATTAATTACGATATGTACCTAGAAAGTCTCCATTGTTCTTGAGCACCGACATGAAAGAGCTATAAAGATCTAGAATGACAAATGCGGAGTCCTTGGTTTGGTTGTTCAGCTTTGCCACTGCTTGCTGTAGTAAAAGATTGTGAAAATTCACGGACACATTCTCAGTCGCATTACATTGTTGGAAAGAACTTAAAACTGTGCTCTGAGGAAGACATCCGAGGGGCTGCAGAGCTGTCACCGCTATTTTTCTCACTCCCAGGTCGTGAATGCGTTTCAAGTTCAAGGATAGTTGATTAACAACTCTTGTGATGAAGGATGGCAAATCCTAAAAATATATATATATATATATATAGAGAACCCAAAAAAAAAAAAAGAAAAAGCTTCAAAAGGAAGTACATGATGAAATAAATTAAATGATAGCTAGTAATTAACGAAGATACTATTTAAGGTTGTGTTTGGAGTAATAAAAAGTGAAATAAAATGAAATAAATTGTAAGTTCGTAATTCGTACAAAGAAATAAAAGGTGAATAATTTTTAGAAATTTTTAAAAATTTATAGTAAACCAAACAAAGCCGAAGGCCAAGTTTGTTTCCCAGATGAAGAGGTGGGACTGGATTACTCATCCCGTGGATCCCACAAAAGGGGTGTTTGTTGCGCTGTCCGGATGGTGGGATTTGTGGGTCCCATGGATGTGTTATCTAGTAAGTTATGGGATGAGTAGTACCGGGCAAGTGGTGGTATTATTAATACTCTACCTCTGGATTTATTTCCCGCCAAGATCCAAATGTCTAAAATTATTTCCTATCATATTACATATCAAATCATATCTTTTATCTCACTTTATATCCCACCAACCAAACACTAAAAAAATAATCCTACATAAAAAATTAATCCCATCTTTTATCCAATCCCATATATTATCCGATATATTACTTATCCCCCCATCATCCAATCCCCTCAAACAAACACAACCTAAGTGTCTAACAAATTGTTCACAAACAAATTCGTTAAAAGCTCGTTTAATAAGATAAATGAATAAATTTTTTTTTTAAATTTGATAAGTAAATTAATTAAACTCAAGTAATAATTAAACCGACTCGATAAGATTCATAAACATATTCATTTATAGTAGCACGTAACCATTATCGTTTAATTATTCATAAGGTTACGATTAAATTAACTAAAATTAATTATAAGATTGTAAGGATTTATCTCTTCGTCTTGTTAATAACTTTGATTAGTTACAAGGTGTTATTCATTAATTTTCAACTTATTGGTTTTGTTTGTTCTTTAACAAGCTCCAACTCGCCGATAAAATAAATAAACAAATAAACTTAAATACAACCTTTCAAAACTAATTTAAAAGTCGGCTCGAATTTGTTTCTAAACTTAACAAACAAACTTAAATATACTATATTCGACGCGCTTGCAACTTTGCATGTGCGCACACATACAAATAGGAAAGCCAGCTAGGCATGTTGCGCAGAGGTTATTTTGTCTATATATACGTTTAATCCGACCGAACTTTCGTAAGTTGTAAAGGACACAGCTGCTCTCAGCTAAATTATTGCTATGCACTTTTTGTTGTCTTTTCCGGATTCCAAACGGTGTTTACTGTTCGAACACATCACTGGAGTATTCAGTGAACATGGCTCACCTTAGTATATTAGGTAATTGATAGCTAGAGTGTACAAGGGGTACACAATACCTGGCAAAACAGATAAGAAGAGCCAAAATATCTGGAACTAATAAAAGCATTGCAACGAATTTTAAGTTAATTATTTATATTTTAAAATTTTTAACTTAAAAAAAATAACACGTTTATAGTAATTTTGATATAATCGTGGAGAAATCAAAACCTCCCATAATTTTTTACGTAATTCCTTCTTCATCCAACATGGCCAATCAGCCAAAGTAATGTAACATTTTTTATATGAACAATACATTATAACAGAATAATTATCAATACATATTATATATTTTAAAAAAATTTAGTTAGGCCAATAATATTTATTCGGTATTTAAGTTTATATATAGCTAACACAAAAACCCAAATTTTTATAAATTAGTATCAAATTGAACTATATAATAACCAAAAAAAAAAAACTAAACTAACCAAATATGTTCCGTTCGAATATTAATTATTCCGGAAATTTTAAATATATATGTAACATGTCATGTTTAATAATATACATAACTACATAAATTTACCTGCCTAGAGCCACCTTTGGAAAGGTAAGCACCGTAGTCATTGCCAGAGAGAGTGACCAGAGCCAAGGAGGACTGCAAGTCCCATTTTGTGTAGACAGAACCATTTATGAGGTTTTGGAAGAAGCCAATCTGGGTCGTCATGTTTGGGTCCGAAACCAAAGTATCAAATACACCCGTCCCTCCGTATGCAAAATTCATCCCATACCTCAACCTATTTGGGGCAAATTTTCTCCATCTGTATGGTATGGGAGACTTCAATGCCAAATACTTAGCTGCATGTATATATATATATATATTTATATATATATTCATCTCACATTAATTACCACTAAACAAAATTTTAACAAATAACAAGTAAAACAAAAGTTTCACATTATTGTAAGTTGAGTTTGGGTGGAAAAAAAAAATTTTTTTGTATCTGTCTATTAGTTAATTACTTAAAAAGTTAATTTTTTATGTTTAAAAAAAATTAACTTTTTAATAATTAACTTTTAACTTTTTATTAATTTGATATTTTTATTTTTCAAGATTTAAAAAAATTTTAAAATATAAAAAGTAAAATTATAAAAAGTCATAAAGTTAATATATGATAACTTAACTACCCGCTTTTCTTCCTAAATGCAAACTAAATTGTTGAAATTTTCTCTCACTCCGACCCTTGTATATGGAGGTGAGAGGATTACCGATCATATGATAATCAAAGCGCTGTTTGGTTAAAAAAAAATAGAACAAAAAATATAATAAAAATAGACAGATATAATATAAAAATAAATCATACAACATTTTAATTGAAAGAAAGTATACAAAATAATTAAAATTAGTAAATTTTAATTATTTTTAGTAATACCATACAGAACCTAAACATGAGGTGGGAGATTAGTTGAAAGGTATAAAAATCCCTAAGTGGGTTATTTATGTTAGTATAATAATAGATGGTGGAAAACAAAGGGAGAAAGTGATAATGTTGATTAAAAAGAAGGGTTTGTGGCATCATGTGTGGCAGAAAAAGACTGAGACAGTATATAAGTATCCATTTTTTTTTTTTTTTAAAGATAATCAAGCGAAAAAGTTAAGAATAGAAAGCAAAAGATAGATCGATGATGATGACCTGATGACTTGGAAAGATAATATAAGAGGAAAAGATCGAGAAAAAGCAAGGACTCTCTCAATAGTGCAGAATTTTAGAGGCACAAAGAAGAAACAAATGAGTGCGTTTGGTCGCTCAAAAAAAATTCAAAAAATATTATAAATTTTTAATTTTTTTAATTAAATTTTATTATTTTTTATTTTTACATCACATCAACCTTAATTTTTAATTTTTTTTGAAATTTTTTTTATCTGCAAACGCCCCCATAAGAGTTATATATATATATATATATCATCATGGGAGATATATCAAAAGAGAGAGGCCCACCCCCACAGGCACTACAAGAACAATAAAGCAAATCAAAACCCATTTTACTCGAGAAAAAGCAAAAGATAAGCTGCACATATAACAACATGATAATAAGTATAGGGGCCAGAACCTTGATTTATTTACTTTATTTTTAAGTACAATTAACTCATATCAAATTATATAAATGTATATAGAGAGAGGGGTACAAACCAAGGTAATCGGTGAGGACACGGCCGTCGGAGAAACGGCCGGCGGGTTTGCCGGGAAAGGTGATGCCATAGGGGACCTTCCAGGAATTGGCTACAGATTTCCTGTTGTTTCCTGTATCAGCATAGGAGTCCCCGAAGACGAAAAGCTTTGTCGGATGAAAACCATAGAGACCACGCTGGGTGTGGAGAGAAGAACCTTGTACGCTTTGAATTTCTGTAAAAAATATAAATATATACACACACACACATACGCATAGAGAGAAAATTAGTTTGACTGCCATCAAATTAAACACCATAGAAGAACCTTTAAGCAATGAACTGTGCAACACAAGCGTAAACACTTACCCCCGAGAAGAAGACAAAAGAGGAAGAAACAGAAAGAGAGGAAGAGGAGTTTTGGTCTCTCCATCATAAAAGTATCAAAGAAACAGAGTTGCAGAAAGGGGACAGAGAGAGAGAGAGAGGCAGAGGAGTTCTTAGAAGTTCAACGCAGACTATGCAGTGCTTATATATATATATATATATATATGTATGTATGTATGTATTGGGATGGGGAAGATTTGTGATGGGAATGTGGGACATGATTAAGAGATTTAATGCCTGCACCTTATATAGGAGGGGAAATTACCCTATGACGCAGCATTAGTGTCATCATTCAATCTTGATTATATGAGGAATTAAGGAGTCAATACAATAAAATCACAAAAACGCGTTGATTTTCTTTATTATAAAAAAAAAATTATTTGTCTGCATGATATTGCATAAAAAAGTATAATTTTTTAAAAAAATTTGGTTGTTTAATAAAAATTAAAGAAAATTTCGACAAATTTTAAAAATAAGGATAGTGGAAGTAAGTGCAGACACGGTATTTCTTTTTTTAAATTCACGAAAAATGATGGAACATAAAGTTCTTTCAATAAAAACAAAGTACATTTTTTTATTTATGTCACTTTCGTACAAATCTCCCCCCTATAATGTATTAGTATAATTTAGTAGAATGTTCACCTTTTACTATTAATTTTATAATTTATTTAATTTAATGATAGATGACAAATAAATATATATAAAATATAAAATAATATAAAAATATTTAAATAAAAAATGCAATATGTGTTGATCCTCTAAACAAAAATAAAATATAAAAAAAATTAAAATATATGTCAATTTGTTAATAATTACTAAAATTTTTAATATAGGAATATCATTCAGTATCTAAATAAAACAACAGAAAAACATAACCAAAAAAAAAAAAAATACATTTCTGCACATATTGTAAAATTACATGCAACTTTCATACAAATCTCTCTCATAAATATATTAGTATATAAAATTTAATCAATATCTAATAATAATGCATCATCAAAAATAAGTTATATATATAAATATTCATAAACAAAATTCAAATCCATATACATATTTAATGAATTTTATCAATTAAAATGACATTTAATGATTTTTCATTTCATGGAATTTATCAGCAATTTATCTTACATCGTATTCTGAAACTTTATTTTAGCACTAATTATAATTTAAAAAATGCACCTTGTTTAGTTACAATAGAAATTGACATTTTTTTTTATTTTACATAAACTAACCTTGTGTCTTTTAATTAAAATTACAAGATTATTTATAATTGAAAATAGAAATAGTAACTAAAATAAGAATACTAATTAGAAGCAAATTTTATTTTAATGAGCTAAAACTGGAAATCTCAATTTTATAGAACTTTTATTCCAAGTATGATTTATTTCTACGTACACGAATAAGGTGCATTAAAAGTTCTTGCATTTAGGATTTCAAGCTTTTAATTCATTAAAAAAGAAATTTCAATCCAATAATTCTTTTTTTTTTTCCCGGGGGGAGGGGACTTTTCCAACTAATTAAATACAATATAAAATAAATAATTATAAACTAAAATAAAATCTTAAAATAAAGACAAAATAAAATAAATAAATAAAATATGGTAAATCTAAAAAAATTCTGAGAAATTATCAAATATGACTTAACTCCAAATTTAGATATTGGAGATTTTTAATTAATATTTTATAAATATAAAATACGTCTAAACTAAATTATAGACGAAACAAAAATTTGTTAAAACGACAATTTTAACCCTAATAAATTCGTTTAATTAGAAAGACTTCTTTTTGCGAGGGCCCAAAAAACTCCCAAGCACTTCCACTCGCTACAATAACTGATGAACCAAATGTAGCCAAGGTGTGCATTGGAGATCAAAGAGATTGAGGGGGAACGTTTTCAGAGTGCCGTTGTTCATTTGTGATTGCAAAGCCTTTTGCTAATATATATATATATATATATAGTAAAATTTCATTTTAATTATCAAATAATAGTTTTAAAAAAATTAAAAAGAAAAGGAAGCATTAATTTTTTTTTACGTTCAAATGTCATGAAGCATATTGGGTGAGTTTGGAGTAAGATAAATTGAGATAAATTGAGAATTCGTAATGCGTGCAGTGAAAGAAAAAAGTTGATGTGATATAAAATTAACAGAGATTTATAGAGATTTTTGGAATTTGTTTGCAAATAAAACTCACCTATTATGGGAGTACTTGGAGCACCATATATCTTCAACAAATTTTTACTTTCCCTAATTTTCTATAATTTTTTTCACACCAAAATTTTCTAATTTTTTTAATTTATATTAACTTTCTCTAACTTTTGGAGAAGCACCCTAAACGAGCAACAATAGAAAAATTAATTATTATTATTATTATTATTATTTTATACTTTTTAACGGATCAAACAGCCCCCCCTCACCATATTAATTGGTCAAAAGGAGCCTGCTTTTAGACTTCACCATTTGCCGTGCGGCAAGTGTAACGTGCTTTTTTTATTTTTTTTCTAATTCTTATGATTGGTGTTTAGTTCGTTAAAACTAACTAAAACTTACAAATTTTTTACCAATTTTTTTATACTTTCTTTTAATTAAATTTTACTACTTATCACTTTTACATTAAATTTTTATATTTTTTCTATGCTTTTTACCCAAACTTTACCAACCAAATACCCCTAAGGTTCACTGATGATGGTGGTTCATGGTCAAATGATGACCACTACCATGAATGATAGTCCATACCCTTTTTTTGGAATAATTGTATAATTAAGCGTGGAGGCTGGGGTATATATATATATATATATATACAAACACAAATTTCAAAGGTACGCGTTTGCCTCTAAAAAGTCTGGACAGGATCCAACTAAATTAGTATTTTCTCTCCCCCAAATCTTCTCTCCCCCGAAACTTATAGTATGTTTTTTACTTTTTTTCCCGTCAAAAAAATTAAACCTCAATCACGTTACTTTGCTCTCAACTCTTCTCAACCTAAAGTTTGACCAAACTATTGCCCCGAAGAGAGTAATCAAGTTAGTTCGGATGACGAGCTGAAGGGCCTGGGACCAATAGGTCCCGGATTCGACTCCTCTTGGGGGTAGTCATTCTTCTAATTGTGGAGGGCTATCTAACAGCCTTCTTGACTGAGTTGGTCAGTCAGGGTTTACTTAGACTGGTTTACCTCCTCGTGGTTCTTTGCCGGCTAGAGTCACGGGGCGAGCTTCACCCAATGCGCACCTATGGGTAGCGGCTGCGGATTTCTCTCCGATTCCAGAAATTTGACCAACCTAGGCACTTTTACCATGTGTCATCGATGAAACTTGAACATGTGTATACGTGTGTGTGTGTGTGTGTGTGTAAAATTTTTTTTTTATATAAAATATGTTCAGTTTCAAAAAATAAAATGATGATAATATTTTTGTAATTAATTTCAAGCTATTTCAATGAATGTTTTCATTTAAATCGATAAGTTTACTAGCTTCCACACCTTTATGGTAATTTTTTTTTGAGAGAAAAAAATGAAAGATAAATATGCAGGAGAAAAGAAAAGAAGCGTAAATTTTCAGGTATGCGGTGTTTGGTTTATCAAATTTTACTGAAAAAAATCAACTTTTGTTAATTTTTTTTAACTTTTTCTATCAATTACAAAGTTAACATTTCTTAATTTTTACCAACTTTTATCAAATTATCAACACCTAAAAAATAATAATACGTGCCAACTTGGTGTACAAAATTAGCAAAACTTTGCACACCAAACCCTTATATATCTTTGTCTAAATAGATTAAAAAGGTACAATAAAATAAAAATCATTTATCAAAATATTACTAATCTAATTTAATTAATTTTAACATTATAAATTTCATACGTTTTTCTTTCAGTTTTCTATCACAATTTAAATAACAAAATAAATTTTAATTCTCTATCTTTTTCTCTTTTTTCTTCTTCATAAATCCCTTGAACTAATTAAACGCAGTTACAGGGGAGAACACCAATCTTTCCTAGCATGGATATAATTATTAACACAATCAACTTGGATAAAAAAATTTCAAATGTGAACTAGAGTCTGTATTTGAATTATTAAAAAAGGAAAAACAATGCACGTGGCAGTTGAGCTGCCATAATTAAATAAATTAAATTTTAGTCACCCCCGGCTCATTCATCTAGACCTGTCAACCCAGGCGGCCCATTTTGAGAGTAAAATTACTAGGATATTCTTAATAATTTGAGGAATCCAAATATACTATGCTATGGAGGATAAAAATAATCAACCACAAAGGCAAACAGGACACACAATCTTAACGAGAAAAAAATCCTACCACCACTTCTAGGTAATAACCTATAGTTTATATGACGACTAATTCGAAAATCAATCTACTATTTAAAATAAAAATTATAAGAGTTCATGTACGTAAATTTGACTCAACATCCCATATAATTTAAATACCTATTGCTTGATTGAACCAACAATAAACCTTTTCTTGTGTGATTGATTCTGTTCTTGACACCGAACGGTACTTCCTAAACCCTCAAGGTGTTCTTTTTCTATGAGATCAAAACTTAAATCGATATTCTTTTTTCAATCCAACTTATTTCTCTTCAATCTGAACACAAGGGTTTTTCACAATCAAATATAAGAGATGACTTAACAGCTGCTAGAAAATGCATCTTCTATATTCTAATAAAATTAGGGCAACAACACAACTTGAGAGATGTTCGAACCCCCATCAAACTGTTTCCACAGACGCTAGAGTGTTTGAATAGTTGTCGAACTATTTTCCTGCAAAATGTACTTCATGTGATCTTCTATGAATTGAGGAATAAATTGATCAACAAGACTCGATTATAGGCACTCCAAAAATATTACATACTCAACTTTTGACGTGCAATTGTCATTAAATAAAATTTATAAATCTAACATAATTTAACCTTATTATGAAATTAATATTAACTCAAAATTTTTAAAAAATAAAATTCATATTGACTCAAAACTTTTAAACATAAAAAAAAAAATCTACAGAAATTGAATTTAGTTTTTTTTTTTTTTTTTTGGTGAAATACGGTGCATCCCTCACTACATTATTAAATGTTTTTGTAAATAATACCAGTGAATATAATATATTATATAATAAGTTCTATAAATAATAAGATATAATAATTTTGTATATATATACATATATTTTTTGGTAAAAGGAAAGATCCTCAGTATGCCTTCCGGAATTGCTAAGAGGTCCCTGGTAAACTAGTCAATTATAAATATATATGTATATATAATATTTACTGATTAATGTCTGATTTGATTAATATTAATTTATTCTCTTTACAAGAAAATATCATCGCTTTTTTCCTATTTCTAACGTTGACTCTTCTCTAAACCCTTCTTCTTGGTGTTTTGTCCCACACAAACACCCCCCCCCCCCCCCCCCCAACGAAAGCGCTGAGTTCGCCTCTGCATGTTAAGTTGTTAATTTACTCACACATAACAATGGCATACAACCAAAAAAAAAATAAAAAATAAAAAAAAGATAGCCAGCTAAAAATATATAAATAGTCCTAGAAATTAATTTGATACATTTTTTTTTATACAATAACATTTTATATATATATTTTTTGGTACAATAACATTATATATATATATATATAAATAGTGCTAAAAATTTTTTAATTACACAAATATCATTATCATGTTATTCTAATATTATTTTGTAGTAAAATTTTATAAAAATTTATTTTCTAAGTAATTATCTATTTTTTCGAAACACGTGTACTATTTCAATGCGTGATTGGATATTATAACCTACATTTACTTACTATACTCGTGTTTTATTAATTGAACAAATAAAATTTTATAATTTTTAATATTAAAAAATGAAAATATTTCAAAAAAAAAAAAGAAATATGGATTCTAGTCGTTTGAATTCCAAAACAATTTTTAATTAGTCGGAGACAAGGTCAAGTTCATGGCTCTTTCTATAGTTTTGATTTGCCCGTTCAAACGCGAATGTCTCAACAACGACTTGCTTGCCCTTTCAACATTAAAATGGGTCTTACCCTGCAAAAATTCTAAGGAAAAATATTTTTAATCGGCAACGCCAATCAAATGGACTAATAAATCAAATAAGGTAAGATTAGACTAGCTACTAGGTATTCATAAGAGAGAACCGGACCGTTGTTTTCGACCAGGGAGAGATTTCACTGAAGGTCGAAGCTATGAATTGATAGTTTAATTCATTGTTTGTGTCATTGTCCAAATGACTAATAGGTTGCATACCTTACATGGTGTTTGGATGAAAAAATAAAAATAAAAACCAAAAAATAAAAATAAAAATAAAAAATTAATGTAAAAATGATATGTGACAATTTAAATAAAAATGATATTAAATACCATCAATTTGATAAATGACAATAAATTATCTATTTACGTAATCTTTCCCAAAATTTAAGAAATAATTTTGTATGTCAAAAAAAAAAAAAAAACCAAGAAAAAAATAAAATTTTGTTAAATTAGAAAAAATTTCCTACTTAGTATGTTCCTCAAAATATTGAAGAAGATTTTAAAAAAGTTGAAGAACATTTATAAAATTTGGAAAAATTTGAAAAAGGGTTGGATATTTTTGTTATGGAGAAAATTTGTATAAGTTAGATAGAGTTAGAGTTTGTTGAAGATTTTTAGTAATTTGGGGTGTTTCTCAAAATATTAAAGAAAGTTAGAGAAAGTTGAAAAAAATTAGTAAGAGTTGGAGAAAGTAAAAGTTAAAAAAATTTAAAGTTTATTGGAGATTTTTAGTAATTTAGTGTGTTCTTTAAAATATTGAAGAAAGGAGAAAATTTGAAAAAGTTAAACAAATTGACAAAAGTTGATAAAAAAATGAAGAAAATTGAAAACAATTAGAGAAAATTAGTGATTTTTGTTGTGAAAAAAGTTGGTAAAACTTATAGAAAGTTGGAGTTCATTGGAGATTTTAGTAATTTGGTGTGTTTCTCAAAATATTGAAGAAACTTGGAGAAAATTTTAAAAAGTTGAAGAAAGTTGATAAAAATTAGAGAAAATTAGATAAATTTGATAAAAGTTAAATATTTTTGTTGTGGAGAAATTAAGTTAGTAAAAATTAGAGAAAGTTAGAGTTTGTTGAAAATTTTTAGTGATTTGGTGTGTTCCTCAAATATTGAAGAAAATTGGAGAAAGTTAATTAAAATTGGTAAAAGTTAAAAGAAAATTAGAGATATTTGTTGTAGTGAAATTAAGTTGGTAAAAATTAGAAAAAATTGAAGTTGGAGATTTTTAATTATTTTTGAAACAACAAAGGGCCCTAAAGTTGGAGATATCATGATGTCATATAACTTAATAAGTAAATCAAATATTTATTAAGCTAAATCTATATAATAAAATAAGATGATTTTTGAAAATGTCGTTCTCACAAAATAAGAATTAATGGTTAAGAATTATTTTTTCTTTTATTCAACGATTGAGATACTTTTTTATATTTTTAACTTCTTACTCAATTCTTATTTTTAAGAATTATCTTAATCCTTCATTTTTATACTGTAAACCTTGTAGTGCATTCATCCACTGCAACCCTTTAAAACCCAAAAAATTAGAGATTTTTGTTGTGGAGAAATTAAGTAAGTAAAAATTAAAGAAAATTGAAGTTTGTTGGAGATTTTTAATCATTTTTTACACACCAGAACTCAATAATTAAATTAAATCTTTATTAAGCTAAATAAATTTACCATTATTCAAATTTTTAATTATATTTTATAAAAAAAAATTGAAACAATGTAGAAAACTAAAGCGTCTTAACACTTTATGTACTTTTTTAAAACTAATATATAAGTCAATGTAAAATAAATTAGGAAGCTAAAATATATGGAGTCTCAAAACTTTAATTAAGATTCTTTTAGGATAATTTCTTCTAATATGCATATATATTTGTAGTTGCATTGAATTTTGCATGACTTAAGAAAAAAGTTTACATATATATTGAAAATTTTGGAAAAAGGCTTGTAATGGCCCCGTTTAGTAACGTTTTTATTTTCTGTTTTTCTGTTTTCATTTTCAAAATTTTACAAATTGGCAACAGAAACATGTTTATTAAATCTGTTTCCGTTTTTTTGTTTCAAAAAAAAAAATGAAAACGAAAACAGAAAAAATGTGTTTTCACTCTGGTTTTCTTTTCTACTGCCAATAATTTGTCAATTTTAAAACTTTGTCTATTTTTGTTACATTACATAAAAATAAATTATTTTATTCAAATATTTTATTAAAATAAGTTATTTTAATAAATAATATAATTAAATTTAAAAATTAAATTAATTATATAAATTACTATAAATTATTTTTAATAAATAATAAAACTAAATTAATTTAATTTAATAATTAATTATTGCTAAATTATTGAAATAAATATCATAATTAATTTATTTAATTTAATAATAAATTAATTTATATAAAATAATTAATAATAAATAATTAAATTACATTAATTTTTAATTTAATTTAATAATTATTATTAAATTATTTTAAATAAATATCATAATTAAATTAAATTATTTATGATTTAATTAATTTAATTTATATAAAATATATTTTATTAAATTATTTTGATAAATAATTAAATGAATTTAATTAATTTAAAAATAAATAATTTAATTTAATAATTAATCTAATTTAATTATTTATTTAATATGAAATATATTTTATTAAATTATTTTTGATAAATAATATAATTTAATATATTTTATATTTATTGATTAAATGATTTTAATAAATAATTTATTGTATTAATTTAATTAATTATATTAATTAAATTAATATAAAATATATTTTATTAAGTTCTATTAATTTTTTAAAACTAATAAAATTAAATATTTTCTAAAATAAAAAATTAATAATTCTAAACAAACTTGCATTTCCAAACATAGTTTAAGTTTTCATTTCAAAAAAAATAAACGGCAACAGAAAACAAAAAACAGAAAACAGTAACAAAAAAATAACAACAAAAAAATGACAACGTTGCCAAACGGACCCAATGTAATTCATTTCCAACTCCAAAACAGAAAGTGGCGTGATATATAGCTGCAAAAAATTAAATAAATAAAATAAATAGAAAAAAAAATCTTTGGTTAGCATTGTGATTTTGAGCGAAAGCAATAGTTTTTTATTTTTTTATTTTGGAGTTAAGCGAAAGTATTTTGTAAGTTTTTTGAAGTACAAACTCATAACCCAACATTTTAACTCAAAGTTAGAAGTGCAGCAAAGGATATAAAACTACACAAACGCATCTTAATTGTCCTGATGTGAGACAGCCTGCCTCCTGGCAGCCCCTTAGACTGAGACCCAAATTGACGAAGTGCGGGTCGTATAGCCCACGCACCCATAAGGAAAGTGGAGCACTGGACGACGCACACACAGGTTTTCTTTTTTGAAGCACAAACCCACAATCCAACGTTTCAGCTCAAAGCTAAAGATAGGTGAGAGATATAAAGTTTCTTGAAAGTTATGGTAACACTGTCCATTAGTTAGCTACAGGGAAAAAATGAGGGAAAATTATGGGCTGTTTGGAATTTTAATTTTTAGTAATTTTTGACATCTTGTTGCTAAAAGTTGGTAGATAAAATTTTGGTGTGCTTAGTAAAATAAGTAGTAATATTTAATAACTTTTAGCAACTTTTGTAATCTTGGGGTATTTAATAAAATTTTTGACAACTTTGTATGTATTTAATAAAATTTTTTGTATTTTTTAATTGACTAACTCTAACTAAGAAAAAAAAATGACAAAAATTAGTGTTTTATCAAACACTCATCAAACAAAAGTTGGTCAACTTTTGCTAAAATTTGAACTACCAAACGATACCTATAAATATATATATAATAAAATTGAACAATTTTTTAAAATATCTCTCTCACGAACTAAGATCTGTTAAAAATTATTTTTTTTTCATTTAAACGATTGAGATTATTTTTATATTTTTAATTTCCCGCTCAATTTTTATTTGAGTGGATCTCACTATCATCTATTTTATAAAAATTAATTGGAAAAAAAGAGAAAAATCAAAACACACATAATACCTGTAGGGTCTAAAGTTTTGAAAACAAAATTAAAAATCATAAATTATCATAATTTTTTTATTTAAATTTTTTGTCTAAATTTTTAACTATATAAAAAATTTAATACTAATTTTTAAAATACTATACGCACGAATTGTTGCTAGTTTGTGTGTGTGTGTGTATATATATATACATATTGGGGGTTCAAATATTTTTCAGGAAAAAACACAAAAAGCAAAGTTAGCTGATTGAAGAGAATTGCGCGGGGAATCAAAGCAAACAATAGATATGTTCCCTCCTCAGACTGCTTAAAAGCGAGGGGGGATTTATGATCTTGTTTATTTTCATGGATTACTAGTTTTTTTAATTTAAATTCATATCTTTCCCTTGATTTTTTTTTAATGTATGGTAGGATAGCATTACCTTTTCATCTTATTTTATTTTTTATTTAGTTTCTATTCTTTATGTAAAGAAAAAAAAATAAAGTTTTTAGAACCTTTGACATACAATTCATATTTTATTATTTTTTCACTTTGTTTGTATTTTTTTTTTTTTTTTTGATGACCCGAAACTAAGATCGGATAGAATTCTTTAGACTCACCTCGACTTATCAAATTGGGAGGGGAACGACTCGATCCAAGACATTCCACTGCTTAAGAGGGAAAGCAAATTAAGTTTCTCTTTTGAAAAAGTAGATTCTGACAACACGGGCAAGGAATCATTAAGGAGAAGCTACTGGGAAAGGAAATGGGAGCTTCCAAGTCTTTATTACTCGCTGAGAATATTTAAGCAACTGGTCATGTAAAAGTAAACTAATGTGTACAAATTAACGGTTGGGAAATTAACATAGCAATATAACAACATTGTTTTTTTATTATTATTATTATTCATGAAAATTAATAATTTAATTTTAGTAAATCATGCATCATTAGTTAGGCTCAGGGGTGAACATAAACGCGATGACCTGAAATTTCAATTCTGACCTATCGGTTTTGAAATTTTTTTTGAAACTTTTTAATTAACGAAGTAAGTCTGGAATTGTAAAAATCAATCTCCGCAACAGCTCGAAATTATTAAAAAAAAAGTATGTTTTGAATTTTTTTATGTACTTGTATATTATTATGTTTTTAATAGTTTTATGTATTTGTATATTATTTTATTAATATTTTTTAGAGTTTTTAAATAAAAATATACCTCAAACTATCCATTTTTTTATTTGGTTCTCAAACTATCAAATATACTTATTACATTTTTAAACTATCTAATTTCCTTCTATTTGATCCGAATACCAACTCCATCCGTTAATTTTCACAAAATTAGATAGTTCGAGAACGTAATAGATGCGTTTGATAATTTGAGAACGAAATAAAAAAAAGAGAGATAATTTGAGAGATATTTTATAAATTCTTATTAAATTTAAGGCTCATTTGTAATATTTATGGTTCTTTTCATTTATCTTCAAAAATTTTTGTTTTTAATTTTTTAGTTTAAGTTATTATTTTTTTCTGAAATAAAAATAGATGCATGTTTTGTAAGATAATTTTATTTACAGTAATTAATTTTATTTTAATAAAATATTTAATTTTGTTATTTTTTATAAAGTTGTCTAAATTTAATAAAATATATTTAAACTAATTAATTTTAACATTATATACTATTATTTAATAATAATAAATTATATTAATAAATAACATAATTAACTAATAAATTAATATTTTATTTATTAAAATTAATTCGATGCAATAAAAATATTTTAATAAAATAACTAATTTTAATAGCTAATTATTGCTTGTTAAAATTTTTTAACTTAAAAATTATTTTAATAATAAACTATTATTTTAACAGTAATATTAATTTAATAAATAAATTATTTTAATATGTAATTATCATTAATCATAATTTTACTAAAATAAGTTATTTTAATATTTAATTAATATCTATTAAAACATAATTATAATCTAATAAAATAAATCATTTTAAAAATAAATTATTATTTTATTTATAATTAATTTAATTTCAATAAAAATAAATATTTTAATATGTAATTATTATTTTTAAATAATAATTTTAATTTAATAAAATAAATCATTTTAATCATAAATTATTATTTTAATTTTAATAAAATAAATCATTATAATTATATGTTATTTGTTAAAAATAATTTTAGTTCAATAAAATATTCAAATAAAATAATATAAATCATTATAATAATATCTTATTTATCAAAAATAATTTTAGTTTAATAAAATAATTCATTTTAATATGATGCCCCAAAAAATGAATAAAGTGTTAAAATTAAAAAATATTTATAAAAGAAAGGATTTTTTTATAAAAATATCTCTCCAACTATCTTTTTTTTTTTAGTTCTCAAACTATTAAATACATCTATTAAATTCTTGAACTATCCAACTCTGTTCTTTTTTATCCAAACGCTAATTTTATCCGTTAATTTCAATGGATGGAGTTAGTGTTAGGATTAAATAAAATAGAATTAGATAGTTCGAGAATATAATAGATGCATTTGATAGTTTAAGGACCAAATAAAAAAAAAAGAGAGATAGTTTGAAGGATATTTTTATAAAAAACTTTATTTTTTATAAAAACGTCTGAAAATATAATTTAAAAAATAAATAAATTTAAATGGGTGATTTTAAAATTCAAAATCTAGTTGTAGCATTTTTAAACCTATCTCGAAGTCTAATAAAATATTAATAAATCTCGCCTTTAGTTAGATTCTAGTTAAATAAATGAAATGACTTGGCAATATTTTAAGCCCCGTTTGTAATGTTCAGCTTTGGGCTTCGATTCTTTGATCTCTCTGGTCCAAATGATACAAAATGGGCATTTGGAACTATTTTAAAATCGAAACTATTATAAAAGTCTATATTTGGGCTGCCGCTCTGATTAGTCAATCATTTCGGGCTCGCTCTATTTTGAATGAAGTTAAATTTGATTGGGGGACAAGCCGATTTAATTATTTAGTCATCCTTATGTTTTCCACGTCGTCCATAAGTCATTGATGATCTTAAAAACTTGAAGATACCGGTAGAACCATAAAATCAACCATAAATAAACCAGTATTCGAGAACCGATTTGGTTTGATTTGATAGTACACTCATTCAAACTTGACTTGAAAAACTAACGAGTTAATACCGGTCACAATTTTAAATTTATTGTACTATTGAATTCAATCAGAATTTGATTCAATAAATTAATACTCAAAAAATAAATATCAAATTATTCAAGTTTAACTTGAGATCAATTTAATTAAAAATTTGCTCAAGTTTAATTCAAAAAATATTCCAAATTTTGATTTAAATCCAATATATAACTCAACCTGTACCAAAATTTAAAGTTGGTCATAGTAAAATATATTGTTGACACGTGTTTTATTAAAAAAATAATTATGTGTAAAAATGTGACTTGCTTGAAATAGGCTTTCCCGGCGACAAATTAGTGTTTGCATATCCAAATTAAGCCCAACTACCCCAACCCCAAGGTCTTGGTTCATTAACTTGGACTACATAAACATATACACATACATGGTCTGGACTGTTAGCAAGCTGTCACATATTACCTTTAACATTTTTGTTTGTTTTGTTTTGTTTTTTTTTTTTTTTGGTTATTTGTTTATTTATTTATTTTTGGCATTGGTCATTTATGGCCCAATCCAGCCTGGGTCAAATATTTCATGATTAAATAAAAGGAAAATGATATTCTTTCATATAATTAATTTCTAATAAGAATGATTTTACAATAAGCATTTTATAATTATAGGACAGTTTAATGAGCTAAATATTTTACAAAGATAGGCTCACAATATTTCGTATCATTCTGATTAACAATTTTGATAACTTTTTATGATTTTATAGTATTGTCCTAAACAGAATTTGGGAAAACTTAGAGAAGATTAAAATCTAGCAAAGTTTTTCTTTCTTTCATTTTTTTTTTTTTTTTTGAAAAATTTTATAAAATCATATCAACTGAAATTGTTTGCAAACTTGCAATAGAAGAGTGGAAAATGTTACAGAGAAAAAGAGAGAGAGAGAGAATCTAAGCATGGTTAAATTTAGGCTCTATTTGGTTTGTTGTAAAATTCTTAAAAATTTTAAAAAATTATAAAAATCTCTAAAAATTATTTACTTTTTATCTCACTATACGAATTATTAGTTAACGAACAACTTTTTTCACTTTTTCATTACTCCAAATGCTACCTTTATTGGAGTAAAATAGAAATTAAGCTCAAAATTGCCGACTCTAAATGTGTGTTAGGGTACGAAAGATATGACAATGAAGGTAAGTATGTTACTAAACAACGTAAATCTTATGTTTGAAGGTGATGTAGTACACCGCACAATACTGACAAGTATGAAGCTTAGATCCGGTCAATTTTCGTTACGATCCGTTGCATTTGTAATTCAATGCTGTATATATAATTCGTAACTGGCATTTAAATTACCCTTTTCGGTTACGTTACCAAAGCTTTCATTTTATTTTAGTTTTAGTGGTGGTGAGTTTTAAGAAAATAAATAATAATAATAATAATAATAATCACAGCTTTCATGGTTGCAAAGAACAAGCCATTTATTTCTCAGTGTACCTGATCAAGGAACGTGTCAACACAAGCTTTTCACATATCTATATATAGATTCAAAACATCCCTCTCTTCAAATACTAGATAAAGAAAAACCAAACGAGCGTTGTCAAGAGTGTTATAGTCTTACCTACTCTTGAATGGAGAAATCCTGATAACCAGGCCGGGGAAAACATCGTCGGGATCATGGATATGTGGGTTCTCTTCCACGATATAAGGATCACCGCACTTTTCGCTTATAGTCTGCAGAGTCTCTCCCTCTCGGACCACGTAAATCTCATCACAGTTAGGCCTGTTCACCATGTCCTTGTTCTTCAGCCTCTCAATCACAAACTCGCTTTCGGCGGATTCACAGCAGCTCAGAACCAGCATTAGTGCCAAGAATAAAGCGCAATACCAAGACACTCTCTCGGCCAATTCAATGGATGAATTATCACGTACCATGGCTAGCTAGCTGGACAAAATGATTTGGGAAATATAGTTTTAATATATATATATATATATATATATATAGATTGCTTGTTTTGGGTTTTTAAGGAATTTTTTCCAAGGGGTATTTCTATGGTTTGTATGGAGGATTGGTTTAGGTTAGGAGGTGCAAATTTGATTTTCTAAGGGATGCTTCTTTCTACTGGTGGTTGGAGTTGGTGCAGTTTCTGCGGGAGTTGAAACGGTTCCTTCATCAGTAGTGTGGTAAGTAACTGAACTGTGGAAGAAAATGAGAGAATATATATATATATATATATATAAAAACATATAGAAGTTGGTTTAACTGCTTCATTAAATGGCTCGGTTTGAGTGGACATACATGAAGGTTGACTAGTTGTCTTTCTGTTCGAACGATAACCCCTTTTGACTTTCTCATATCTTTTAAAAAGAAATTAACTTGTATATTTGTTTTCAGTTAATGATAAAGATAATGTGAAGAATGAATCTTTTTTACATGAATGGAAGATTTGATGGTTATCAAATATGTGGCTAAGAGTTAAATATTGACGCGTTTAAGGTTTCTTTTTTAAGATTTTTAGTAAATTTAAATCGATTTTTTATTGAGCTTACTTCAGTTTTTTTTTTTAGTTTATAAATAAATTTGAAAATTCGGTTTGAATTTTTTTTTTTTCGGTAAGTAATTCGGTTTGAATTTTGTTTGATTACAGTAAGAGTTTGCTAATAAATTTTCATCAATCGAGCTTATTCTTTAATATTTTGTTTTTTTGGTTTTTTTTTTTTTAACTCAACTCATGAATTTTTATTAATAAGTATTTAGGAAGGCTGAATATGATTTTTCTGAGGACAGATTTAAAGGATAAGTTTGAAGCACCTATTAGAAGAACACAAAGTCTGAACGAGGGATTCAAGGTTAATTGGTAGGTTGTAAATTGTGTTGGGAGGAGAGAGTTCACTATTAATATGAAGATCAAAGGCCACTGGGGTAGTTCGCATAGGTACGGAACTTCCAGTGGCTTAAAAAGAAAGAGGGGACTTTAGCTTGGTGGATCGTAGCCATCAGATTGGTCATGCGCTAGACGGTCCAGATCATCATTCAGCAACATTCCATCTCAGCCTTCCATCTGTTATCTGCCAACAGTCCAAATCAGTTGGACCATTTCAGTCAAGCCCAGGCATGTTTGAATGTTTGAATCAAACAAAAAGTTGGTGGACTGACGTCAACAAGAGGAAGGCAACCCGTGTGTTAGACATACAGAGGAAGCTGTTGAAATTCATGATTTTAACTATTAATTTTTATTGACTTTAAGATAATATTTATGAGGGTTCCATATATTATTAATTATGGATCAAATGTGGAATTAATATAATTATGTAAGAATATTAATTCCATGAATTCATATGTTCTAAACCATGAATTATGTGAATGAAAATAGGCTTCAAAGTGAGGACCAAAGTGGGCCTGAATAAATTTTGGGCTTGAATGATCTCATTTTGAATTTTGGGCTTACAAAATTCTGTGGCCTATTAGTCCAATTTAATTATTAGCCCAGTTCAAATATTGTTTCTCCAAAACTACGTCGTTTTGGAGTATCTCTTCCTAACAGACATGTCTGTTCTATAAACAGATGCCCCTCTTCATGAATGGTGGTGTCTATTCTTCCAATAGACATGGCTAATGGCTAATTATTTAAACATTCATCCTTGCATAAAATCGGGTTGGATTTTTTGCATTAAAAAACATTGCATACAAAATTCTTTTGCATAAGAAAATCTCATTTGCATACAAAGAATACAAGCAAAGTATTGGTTCGCAAGAACACACAAATTGTCGCTTCCTTTTGTGTGTATGTGTGATCATTCTATCCTGGGAGACTGACGTCCGTTAAAACCAGAACCCTTGTGGGGGGCGAATTCAGTCTTAAGGAGATAGTGTCCAACACTAGGCTTGATCAGTGAATTCAATTTTCTGCACAAACTTGTAAGTTCAATTTTATGATATTTAGTTTTCTCAAAACAGTGACTGAATTTTGACTAATTTTTCCAACAATCTTAAGACTGAATCGTTTTCTGTTGGTCTA
Organism: Vitellaria paradoxa; assembly: GCA_019916065.1. Lineage (NCBI taxonomy): Eukaryota > Viridiplantae > Streptophyta > Magnoliopsida > Ericales > Sapotaceae > Vitellaria > Vitellaria paradoxa. The sequence continues at coordinate 8,624,218 of CM034234.1, forward strand.
GTCACTGTTTTTTATTTTCTGAAATATTTCAATTTGCTTTAAAAGGAAAAAAACAAATTCAATTATGTGTTGTTTAGATTTCCTATTGATTCTAGGTAATTGTGCACTATTTTGTTTAATCAATGTGTAATTCATTTGTCATTTCGGTTTTGAGTCACTAGTTTGATCATTTTCCTTAATCTTTAATGCAGTCTCCAATTTGTTTCTATTAAAGTTCACTGCACAAAAGGAATAGTTTTGCACTGGGTCTTAATTTGATTTTTTGAACTTTAACATTGTAAAATGTTAGTTTAATATTCCGTAGGTTGTGTCTTTTCTCCTATCAGTTGGTTTTGGGAATTTTTAAATAGTAATCAATTTTTTTTTCGATGCCTTACTAAATTGCTGTATTGTTTATCTAAACAATTGGGTAAAGGTTGATTTTAGTTACTATCAGTTTGCATGCCACTCTGCGATTTGTGTATCAGTTCATGTCAGTTCGCACTGTTTTGGCGTGTTATTAAGTTTCTGTAATTTTGTTGCACAAGTCTGGATTCTGGGTTTTCTGAAATTAAATCTCTGTGTTAAAAATAATATTTTTAATTTTCGCATTAATTGCGCACCTTATATTCTCATTTTTTGTGCACTGCCTAGTACCGAGACAATTCAAAGTTGAAATCTTTGTTTATTCTTATTTTCATTTACAGAATCTATTTTTACACTTTCTGTTTCCTATTAAAAGTCACGTGCATTTCGGTTTTGGTGCAAGTATTGCTTAACCTTTTGACTAGTTTAGTCTCTGTGTTGTAAAATTTTGTTTAAAAGAAATTGCATTTTAATATTTGATTTGAGTACACTTCTTGGAAATTACACAGGAGACTTTGCACTGGTTTTGAGAAATTCAGTAACCTGTATTTCAGATTGGTTACATAATTTTACATTCTATCAAATCAAGTGTAATATCATCACATTTGACAATTTCAAAAGCTTCTTCCCTTATACTGTTCTGTAAATCGTCTATAGCGGAAATTTTTTTTAATACAGTAATTTCAATCTACACTGTGTTTAGTATTGCATTGTTCAGTACTGTTAGAATTTTGTATTTCCTTTTGGAAAATTTCTTTAAGAAAGTATTATTTTAATTTAAATTAAAATTTTTAATGTGTCAATTTTCTATATTTGGGAAAATGACAAGTGAGACAGTAAATTCAGTTACTGTTCCGGTTGCAACACCGATCACTGCTCCTAATGTGCCAATGGGCCATGGTGAGAAGCCAGAAAAATTCAATAGTGCAGATTTTAAAAGATGGCAACAAAAAATGTTATTTTATCTCACCACACTAAATTTGGCAAAGTTTCTTAAGGAAGATGTGCCACATTTGGATGAGAATGAGACTGACAGTCATATTGTGGCAGCGATTGAGGCATGGAAACATGCTGATTTTTTGTGTCGTAATTATATTCTCAATGGATTGGATAACATGTTATATAATGTGTATAGTCTAATAAAAACGTCTAAGGAACTCTGGGAATCTTTAGACAAAAAGTACAAGACAGAAGATGCTGGCTCGAAGAAATTCGTAGTGGGCAAATTTCTTGAGTACAAAATGATTGATTCAAAGAGTGTAATTAATCAAGTTCAAGATCTCCAAGTAATCATACATGAGATACACGCTGAGGGGATGATAATCAGTGAATCATTCCAAGTTGCTGCAATAATTGAGAAACTACCACCATCTTGGAAAGAATTCAAAAATTACCTTAAGCATAAACGTAAAGAGATGAAACTTGAAGATCTTATTGTGAGATTGAGGATAGAGGAAGATAACCGCAATTCTGATAAGAAAAGTGGATATCAGCACATGGTGTCCAAGGCTAATGTGATAGAGCAAGTAAAACATACCAATAGTAAGAAAAGGAAGTACACTGGAGAAAGCTCAAAAACTGGCAGCTTTAAAAAGTTTCAAGGAAAATGCTATATTTGTGAGAAACCTGGCCATCGAGCAAAAAACTGTCGCATACGGAAAGTTCAAGAGCCTTCCAAGAAAAGGAAGAAAATAAATCAAGCTAATATAACTGAAGTGGAGAGTCATATGGATGATATGCATCTTTTAGCAGTAGTCTCTGAAGTGAACCTGATTGGAAGTAATCCAAAAGAATGGTGGGTGGACACTGGAGCCACTCGTCACATTTGCACCAACAGGTGGATGTTCTCATCTTACCAAGCTGTGGAAGGGGAACAATTATATATGGGTAATTCAGCAACCTCCAAGGTTGAAGGACAAGGAAAGATTGTGCTGAAAATGACTTCAGGAAAGGAGCTTACTCTTAATGATGTACTTCATGTGCCTGATATTCGCAAGAATTTGGTTTCAGGGTCAGTATTGAGCAAGAAAGGGTTTAGACTAGTATTTGAGTCTAATAAATTTGTACTGACTAAAAATGGTATGTATGTTGGAAAAGGGTACATGTGTGATGGCCTCTTCAAACTAAATGTAATGACTGTTGTACCAAAGATTAATAATAATTTATCTTCTGCTTACTTGCTTGAGCCTGTTGATGTTTGGCATGGTAGATTAGGACATGTGAATTTTGGCACTTTAAGAAGATTAATGAATTTAAATATTTTGCCAAAATTTAATATTAACATGAAACATAAGTGTGAAACTTGTGTTGAAGCCAAATTGGCTAAAGCTTCTTTTCACTCAATTGAAAGAAGCACTGAACCTCTAGAATTAATTCACACAGATATTTGTGATTTAAAGTATGTTCAAACTAGAGGTGGTAAAAAGTATTTTATTACTTTTATCGATGATTGTACAAGATACTGTTATGTATATTTACTAAGAAGCAAAAATGAAGCATTAGACATGTTTGTACAATATAAAAATGAAGTTGAGAACCAACTTAGCAAGAAAATTAAAATGCTAAGAAGTGATAGAGGTGGTGAATATGACTCACCATTTGCACAAATTTGTGCTGAACATGGCATTATTCATCAAACAACTACACCTTACGCACCTTAGCAAAATGGTATTGCTGAACGTAAGAATAGAACTTTAAAAGAAATGATGAATGCTATGTTAATAAGTTCTGGTTCACCTCAAAATTTGTGGGGGGAAGCTTTGCTTTCCGCAAATTATGTTCTCAACAAAATACCCCATAAAAAATTGAACACAACTCCTGATGAATTATGGAAAGATCGAGAACCTACCTATAAATTCTTAAGAGTGTGGGGATGTTTAGCTAAGGTCGCAATTCCAACTCCTAAAAGGACTAAAATTGGACCTAAAACTATTGATTGTATATTCATTGGATATGCTCATAACAGTAGTGCATATCGGTTTCTTGTACATAAGTCTAATAATTCTGAGATACATGAGAATACCATTATTGAGTTTAGGAATGCATCATTCTTTGAAAATATATTTCCTTATAAACCTACACAGGAAGTAAGTTCCCTCAAAAGAACTTATGAATGTGTAGCTAGAAATGAGCAAGACGGAAGGTTTTTGGAAAAAGGAAATGAAGATGAACCTAGACGAAGTAAACGAGCAAGGACTAGCAAAACCTTTGGTCCTGATTTTCTAACATTTTTGTTAGAAAAGGAACCTCAAAGTTTTAAGGAAGCAATGTGTAAAGTCTTGTGGCAAATCCAATCAAAATCTTAGTTAAATTAGGAATGCTATTCAAGTTTCCTAAATTGATGCAAATTGAAGATTTGAAGAATTCTAAACAATTAAGGAGATAGAATGAATCAAGTTGACCAAGATTTTGAAGAATTCTAATTGGTGTGAAGGATTACAAAACCTAATGGAATTCGGACGCAGCCTTCTGGAACATGAATGGAATTCCAGTGTACCTCGCAGGCACGGCGCGGGGAGCGCGCGGGTGCGCCCCAAGCACGCAGGCAGCCCGAAGGGAGCGTGCGGGTGCGCCAAGGTGTCTCAGAAATTCCAGTGAGGTCCGCAGGCTGGAGGATGGGAGCGCGAGGGTGCGCCAGTGTTATTTCCTAAAGCGCAAAAATTCCAGTGCAGGTCGCAGGCTGGAGGATGGGAGTGCGAGGGATCGAGCTATGAATATTTTGTTCGGATTCAATTTCCTATTTTGCCAAACTAGGGCAACTTTGTAATCCTATATATGTGAAACCAACTCTGTTATTGTAAGAGGTGGGAGAACATATTATAGGGACCTAGAGAAAGAGTCTTTGAGTATTGAGAGCTTTCATGTTCTTTCTCTAAATTTATCTTGTATTTTCTTTTCACTTTCTGTGTGAGTCAGAAAGCCTACTTGTAGGGTTTATCGAGTGATTCGAGCAAGAGTGACGAAAGGATTCGTGCGAGTGATTCGTAGAGAGTCTGAGTAGAGTCTTGTAACCCGTTAATAGTGGGATTGTAAATAGAGGTTTTTCTCCCTGTGATAGGGTTTCCTCGTTATTTTCTTGTGTGATTACTTTCACTGTGTGTGTGATTGTGTGGGTTTGGAATTTTCAATTGGTATCAGAGCGGGTCACTCTAAGTTCTTGAGTGAAGATCTTCATCCAAACCAATGGATCCACCACGTGAAGGAGGCTCAAGCACCAGACCCCCTTGGTTTGACGGTTCAAATTATTCATACTGGAAGGTACGAATGCAAGCTTTCCTTTTAGGAATGAATTACAAAGTCTGGATGTCAATAGTTCAAGGATGGGAAGAACCGACCCATGAAGTTGACGGAAGAATCGAACAAAAGTCAATTCAGACGTGGACTAAAACTGAGCAAGAGAGTTCAGAGTGGAACTTCAAAGCCTTGAGTGCCATATTTTCTGCAATTTGCCCTAATGAATTCTGCCGCATCTCAAGTTGTACGAGTACCCGAAAAGCGTGGTTAATTCTGCAAAGTACACATGAAGGGAACGAACAAGTCAAAACCAGCAAGCTTCAAAAACTCACTTCTGAGTTTGAGGGACTAAGGATGAATGAAGACGAAAGGTTTGATGACTTTTATGTCCGGCTCAGTCACATTGTTAATTCATGCCATAACCTTGGAGAACCTATTCCAGAATACAAAGTGGTACGTAAAATTTTACGTTCTCTTCCACGAGTGTTTGATTCTAAAGTCACAGCAATAGAAGAAGTCAGAGATGTGAACTCCATGAGAATAGAAGACCTTGTGGGATCCTTGCAAACGTTTGAAGCAAATATGGTGAAACCTCGCAAAGCGTCAAAAGGTATTGCTCTAAAGACAGTGGAAGAAGAAAGTGATGAAGAGGAGTCGGATAAAGAAATGGCGCTTGTGGCTAAAAGATTCGTAAGATATATGAGGAAGAAGGGTTTATTTAATAAGAATAACAAGAATGAGTCACAATCTCAAGAAAAAGGAAAGAAGATCAAGAAGATTGAATCTGGGGAAGAAAACAACAAGAACAAGATCAAGTGTTTTGAGTGTCATGGATATAGACACTTTGCTCAAGACTGTGCAAACAAAAAGATAAAAAAGAAACAAGTCAAAGTCATGAATGCTACATTAGATGATGAATCCAGTTCAGATGAATCATCTTCAGCAGTATCCTCAAACGATGAAGGTAATTTTGTTGCTTTTATAGCGTCTCACTCTTCGTCTGCAGGAACTCCATCTGGATCTCAAAGCGACACCGATATATCTAATCATGAAGATGATGACTCTGAGGATGAATTCAATAATGACTTGCAAGTGGCCTATGATGCTCTCATTGTCGAATACAGTAAAGTAAAGAAACAAAGACAAGCCCAACATACCCGAAACTGTAAACTTCGAAGTGAACGAGATTCCTTGAAGACAGAGAATGAAAAGCTCGCAGGTAAAATATCTATTTTGGAATCTGACAAAACTTCTCAGTCTCATAGTGCAGAAAAGTTCAAAGAAAAACTTGAAGAAAAGAATAAAAAGATTGATAAATTGGAGAAAGTTGTTGAAGAATTTCAGGATGAGGTTAGTAAACTGAAAGAGAAGATCAAGAGTGATGAGAAGATAATTGAAAGAATGAACTACAGTTCTCAAAAGCTAGAAGAAATTTGGAGCCAACAACGAACACATGGAGACAAAGCAGGCTTAGGCTACACTGGAGGGAAAAGTACAATTGTTTCATCATCATCAGCACCTTCAGTAGTAGCAAAGGTTGTTTCAAAACCTACAGCCAATCCAAAGACCTTCCCTAAGTCTGTTGCACCACCAAAGAAGAGTTTTGAAAAGAATAAACACTATCAGTTATTGAAAGGTACGCATTTTGCTAGATCCCAATCCTTTGTACCTGTTTGTCACCATTGTGGAATCAAAGGTCATATACGCCCAAACTGTCACAAACTCTATGGTCTTCCTTTAAACCATGTTAAAAATTTTTCAAAAAACCCTGAGCCTAGAGTTCCTGTGAAGAATAAATTTCAAGTGTTTTCAAAATTTTCAGAAGATTATTACAAAAACTCACGTCCTTTTCAAAAACAAAACAGTCCAATATTTCGAAGAGGTACAAATTTCAAATTTGTTGAGAAAAAGAATTTTCATAAAAGTCAAAAACGTGAGGAAAAACCTGTCAAGACAACTGGTCTTAAAACTAGAGCTATTTGGGTTAGAAAGTCAGATTTAAATTATTTTGTTTCACAAAATGCCCTTCGCTTTGAGTCTCTAAGAAAATCTGTAGGCATTTGTACACACCATTGAAATCTAAAAGATAAGTTAGAAGTTCATTGATTAAGTTGAAAATATTTTATGACTTCTATACTGTTACCTGTACATTAAATCTTCAAAATTCATCGATTTCAATGAGTTCATAATTTTCGCATTCCTTGTAAATTGATACGAAGTGTTTTGGTGATTTTTGTCATAATTTTGAAGTGCTTCCTATTACACTTGACTGTACATGCATATATCTCTTTCTCTTCTTTTCCACGAATCAAGGGTTATTGTTTGATGTGTTTAAAAAATGTTGAGGAGCCTGATATGTGCATATCAAAGTTATGCATCATATAAAAAAAAAAAAAAAAAAAAAAACAAACAAACAAACAAACTTGGAAAGGGCTACCGGTGGGACCAGTGAGAAGCCCCTTAATGACTCGTTGATTGTTAAGGAATAGCTACCTGCCCATAAGCGTGTGAAAGCCGCCAAGTGTTTAAAAAAAAAAAAAAAAGGAAGATTGGCTCTCAATTCATTTGGTACATCAAATTTAACTTTTTGAGTCTATGATTTGTTTGAGGGGGAGCCTATATGTATATTATAGTCAAAAACTCACACGTGCACAAGCATTTGTTCAATTTTATGACTTATTTCACCTCACGACACAGAATTGAAAATTTTCTTGGAAAATCAAAATGTGAATCTTTGAATTTATGAAGGGTGCGAGATTGATGTACATGCATTGGCATAGTGGAATTAAAATTTTTTTAACATTTTTTAGTGAATTCTTCTACTATCTCTTTTTAGTTTTGATTGTCTGTGTCCAAATCTGCACTTACACGTATTTTCCTAAGAGCCTCGTAGGCAGGGCGCAGGAGATCCTCCCTCACATTATTCTGATGTCACACTTAGAAGAGGTCGTGTCATGTATGCCATACTCATGGGTCTTCGGTTTGATCTTGCCTTATTTTTGTGCACTTGTCATTTCCATATCAAAAAAAAAAAGGGGGAGTCATTTCAAGTTATGTATGTAATATGTGAACGTGTTTCGGCTATGGCATGATATTTTATGTATAATGTGCTTTGGTAATGATATCATTGATCATTTCTATATTATTCCACATGGTGCCTTGATGTGTGTGTTCAGTACGTGCAGAATTTGAGCAGAATTTAAAATGCAGAATTTGAGCAGAATTTAAAATTTAACTTAAGTTTTGATATGGAATTGCCAAGGGGGAGATTGTAAAGTCTTGTGGCAAATCCAATCAAAATCTTAGTTAAATTAGGAATGCTATTCAAGTTTCCTAAAGTGATGCAAATTGAAGATTTGAAGAATTCTAAACAATTAAGGAGATAAAATGAATCAAGTTGACCAAGATTTTGAAGAATTCTAATTGGTGTGAAGGATTACAAAACCTAATGGAATTCGGACGCAGCCTTCTGGAACATGAATGGAATTCCAGTGTACCTCGCAGGCACGGCGCGGGGAGCGCGCGGGTGCGCCCCAAGCACGCAGGCAGCCCGAAGGGAGCGTGCGGGTGCGCCAAGGTGTCTCAGAAATTCCAGTGAGGTCCGCAGGCTAGAGGATGGGAGCGCGAGGGTGCGCCAGTGTTATTTCCTAAAGCGCAAAAATTCCAGTGCAGGTCGCAGGCTGGAGGATGGGAGTGCGAGGGATCGAGCTATGAATATTTTGTTCGGATTCAATTTCCTATTTTGCCAAACTAGGGCAACTTTGTAATCCTATATATATGTGAAACCAACTCTGTTATTGTAAGAGGTGGGAGAACATATTATAGGGACCTAGAGAAAGAGTCTTTGAGTATTGAGAGCTTTCATGTTCTTTCTCTAAATTTATCTTGTATTTTCTTTTCACTTTCTGTGTGAGGCAGAAAGCCTACTTGTAGGGTTTATCGAGTGATTCGAGCAAGAGTGACGAAAGGATTCGTGCGAGTGATTCGTAGAGAGTCTGAGTAGAGTCTTGTAACCCGTTGATAGTGGGATTGTAAATAGAGGTTTTTCTCCCTGTGATAGGGTTTCCTCGTTATTCTCTTGTGTGATTACTTTCACTGTGTGTGTGATTGTGTGGGTTTGGAATTTTCACAATGTCTACTCCTGAAGCTTCTTTATGGAAAGAAGCCATTGACAGTGAAATTGAATCCATCATCAGTAACCATACTTGGGAGCTGGTGGACCTTCCACCAAGGAGTAAACCCTTAAGTTATAAATGGATCTTCAAGAGGAAGATGAAAGCTGATGGATCCATTGATAAATACAAGGCAAGACTTGTAGTCAAAGGCTATAAACAAAAGGAGGGAGTAGATTATTTTGACACATATTCACCTGTTACAAGAATAACATCCATTCGCATGTTAATTGCTTTCACAGCATTGCATAACCTTGAAATACATCAAATGGATGTGAAAACGGCATTCTTGAATAGGGAATTAAATGAGGAAATATATATGGAACAACCCGAAGGGTTTGTGGTTCCAGGCCAAGAAAATAAGGTATATAAACTTGTTAAGTCACTTTATAGACTTAAACAAGCACCTAAACAATGGCATGAAAAATTTGACAATGTTATGATGTTAAATGGTTTTCACATTAATGAATGTGATAAATGTGTTTATGTGAAAAACATATCAAATGAATATGTCATTGTATGTCTCTATGTGGATGATATGATTATCATAGGTAGCAATAATGACATCATTAAAGCTACTAAGAAAATGTTGGCTAGTACGTTCGACATGGAAGACTTAGGTGTTGCGGATGTCATACTTGGTGTTAAAATCATCAAAACATCCGATGGATATGCTTTATCTCAATCACATTATATCAAGCAAATACTTGATAAATTTATTAGAGATGACAGCAATATTGCACGAACACCTGTTGATATGAATCTTCATCTCACAAAGAATACTAAAAATTGTATATCACAATTGGAATATTCTCGAATAATAGGCAGTTTGATGTATCTCATGAACTGCACTCGTCTTGATATTGCCTACTCAGTAAGTCAATTGAGTAGATACACTAGTAATCCAGGGGTAGACCACTGGAAAGTAATAGTTAGAGTACTTAGATATCTAAGATATACTTCTAACTATGGGTTGCACTATACTAGATATCCAGCTGTAGTAGAAGGATACAGTGATGCTAACTGGATTTCTAATTGTAAAGACACCAAGTCTACTAGTGGCTATGTCTTTACACTTGGAGGTGCAGCTCTTTCATGGAAATCCTCTAAACAAACGTGTATAGCCAGATCTACTATGGAATCTGAGTTTATAGCATTAGATAAGGTAGGAGAAGAAGCTGAATGGCTTCGTAACTTTTTAGAGGATATGCCCATGTGGCCAAAACCTGTGTCCGCTATTTGCATACATTGTGATAATCAATCAGCAATAGGAAGGGTACAGAATAATATGTATAACGGTAAGTCACGACATATACGTCGTAGACACAATACCGTGAGACAGTTGATCTCTAATGGAATAATATCTATTGATTATATGAGATCAAAGGATAATATTACTGATCCTTTAACTAAGGGCTTAACTAGAGATCAAGTGTATAATTCATTGAGGGGAATGGGTTTAAAGCCTATAGATTGAGAATCACCACAATGGCAACCCAACCTAGTTGACTGGAGATCCCAAGATCTAAGTTCAAAGGGACAACCGAATTGTGGGGGTACTCGTTGAGATCACTAAGGAATTAATTCCTCTACCCTTTCCTATGATGTAATGAATAGTGATGACCTGAACTGTGTGTTAGGATAAGCTTTGCTTTTAATGATCCTTATATCTTGGAAATCCAAGTGGGGTATAACAGGATACTCTTAATAAGAGATCACCTATATTGAGTGTGAAGGGGCCACTTCTATGAGAATGGATAAGGCTACATTCTCTAGAACACTCAATGAAATTACCAGGCATGTCCAGGGCCAAAATGGACAGAATTAAAAAAACCAAACTTTGTTGGAAAGGTGTTGTGTGAATATTATTGTCTTGGTTTATACAAAAGCTGAACAGTTCAAGACATAAAGTTCACTGGTTAGCAAATAGACCCAATAATATCTCACTAGGGAAGGTTCAAAGCCAAAAGCTACCTATCCTGATGTGGTAACTTTCTATTTGTACTCTCTGTCGAGTCAACATCTGCATCTGCATTTCAGCCATTTCATTCATGTGGGGGATTATTGGAATTCATGGTTTTAATTATGAATTTTTATTGGCTTTAAGCCAATATTTATGAGGGTTCCATATATTATTAATTATGGATCAAATGTGGAATTAATATAATTATGTAAGAATATTAATTCCATGAATTCACATGTTCTAAACCATGAATTATGTGAATGAAAATAGGGTTCAAAGTGAGGACCAAAGTGGGCCTGAATAAATTTTGGGCTTGAATGATCTCATTTTGGATTTTGGGCTTACAAAATTCTGTGGCCCATTAGCCCAATCTAATTATTAGCCCAGTTCAAATATTGTTTCTCCAAAACTACGTCGTTTTGGAGTATCTCTTCCTAACAGACATGTCTGTTCTATGAACAGATGCCCCTCTTCATGAATAGTGGTGTCTATTCTTCCAATAGACATGGCTAATGGCTAATTATTTAAACATTCATCCTTGCATAAAACCGGGTTGGATTTTTTGCATTAAAAAACATTACATACAAAATTCTTTTGCATAAGAAAATTTCATTCGCATACAAAGAGTACAAGCAAAGTATTGGTTCGCAAGAACACACAAATTGTCGCTTCCTTTTGTGTGTATGTGTGATCATTCTATCCTGGGAGACTGACGTCCGTTAAAACCAGAACCCTTGTGGGGGGCGAATTCAATTTTAAGGAGATAGTGTCCAACACTAGGCTTGATCAGTGAATTCAATTTTCTGCACAAACTTGTAAGTTCAATTTTATGATATTTAGTTTTCTCAAAACAGTGACTGAATTTTGACTAATTTTTCCAACAGAAACATGCATTGTCCATTGTATAGCTGGACCCAAAGTATGCAATTTAAAATCACAAAAGGGGGCTTCTGTTCAATAGGCTCAATCATCGTCACTGATCCTGTTCATTAATAGCTGGATAAAGGATTAGTTGCTGGTAGTTGATAATAAGAACTTAGTTAATTAAGAAGTGTAAACCGGATACACCAATCAAAGAAATACACAATAGGAGAAAACGACCACTGTTCCAGAAAATGGACAACCCATAACCAACAAGAAAAAGAGAACTAAAAACATGGAGACCCGACTCAAATAATTGGCGTCTGAGACAACAACATAGAAACAAACTCCAATGCCAACAAAAGCACGCTTCTGATAAACTTGGGAACGATATTAAGGTTTCTTCAAGAGTTCCAGAACGTAGTTCTTAACTGCATCCACATTTGCATCCATTGCGACAGATATCTGAGGCTTGTCGGTCCATGCGTTAGCCGAATTCCATCTGTATCAAATTATTTAGACCAAGTAAGTTTTAAAAAAAAAAAAAATTGTACTACAAAAGTTCTTAAAAACAAAAGGTGAACTAAAATTTTACACCTTAAGTTTTCACCAAATTTTATTTACATTTTAGTCATAATAATTAAGGGTACGAGAATTTAATTTGTTGCAATGTGATACCTCTGTTATTCTTTCTTTACTATATTATTATTAAATGCACACGTAATTATTTAATGATGGATAAAATAATAAATGCACCCGTGAATGTAAATATAAGGGAGAGTGACAAAATATCGATAATGTAACAAGCTAAATTTTCAGCCTTCTAACTATTAGAATTAAAATGCAGATCGAGTCTTGAAGTGGAATTTGGTGAAGAGATCAAGAGTACAAAATATAATATATTACTTAAAAAAAATATTGACTTAGTAGGAGATTACCTTATATAATAGTTTTTGGTCTCCCAATTCTATTACACTGCTTATTATATATACTCGTTATATTTCATATTTGCATTATCATAACCGTTACAATTATATTTTTATTACTATTTTTAAAATTATATTTCCGTACTAATCCTAAAGAATTCACTTAATTGGCACCACATGCACTAGATTAAACTCGCACGTTCGAATTTTCACTCAAAAACTTATTATAATTTAATAAATCAAATAAATTTACCCTACCAATTTAACTATACAATGCATTGGGATTTCTAACTCCAACCTCCCGAAAGAGTGGGTTGCTCTGGCAGCTGGGTCTACTCAGCTGGTTTACTACAAAAAGTAATTAGTAGCTAATAACGAACTTACGTTTTTTGTCCCGGGTCCATGAGCGTGAGCCCTCTGCAAATCCCTTGTGTCTCAACTCGCACAACCCCTTTCTCGAACGTAAAGAGTTCAGGCTTAACTACTGCCACAAAGCTGGTTGGGTCGTGAAGGTAAATCCCTGTGATTGTCAAAATTCAATTAATTAATTAATTAGTTACGAAAGTCGATTACTTTATATATATGAACTGAAGTCAGTGTCATTTGTAGGAATTTAGAATATTATTACCATTGAAGTGATCAGACTCCTCGTAGAAATTTTCATAGTATTCACACATATTACATATGACTTCTGCATATTTCCCCGTTGACCTCCTTAAGTCTTTAAGTTCTTCATCTGAAACACAAAGATAAATTCCATATATTAAGTACAGTCCAGTAAATAAAAACGGAAATAAAAGAAAATTAACTCTAAGGTCTCGTTTGGTACAAGGGAAGAAAATGACTATTTTTACATTTTCATTTTATTATCTTATTTGGTACACTTATTTGAAATGCTATTTCATATTTACTTAAAATACTACTTTATTTGAGGGAATTGAAAGAATGATAATATGAAAATGACCCTTTCCTGTACCGAACGGAGCGAAGAACAATGGGGAGTTTTTAAAAAAAAAAAAAAAGAAAAAAAACCTGTTAATTTGACTTGCAATGTTATGTTAAGCCCAACAACAAAAATATTTGCCCCAGATGTAAAAACAAGGTCTGCTGCTTCTGGGTCCTGATAGATCTGTGAGTCAGAGAAGTTACTGCATTAAGCTGCTAGTAAATTTGATTTAATACGCACACACAGAGAGAGATATATATATATATATATATAGTTTCACTGATTTGCAGCTTACAAGTAGAGTTCTAATCTCAAAAGAAACAGAAGAAGGTAATTAATTAAGTTAATGAATTACATTTGCTTCAGTAGCAGGAGTGATATTTCCCAAGGCAAAGAAAGATCCACCAAGGATGACGATTTTTCTAACATTGGTAGCAAAGGAACGGTCCAATTTGATGGCCTGGTCCAAACAAAAACAGAGAAATTGAAGATTTCATATTTGTCATGACAGTGAATTAACCCCCAAAAAAAAGAAAAATAAAAAATTAAGCTATCAATTAATTTACCGAAGCCAAGTTTGTCAAAGGTCCTAGTGCCAGTATGGTAATTTCACCGGGGAATTCAGAAACCTTGTCCACCAAAAATTGTGCGGCCGCCTTGTCAATGGGCTTGGATTTGGGAACTAGTGGAATTGGACCCAGTTTCGAAGGGTCATAAGTAATGTTCCCTAATCCATCCTTGCCATGAACAAAGTCAGAAACGGTTGGCGTTCCCCCCTATTTCACAACAATTAAATGCTAAAAATTATTACGACCAATTAATTAAGAGAGATAGAGAATAAAAATATTTCTCTTTTTTTTTTTTTTTTAACAATTAGGCCTGCCAATGGATCAAAGAACTAAATTCAATTTCGATTTCGATTAGTTAGGTACGGATGTAATAGTTAGACCCGTTCACTCAATTATGACACAAATTCGATTATTCGAAATTTAATAAATTCAAGTATAAATGTATTTTTACACGATCTAATGCATAAATGTTACGTTTATACACATTAAAAAAATACTTATACCATATAGAACAATTCATCTTCATTTTAATTGGGAGTTCGTTAACACTAATTTCATAATTAGCATGAAAGTTTTTTTGAGTATTAAACATGATAACACTTGAAACTCATTTTAGTCGTTTAATTTATATCAATGAAAAAATAAATCATGAATAAGTATATTTTAATTTCAACTTATAACAAAATAATTATTTTAATCACATGATGAAATTATAAATCAACAGTTAATTGTTTTTATACCCTATATTTAATGTGAGAATCACTTGTACTCTAAATCTATAGGGTTCCGAGGCAAAATTATTTAACAGGATCTACTAGCCAAAAAACCTAATTTTCTTTTTTTTTATTATTTAAAACTTCTTTTATAATTTTTTTTTTTGATACTTTGGAAGCTAGTTTATTCTTTTGGTCTCCTAGCGAGACAAATTGTATAAATATATACCATTGTTTGAGGGGTTACCGGTCAGCTTGAGCCTAGTATGGTTTCTTTTAAAACATTGTGTCACTTGAGGCTGAGACTTCTATATATTATATTCTCGTCTTTATTTATTACATCTTTATTTTGTTTCAGTTGTGATTTGACTCTGATTGAAAGAGAATTTTTAATTTAAATGTATGATTACATATGTTTTAACTCAGATCTCCTCGTCGTAAAATTCAGGCATGGCATTAAAAATAAATTATATGTCAATAATAATAAAAAAAATATCTGGAATTTCTTTACAGAATTTAGATATGAAAATGCTCTACAAGACTCCATTCATAGGCCTAGTTGCAGTGAAAAATATATAATTTGATAAATGAAAAAATAAATATTAAACTAAAAAATGAGTGAAACTGTAATTCAGTAGTAGAAGGGGTTACTATAAGGGGTTACTATGAGAGGCTCTTTGCTGCCCACTGCCACTGGAAGATCTGAACGCCCAGCAGCCTCACTCTATCATTTTGAACATCAAAAACATACATAGTGATTAACTGCCCTGAATTAATTAATTATATATATATGTATGCATAAATGATGGGTAGGAAATTAAAGAGAATCAACAAAACATATATATATAGAGAGAGAGAGAGAGAGAGAGAGACCCACCAGACGCAGTAAGTTAAGAGTGCCAGTTTCCGTTGTAACATTACCAAACAAAGCTGTGAACCCTAAGAGATCCACCTGTGGGCTTTGGAAGGCCGTCAAGATTGCCATGCTGTCATCTGTTAGTAAATCAATGTAATATTAAAATGCAAACCAAGAAGAAGAAGAAGAAGAAGAATGGATTAGACAAATGCATGCAATTGATACACCCACTGACCAATGCCAGGATCTGCATCGACAATGAGCTTCTCAGTGGCAACTACTCCCTTTGAATTCGAGTACTGTTTCGACATATTCCTGCCGCTGGTGCTTTACTTACTTGTTCACCCTCAAATTGAGGTTGCTAATCTTGCAGAATGCTTCTAAAGTTGAGATATTGGACACCCGCAAATCACCCTCAAAACTCTAGGCGAAATACCCATAACCGTGTCTGTATATATACAGACAAGTACGTGAGTGAGTTTAGTTTTTCTACCAATAATTAAATTAATTAGAGGTAGGCACACATTTATTGTATGCTCACTTTTAACCTCTCCCGACCCTTTTTATATGGACCATAGACAAGACCAGAACGAAGCCAGAATTTTTTGTCGGAGGGTTAATTATTTTTATTTTTTTTTCTTTCTCTTGAGTTGAATTTAAGTTTAGGAAAAATTATAATTAATATTATAAATTATATTTAGCAAATAAAAAAATTAATATACACATATAATACAATTAGTTAAGTATCTAAATTTTGAACTATATATAATAATTAAGAAAAACATAAAATTTTAAGAAGATTATTTTATAATTTAAAATTTTTTTAAGCTAAAATTTATATGTATTAGCAATAATATTTTTTTAACCGTGACTAATCATTTTTCAAATTTTAAGAGGGACTAAACCGTAAATATTTACAAAAAATAGAATGTTGCAAAATTCAAGGAGAATATATATATAGAATTTTACAACTATGGGCCCGTTTGGTTTGAGATTTTTTGTTGAAAATCTCCAAAAATCTCTATAAATCTCTGTTAATTTTATATCACATCAATTTTTTCTCTCACTGCACGCATTACGAAATCTCTCCAAACCACAATTTATCTCAATTTATCTCATTTTTTTTTACTCCAAACAACCCCTATCTATAAATTTTTATAAAAAACCCTGATGGTTCATTTGATTTAATTTTTTATTTTTTATTTTTTTTTGTTTTCTACTTTATATTTTAAACTTATTTTTTATTTTACATTTTTTAAAATAAAAAAAAATTCTAAACGTATTTTGTTACTCGTGTTTTTAAAATATGTTTTAAAAAATAAAAAATGAGTTTACACATAAAAAAATTCATAAAAAGTCGTTTTGAGTATTTTTAATTTAATATAAAAAAAATTTTAAAATAATAAAATAGAATATTTTATATCTTTTTATTTTAAAATTTTTAAAATATAAAATAAAAATAAAAAAATAAATCAAATGTCGCTTAACTTTTTAGACGTTATACCAATTATAAAATATCGTATATATCAATTTCTACTAATATTTTGTGTTCCAAATGCACAGTCTCCCAGGCTCATCATACTTCGTCCCTGATCAAGACATAAGTGGATGCGTCAGGAGAGTTGCAGTCGAGGGGCCGACTGCAGTACCTGCAGTCAGTGAAACGTGATCATTTTGTTTTTTGTTATTATTATTTTTTTTTGGTTGACGCAGCCATTAAGTTTTTTGTTTTGTTGGCTGCGGCACCTTCGGAAAATTAGTACGCGCTAATGGTAGTTAAAAAAAAATTAGGTTAATAATTAATTAAAAAAATTAATTAATTTTATATTTAAAAAAATTATTTTTTTAAGTTGTTAACTTGTAAGAATAAATTGATATTTTTAATGTCAAAAGTTTAAAAAAAAATTAAAATATAAGAAGGTAAAAAAGTTCAACAACTGTTGAAGTACCATTAGCACATGCTAATGACTACTCTTCCCAAATGGTAGTGTTGTATGAGAGAATTAAAAAAAAAGTTTAGGAATAAAAATAATTAGTTTTTTTCTTTGATTAAGTTAGAAATAAAATAATAAATATTTTTGATATGATTAAATAATTTTAAATAATTTTTAGGTATGTAATAAAACAAATGAAAATAAAAATAATTAATTTTTTAATATGCTTGTTAAAAATATAAATATAAATAAATTTTATTTTAATTTTTAACAAATTCTTTTGTACCAAACTAAGTTTAAGTATTTTTATCAAATTTTGTAAAGATTTATATATGAAAGATAATTATGTCTATTCAAATTATATATAAGACATAAGAACAGGAATTTGTAGTTTCACTCAAATCGTGCTTGGAGGATAAAAAAATTAAAAAAAAAAAAACAAAAAAACAAAACTTTAAGTGCATGATAAAACACAAAAAGTTGCTAATAATCTTATATAATAGATTGCTAACACACTAATTTTTTTGGTAACTTTTAAATTTTATTAAAGTGGAATAACTATTATATTTGATGTGTTAGTAACTTGTGATATAAGATTTTTTATAACTTTTAGTGTTTTATCACACACCTAAAGTATTTAAAGTTTTTTTTTAAATTTTTTTATCTTCCAAACGGACCCGAGTGAAACTATGAATTCCTATTCTTATGTATATAGGCTTTGTTTGGAGTGACAAAAAATGCTAAAAATTTGATGAAAACGTTGAAAAATTCTAAAAGTTATTTACTTTGTATCTTACTAAATAAATTACAAATTCACAATTTATCTCACTTTTTGTCACTCTAAACATACCCATAATTTGAATAGATATAATTATCTTTCAAAAATAAATTTTTACAAATTTTGACAAAAAAAATTTAAACTTAGTTTGGTACAAAAAAATGTTGAAAATTAAAATAAAATTTATTTATAATTATATTTTAATAAGCATATTAAAAATTAATTATTTTTATTTATTTAACTAAACAACTGAAAATTGTCAAAAATTTAATTGTATTAAAAATATTTATTATTTTATTTTATTTTTTAACTTAATCAAACAAAAAATTAATTATTTTTATTTATAAGTTTTTTTTTAATTCTCCCAGACAACACGCTGACTGCCAACAAAACAAAAAGTCTAATACATTAAACAAATAAAAAACAAAACGAACGCGTTTCACGGACGGCAATCGACCCCTCGACTGCATGCCCCCGGCAGGGGCAAGTGTACGGCCTTGTTTGGCCAAGCTTACGTGGATTTCCAGCCTTACCACGCGCTTCCCGCGAGTCCCACGCCGGGAATTTTAGGGTAGTTTTTAGTTAAATAATATTGCGGCTTTGATTGGCAACGACAACTGATAATTGAAACTACCAACGATTAGCTTTTTATTTTTTTTTAAATAATTAAAATTACATCCCACATTTTATATTTTTATAAATGTTGAAAGATAAAAATATTAAATTAATAAAAAGTTAAAAACATAATATTAAAAAGTTAACATTTTTATTTTTCAAATACAAAAAAATTAATTTTTTTAATAACTAGATGGTATTTAGTAGCTATTAATTAAAAAAAAATTATATTTTTGTTTCTTAAACCAAGCCGGGGACTGAGAGTTTGAAAACTAATAAGCTTGTATCAAAAAAAAAAAAAAAAAGAAAAGAAAAGAAAAAAGTTGTTTTGGATAATTTATTATATTTTAATAAACTGACAATTTAAAATTTTAAATACATTAATTTTTACAATTCATTTCTTAGTAAAAGAAAAAATACAATTAAGGGTTAAGGCTTTTTTTTTTTTACTTAACAAGTAAATTTTTTATATTTAAATCAAATTTTAATTTTTTACACCCTATCTTCTGTCATAGTAAATAATTATTTTTGAGAAATAGAAAATAAAAAATAAAATATATTTAATATCCCATAAGTTAATTCTTTTCCGTTTACCAAATAATAAAGCATCAACCTAACACACTAGGACTCTGTTTAGAAAGTTTCAACTTCTAACTTTTCAATTTTTTAGCTTTTTTTCAATATTAAATTACCCTCTTATATTTTAAATATCTTTTAAACTCTAAATGATAAAAAAATTTGTCAAATTAATGAAAAATTAAAAAGGTAACAAAGCAAAACTTGGTATACTTGTTTTGAACGTATTTTCTATGTTATATTTTTTGAAAATAATGAAAAATAAATTAAAACGTATTTGATCAGTTGTGTTTTCAAAATTTGTTTTAGAAAACAAAAAATAAATTTACATATAAGATGCAAAATAACAACTGTCATTTTGAGCACTTTTAACCTTAAATAAGAAAATATCAAAATACTAAAAATAGAAAATATTAAATTAAATATATTTTATATTTTTTGTATTTTAAAAATTTCAAAACATAAAATACAAAAAAATATAAATCCACACCAAATGCTATCTTAATAATTCACTAATAGCTAACTATAAAAGGGGCCAAACTTTTTTATTCTCAAACCAACTAGGCTAAGGGTCTGTTTGGCGTATCAAATTTTGGTGAAAATTTTTGAAAATTTTTTAAAATATCTGAAAATCTCTATACATTTTTTACACATTTCTGCCGTTTAAAATTAAAAAAAAGTTCAATATCTTTAAAAAAAATTGAAAACTAGAATTCAGTTAATCAAATAGTAAAAATTTTTTCACCATTCTCACCATGGACTCTCAAACTACCGAATGACACTGACTTTGACTATTTTTTGTGAGGTTGTAGAAACCGTTCCGACAGATTGTAGAAACCGTTCCGACGGATTCAGGCAGCCAACTTCTGTCCAAATAGTTTTATAATCCGTTTGGACGAATTGTAGTACAAAGAAATTATGACTACCCAAAATTTTGAATCCGTCCAAATAAAAATCTAATCCTTCAGAATGAGAATCTTACTATTCATTTCGAAAAAGTACGATTCGAGATGTGTGTATTAAACGTAAAAAGTTTCTCCAAATTATATTTTATCTCATTTTATTTCACTTTTTATTACTATAAACTCATTCCAAACACATCCTAAGTAACACTGAAATCGTACAAAGGTAATTGCATATCCACCGCCTTCCCCTCTTTCGGGGGACTGTCAGGGAAACGATAATCTTGTTTTCTAAGAGTAAATAGTAAAATTTTTAATTTTTATAATAATTTTTTAGAGAACAATTTCGTTTAAACAGTTTTATATTAAAATTTTTTAAAAGTCATTAAAAAATTTTTAAATTTTATAAAAAATTTATTAAAATTTATAAAAGTATTATTAAAATTTGTAATGAATTTATTGAAATTTATAAAAAAGTGATAGAACGTGTCGATATATATAAATTTACAAAAGTTTCATAGATTACGATAAAGGTTTTGTTTGATTTACAAACAAATTCTAAAAAATTTTATAAATCTCTATTAATTTTATATCACATTAATTTTTTTCTTTTATTACACGTATTACGAATTTTTAATTTATTTTATTTTATTTTATCTTACTCCAAACTCACCTAAAGATAAAATGGATTAAAATTTTTCATAAATTTTCAAAAATTTTTCTAAAGTTTCAGCCGGCCAAACATTCTTTTCAGCCGGCCAAACAATCCAAAATCTCCACGAGGCCGAACTGGAAGGAGTGACCGGGACCTCATTTGCTCTGACATTACCCAATCAACCTTATCTTTGGGAACTTTTTTATGGTTCAGTTTTGATGAAGGGGTACGTACTGCTGCTGGTGGGGTTGTTTCCATTGGAGGAGCTTTCTCCAGAGAGGAAAACGTCCCAAAAGTGGGGGAAAAATAATAACAATATTAAAAAATTTTTTAATGTTAAAATTAAAAAAGAAACAAAGGTCCCAAAGTGGCCCCATAGGATCAAATTTATTAGTGGACTCGTGATTCACCGACATTACCGTATTTTTGTCCACAATGGCTGGAAAAAGAGATTTTGCAACGTCACTTTGAATTTTATCCCGCTGTTGACTAAAATTTAACACGTTAAATATAATTATATTTTTTAATTCAAAAAATATGAATTTATTTTAGTTATTGGATTTTAATTGAATGAACCAAACTCAATTGCCATTGAATAGATATTAAAACTAATGTTAACCTTTCACTTTTTCTGAAAAAAGATATGCCTGTTATAATTTTCTTTTTTTTAACTGAAAATAATCTTTTCGTAATTCTTTCATATTTTCGTAAACTCTTCGAGTTGTTAACATGCGCTTTTACACACCAATCTCCGGTCATTCTTAAATACCTATTCGATTATTCAGTTTTAATTAGTCAAGATATTGAGTGTTTTGTCCAAATTGAGATAGAGTAATCCAGCAGTAAACCTTTTTACTTATCCCTTCCATTCGGCTAATCAATTTTGCTTAGTTGTGATATTCAACGTTTCTTCTGAACTAAACCAGAGTAATTCAACAGTAAGTCTTTTCATTTATCCTTTCTGTTAATTGACGTGATAAAAATTACTTTTAACTTAGGGGCCGTTTAGAGTGTTAAAAAAACCTTTAAAAAAATCGAAAGTGAAATTTTTTCGAATTTGAAGTGTAAAAAGTTATTTTGAAATGATGGTTAGATATTTATGTTTGATTTGATATAAAATTGTTAAAAATTATATAAAGTGACATGTGAAAAAATTTTAATTGAGAATCTTCCAAAATTTTAGAGTTTTATGTAATTTTTTGGTACAAATGTTAATCCAACTTTAAAAAAATCTAACAAAATCTGTTGAAACACATTATTTTGATTTGTTTCAATGAATTTTGGTAAAAGTTTTTAAACAAATTAAAATTTTTTAGAGTTTAAAAAAATTGAAACTTTGAAAATTTTTTAAAATTTTTTTATTTGATTAATGCTCCAAATAATCTTTATTATTATTGTTGTTGTTGTTGTTGTTGTTGTTATTATTGTGGTCGTCGCGGTGGTTGTTGTTAATATACGAATATGTGTCAACACGGAGAATTAAAAACAAAGTAAAAAGTTTTATCAACAGATAAGCCTGTGATTCATCGGTTGCTCAACATTATAGTTATATATATATATATATATATATCTTTTTTGGCGCTGTCTGAAAAGAAGAAAAGTTGCTCGGCCCTAGTGTAATTTAGGCCACTTTTCAAAGTTTTTTTTTTTTTGGTAATTCACTTTTCAAAGTTGTAATTGGTAAAATAAATTTTAGAAGGACGTTGTTTTTCCCAACAAAGGTAAGGTTTAGTCTCACAAATTGAGTGTAAAACAATTAATTTTTGTTCTTATAAATGTTTGGTAAAATATTAATTTTGGTTACTTTTCTACTTAGTTACAGTATTTTGTTAATTTAAAAGTTATTAAAATATTTACTAAATACATAAAAAATTATCAAAAATTGTCAAAAAATTATCAAAAATTTTTATCAAATGCTCAAAATTTAGGAAAAGTTACTAAAAATTACTATTTATTTTATCAAACACACCAAAAATTTTAACTACTAATTTTTTGTAAAAATTACTAAAAATTAGTAAAAATTAGATTTTCAAACAGTCTCAAAATATGTATAATAAAAAATTTTGAGTTACTATGACCTGGTTATGGCACCAAAACTGGGAATTTGAGTGTCAAACTTGAATAAATTTTGACCATTTAAATTAATATATACATGGTATGGATAAAATAAATAAATATTTTCAAATAAAACAATGAGCAAAAATGATGATTAAAGTAGTGATAATGTAATATGTCAAGCTATAAATAAAAATATTTATCTCTATCAATAAATATGACTGAATTTATAAGTAACTGTGACTAAATTTATTCGTCATTGTAACATAATTTACAAGTGAACATAACCCCCTAATTTGACCAATCATTTTTAACACCAAATGTGACCAAGTTTACCTCTGTTATGATCAACATTAATTTTTAAGGAAGTGGACTGAATTGAAGCAATTGCTGGTGGATTCTTAGACCAAGGATGACTCCTAGGCAAAATCTTTGTGTCCGGGAATTGCATATCCTCGATACTAGGCCCCACGAGCCACTTGGGTCAATCAAGAAAGCAAGTCTTTAATATTAGGCTTGGTTTGAAAAATAAGGAAGTTAATTTTTTTAATTGGCAGTTACTAGTTAATTTTTAAAAATTAATTTTTTTTTTGTGTTTGAGAAAAAAAATTAGTTTTTTTAATAGTTACCTTTTTAATTTTTTATTAATTTGATATTTTTACCCTTTACTATTTAAAAGAACTATAAAATATAAGAGAATAATTTTGATCATTTTAGAAAAAAACAAAAAGAAAATAACTGGTAACTCTAGCTATCAGCTACCATTACTATACGAAGCCTTGTTGAAATGTCCGGTAAAAAGAGAACTCTCTCTGTTTAGAGCTCAATAAATTATCATAGAAGTGTATAAATTTTGTGATCTCCTAATTTGTATAAGATGTAAAAAGTTAAAGGTTCATGGATTGTATAGTAATTTATGATGCACTAAATGGATTATATCTCCAGTGATGAAATTCTGGGCATTTGAGCTTTTGAAGAAAGAGGCGGAGGGCTTGAAAAGAAAAGAGAAATTACGACTAAAGGGAAAAAAATTGAATTGTAACACCGCATTAAATTACTAAAAAAGCAAAATAAAAATTAGTAAACTAAATGACATGTGTGACTTTTTATTTATGAAAAACTTATGACATAGTATGTTATTATAGGCACGTTTGGTTTGCTACAAATTGATGAAAAATTTTGAAAATTTTTAAAAATTTCTAAAAGTTATTCACTTTTTATATCATTGTATGAATTACAAGCCCCATAAATTATTTTACTTTATTTCATTTTTTGTCACTCCAAATGCACCCTATGTATTAGTAAGGGTGGCCGTTGGGTTATGCTTAGAATATTTGTTTTGTCCACTGACTCCAACTTTAACTCTATAGTTCGTCCATTAAATTATTTATTTTTTTAATAAATGACTTTATTATAGACAAAAGTAATTTAAATTTTGTAAAATGTGTACTTTGGTATTAAAATAAATATTTTTTTTTTAATTTTGATATCAAAAATTAGTTTTTATAAGAAAATTCAAATAAAATAATATATAAATAGCTAACATACATTAAAAAATTATGCCTTTTAATTTTTTGGTATTGGGCCAGGCCAGGTTTTGGTTCTACAGGCTTAATTTTTAAGTTTGAAAAGAATATAATAGGCTTAGACAGACTTTTTACAGATCAAACCTAAAATGTCAACTCCTATATATAATAGAGGGGGGAAAATAAAGCGAGTCTAAAAAGATACATAAAAAGCAAAAGAATTAAAAAAAATAAAATAACAAAACAAATAACAGAGAAAATATGTAAAAATTCACCACGTGAAATGACTCAATCCTTCTGGAAATATATATATATATACTAACAATAATTTGTACTTACGACACTCTAAACTCTAAATATTCGTATATAATTGAAATTTTAGACAAAAAGTTTAAATCAAAAAATTATGATAATTCATGAGATTTTTAATTTTTTTTTTTAAATTTTAGGCACCATAAAAAAACTATGATAATTTCTTTTCAATTAATTTTTGATAAGCATCATAAAAAATACACAAATTATAGTACTTTAATTCAAAAGGTTTAATTTCTTAGAAATCATATGGTAAAATTTTTGTGAGATAATGTCACCTCCAAAATCCTGAGATCCCGAAGAATGAGTTTAAAATATAAAAATTTAACGCATCCAGTTTATTATAATATCACCATTTAACTTTTCAGAACCACTGACTATTTTATTTATTAGTATAAATAATAGAAATGACTATTTTGCTAATAAAGCACATACTTAATCTTAAATAAAAACTGGATAACATAAATTATACTTATTTGTAAAGCAGTATTTCGACATATATAAAACTTTTGAGATTACTACACATAGAATAATTACTCAATAAGACTATGAGGTTTAACGATCGTGCTAGCACTCTTAAGTCTTAGGCTCTAAACCTATAATACAATCTGTAGGGGCGTGAGCACCAAGCCACATATACTCACGATGTATAGAAATATACTTTTTATAATACTTTTAAGATTCACAAAAAAATATATATATATATAACAAGAAATCATTGAATACATTAACACATAACATAATAAGATAACATTAATTCATAACTTTTATTTGGTCAATTTTTATTTATTTCTTATTTTCTTTTTCCAAAGTGGGGAAGGATATTCTGTAAGACTATCCCACAATCAAGTAGTAGTCCAAATCATCGTCGGTTAGTATATATATATGGGTCGCGAAACACCCTTACGTCGTCGTCTATAGATCCGAGTCTAAGGACCAAAATGAGTCTTTACCATTTCCGTCGTCGTTGTGGATTAGTAATCCTTGTGCACAATTACCTGACCCTGTGCAGGTTTAAAATTTTTCAATCTAAAAGTATCTCATGACCCTTCATATTTTATATGGTATTATCACTTTTTTTCAAAATCAACATTTTCTTATGGTTCTCCTTTATGACGTTAAAGCTTAGAAATAATATTTGTGAGTGTGTCAACTTTCACAATTTCATATCTCTATTTTATTATCCATTTCGCAATGAACTCATATTTACCATATTTCAACATATTATAGTATATATCAACATTGAATAGAAAATTTTATAAATTTAATCATAATTTTAGTGTCACTGAAAATTTAACTACCATGCTTAATATTAAATTAATAATAATTTAACCCACAATTATATCCCTACTAACTATTATATATATAGGTAATTATTTTATAGTATAAGAGAGTAAAAATTGGCCAAACTAGAGGTAATTGTGGTACCGAATAAATAAAAGAAAAAATTTGGCCTACAATTTCTTTGTTGTTTATTTCCTTTCTAAAAAAAATTAAATTTGGTTTAAAAAAACTAAAATCTTATTTTTTTTTAAATATACCAAAATTATTCTCATGGTCTTTTCTATTAAAATAAACATTACAAAAAGTAATAAACAATACATAAATTTTCTTATCTTATTCTTTGTGGGAAATCTAAAAATTCGTTATATGCGTAAATCAGATCTCTTCTTTATAATCGGACAATACATGCGCATAAGGAACAAGTTTAATTAAAAAAACTTAAAAAATAATTTAAGTTTAGGCACTAACTTCCCTCTCTTCTTCCTTTTGTTTTTTTTTTCTTCCTTTCTTTTTTTTTTTTTTTTCCTTCTCTTCCCAATTGGCACTAACTTTGCCGCAAGGAAACTATGCTACACACTTATATATAAGGGGTTTTTGGAGGCCGGTCATAATTTATAGACTATTAAGGGTTTAAGTCATACCCTTAAAAATTATTTGCAAATAAGTCATATGGGCACCGAAAAGACAAAAAAGACCTCGCGCATCTTTTCACTCACAAAACCAGTTTATTTGAAAACCTCCCTGTTTTATCGGAAACGTTCCGCGACTTTCCAACTTATTCACAAATCATCTGAAAACTAATCAAAACTTCTTCCAAATCAAGCCTCAATCGATCCCTAACTTTTCGCCGAGCAAATCCACACATTACAGTGCTTCGCAATCAACAGGTACTATATTCGATTAAAGGTACTCTTTAGGGTTTTTCTTCAAAACACATATCGAGGGTTTGAATATTTATTGTGTGGTACTGTTTAGGGTTTTCGATTATCTTTGTAATAACAGGTTTTGTGGTACTGTATTATGTATTTAGTTTCTCCGAAAACGTATAATCGTTGCTATTTTTACAATAGCCTAATATGAAACATTACCACATACATGTGGTACTGTCATACATGCGGTACTGTCTCTCATTCGTTTGATATTTGCAACCATTTTTGTGTTTAAATGTGATGTTTGCATGATAGAGTCATGCGGTACTGCTTTTGAACGAGCATGCATTCTAAAAAAAAACAGTACCGCAGATATGTGGTACTGTCACACATGCGGTACTGTCTCTCATTCGTTTGATATGTGAGCCATTTTTGTGTTTAAATGTGGTGTTTGCATGATAGAGTCACGTGGTACTGCTTTTGAACGAGCATGCATCCTAAAAAAAAACAGTACCGCAGACTATGGTACTGTCACACATGCGGTACTGTCTCTCATTCGTTTGATATGTGAGCCATTTTTGTGTTTACATGTGATGTTTGCATGATAGAGTCGTGCGGTACTGTTTTTGAGCGAGCATGCATCCTAAAAAAAAACAGTACCGCAGACATGTGGTACTGTCACACATGCGGTACTGTCTCTCATTCGTTTGATATGTGAGCCATTTTTGTGTTTAAATGTGGTGTTTGCATGATAGAGTCACGTGGTACTGTTTTTGAACGAGCATGCATCCTAAAAAAAAACAGTACCGCAGACATGTGGTACTGTCACACATGCGGTACTGTCGGTTATTCGTTTGATATGTGAGCTATTTTTGTGTTTACATGTGATGTTTGCATTATAGAGTCATGCGGTACTGTTTTTGAACGAGCATGCATCCTAAAAAAAAAACAGTACCGCAGACATGTGGTACTGTCACACATGCGGTACTGTCGGTCATTTCATTGTATGTGTGATTCTCTTCTTTGTTTAATGGTGCTCTTTGCATGATATAATCATTCGGTACTGTTTTTGCGAACCAAGCATATTTTGTGAGACAGTACCGCATGTGTGGTACTGTCAAACATGCGGTACTGTCATAGAAGTGGTAATGTATCTAGATGATATTGCATTTTATCTCTAACAGAAAACAAATGTTACGAAAATACAGGTATTGCTATCACGCTCATACAAAATCAAACATGGTGAACATCCAGTACCGTTCGAACCTAATCTCAGTCATTAATGAAGTTGAAACCATCAACTTGACAAAAGCACACCATGTATATCTCAAACATTCTCCATTTTGGAAGCTCATCCTCACTATTTTAAACTGTGAAATTAACAAAGATTACTCGAGGAAAAGCGATGTTGATGTGGAAACAATCATCAAAGCATTTGACCCACAGTCCAAATCTTTCAACCTAGGTGGAATAAAGCTTCGCATCAGAGAGACAGAGTTGCGAACAATGTTTGCAATAGAGGATGGTGAACAACTGATAGACAGTGTCAAAAAAATCGCAAGGCCAGGCACTGAATTCGTCTCTCGTAGATTCTCTGGGTTGCGACGAATTAAGAAACAGAACATATCTGATGCTTTGCGGCAGGCTGCTGCAGAGCAAACACGCATTGGCAGAGAAGATGTTGCAAGACTTTTGACACTGTTCTGTTTGGCAACGTTGTTTGTCCCTAACAAAGGACATTCATTGTCGTGGCACTACACAACATTGGTTGAAAATTTGGATCAAATCCGCCAATACAACTGGAGTGCACATATACTGGAATTCTTGGAGAACAGTTTGTGCTCAGATTCTAGGAACAAAGGTGTTGCAGGCTGTGTCATGATGTTACCGGTAACCTTTTCATATCATATTCTATATTATATGTTGGTACTGTCTTATGAACTTCATTCAACTAATCAGCCCTATAAATGATGCAGTACTGGATCTGTGAGCACACCACTCTGGTCCAACAAGTACAGAAGAGTGCAACACCCAGATGTCTAGTCTGGGATCTCAAGCCATTGTCCAGTGCATTGAAAAAAATAAATCTCAAAAAGTTGAATAAAAATCAGGTACTATTTATGATAAAATAGATCTTGTTTGCATGCTAAGAATATTCGGTACTATTTTTCCAATAGATTCATCTTCATCTTTTACAAAAAACAGTACCGCATACATGTGGTACTGTCATCCGTGCATTAGGTACTGTGTTTCAAAGAGCATGCATTATTAACAAAACAGTACCGCAGACATGTGGTACTGTCAGTTATTCTTTGAATTTGTGACCTATTCTTTTTTCCATGTATGCGGTACTGTTTTGTTGTGTTTCATGATACTGTTTGAATGCTATATACATTCGGTACTGTTTTTGAACGAGCATGCATCCTTAAAAAACAGTACCGCATACATTTGGTACTGTCATCCATGTGGTACTGTCAGCTATTTTGTATTTGTCACCTCTTTTTGTATTTCATGATACTGTTTGCATCTGATAAATAAAATCATTCTAGATTCAACAATGTATTCATGGACATACTAATGAATTATATAATTGATGAACAAAATATCAGGTCATTGTACCTGATCTTGATGATGATGATGAGGAGGATGACGAGGAGGAGGATGGACAACAACAATTTCATGATGATAATGATGATGATGATGATGATAATTATGATGATGAAAGGACAGAAACAGAAGAATACATCATTGCGTCAGAAAAAACCAGTGATGATGAATTAGTAATTTCTGACATTCTTCAAAAACTGAAGACAAACATAGTGCATTTGAGCAAGACAACTGAAAGCGAGCGAAAACAAGAGGTGTCTTGTACTCCTGAACTCGATCAATCTGGTACTGTTCCATCTGCCATAGCTGAAAGGCTTCCAGAAACAGTACCAGAATCTGATGAACCAGAACAAAAGGCACCAGAACAAGAGGCAAGACAGGCTGCATCAGCAGAAACAGTACCAGTTCAGCAAAGTAATGATCCAGTTGCTTCAGTTTTATCAATTTTGAACCGTGAACAAATAGAAGAGCTGGAGCAACAAGTCAAGGAAAAAGATGATAAAATTGCTGAATTGGAGAAGCAAATGGCAGAAAAAGATAATAAAATTGCTGAATTGGAGAAGCAAATGGCAGAAAAAGATGATAAAGTTGCTGAATTGGAGAAGCAAATGGCAGAGAAAGATGAAATTCTGACAAAGTTGTACATTGACAATGAAAATCTCAACCTGCAAAACACAAACCTGAAGGAAGAACTTGATAATGTGAATGCAGTTGTTGAATTATTAAGGTCTGAACTTGTCGAATCTAGCGTCCACCAGGTGACGCAGAAACATGCAGCAACTAGAAGGCCAAAGAAATCGGATACAAATAAAAAACAAACTCCAGCTGCAAACGAACCACCTTCAATGTACAAAAGGCTCAAGGACAAAACACGCCAAAAGAAAAGAGATCCTGAGTTCACATACAGTGGTAAAAAGAAGGTTGCAAAAAAACAAAAGGCAGATACTGCGGCAGTTGTCACGGAAGATATAGAATCTGACATTATAGACATTGATCTTCTACAACTGTCTACACATCAAACCGAGCCCAAGCAACCTTCGCTTAAGCAGATTATTTCAACTTTTCAACAAAACACACATCTATCGGCGGTAGAAAAGGAACGGATCTTAAAACTTATTGATAATGAGGGGAAAGCGTAAGACAATATTTAACTCTTTCTTTTTTATTACTTGTCAATTATAAAAAAAATTACTTGCTATCATCTGGTACTGTTCTCTATTTTTTACAATAATTGGTACTGTCATTCCTTTATCTGGTACTGTTAACATAAACATTTCAAACTTAACTCATGTTGTTGTTGTTTTTTTTTTTTTTTTTTTGGCTGATCTTGTTGACATCTCACTGCTCACTGTATACACACAACACAGTGCAACTGTTTGGGCTGTACCAAATGAGCCACTCTGCATGATCACCATTGAAGATATCTACAACCTCATAGCAAATGAGAGTATATCAAACATGGTAGGCATATATGATTAACTTCTATTTCTACAGAATTAATAAAGTATGTTGACTATTTCTTAAATTCAACAAATTAATCTGATATTTACTAATCACAATATTTGCCCAGCTAATTGACTGTCATGCACGCTATCTAGAATCAACACAACATGAATCAGTCAACAGCACTTTCCCCAAAAGATGCTTATACTTCAGCAGTTTGTGTTGGGTAAGATTTGTGACCTCTTTCTGTGGTTAATTGTGCTTTTTGCATACTATATATATTCGGTACTCTTTTTCTAGAGCATAAATGTTTGGTACTGTTTTTCAAATAGCATTCATCTTATACATAAAAACAGTACCGCATACATGTGGTACTGTCATCTATATGGTACTGTCAGCCATGCGATGGATATGAGACTTCTTTTTTATTTTCATATTACTGTTGGCATACTACAATCATTCGGTACTGTTTTTACGAGAGCATGCATCTTGGGGGAAACAGTACCGCAAGCATGTGGTATTTGACAACATGTATTTTTTCTTGTTGCAGACATTTGTGGTATTTGAGAGACATCATGCAGGTCGAGACACTCAGATTGATCAAAAGCTGAAACTATCTGATACATACAGACTACTTGTATTCCCTTTGAATACAAGTGGAACGAGAATTCCTGCTGATCCCAACCATTGGACCCTTTTGGTATTGGATAGAGACACGTGGACATGGACACATTATAATTCCATGAAACCACGTAGAGCAAATTCCAAAGATTTGTATCTTGAGGATGCAAGGAAAGTGGTAAGATTCTGTATGTAAATTTTATACATAATTTCATTGGTACTCTTTTCTACTATTTACAACAGTACCGGTTCTGTTTATTAAAACTCATACTGTCTCCACATTTGTCATATTGTATCAGAAAGAGTATGTGGAATTGAAACTTAAAGACCAATACCTCAATGATCCAATAACAAAAAATATTGAACATACCAGCATGGAATTCGAATACCCAATTGTTTCTGCAGCAAATTGCCCACAACAAGGATCTACAACGTAAGCCACACCCTTTTTTATTCATGCAAATTGTTGAACACCTCTAACTAAATTCTTACAATCTATAACATCTTGTGTGCAGTGTTGACTGTGGGCCAATGGTGTGCTACGTAATGCAATGCATATCAAATGACGAGCCACTTGAACCCATGCTTTCAGAAGAAGCTGTACAAGCTTACAGAGCAAAGATGCTAACACAATTTCTGTCCATTAGTGATGTACAAACATTGTGATTGTAATTAAACTGTATTAGTGCACACTCTGTTTCTTTTTTAACAAAATACTTGTATATTCAACATTCTTTTCCTGTAAATTGAATGATACAGTTTATGCTAATACAAATAGTCAATGTCCAGTTAATGGTACTATTTGTGCAACATAAATAGTCATGGTTTTTGCGATTTTTGTATGATAACTCTTGGGATGTTGATTCTTGTTATGTTGATAGTGCTGCAAAATAGTGCTGATTGATACTCTATTCGAAACAGTACCGGTATTAATATTAACAGTACCGGTACTGTTTTATACCGGTACTGTTTGTATGAAGTATCTCAATACCAACATATGCGGTACTGTCTCTCATTCGTTTGATATGTGAGCCATTTTTGTGTTTAAATGTGGTGTTTGCATGATAGAGTCACGTGGTACTGCTTTTGAACGAGCATGCATCCTAAAAAAAAAACAGTACCGCAGACTATGGTGCTGTCACACATGCGGTACTGTCTCTCATTCGTTTGATATGTGAGCTATTTTTGTGTTTACATGTGATGTTTGCATGATAGAGTCGTGCGGTACTGTTTTTGAACGAGCATGCATCCTAAAAAAAAACAGTACCGCAGACATGTGGTACTGTCACACATGCGGTACTGTCGGTCATTTCATTGTATGTGTGATTCTCTTCTTTGTTTAATGGTGCTCTTTGCTTGTGAAAACACTTACAGCTATTGTCACCAACAAATTTTATGTCCTTTAAATATAAGAATGACAACGGTACTGTCTGCAAATATAAAATTGATACACTATTACAAACAGTACCAGTATTAATAAAAACAGTACCGGTACTATTTTATACCGCTGTCATTCTCAATACCAACATTAAAAATGAATATCGCTGAATAAAAAACTATCACAAAATGGATTGAAACATACTCATTCTCATTATTAATTCAAAAACAGTACCATAACAAACAAACAATAACAGACTTCTTCACAGCATAATTTTGGGAGAAAAAAAAACAAAAAACAATTCAACTCAACGGCTCTTTGCAAGTCTTCTTATTATGAGAGCCCATGCGACCACAACGACCACAACGAATTCTTCGTACAAGCTCACCAGTTGATCTAATCCTACGCTTCTTCGGCCTTCCAGCTGGTCTCCGTGTTATTGGAGGTAATATTGAACTATTACTGTCTGCAAACTCTTGGATTATGTCTGTTGGTATTGGAACAATCACACCTTCATATGCCAATTTGTAATTATCAACATGAAAGTACTCATCAACAAACTCACTCAAAGGTCTGTTAATCCTCCCAATAACAGCAAATGCATGAGAGCATGGAAAACCAGAAATTTGCCAACCATAACAAGAACATGTACAATTCACCAAATCAACAGTTGTTGAAGGATTAGAAAATACTTCATAAATACTATCTGAACACATCTTGATGGTCCATGTTCTACCAGCATCAACAAGTGCATTAAACTTCTCTTCCATTCTTGGACATAGAACACCATTCCACTTTGTAGCATCGAGCTTTCTTATGGCAAACCATTCCATTAATTTAACCCTTATCTTGTCAACCAAATGTGCCACTGGCATATTTCTTGCATCAAGAATCCATGAGTTAAAAGATTCAATGGCATTTGAAGACATCTCACCATACCTTCTACTACAAGAATACGCATTAGTCCAATTTTGCACAGGCAATCCACTCAAAAAGTTATCCACAATTGCACCCCCTTCCCTCTTCAAAACATCTAACTTCTCCTTAAATGCTGCAACTGTGGGAGCATAAGCACACTGACAAAACAAGTTCACAATGTATTCACGGGATCCATTAGATCTGTTACCACGACTAAATTTATCTCTTAAATTATTCTTCAAATGCTGTAGACAGAAAAAGTGATGACATGTAGGAAACTTAATTGGCAAAGATTCCATCAATCCAGGATTTCTATCGGAAATAATTGTAAAATCTTCAGAGGGGTTCAATATCTCACGCAAATGACCTAGGAACCAAGACCAATTATCGAAATTCTCTGAATCAACAACAGCAAATGCCAATGGGAATAACCCTGCAGATGAACATAAAAACAGTACCGAATTACAAAACAGTACCGCATATTAAAACAGTTCAAAAAAAACAGTACCATTCTTTGTATGGTGTACTTGTGGTCGTTGAATACCAGATACATTTGGTACTGTGTTATACGATACTACATCTTACTGAAAACAGTACCACATAATAAAACAGTACCGCACAAAAACAGTACCGCACAAAAACACTACCATTCTTTGTATTGCTAGATACATTTGGTACTGTGTTTATACGATACTACATCTTACTAAAAACAGTACCGCATAATAAAACAGTACCGCAAAAAACAGTACCACATAATAAAACAGTACCGCATGAAAACAGTACCACATAATAAAACAGTACCGCACAAAAACAGTACCGCACAAAAACACTACCATTCTTTGTATTGCTAGATACATTTGGTACTGTGTTTATACGATACTACATCTTACTAAAAACAGTACCGCATAATAAAACAGTACCGCAAAAAACAGTACCACATAATAAAACAGTACCGCATAAAAACAGTACCACATAATAAAACAGTACCGCACAAAAACAGTACCGCACAAAAACACTACCATTCTTTGTATTGCTAGATACATTTGGTACTGTGTTTATACGATACTACATCTTACTAAAAACAGTACCACATAATAAAACAGTACCGCAAAAAACAGTACCACAAAAAAGTATGAACATTAACATACCATTATTCGCATCCTTGCCAGTAGCTGCCATCAGAATACCCTTGAAACGTGACTTCAAGAAAGTACCATCAATAAAAATGATAGGTCTGCAATATTTGAATCCACGTATACTGGCCCCAAATGATACAAACAACCGTCTAAACCGGTTTATACCGTCATCCACATCCAACACAATATGACTACCTGGGTTAAGATCCATTGCAGCCTTCACATAACAACTCAAGTTATTAAACGAATCAGCATACTCACCATAAATCATGTCTTTAGCTTTCTCTAAAGCACTCCAAGCCTTATCATAGCTAATTTCCATGCCATAGTTGTTTTTAAAAAATATAATAACGTCGACCGGCGACATTGAAGGTTTTAATGCTACTTGATCAACAATCAACTTACCTAAAGATTTCCTGCTCATCCTCTTAGACCTATCCCTAATAATTGTCGGACCACAACTGTGAATATTGTTGAATTTCCTTATGTAAAAATTACGATTAACTTTTGATAACGATGCAACAATTGACCACGGACACCCTTCAGCGAACTTTTTTGCACAAACAACTTCGACTCTATCCTTGTTATTCCTCTCATACAAAAATTCAAAGCCAACCTCTGTAGCATATCGACAAATTGCATCACGAAACTCATCAACACCTCCTACGAATTCCTGTCCCACGCTCAATATTAATGACGACCAATTAGAACACAACAATGGTTTATCCTTACGGCTTGAAATTGAACTACGATACACATCAACATCACAGCAATCATCATACGAATCCAGACCAGTACCAACATCACCAATTGGCACACTATTAGAAACAGTACCGGAACTGCTGGAAACAGTACCGGTACTGTTTTGGATCGGTACTGTGTTCAAACCGCCGAAAAAAACATCAATCGATATATAACACAAACCAACCATGCGAGCCAACATAATCATATTTTGAAAATCAACATCGTTTCTCAGAAAACATGAAGAATGTTCATGGATTGAGTAACTAAATGATACATTTTCCAAATTCAAACTCGACCAATTCTCACACACCTTTAACGCAAAATCTGAAAATGACATTTCACAGTTCAAATTGACTACAAAAGTCTCTGTACCAAACTTACATAGCAGCATCAAATTCGAAGACATGACTGACCGAAATCGTTCACAGCACAAACTCACCCAAATGCGTAATCCAAATCCGTACGTATTCCTTCGACCGACGTTAATCTCACTGCAAATCGTGTAATCTGTATCTATTTCTTCATATATAATCCTTTAACAGACTTTTTATCTCACTGTATGCTTGTTCACGCGATCTATAAGGAATGAAACAAAAAACGGAAAACGTGATTCTCGGTTCCATAATTCTCGGCAATTTCATATCAGTTAATTATAGATAAAAGGGCATTTAAGTCATATTATAAATTATATTTAAAACAAACTCGTGGGACCCACTCAAAAGTGTGACTTAAATACAAAACTTTCACATTAATATGACTTAAAAGCAATACTTTTTTTTTGGTATGACTAATATCTTTAAAAGATTACAAAGTATGACTTGGATACAATTTTCCGTATATATTAAATGTCTTGTTCCACGTGGGAGGCTCCAAGAAGCCCATCTGCCAAAACTAAACATGACCCCCATCATTATACTAAAACAAAAAAGGGAAAACATGCTTTCCTTGCCGCGTGTCTAATCTTATCTTTTATATATATATATATATATATATATGTGCATTAGGAGCTAATAAATTAAGTATTAAAAGTTAGGTATTCGAAATCAAAAGTTAAAATTTTGGACCATTATAAATAAGAAATAGTGAATTATATTAAAGTAAGGATTAAACAGAAAATTAAATATACAAAAATATTTCGATCGTTAAATGAAAAAAAATGCTAGTTTGGGAAAAGGAACATTTTCAAAAATTCTATTTTTTATTTTATTATATATATATATATATATATATAACATGTTTTTTTTTTGGGTAAGTATATATATAACATGTTAGTGTGGTACAGTTTTGAATTATTAATTATAATTATTATCGCTAGCGACTTTTTTTGCAAAGTTAGCAAACATAATAATAACTCATCATCGCATCGCTTAATAAGAGAGGGAAATATATGGATAAAATTGCAGAGAAAGTAGCGGTTTCATATACAATTAGCTTGGGGTAGCTTTGGTATAAAAACTTATTTTCTCCCCCAAATTAACGTCTAATTACAAGAGCTTGCTAGTTCATGAAAGGAGACAGAAACA
The DNA here is from genome assembly GCA_019916065.1 of Vitellaria paradoxa. Taxonomy (NCBI): domain Eukaryota; kingdom Viridiplantae; phylum Streptophyta; class Magnoliopsida; order Ericales; family Sapotaceae; genus Vitellaria; species Vitellaria paradoxa. The sequence goes on from CM034234.1 coordinate 8,661,678, forward strand.
TTTAGAGGCAGGCATCTTTATTGATGAAAGCAAGCAGCGATCTAGCACGCATGTACCTGCAACACTTTATGGTACATAAATATAACATAAGGTTATTTGTATTTATATTCTTGTATTAAATTTAAAAATTACTATGTGAGCTTTGAAAAGTTTATACATAAGATTGAAGTGAACTAATGAAAGGTGTTAAATTTTTAATTAAAAAAATAATATTTATAAAAAATTAAATCAGATCAATAGATGTAAATACACGAATATGAAGTATAAGATGTGTAAATAAGTTTCTTAAAATTATTAAGAGTCAACTGAAATTTTACCCGATCATTATTGATTAAAAAAAAAAATGTATGGTTCGGATGAAGTTAAAAAGTGAACATATAATCACTTAATATTCTACCTAAAATTTATGGTCAAAAAATAAATACATAACTCCTTAACATTTACCTAAAATGTCAAATGGACAGCTTCTGTTAAATTTAGCAGGAATGTAATATACTTACCATGCAATATTGTGCTTTTTTTTTACCAAATAATATCTATTGAACAACAAAAATACCTCTAAATGACATTTTGTAATTTCACCGTACATAATTACTACCTTTCAAATGGGCATTTTGATAATTTAATGAGCACTTTTACATAGCATTAAATTCAGAAATAACATACATTTAAACACTTTTTTAAGTCCAACGTTCAGAGATCACCATCCTCGATGAGCAAACCGCAGAGAAAGTGGGTAAAAAAGAGAAGTTGGAGAAGCAATTCAAGATTACGAGATGGAAATTTTGAAGTAAATATACTGTCATTTACTTGCACATGTTTACATATTTGATGAATGGCAGCCAATTTCTAGCATGGGATATCGACCATCAAATTAGCCCTTCATTCCCAAAATTTGGGTAAATTTGGGTTGTCATTACTTGGCATTTAACAAATGCTAAGGACATCAACAAAGGGGTCTCAAAGTAGAAATTGATGGCAATCCGATTAGGTTACTTTCAGGGTTTTGACATCTTCACAGGGTGCAGAGAACCTCCAAAAGTCAGGGTTTCATCAACAGTTTCTTAACATAGTTTCGAACTTCGTCCACATTCACAGTCCACGCAACCGAAACAGGGGAATAATCTGACCAGGGGTTGCTTGAATTCCATCTGGTATCGAATTATAAACAAATTATTAGAAACCATAAATATATACTGCTAAAAATTAAAAAAATAAAAATAAAAATAAGCCAATCCAATGTACAAAACTCCTGCATCATAGGGTCTGAAAAGGTTAGATGTAGTCTACAAGCAGAACCCCCTAGGTTGCTATCCATCATATATGGCTAAAAGATAAGTTAAAAAAAAAAAAAAATGCATTTTCCATTAAACCTACTTCTTTAGTCCTTGGTCCATGAGTGTGTGCCCCACGCATATTCCCTGCGTCTCAACTCGAACTACACCCTTCTTGAATGTGAAGAGGTCAGGCCGAACCAGTGCCACATAACCGAGTGGATCATGAAGGAAAATCCCTGAAAATCATCGAACTTCAAATTGTCTAAAAGGAAGTCGATTACGAATTTTAGAAACAGTGTTTATTTTGGGAGGGTCCAATATACACGTAGAATATTAGAACAATACCGTGGACTCCATCAGACCTTACGTGCCAATCTCTATAAAATTGGCACATACTGCTTATGCACTGAGCATGTCTTCCCTCAGACTGCCTCAATTCATCGAGGTCAGCATCTAAAACAATAAGATAAGATTTAATTTAGAGGACAATGAATTCCATAAAGCACAATTGCAGTGCAATAGATAAAAACTGTTAACAAATATAAATATATATATATATATATAGATAAAAGTGTAACAAAAAAGAAATGAGGGAGGAGTCAGACCTGACAATTTGACTTGTGTTGTTATGTTTATGCCAACGACAGCAATATTTGCCCCAGAAGTAAACACAATATCTGCTGCTTCGGGGTCCCCATAGATCTGCAAGTGAGAAAAAACAATATTAACTGAAGGTTGTGAGCCGAAAGTAAATGCAATTTCCTTCATTCGAAGCTAACAACTAGAGTTATACATTAATGCATTGTATAGAATAGTGAAACTATGCCTTATTTAACAAAGATAAAATTTCCTGGAAAAAAAAATAAAAAAATAAAAGAAGAAAGGAGACGGAGATAATAGACCACATTTGGAAACGAACTACAACTGTGCATTTCTATAACAAAGAGCCAAGACCGTAAACGAGCTTGAAAAAATCTTATTTAACGTGACAAAGCCAACATTGCCAATGGCAAAGGATTAGCAACACCTTGACTGTGGATGCCAGGACGATTAGGTGCAATCTGAGCACATGAATAAACAAAAGAGCATCACCACAAGAGGCAGAGGGTAAACTAAAAACAGCCATATCATGGTTGGTTGCACCAAACAAAAATATGGGAAGTTGCAAGCTTGGCAACTGCTTTATGACTATTAGGAAACGAGTTGAAGGCTTGAGAGCCGCCATTTAATCATCAATCATGGTGCAACTGTCTTGAAGTGGCAATAGCCTATAAGTGGAGGATGAGCAAGAGGACAACTTCAACACCCCACAGTGGGCTTATCTAGGAGCAGCAGGAGTAATGTACTATAGTAGTATACATAATTTAATGCTTTGAAGGAGGCTGTCTGGACTCAGTTTCTTCTAGCATTCCCATTTGAAGTAAATATAATCTTTTGTTAGTCTTCGATCCTGATTCTTTCTTGAAACTTATTGTAGTGCATTCTTAAACCCAGGTTAGTCCTGAAACAAGGTGACAAGACCACACAACACAATCACCTCATCAATCAAATCCATCCACTGATTCATTCTGAATTTTTGTTTTGGTTAATAGTTTTAAAGCCTTGAACGCTTCCAAATTTCAGAAAGATCTAATTTAGCCAGGAGAGAACTTTATGGACACAATGAGGCATGTTCTGTTTCATAATATATGGAAGGGGAAAGATAGAAGTGATAAACTCACATTTGCTTCGGCAGCAGGATTGACATTTCCTAATGCAAAAAATGATCCACCAAGGATAACCACCTTTTTAACCTTGCTAGCAAAAGATGAGTCCCTTTTGACTGCCTGATCAAAGAAACACATTCTTATTGAGTATCAAGGGTACAGAATAGAAAAACTAAAGCAGGCAATATATTTGAGAGAGTGAACAGAGAGGAAGACAATAAAACTAACCAAAGCCAAATTTGTCAATGGTCCCAGCGCAAGTATGGAAATTTCACCAGGGAATTCAGAAACCATATCCACCAAAAATTCTGATGCTGTCTTCTCAATTTTCTTGGATTTTGGAGGAGATAAAAAAATGTTCCCTAGTCCATCTGAACCATGAACAAAGTCTGCAACACGTGGTATCCCACCCTGTTGGAAGACATTAGGTGTTTCACCAGTAAATCACGAAGTTTTGAATACCCATAAGTATATTTCATAACTACCAAATTACCAGTTGTATCTTATCACTGTAGCATGTATAAATTTTTCAAAAAAGAAAAAGGAAAAATAAAAGTTCTGTGAAGCACGATTGAAAATTTTCATGATATAGAGTATTTCAAGTATACAAGGCAGCCTAAGAATCTCAGATGATTGCATTGTAGGTATGACACTTGTCAAGCCTGTTGAAAGTCAGTGTACGCAATATTATTAATTTATTACATAAATCACTCGCATTCCTCCCCCCCCCCCCCCCCCCCCCAAAAAAAAAAAAGAACTCTCTTCAAAAAATTAGGCTTGTGATGGAAACATAATAATACTGGTTCTGAAGACAAAGTGTGGAGTCCAATGCCTATTATGCCACTGCTTTTTCAGCCAACTTGCAACATCAAACCAAAACTTAACATAGTCACAGTTTGCAGCCTCATCATTCAGACAACCGATCAAATGCAGACAGAAAAGGGAGGTTGTGACAGGTAGACAACAAATGTAAACGAGTCAAACCTTTACAAATCACAATCACAAAGCCAAATAAACTGATTGTCGAATGAGTAGAATGGTGTACAAAGTTTCATGCAATTGATCACTAGTAGTCTGAAGTACTCGTTGAATAATTTTGATGGGGAACATCCCTAGATAGAAAACACTATTTCTCCTCTCTGGAAAAGGAAGGTAATCCAGCCATGTAAGTTACAGCATGCAAAACAGTATTCAATCTCATCTCTGGGAGTTAGATGAAAATAGATAAAGAAACACCTCTATGTCTCTCAGTGCCACACCTACCCATCTCCCCCAACCACCACCTACCGACCTAGAGAGAGAGAGAGAGAGAGAACACAATGTGTGATGTTTTGACAAATTAAGCGTTCTAAAATATTATATATATATACATGTGTGTGTGTGTGTGTGTTCCAATTTAAAAGAATGGTCAAATAATATGCAAGGGTAGTTACCTTTAGAGGCCCAGGGCTACCCTCTGCCACAGGAACACCTGGATATCCTGCGATCTCACACTATCCTTTTGAACAATAAAATATTAATTGATCAAGAACATGTTCCAAAAACTGGAAAAAAAAAATTGAAATTATGGCCAACTACATGCTCCTGTATCAGAAAACAGAATCGACTAAATACATACCAGAAGCAATGCATTTTGAGTGGCTCCTTCTGTAGTAACATTACCAAATATCGTGGTTAAGCCTAATACCTCCGCCTGTGGACTTTGGAATGCCATGAAGATTGCCATGCTATCATCTGTCAATCGATGAGAATATCATTCCCCTTTCACAAATGACCCCAGGGATATTTGCTGGCTCACATAGTTAAAGATGAAACTACAGCAACTAATAAGGATTATATACCAATTTGAACACACACACACAAAAAAAAAAAAAAAAGAAAAAAAAAACAGCCTAGTATTAATTATCAGACATCTTCACAATAATCTCTTTTATTTGTTGTTTTCAATAAAAACAATAATCTCATTCATATATTATAGAAAACTTTGTGCTGATGTTATTCTTTCCATGAAAATGAAAAATGCTGATTGCTTTGTGAAAGGAAACACTTTTTTTTTTTTTTTATTCCAAGAAACAAGAGCCATTTTTTTATTTTCTTTTCTAGCTCTTTTTGTCTTGCAAAACATATAAATGGATCCTAGACAATATATATCCATAACTTATTTTCTTGCAACGTTGAATAAACATGCAAAATGTATACAAGACTAGATTTGTCTGTTCCATAAAAAATTGATCATGATAAATTCATGGAAAAAGGTCATCTGTTAAAGATCCAGCGTTTATTTAATACAACATCAGAAAACAAGGACAAAATAAAGATCTGTTTAATGAAAAACAGGTACTTGATAACTTCATGGAAAAAGTTACCTTTGCTTCAATCATGACAAATTTATCAATAAGTTTCATTTTCATTAGTGAATGTTTAACCGTGAAATAGGGAAAATTCAAGGCGTTATTTTTTTGGTGAAAAAAAAAAAAACATTACACAAAAGAAGGGAGAAAAGAACTTTGAAAATTTTCTAGCAATATCCTAAGTTCTTCAAGAATTGAGCAATGACAAGGCAAAGAAACAAACAATACTTGGAAATTTACTCAGCACAACTAAGCACATCGCTTTCTTTGAAAGGACAAGCAAACAATAATTTGTGGTGATGGCTTCGGCCGTAGTTCTATTCATGTTCTTCATAACATAGTCGTGTTGAAATTAGATACTTAAATATCAAAGTCCACTTTGGGCGGTAATCATTTAAAAAGGAAATGGAATGTGTACCAACTCTACTTATGCATAGCATTATATGGTTTGTACCAGGTTGATCTTTCAAAGCTTAAATGGTGGGAATACATGGAATTAAGCCTTGCCCCATCCATAACCCTCAACCCCATATGGATCCAATCGCTATCATATCATTGGTCCTTACTCCACAAGTCGAGCTGGCACCTTAAAAGCACTGGTCAGAAATAGTTCCTTACAATTTCCTCCTCTACAGATATTGGTCAAAATGGGCCTAAAATGTGAATATCGCAAAAGAAATCAATTTCCCTTTCTGCTTGAATATTCAAGGGTTGGGTCGATTGCTGAGAAAACAACCGATGTGATATACATAAAAGTGTGTACAATTCTTTATTTGATTGTTAGCCCTCTCTCCTTTTCGTTTCCATTTTTTCCCCAAAACAAAGGATCGGATGAAAAAGATGCCTACGGAAGAAACTGGCTCCCTCCCACACTCTGCCTCGAAGGTCTACCTTTTTTTTTTTTTTTTTCCTCTTTTTTCCCTTATCATTTGAGAGGGAAAAAATAAAAAATCAATCTAGACGGCTGATATTGGCTGAAGTGTAAATGCACCTCCAACCAGCCTAGGTCCCCACTACAAACGTGTCGTGTCAACAGACTAATCATGTGCTAGGAGCACCAAAGTGTCTCCTAAAAGATTCGAATCTTTAAAATTTGGGGCCTTAACCCAGGGCCCCTGGACGGGTTCAGGGGCTGCAAGTGAAAAAAATATATATATATAATGTAGGGACTATGATGAAAAAAATAGAGAATCTAGATTTATTTAGATATAGAATTTTTATATATTCTATATTGGTTGTGTTTTAATAAGATATTTTTAATTTTTATTTTTATTTTAAAATTAAATTAAATTAAAATTATTAAATTAAATAAAATCAAATCTTTCACGGCAGTCCTGGAGCCCCCATTGGACATGGATGGTCCTTTCTATTTATTTTTGCAGCAAAATAAGGTATATTTCACATATTTCCCCCCCAAAAAAAGGGGGGGGGGGGTTTAGCTAGAAATTCTGAACCAACAAAACCCACAAATTCATTCTTCAATCAAACAAACGTATCAAGAACAAAGTTGAAAACATGAACAACAATTTGCCTCCATTATCCCGAGAAAGTACTATAGTACAGGAGGTGAAAAATATAAAATAAGAAATAACATCGAATTAAACAAATGAAAAACAACATCCACATACCAACACCAGGGTCGGTATCGATAATGATCTTCTCACGACGTTTGCCGGAATCCCATGAACCCATTTCGCTCTGGCCATCGACGGCAATACCTCCCCAAAAATTCGACATCAGAGGATCGAGAAAGAACCAAACGAACAAAATAAAATAAAATAAAAATAAAAAGTTGAGATCTCGAAGACAACGAAATCAATATCAAATTGTCGATGCAATAAACAATGAACTTCTCGGCTTTGTAGGGACGGGGGCTCCCGGAAGCTTTCTAAACCCACCGGCCACTACAATCTCTCTCTCTCTCTCTCTCTGCGCTCCGCCCTCTCTCTTTCCCCCGTGCATCTGTATTTATAGTGTTGGGGTCATCGTTTGGCTCACCAACAAAAATAATTAAAAATAATCATTTTTGCTATTTCTTTAATTTTTTAAACTTTTATTAAATTTTTCATCGCCAACAGAGGTCGAAAAGCTTTGACTTTGGGGCGAGCGACCAATGAGAATTGGACGAGCGGCGCCTAGGCCACGTGGATCCAGATATCCTCCGATCCTGCAAAATTCACCACAGCAGCCGAAAATTCGTCGAATTTTACAAGTGCAAGAAAAGTTGGTTAGGTACACACAATTATCCAAAAGGGCAAAGTGGTTGAAAATCCATGGTATCAAAATTGAGGTGTATATTTTATTTTTTTATTAAATAAAATTATATAATTACTCACTCTTTTACCATGCGATATTTTTCATAATTTATTATTTAATGAGAAAAAAATTTTAATTATGTAGTTTCATTAATGGGTTTGGGGTAAAGATTTAAGGGAGGAAAAAGAAAGAGTTAAACATTTAAAATATTATCTTTTGTTTGGTTTGTGATGAAAAATGAAAAAGAAAAGAAATAAATTGAAGATAAATAAATTAAAAATTAATCTATTAATAAATATTTTATTTTGTTATATTTTAAATCTATTCGAATAAATATATTTATTTGGTATTTTGTGCTTCTCTCCTTTTATCCTATTATTATTAACCTTTCTTTTTTTTTTCTTTTCTTTTTTCTTACTAAATCCTCGCTACAAAAAATCCTTGATAAAATACTATAATAGTGGAGTAGCGATAATGTGAGAGAAAAATTTTAATACTAGAAATATTTAATGTGTTTTTTTGTATTTATTGATAAAATTACCCTTATCCCCTCTCTCCTTTTAATTTCTCTCATCATTATCTATTCATTAATTTCTCTTTCACAAACTCATCTCTGTCCAAAATTCATCTCTCTCTCTTTCTCCAAAAAAATCTTTATATATAGTTGAATAATAAATTTCTCATTTTACTATAAAAATTATTAATGCACTATTAAATTATAAAAATATCATTTGTAGTATTTTATTTAATATATTTAAACATTTATTATCATTATGAACTTTAAAAAAGGACTTATCTCTCTCTTTTAGAAAAACTCATCTTAGATCTAAAATCCGTTCAAAACTATTTTTTTCTTCTATTTATTCCATTCATAATTTACATAATCAAAATTAGCTAAACAAGATTGAAGTAATCAATTAATAACTTAATAAATAAGAAAATATTTATTATTTAATGTTTGTGTGTTGTATATTTAATTTTATTTTTATATTTTCAAAACTTTTGTAATATATAAATAATAAATTTATATTTTAATATTTTCATGACATTAAATTTGAAAATTTTATTACTTATTCTAAATAATATAAAATTGAACTTAAACTATAAAATATATAAATGAACTTAAATAGATCACTAAAATTATATGCGTATATTCACTCCTATAAATGTGTGTGTAAGCCACTCCTTCAAACTTTTTAATATTATTTAATTTTCAAGATTTTTTTTACATGTATATCTAAGGGTAATTTTATTATATGTACGCACATCAAATTGAAAACTAAATATAAAAATTGAGTTTGATTTTTGACATATTAAGAGTGTAATAATTTTTCACATAACTAAATTTTGAAAACAACTTTATGTAGTTATTATTTTTCATATTTTATTAAATTATAAAATATATAGAAAAGATTATAATTTTTAAAAAGATTAAAAAAAAGTTCAATGCAAAAAATATAAAAGTAATAATATTTTCGATAAAAATGGTTATAATAAGCTTAATTATAAATTATTATAATTAAAATTAAAGACAAAATTAAATTTTTAATAGCATAAATTTTTCTTTCATATAGTTGCATTAAAATTTCTTTAATCGATAAAAAAATTTGCATAGTGATAAGAAATGTTTAAATATATTACATAAAATATTACAAATGATATTTTTATAATTTAATAGTATGTTAATAATTTTTATATTAAAATGAGAAATTTATTATTGAACTACAGAGATGTTTTTTTTTGGAGAGAGAGAGAGAGAAATAGTTTTGGCAAGAGATAAAGATATTAATGAATAGATAAAGATGAAGGAAATTAAAATGAGAGAGAATTTAGATTCTGTAAAATTAAAGATAATTTTTTTGAAATTTTGTCGATGAATACAAAAACACATTAAATAGTTCTGTTATTAAAATTTTTGCTCTGACATTACTTATACAATAAAAGCATGATATAATGTGTACGTAATGAGTTATTTCTTTTACGATAAAGAAGTGCACACAATGTGTGTGATTATAATTATTTTATTTATGTAAGATGATCAATAAGAGTTAAAAAGGAAAACAATATTTAAGCCTAAAATTTAAGAGGTGCAAAATGACTTAATTAAAAATATATTTTTTAAAATTATTTGATTTCAAATTTCAAATTAGTAAGAAGTTAAGGAATATTATGAAAAATTAAAAAAATTTCCTCAAAATTGAGATTTTATTAAATTTCAGGCAATACCATTTGCGTTGACTGACATTTGGTAGTATTGATAATTACTTTACCATAAAAAAAAATCACGCCTTTTCGTAGATAGAGGGAATTGTTCATGTAAACGACGATACCAAAAAAACTCGTCAAAATTTAAGTGGTGCAAGAAAAGCAATAATGCCAAAGTGGTTCCAAATACATGGTATCAAAATATTATATATATATATATATATATTTGGTTGCCACGTCATCTTGGGTTAATCCGATGGTGGTTATCCAGTATTCAATTGCGCAGTAGATATCTTTCTTAATTATGCTCAGTGAGATTATCACTATTTTTTTGCTCCGTTTAGTTTGCAAATAAATTTCAAAAAAATTCTATAAATCTCTATTAACTTTATATCATATTAACTTTTTTCTTTCACTGCACGCATTAAAAACTCTCAATTTATCTCAATTTATCTTACTCCAAACTTACCTTTTGGGGTCAAATTTAAATTTTGATAATCTTTTATGATTGAGACAAATTAACCAATTGATGAAAGGTAAGAGATAGATGTGGTCTAACTAACAAGAGAAAAAAACGAATGAGAAAAAAAAAAAAAAATCTTTCACCCCCATAGGTTTAAAAATGAGAGACTATTTCACTTCTTCAAACAAAATATAAGCCTCGTTTAGTTTGTTGAAAAAAAAAAATTCTATAAATCTCTATTAACTTTATATCACATCAACTTTTTTCTTTCACTGCACACATTACGAATTCTCAATTTATCTCACTTTTTCTTATTTCAAACAAACTCATAGTTATTTGTATGGTTTAATAAGATGAGCTCAACTATATGTGTATAATTTGGATGCTATATTTTAATATATATATATATATATTTAAGATATTAAACATTGTAGAATGAAATAGAGCAAACTAAAATTGAATTCTAATCAAAGTAAAATTTATCAAATTTGACGATCCCCAAGGAGTAGAATGAATAAAGGCTGTAAATCTTGAACAAGTAAAATGAGAATAAACACATATTGAAGTAGAATAATTAATGTAAATAATATTTGTGCTCCAAAAAAACTTGTTACACTCCATTTTATGAGTAAATATTTTCTTTTATGATAGATTACTGAAAACTTATTTAGGAGTGCCAATATCATTATCAAAAAATTAAAGTGGCATCTAATTTACTTTTTTGTTTTATGTATTTTATGTTTTAAAAATGTCAAAACAAAGAAATGTTTTATTTATTTTAAATTGAAAACACTCAAAACGATTTTTTACCACTTCTCATTTCATATGTAAATTCATTTTCTGTTTTCTAAAAATGAATTTTGAAAACACAAATGACCAAATACTTTTTTTTAAATATTTTCCTTATTTTTAAAAGGGTAAAATAACAAATAAGTTTAAAACCGAAAATAAAAAATAAAAAAAAATACAAAAATAAACCAAATGATACCTAAAGTTCATCTATTTCCAAGAACATAAATCAAGTAGCAAAAGTAACAAAAATGCAACAATCTAAGTTCAGAATTAAACCCCAAAGAAAAAGATTACTCCCACGAAAAAATAAAATAAAATAAAATAAAATAAAATGAATGTATTCTGAAATCCTCTTACGTGGGCATAGTGTTTATTGAAGTTGTAAATAATCGCGCCATGCGAATATCATAAAAAATGATTAGAAGAGAATTTTTTTTTTTAAATAATTCAATGAGTACAATAGTAGCGAGTTTTACATTTCCAAGTAACTTTAATAATATTATCAGCCATCAAGAATTCACCAAATAAAGAATTTTTTGTTGATAAATTATTTCTTATAAGTCCATCTGATCAAAATACAATTAGTAGTAGTCCAATTTAATTTGATTTTCATAAATTAACAATACGATTACAGTTTCAAAAATTTTTCAAACCGATAATTTGTGGGTCAAAAGTTTCATTCGCGTCAAATCGAACCATGTGCTCTTACACCACTGCGAGTCACCTGTGCTTTGAAATGGGTAATCCATTTTGTGATGTTCACCATAAGCTCCACCTAGAAAATGGATGGTTCGGATTGAGCATCAGAGACCGTGCGCCCACCGACTCTCTCTCTCTCTCTCTCTCTCTGAAAAATAAGACAGATTAGATTTTACGATTCCGAGACGAGAACCATCCACAGATTCATCACAAGGAACAAACATGTATATTCAACAGTTTAGCCAGTTGATGGAGCCGTCCAAACAAGGCCTCGCAAAACAGATAGTTGAATTTCGGATTAAATTCCCATGAACAAAAGCACTCTGCTATCTATATATCTCCCTACCCCTACCCAAGCCCCAACTTCTTCCCCTCCTGTGATTGCCAATTTTTGACCACCATGCATCATCCTTTCATACCTGCAAGGGTGCGTTTGGCGTGGTCATTTTCTACTTGTTTTCCTTATTGTCTTTTCTAAAAACATTAAAATAGACAAAATGTCATTTTTCACTTGAAAAAAAAAAAAAAAAAAGGTTTCCTAACCAAAGGCACCCCTACACGGGTGTCTGTCTGTCATGGGCCTCCTGAGCTAACTCCACTTGCAGAATGGAACATGGTGTCAAGTGAAGGTGGAGCTCAAAGTCTGCGAATAAACTTGCTGGCAGTCCCAAAAAGGGATTAAAACAGAGCACTTAGTTGACTGGTGATTTCTGCAGTTTCCATAATCACTTCCGCGTTCATTGATGACGATTCGTCTTCCAGTCTTTTTGGCAATTTCAAAAGAACAGAAATACCGGTCCCATTTCCACCGCAAAATCACATCATTTTTGTTGAAAGTATACCTGTAAAAATTAATAAAATCATAAGAAGCTATGAGATAATGCAAGTCTTACATGCAACACTCAAGCACGACCCCAGAATTACAGTATCCAGGAAAGAGGGGAAGGAATAGCATCAGAGTGAGTGTACCTTCTTAGCTGAATAAGCTTTGCACATCAGTCATTTAAATACTAACTACTCATGCAGGTTCTCGTATCTTGGGATTTGGGGAACCAATAATATTCACAGGTGCTTTCGGAGGATGACCCTTGACATTTCCAGTACCTTGTCCAGCAGAGCTCCTAGGATTTGCTGTGTCAGCGGAGGCAATTGACTTTTTAATCTGCACATATTATAAAAGGACATAAATGGTAAAAGTAAAAACAAGTTCATAAAAATTCCAAACTTCAGAAGATAAAAATATGAAGACCTTCCTGACTCGGTGATTAAAAGCATTCATGTATTCACAACAGCAAACCATGATTTACATGCACGTGTTGTGTTTGTATGCAAGTGTTAAAAAGGAAGGCACAAATCCAAAACATACCGCTGCAAGTCGCTCTCTGTGAACATCACTTGCGAACTGCAAAACCATTAACAACAATATCACAAATTAGGCAAATTATTGAAGGGAAAGTTTCAGAACAATCTAAAAAGCCTGCATAAGAACAAAGTATCCAGCAGCACCATTGTTAAACATAACTTCATTTCATTCAAAAACAGCAAGTTAAGTCCTTACAGGTTTTCTGTAACTCTTAATTTCATCTCCACTAAATCCAGGAAGAGTCATATGCCAGTTTCTCTCTGAAACAATGCACAAATAGGTACTAAGTATGATGCAATTAATTAAGGCACAAATTTACAGACCATGGAGAAGTATTCCAGCATGACCAACCAAGATGCAGAAGTATGTCCCTTGCTTCCAACGTATTTGACTTTCGATGCTTGGCTAATGAGCAACCAAATGTTGTAATCTGCCCAAAAATAAAATAAAATACTCAAAAAGTAAGCTTAATCAAGACAAGTTCACATCATAAAAGCAACTTCTCGTATGAGGATGTAAAATTTCTTCCTAATAAAAATTCATTGACTTACAGATTCAACAAATTCATCAGCAATATCCACAAGAATATCCTCAACTTCAGGATCCAGCCTTTCTGACGGATCAATCTACCCAAGCAGCAAAGAAGTCAATAAGGAAAGAACAACTTCCTAGAAAATTTACACAATGAAGAGATAAGGCATTCAAATAATTTTTTTTGATAATTAAAATACTTTAGAAGAGGTATTAATGACATGTCACCCAAGTACAAAAAGGGCGCATCAAATACCCAAGAAATTAAAGAGACATTTAAAAAAAAAAAGGACATTCAACTTTGTAAATCTCGATCTCTCCCCCACACTAACCATCCATACAAGGTAGGCAAAAAGATGCCCTTGACACTACACAAAGGAACCCCCCCCCCCCAACGAGAGAGAGAGTCAAAGTAAGCAAAAACGAACAACTCTCCACCGTGCCTCAAAAATTCTCTCTGTTTTAGGAAGACTGATTGCATGTTGAAACAAGAAAGAGACATATCACACTGTTCATTGGCCCATGAGCAATGCACAAAGAGGTAATCATTAGATTCTCCATCATTCTTACATTAACAACACCAATTGACTAATATCCTTCTTTTGGTAACAAGAACTTAGGCAATGGTTCATGAAAAGACCTTCCTAGGAAGGCACAATTAAAAGGGAAACCCAATACACAAGGCTCCAATATTGTGGGGTCCAATCAAATACATAACCTAAGAAGGCATAAATGCCATATAAAATTCATATGATATGTAAATTCCCCCCCCCCTTTTTTCCCCTCTAGAAAACCATGACATCTATTAAATTAGTCCATAAATCATGATGCCAAATCAGAGGATTCGGAGCCCATCAAACAAGCAAAAATGACCATGAAAAACCAACCTAAAATATTATAAATTCATAACCTTTGAACTGAAAAGAGCCTAAGAAAGCTGTGTTACTTATCAAGCATCTTGAAAATCATATGTGCTCCTAAAGAGAATTAGCAAAAGCCATTTTAGCACAATCGTGCATCCACTGATTGCATAATATTTTGTTGATCTCTTAACCCTAACTTTTCAGTGAGGTAACATTAAGTCATTCAAATCTCAATGCCTCCAAGAAAACAGAGTTTTTCCAAAGGAGTCCTTGATCATTTAATCCTCAAACAGGACTCCAACACAATCCAGTCCCTTCCATTGGTATGATAGAATTTTGGCAGGAAAAAAAATTAAAGGTGACCACAAAGAAAGGCCAAATTATAGCCACACAACTTGACAACATTCTTTAATTTTCAATCACATTCATCAAATAGATAGGTCCGGGTTACCAATGACTAAGAGAATCCCAAATATCTCTTAGCAGCATAGGTAAATCATTAGAAAAATACGAAGCAATGAGTTGATGACCAATATGCTCACCTGAGTAACCATTTCTTGGATGCTCCTTTTGCTAAGAATCCTATTACAAGAATCACCAGAACCTGCACTCACTGGTGTTCTAGTAGGCAACCCTGCCCGGAGTGTGCTGGGTTGAACTGCCGTATGTGAGGAAGGTTTCTGGTTTCCCAAACCTGAACCCCTTGGATTTTGTTGCTGATGGGGTGATTGTGCGACTCTCGAAGGTGGAAATTGTTGTCCATAATGCTCCTGTGGCGGATGTGAGGATGAAGGTTGTTGCAGTTGTTGGGAAGATGATGCTTGAGGTTGCTGTGAAGCCGTTGACCCTTGGTGTTGCTGAGGGATATGAGACCTTTGCTGCATTGACAGTGGATTCATTTGTGGTCTAAATGATGGGGATGGCAGAGGAGGCTTTCCTTGTGATCCAGATGACAACCATGGCTGATTATGAGGCTGCAGACTTTGTGGTGTACCAGGTGATGACAAACCAGGAGATCCAGCTGACGAAACTCTTAACATGCCATGTCCTTGAAAATTCTGTCAAAAGAGGGAAATACACACATAATTTGCTTAGAGCAGTATGAACAGACTAAGATGAACCTGGAATTTTTAGCATAGTAAATTGAGATTGTCTGACAGCCGCCGCACGAAATAGGAACTCCAGGTAAGACATGCAAACTGAACAGTGGAAAAGTGCCCCAGAAATTTTAGAAGTACCTATGAAATGACCCTTCTAGAAAAAGGGAAGCATGAATAACCGCTTTAGCCTTTCAAAAGTTCTTCCAAAGAACCACAAATTTATACTTGTTTTCAATAAAACAAGCCGATAGAATTTTCAAGACATTTGAAAAAAAGCTCATTACAGGAAAAACAAGATTTTCGAGAATTCAAAACCTCAAATAAACAATATTTTTTAAAATAAGGGGAGTTCCTTAACAAGTTTTCAGGTGGAGTTCTCTCTCTCTCTCTCGCTTAATTTGTTGGGGGGGGGGGCCAATGGACTCTCAAAATTTTCATTTAGTTAGATGGAATTACATTTGTCGTCCGATGAGGCAAGGTGATTTGGCCATTAAAAGGTTTAAGCTTTCTAAGGCTTTATTGGGTAAATGGCTATGCAGGTCTGTGGGAGAAAGAAACCGGGTGTGGAGGAAAGTGATCACGGCTAAATACAGTGTGGCTTGGGGGGATTGGGCTTCTAAGGTTGTGGTAGAGCCTTTTGGGGTAGGTTTGTAGAGATCTATCCTCTCAACTTGCCTGGATTTAATGGGACAGTATTCGGTGAAAGTGGGGAGGGGCAATAGGGTTAGGTTTTGGCATCACAAACGGAGAAAGGTAGAGAAAGACTTCAGGTGAAGTTTCACTTCTATTCTCAATAGCAGATAAACAGGAGGCAACCATTAACCACTGCTTGAAAAGAGCTAATGGTAGTCCTTTCTAGCACGTTTCACTTTATAGAAACATCAATGATTAGGAATTCAAGAAGCTTTTGGCCTTATCAGTGCTATTATATGGCCTGAATGGCAATGGGGCAAGGGAAGATAGGCTTGCTTGGAAGGGAACCAAATCGAAAATTCTATTGGCTAAATCCTATTATCAGTGTCTCGTGGGGGACATGGAGGTGAACTTCCCATGGCATAAATTGTGGGGTAGTAGGGCTCCTAAAAAGATTTTTTTTTTCCCTTTGGTGTGCGGTAAAGGACAGCATCCTCACTTGTGATAATCTACACAAGCGAAGGCTGATTATAGCCAGCCAATGTTCATTCTGCAAGTGTAATGGAGAATCAATTTCACATATTCATGTTGCTATAATCCTTTAAAATTTGCAGCCAGGACATGTCTATATCATAGTGTATCTATGTCCAGAATGCATATCCAGCTTCTTAGGAACACATTCTTTAACCTGTCAAAGTATATTGTGCTTAAATCTAAAAAAAAAATAATATTACAAAACTCATCCAGGTAATTAATGATATGAACCATAACAATTCATCCAAATTTCCATTTAAAGTTAAAATGAATTTTCAAAACCATTGATTGTTATTTTTAATTTTTGGCATAGCTACTATATTTTCCTTCAAGGTTTTGCAAAAGTGTATTAACTTGGCAGGATATTCCAGAAAAAATTCAAAAGTTCCTGTTTTTTCAACCATAACTGGCTTACTTTATGCACCTTTCATCAAGAAGACAAACGTTTCTTTCCTTTTGCATAAGTATAAAACAATCCATTAGCACTATAGTATCATTGTTTAAACTATGTACTTAACCGGGAAAAAAAGATCAGCATCGAGATAAGGAATCTATTACTCCAAATAAACAATGAACTCCAAAGTAAAAACTCGATACTGACTTGGGAAGCAGAGGACTGGGTATTTGGGGGAGTTTGTGGTCTAGCAGACGATTGGACAGGTCTCTGTTGATGATGTCCAGACATCCCACCAGGCCGCATTTGTGGGACTGAGCCAAATGACCCAATCGTTCCCATTCCCTGGATTCCTTGTATAGGCTGTCTCCCCTAGATATTTCAAACAAACAAACAAAAGTTATTCAATGCCTTGTACATGACAGACGTATGCAATTAAACAATCCAATTTAACCTAAATACACCAAACTCAACCGATCTTAATGGAAGTACTATGCAGTTCATCACAGAAGAAAGAACTCACTAAGCTGGATCACTAACTAATACTAATCTAATAGGAAGTGCTAAATATCGAATCCACACATGTAGAGCAAACTAGTCCAATAAACAAAAAATACTACCTGTGATGTGCTCGGACTAGTCACTGATTCGGGCACATTGGCGGCATTACGGGCCAACCCACCAAATTGCTGCCCAAAAGATGGCGGGTTCAAAGATGAAAACGAGGTGGGTGGCGGCGAAGGGCTAGGGCGGTGCGCAGGAACTCCAATAGCCATTCCACCCCTTTGTGCAGCCGATGCCGACATAGACGACGGAGCAGACGAAGAAAAGGGAGGCACGGATGGACTCGAAGGCGAAGAAGAAGAAGAAGAGGAAGAAGAATGAGGTGGCGGCATTGACTGAAGATGAGACGAGAAGTGCGGATAAGAGGAAGGTTGTTGCCATGGTCTGTTAAAGGGGAGCCTCGTTTGAGAATTCTGGGAAGAGGGTACCTGTTGTTGTTGTTGTTGCGGTGGTTGAGTTTGCTGTTGCTGTTGTGGCTGTGATTGGGTGGGTGGGGGACTAGGGTTAGGATTAGGGTTTGGGGAAGATGGGATGGTGGACGAAGAGGATGGAGGGACAGAAGTTGTGGAGGGTGGGACAGAGGATGACGAGGGTTGCGACGGCGCTGGTGGCGGAGGCGGTGGTGCTTGGCCTGGTGGAGCCAGTTGCTGTTCATTTGGCTGTGCAGTGGGTGGCGTTGGTGCTTGCCCTGGCGGTGCTTGATCCATTGCCTCTGTGAAAGTAATGCCTTACCTATCCTGGACTTGGAGCAAGGCCAAGTCGGCTTCAATCTTTTTTTCTCTCTTCTTATCGGGTCGGTCTAAATCGTCTGATCGGGTTGACGACCAAAAAAAAATTATTTCATATATAAAAAGAAAATTTTCCCTTACTTTGATTATAGAATTATAATTTTTGCATTATATTATAATATAACTTTATTTTTTAATGCAAATAAGTCTCTAATTGTTTTTAATTTTATTTTATAAATGGCCATCGCAAATAAGGTCCATCATAAAAATAAGATTTACTTAAAGAAATTAAAAATTTAACAATTAAAATCTAAAAATCAACTCGAAAATTAATTCAACTCATAAGACTTTACTATTCAGTCGTCAATTTCAATGTCCTCAATTTAGTTAAAATGTGTACAAATTGATTCAGACATCCTAAATTATTAAAAAAATAATAATTCTTTTTCCTTTTTCTATGCATGTGATGTATCTTTCTTGTTCTAATAAAATATTTAGTTATTATAATTACTTTGTTTCAATTTTTATTAGTCCTATTATTGGCTATTTAGTATTCACGTTGGTACCATTTTGTACAAGGTGACTTAGAGGCCGTTTGAAGTAAGAAAAAATAAGATAAATTGAGGTAAAATGTAATTTGGGGTTAATTTTAGCATCATTTTTTCTGAAAAGTCACAAATCGTGAGAACGATTTTTCAAATTCGTTCCCAATAATTCAAAAAAATTCACAAAAAATAGCCACAATGGTACTCGTTTGAAAGATTTCGACACAAAAAATATAATTATATAAAAAATTTACACATTCGCTTAATTTACTTTTAGATTTTTTTTTAGCGAAATATTAAAATTTTTTGAAATTAATGATGGAGGAAAAATTAGAGGTAAAGGGGTTATTAGGAATTTATAGAGTTTTTTGAAATTTTATTTTATGCCAAACGGAGCCCTAATAGTTAAGTGAAATATACAATTTGCAAGACAAAAAAGGCATATTGATACATCCCTCAGTATTCTAAAAGTGTATTATTGTTCTTTTATATTTATTTTCGATAATACGGCTTCACAGTTCATTAGCTGTAAGAAGACTTGATTTTTGGATAGCGTGGGTATGTTACCTGTTATTTTTTGAAACAACTACTTTTGTTAGACCTTTCCGTGAAGGAATAATTATTTTAGAACATCCCACATCTTTTATAAAATCATTAGAAATTGTAAATTTTACCAAAAAATATCAAAAATTTTAAAAAAGTACTCACTTTTTATCTTATTGTATAAATTATAAGACTACAACTTTTACCAACTTTTACAAATTTTTTACCACTCTAAATGACCCCTATATATATATATATATGTATTTACAATGAGTACGTTTGGCGCAACGTAAAATGCTAAAAAATTCTAAAAATCTCTACAAACTTCTAAAAGTTATTTATTTTTTATCGCACTGCACGAATTACGAACTCACAAATTATCACACTTTTTGTCACTTAAAACACCCCCATAACTTATATTATTATTTAATTTATGTTTCAATTGTGCTTCTACTATTATCTAAATATGCAGGGTAATCTCCCAACACACTCATTCTTTTAAACATAGAAACAAGTGTTATTTCATGAGAAGAATTTAGTAATTTTTTGTTTACTTGGTGAAGTAATTTTTTTTTACTCCTTCAGTTTTATAATTTTTTTCTTTTTCAAGTAAAAGTTATTTTTTTACCCACTAAATGAAATCAAATTTAGCCAAATCTACTATTCTAAACAGAGCGTGGCACTAATGCAGAGCATATATCAATTTAAAACGAAGAACATAATTGGCAAAAGTTTTAACTCAATGACAGACTACTAGCTGAATCACCACACACAAACTGATCCAAAATACACAGAACTCTCGAGTGTAACAACAGTAATGTACTTGAAGAAACGTCAAATGTACATGAAAGAGAGAGAGAGAATTCATAATTTCCATTTTAATGACGAAGTAGACAAAGAGAGCCTAACTTTATTGCCCCGAGACTCAACTTCCTCTGCACCTTCTCAAAAGGCAATCCTTCTGCCCTGCAGGATTACTAAGACAGCAGTTGAAAACAAATGGAAGGCCAATATTAATATTTTCTGCACCTAGAACTGAATCTGATCCCCGAGACAAGATTCAGACTTCATGCTTTATTAATTAAAGGTCCAGCAAAATTTGAAATTACAGTAATAATAATGTGAAGGCACTGAACTTGTATATGTTCTTAGCATGTCAAGCTGAAATGATCTTGCTCTTTGTGCATGGATTTCTTGGATTTCAGGAGGCTGTGGTCTCATCTCTAGACTCTGCGCTTTCTTCCCTAAGGACTTGGTATTCGCCAGCATTCAGATTTCCGTCCTCAGTAGCTGGTGGAGGAACAGGATCCTTCTTACTGCTTTGATAAACCAGCCAAAACAAGTGTTAACTGTTACTTTCTGCATAAGGAACTTCTGGAGACCTTTACAAGCACATCCGATAAGGTACAAATTCATTTCCCTGACAAATTTTGAAGCCTTAAAACACTCAAAGTTGGACCAACAACTAAAATGTTTTAGCAGTTCGAACAATCATCCACTTTGGCACCACAAAATTTCTAGGCTTTGAGAGCAAAAGACTAAGGGCGAACATCCGGTGCAAGGGTAAATATTCAGGCCAACAAACAGCATTAGTTTTGATGAAGTTTTCTATCAAATTCAGATTTCATGACTGAGTCTTAGTTTAGGAAGAAAAAAAGTTAACTTTTTCATAACTGGCTGGTAAAAAACTAATTTTTTTTTTTAGTAAATTAAAAAAACTAACTTTTTGGTAGTTAGATTTTTAGTTTTTTGTTTATTGACACATTTTCTCTTCGTTGTTTAAAAGAAGTTTAAAATGTAAAAGGGTGATTTTGATCACTCTAGAACAAGACAAAGCTAAAAAGCTAGAAGCTAAAAAATTATAGTGCTCCCCAAATGGAGCCTGAGCAGAGACGGGGTTAGGACGTACATTTTTGAATATATAACGAGTCCAACGACTACAGTCGCAAATGACAGATAGTACAACCAGTCAACCTGCACATGGAGATTATGTCAGGTCAGCTCTGTTAAGGAAGCTTCCAACTCCAAGGGAGAAGAAGTGTCTCAGCTTAGAACTATTGTACAATACAACTACATATTGTGAATTCAGTCTTTTTTAGCTAATAAGGGAAGAAATTAACCTGCTGGTGATAGATAAATATGCGAATGACAACAGCCCACATGTCAGATGTGAGAAGAGAGAGATTGAACATTGTGGCTCCGCCCATCTGTTTTTCAAATTGTACTCCGATTAGAGAGATGTGGGTAGATTCTCCCAACAACGAAGCGCTGCTTCACTGTGAGTATTTGCTATCTACTGTCAAAAACAGTACGTTGGGGGAGAGACTTATTGAGAGACATGCATTTGTAACATGAAGTCATCAGATGAGAAAGTATATGACATCTATATGGAAATGGAAGCAGTTTATCCATAACTGTCAACTAAGGATGGGAGCAACTGACCTTTAGAACAAACGGAGCAAGAGTATAGAACATAAAGCTTGCCAGTGCATAGCCAGCAAAGGACAATATCTGTAAACAAAATAAAGATACAGAAATTAAAGAACCTTGAAAAATTTTCAGTACTTTAAAAGAGCAATGCACCAAATTGAACAATTTAAAAAACTTCAACACTTAACAATTTCAGCAGACCACGTCACTGATTCCAGACTAGTCCTCTCCAATATAGCTCTGAAAGAAAGTTATGGGATTGGAGGCAATATCATTATTATTCAAGTAGCTGGGAAGTGAAATAACCAAGCATATTCTAAAGCAATTGTCCTTCGAGGCTAAAATAAACAAGAGATTAGATATATGTATTTCCACTAGCAAATTGCAAATGCATCTCTCTTATCCAATTTTCCAGTGAAAAAGGATACATTTCACACAAACTGACAAGACTTCCAAAAAGACCAATCATTGCCACTACTTCAATACGATCTTTCTTCTTGACACAGAACTCCTGCATTTAGGAAGGCATGAGAAATGACCATCATGGTACAATATATATATATATATAGAGAGAGAGAGAGAGAGAGAGAGAGAGAGAGAATGCAACTTAAAAAATTCACTAACCTCACCAACATTGCTCATTGCAAAGAAAACTGTCCCTGCAATGACAAGTACATCACCAAGAAGAGGTTTTGAACCACCTGAAAGAGTTCTGACATGTTAGAACAAGAATGAATTAATATTTAAAAGGAAGTTAATAGTACTTCTAAGGGAACAGAATCAACCGATAATTCTTTTTCTAGTGTTTCACCGAGGACTGGAGTATTTTACAATAACAAATATAAAACAAAAAATCAAACAGACAAGATTTAGAAGGTGGAACAGAGAGCATCACCTCCACCACCCACCCCAGCATCAGAGACCAGAACTAAACCAAGGCCCAACACACAGATTGCCGCACCAAAGAACTGCCAAAAGGAATACCGTGTCCCCAGGAAGAACCAAGTAAGAAGTATGGCCCATGCAATTGTCCAACAATCCAGTAATGTCACACTAGTAACTGATGAGTACTGGAATGCTTTATTAACTGGAGAACCATCAATATTGATTTCAGTATGACAAAATAAGGATAAAAGAGAAAAATTCTATGGCCGTGTTACTTACCAAGGTAATTCCCTTGGACGTCAACAAAGCCTAAGAGCACATACCAATACCAAGGAACCTGAAAAAAAAAAAACAAAAAAAAAAAAACAAATTGGACATCTATCACCAAAAGCAAGTTGAGATTTTGATGGGTCTACATGTTAGGTGGGACTCCATAAATCTAGTATTTCAGTTAATTAAGTAATATATCCCAAATAATTATGCATATAAGGTACATGAATACATACTACATAAGTTTGTTCATCAACACCCACAAAAAAAAAAAATGTTAAAGCAATTGTATCCGTTGTATTTTGTGATCTGTAAAGAAGATGCTGATGAGAAAGAATTTTACCAGTAGTCTCTGACGTCGGTACAGCAAGATGCCTCCATACACCAAAGCCAAAGCCAGGTAAGAGAAGAATGCAAAAGAAAGTGGTGTATCTACCCCTACCCATGCAACCAAATACAAATCAATAAAATAAAAACAAAAATGGTAATAAAAATTCACAAAGCTATTCAAATTAAAGGATAGAAACAAAAAAATAAATAAATAAAATCAACTAATTAAAACCCCAAAAACACTGAAGGCAAAATAAATCAATTGGCCAGCATGGAAAAAGTAAATAAATCAAAATCTATTACAACAAACAACAAAATAAAAACCAGCTGAAAAATAGAACCCTTGATAATCAAAAACAAAACCCAACAAACAATTAAAAAGGAACATGAAAAAGAGGCATGAGAGAAAGAGTACCAAGATCGGCAAGCAGAGATGCAGTGAAGCTCATGAGTGACATCATAAAGGAAACAACCTGACCCAGAAACAGGGCAAACAATAGCCGCGGCAACAAGGTTTCATTGTTCCTCCACCAATTGCTGATGTTCATGGCGGGTGAAACCCAAATTATCAGAAACCCAGTTGGTAGCAGCCTTTGTCTTCAAGAATGAACAAACACAAAATAAACGCACCCACACCCACACACAAATATATGTAATTCAATCTGTTCCGAATTAGTACTGTGTGCAGTGTTCGTGTGTTCTTTAGGTTAATAAATATTTGTTTGGGAGAAATAGAGCAACAAAACAAAAAGAAAGATGAGAAATGGGATAATTTTGATGATAACACCGTTGGGAGTGCCACTGCTTCTTTCTTGGTTAGTGAGGGATAGTGTGAACCGACGGTCAACGTTGGGCAGGCAGCATGCACGTTGGTCGCTGGAACTCCCATCCCATCGCCCAACTGACATGTGCTTCTGACTTTTGAAGCTCCGAAAACATTACTCACACTGTAAATTCATCGAACAGATAAGAGGACAAAAACCACTAGTAACAGAGATAAAACGTTGATCTTAAAAAATTAAAAAAAAAAGTAAAGTTAATTAATGAAAATTTTCTAATATCATATTTATTCATTAAATAAGGAATACCAAAAATAAAATTTACACTGACCTAATTTTTCTTTCATCACAACAATCAAAATGTGTTCCTATTTTTGTTATTATTCATATCTAATTTATATATCAAATGATAGTTTAAAATTATAATTAATTGTAAGATCACGTCTTAAACTATAGTTATATGTCACTTTATTCACATCAGTTAAAAAAATGTTACACGTTAATTTCTATGTTATCAATTTTTAATAATGTGCCTTTTTCCTCGTATTGATAATTGCAATTTTTAATAAAATTTATTCAAATAATGTGCATCTTAAGCCATCTACAGACCCAAACGAAGTCCAATTTGCTTCCACTAGTTTAGAAAATTACAATAAAATTCTATTAATTTTGCTATTTTTCTTATAAATTTTAATTTTTTCATGTTTTACTCTTAGTGTGTGTTTGGAGTGAAAAAAATTGAGATAAATTGAGAGTTCGTAATACGTGCAGTGAAAGAAAAAAGTTGATATGATATAAAGTTAACAGAGGTTTATAGAGTTTTTTGTTGTTTATTGACAAACCAAACGGTGCTTTAATGTATTTGTAATAACCTGAATTTTTTTTCTTAATTAAATTGCTTAAGTGTGTTGGTGATACTTGTTATAATAAAAATATAGAAAATTGAGGATTTGAAAATTTTTGGAATTGGTTGGAAAGAATTTCGGATTTAATTTCACCTTATGTGAGAGTTTAATGTAGAATTTCTAAAATTTTTATCCAAACACTTCCTAGCCCAATTACTTATTTGGTTCAAACCAAGCCCATTAACCCATGGGTCAACCCTTTTCTTTGACTCACCTCAACTCACTTCAACTCACTTTATCACTCAATGAGTTGACTCATGAATAGTTGTTCTAAATTATTTCCCGACAACTTCATTTTTCATCTTTCATACACTCTCACCATCTTTCAAAAATATTTGACTAATTAGACAAAGAGAATAACCTTAAAGCATCTTTTTCAAATTATTTAGCAAACAAGATTTAAAGCATTTTGTTTGAAAGCTAGCATGATTTAAAGTATTTTGTTAATTTGTCAAAAAGCTAGCATGATTGTTTAATTTGTCAAAAAATTAGCATGATTCCCGGATCATGCCACTCATCATCATCCATCCTCCAACACCTATCTTTAATTATGTGGTTAGATAGTCAAAAAGGCTAAGCTAGATTATTTGGATTATTTAGTGGTTTTCAAGTTTAGGTAGTGGAACTTGTTTTTCTCTACCGACACTTCCTTTACATTCCCTATAAATTGTGTGTCTTCAAAGAGAAGAAAAATAAGAGAGAAATAATAATAAATTATTAATTAGTGAGGTTGAAGATTTGGTATTGCTTGGAGGAAGAAGAAAGGCTTGGAATTTTCTAATTTGGGTGGTGTTCAAAGCTAACTCATTTTTCCTTCTCAGACTTGGTTATTAATATCTTCATTGAGGTAGGATGACGAACCTCCTAAAATATATTTGATGCATTTTCTGGGTTTGAAGTATGAAACTTGATTGTGATAAAAAAATAAATACCCATATATTGGGGGTAGGAAAGCCAAAATTTTGACTGATGTAACTCAGTATGCTGACAGCTCTCTATTTGTAACTTCTTATGTGCTTCTGACCCCTAAAACGGTGGAATTAGGTTTCGGCTAAAACATAAAAGTTGTAGCCCTTTCAGTTTTCTTTCCAACCCAAAAAGAATTGCATCAATCCGATTTGTGAGTCAAAAGTTATGCCCAAAAATACTGATCACGTGTAAAACTGTATTTTCTAAACAAACTTAATTCAAGGCTATTTTTGTACCTTTAGACCTTAGAATTTTAAAAAGTGTGAAACATGAAAGTTTCAGGTCTTAAAGTCTAGTTTCTACAGATATAAAGTTTATAAATATTGGAGTCTTGCTCTATTTTATATGAATTTTCTTTTAAGCTGCTGTCTCAATTTAGTTTTTAATTGATGCTTGTTTAGATTTTTAGAATATTATGTTTAAAGATTTATTTAAATTTCTAATTACCTTCTATTAGTTATTGTCATGTTAATAATTTCTATTGATATGAAATTATTTTAAACTGGATATTATATATTATTTGACACTCTAATATTGATAATAATTGATTTAGATAATCAGTTTCATCATGGATAGTTGGATGACTTATTCAAACTAAAATGCTAAGTATTTAATAAAATGCCCAAAAGAAACAATGGACTTGTTTTTTTCATTTAGTCTTTCTTAAATGAAGTTGATTTATTTTTAGGCATTGTTTTGTCAATCTAGCATGTTATATAACTATATTTTTATGATTAAGTGAATTTAATGAAACTCATTTAATACCTTCCTAAACATTGGAACAATTCTGTGGACATTTGTGGATATCTTGAAAAAAAAACCTATGATAAGGGTTTGGTTATAAATAAGATGACGATTGGAAATTTATTTAAATTATTTTGAATAAAATAAAACTTATCAATTTTGCTAAAAATTAAATATAAGTCCAAGAGCTATTTATTATCTTTATATTTCATAAATAATAAAATAAAAGGTAAAAGAAGCAAAAACCGAGATTTACAGCCAATGAGGTTCGAACTTGTGACTTTAAATCGCAATTAGGGTCGCCCACCCACTAAGCTACCAACCTCGGCCTAATTAATATACCATTAGAAATAATTTTATTCTTATCAAATTTGGTACGATAAACTTGTCAAAACAATTAATTAAAATACTAATTCGTATTCTAAATTTTTTTTTACTTGCTACTTGTTAATTTACATGTAGTACCTACCTTTGTGATAATGATATTGGTGATTATGTTAAATCTTTGATTTATTGAGAATTACTATTAAATTATGGATTTAGATAAAGTGCTTAAAAATATACTGCATGTGACTGAATAATCCCACTTTTGATTCATCGCCCGGGAACATTACCAGTTGTTATTAAAAATGTCTGATTTCCATACAAGGTACCCTTGGAATGTAAAAGGGTGAGAAGAAATTAAGGCACTCGGTGCTAAAGTTATTTTTAGCAATGGGGTGACGGGTGGGAAGAAATGGCCTTTTAGATGAAGATGGCAACATGCATTTTATTTGGGAGATGCTCCCTTCTGACCTGGTCAGTTAGGTAACCGGTCGCGATAGCTAGGTTTTTGGTATGTGACACCATCGGTATGCATTAGATGCTAAGCCCGTAAAGTCACTGGTTCCCAAGGCTGGGGGTAGAGGAGGATAGAAGTATGATTATCTTAGGATGATTTAGATTAAACTCCTTTACAAAATTTTACAGTGACTAGCAACCTCTCTTGTTATGTATGAATGATGTATTGGAATTATTTAATTATATTTAATTCCTCTCGATGAATATTTTATATATATATATATATATATATATGAATGAAACCTGTATCGCTACGGGGTTTGATCCGAGACCTTGAAGATCTAAATCTGAGATCCCTACCATTGCGACACAGACTTTATTGTGGTACACACATCAATATGTAACTATTTTTACATGTAAGTAAAATAGTAGTTACGGTGACGGTTTCATCGAACCATTGTAAGTATAATTTACATTATTCAGTTGAGATCTATTGAATTAATTGTTACATAAACAGTATGCCACCTAAACACATTTACTGTAATGGGTCACTTAATACAGTGTAGTATTATAACCACTGCATATAAGCACCTAGGAGATTCTGATTACTGGGCTTTAGTAGCTCACCTCTTGTGGGAATATTTTTTTCAGGATATTAAGTACAGGGATACAGAAGATGAGTTAGAAAGAGATTAATTTCTCTTAAATATTCTATTAGAAGAGAGTTATCTATTTTTTTTTTCTTCTTTCCTGCGCAGAGCTGGAGGACTTTATTTTTGGTCTGTAACAATTGTTGGATGATTGTAATTATTAAGCATATACCTAATTTGCTTTTATTTGGTATGTAATGTTAATCGCGTGGTTGGGACACTTAGATGGCTCTGTAATATTTTTCTCTATCTTTATTTTGTGTCCTATAGTTGAAATCCCATCAAATGGTTCAGTCCAATGACTTATAAATATTGTTTGGGATAAACAAGGAATTTTGAATATCTTAAATTTTTCTTACGGGTCAACCCCAGTTTGGAGGAAAATTCTGGGGTGTGACAGCGTGTTATTATCATCTTATTTTTATACCTAACAAATAAATCTCCAGTCACCCCTGGGCATACGGTTATGAAAATCCAGGGCGTGACAGTATTTTTAATTTTGTTCCTACTTACGCTCAAAATGTAATTTTGTCTCTATTGATTATAAATCCTGGGTTCACTTCTCCCTGAAGCAAGAGAAAAAAAGTATTTGAAACTAAAATGATCATAATAAACTTTCATAAACAATGGATCATCATATAAAATTTTGTTAGAGATTATATTGTAAATTGACAAATCCATGATCAAACAAAGTGTCCTCTAATTCTTAGACTTAGTATAAGCTAAAACACTATAATTTGAGATAGATGGAAATATAAAAGTCTCAGAAAAGCAGTTGGATAACATTGGAATTTGAAATAAGCTGAATAGAGCCAGAATTACAAAAACACAGAAAGACTACTGGAAAGCTGCGCGGGTAGTTGTGGGAAAAAGCTGAGAACCAGTTTTTAAAGATTAGTCATGTGGAAAGGCCACTCTGAGTTACAAGAAGGCGTGTGATCCCTACTAAAAGACCGTGAGAAGGGCGTGGGTACGAGGTTCCCACAGAGAAGAATTTTCAACCTTCTGAGTTTTTGTTTTTGTTTTTGAATCGTATACGTCCTAGGTTTTGACATATATATTCACTAGACGTCTTTAGGGTTTTAATACGGAGAGAATATTCATTCAATAAGAAGCAAAACTATTTTAAAAGGTTCTCTCAATCGCTTATCCAAGATTTTTTGTGTTTGATCCGAAAGAGTTTAGATTTGTGATTCATGATAGCTAAGGATTCAGCACGCTAAAGATTCAGTAAAGTTACTGAGGAGTCAGTATTGTACTTTCAAGAGTCGGAGGACTTTCGCTAAAGGAGTTGGTGTATTGAAGATTCGAGTAAACGTCGACAGAATATAAAGTTGAGAAGTCAATTTATCGAGAGTTTTGAATTCGTAACCAACGCTTGATTTTTAGTCAAAGTTTTGAGAAATTTTTTTGTGTGAGTTTCCTCGCTTTTTATTTATCCTTCTTTATTTACTATTTGTATTTTGCTTGGGATATCTAGCATCTATTGAAATTCTTAATTGAACTTTTTTTTTTCATTTTGAGTTATAAAATAATTAAAAATAACGTGTCATTGATTGAAATTATTTTTTTCTCTTAACTTCTGTTTTTAAACAATTCAAATTTAAACTTCCAATTATTCAAAACATGATAGACTACTTTAGTATCGTATCTAATTCAAATATATGAAAAAAAAGGGGGGGATTGAGAGTATCAAATTTAGTAATCAAAATGCATTAGCTTTAAATTTCAAAATGGAAGACCTAATGACATTGTGACATGTTATTCTAATTGAATTTAAACGTTTTAAATTTAATATTTAATATAATTGGAGTTAAAAAAAAAACATTTTCGTGTATGTTAAAAATTTAATGAGCTTAAATTTTAAAATGAAAGAGCCATTGTCATTGTCGCGTGTCATTGAAGTTCAAAACATAATATTCAAAGTATTTTACATTAACTTTTGAACAAACTAGATAAGGCCCCATACCATTTTTAAAATCGAAAAAATTAAGGAAAGCAGATTTGATATTTAGATTTCAAAGAGATTGGAACCAACTATTTATAATATACAAAATAACACTACTCTATTAAGGCCTAATTTGAACTTGTGAGATTCCAAAAAAAAAAGTACCATTTTTAACTTAAGTCAATAGAGCTAACTTTTTTTAATCTTTAATTTCATTATATCGAGAAGCATGCACATACAGTGTATAATTATTATTTCATCTTTGTAATTTAATTAAGAATATAAAAGTAAAATAATGTGGTAGTTAAAAATTTAAAATTTATAAAATTACTTAATTAAGTGTAATTTTTAAAAATTCTTTGATTTAAAATTTTAATTTAGTGAAATGTTGAAGGGTATTTTAGACAACTAAAAAAGTTTCACTGGAATTAAAATTTTATTAATTTTTAGATTTTATTAATATCTATAGTATTTATTTTATATAATAGTATAGATAATATTTTATTATATTTAGATAAAGCAAATGGGCTATCATGAAATCGAAATGAGGTAAGCCTCGATACACACAACTTTTATCTCAAACATAGGCATGCAAAGGTAGCGTATCCACCTAACTAGCTAATCTCATTATCAAACTCGTTTATTTTTTTACTTACCACTACTGTTTTAAATCTATTTATTTTTTTAATTGAAATCTCAAACTTGTCTTGTCCCAGACCCGTTAAACTTATCCTAAACCCACGAAACCCGTTTATATTCAATTAGTCAAATTACCTATTAAGTACCTGTTAAATACCCAATTTGAGATAAAAAAATTTGTAGGTAATAAAAATATTAAATTTATTAAATTAAACAAATTCATTGGTCAAAGGATCTCTGAGTTTTTTTTTTTAAATGTAAAAGAAATATACTATAAATAATAGAAATAATTATACAAAATATATAGGGGCATACCCCTAAAATAGTATAATAAGAATCACAGTTCATAAAAGACTTTCAAATCTAATATCGAACAATTCATGATATGTGAATATAAATATATATTATATACTAGGGCAAAAATTATATATTATATACTGCGGCTACTGATATTTCACATTATATATTATGGCAAAAATGAGTGAAATTCCATAAATGGTCTTGGTTTAAGAATTTCAAAATTTTTATTTTAGGAATAAAATCGTAAATATATAAATATATATTATATTTTATTTTATTTTGTCGAGCAAGTACTTAACGGGTATAAACGAGTATCAGGTACTCTATAAATATAAATGAGTATCGGATATTGGGTTCCTTACAAGCAAATCTCAAATCCGTCCTAAACCTGTATGGACATTAATTTTTAATCTTAAACATGTCTCAATTCTATTAGGATATTTTTTAATAGGTTTTTATCGAGATCGGTCGGGTTAGGTACCCTCATGTACCCATTTCATTGACATCCCTACTCAAACATGTTATTTATTTTTATTTTTATTTATTTTTTTATGTGTGATTGTGGAGGAAGTGTAATGTGTTTGGTTTGGAAGAAAAATGGAAGAAAGGAAAAGGATGAACAAAAAGGAAGGAAAAAAGAGAGTAGCAAGGGGGATGCGGCGGCGGGTGTTTTTTCATTTCGCAAAAAAAAAAAATATAATTAAAAAAAGTGAACCCCGCATATTTTTTAAAATAATTTTTTATACAATTTTTGAATCATAAAATATACACACGCAATATGTTTTCATATTATTTATTATTTTTTTAATCAAACAATGCAGAGAAAAAAAAATTACTATGCATAAAAAAGCAATATTCATTCTACTCATTCCTCTCTTCTTTCTTCTTCTTCTTCTTCTTCTTCTTCTTCTTCTTCTTATTATTATTATTATTATTATTATTATTATTATTATTTCAATTTTTCATCCTTCCTACTAAGCAAACTATTAAAGATAAAATTTAAAGTAAATAAAAAATAACCAAATAAAACATGCTATCTTTATTCCTCGTCGAAAAGGTAAAAACTTTCCTAGAAAGATAAATCTTTTCCAAAGATCAAACACTAAATACATTTAATTTTTAATTTGCAGCATTTTATTTTTTTCACAATTAATAATTTTTAAAATAATAATTTTATTCTACGAGAATATAATTTGTTACTAAGATTATACGAATGATTATAGACTTATTATTTTTAAAATAATAATTTCATTATTCATTAACATGTATTTTGAAACATAAATAAAACAAATATTAAATTAATTATGCTTATACTCTTAAACTTTAAGGTAAAAAAATCACTTATATTTTATGAGTTTTAAAAACTTACTTTTATATATTCGGTTTGTTTTTCATACCAAATTAAAATTATTAAAAAATTCATCCGTTTAAAAAAACTTACCTTTATATATACTATTTATTTTTGTACTAAATGAAAGTTATTAAAAATTTCATTAAAAATAACGACACATTATAATTTGTCAGTAATTTCAAAAAAATGGACTTACACATCTATAATTCATATAATTTTATTTAATTTTTAACGAGTAGTTTTATCTTTTCACCATAGCAACGCTTATAATTTCACTTTAATTTTAAGTGATATAAAGATAATTTTTTAAAACTTAGAAAATATAAGTATTTTTTACGTTAAGGGTCTATGTGTTGCGACGTAAAATATTAAAAAATTTAAAATCTTTAAAAATTTTTAAAATTTATTTATTTTAAAACCTATAAAAAATTATTTACTTTTTATCTCACTGTCCGAATTAGGAATTCATAAATTATCTCAAATTATTCTACTTTATTTCATTTTTTATTATTCTAAACGCCTCCCAAGTACAGGAAATATAAAAATAATTAATTTTAAATTTTAAATATATTTTTTAGTAATGTACCATTTTACTGTTTAAAGTATGAAAAACTAAAAGTAAAAGAAACATTTAGGGTGCATTTAGAACGATAAAAAATAATAAAAAATTTAATTTGAATAATATTTTAGTATTTAACGTGTGGCCATCAAACTATATTTTTAAAAGTTAAATAGTAAAATTTTTTAATTTTTATATCCATTTTTTGAAGAAAAAAATCGTTCGAACAATTTGAAACGATCTTTTTTTGTTCGTCAGAATAATTTTATGTCAAAATTTATTAAAAATCATTAAAAATTTTTCGAGATTTACAAAAAAAATTATAAGAGATTGTATAATATTATTGAAATTTGTAAAAAAATTATTAAAATTTATAAAAAATAATTGAAATATGTAAATATATATTAATTTGTAAAAATTTTATCAAATACAAGGAGTGCAAGATATGAAAAAAAATATTTAAAATTTTCAAAATTTTTCAATTATTTCCACCGCACCAAACACTCCCTTAACATTGGTTATCTTTGGAATTAAACAAAATAAAATAAAATCTTATAAATCTCTACAAATACGAATTACAAGACAACAAAATTTAAATTCTTCTCTCACTACACAAATTATTAGATATTCACTTTTATAATTTTATTTTATTTTATACATTTTTATACAACTCCAAACATACCTATTGTTTTTTTAAAAATTGTAACACGTGAATGAAATACAGGCAAACAGCTGGTAGTTTTTTTTTTAATTATTATTAGCGATGGCAAGACATCTGCCCCTTAAAACAAAAAAAAAAAAAAAAAAAACCTGTCATTTTAGAAGAAAGTAGAAACAGCAGCAGTGACGTGGCATAATTTGATGGTAATGCTAGAATATGATATCGGAAATGAATATACAAGCAAGGGATCCAAGTTGCATACTATCAACACCACTTAAAAAAAAAGAGTAAAAAAATTAAAAATAAAAATCTTTTTACAAGCATGCCCACATTAATAATATCAAATGCCCACATCACCATTGATCATAGCCGTCCTCCCGAAACGACGCCTTTTATCGAATCATAAGGTCATCAAAACCAACGACGTCGATCGTATCTTATATCTTCTCCAACTTCTCCGCCTTCACCACCGGATTGGCCCTGGCTATGGCCTCCCTCCCAACCCCCTTGTAATCGAATGGACATCCGTGCTGCTCCGGGTACCGATGGGCCCCGCAGAACGTGATCCCGCACCGGCAATTGAACCCGGTCAATCCGACCCGCTTTCTGCACACGAAGCACCGGTTCGGCTGCACCACCGCGGGGACCGGCTCCGTCGCCACCGAGGCCCGTCCCTCTTCCGCGGCTATCGAGACAGACGAAGCCGGAGACAACGAGGCCGGGAGGACAACCGCGGCGGAAGAGGAAGCGACGAAGAAAGAATTCTCGACCGCCGATTTGGCGGACTTGGCCTGCTCCTCTTTCATGCAATGATCCCCGTAACATTTGGAGCAGAGATTTAGGGTTGCGGGGCTGCCGAAGAAGCCGCAGTTGTTGGCGCAGAGGCGGTGGCCCTCCGGTGATTGAAACCCGTGTTCCTCCGCCATGCTATACCCTTCCTCTTTTCTTTTCTTACCCTTCTTTTTTTTACAACTCTGAAAGATCTACAACTACAAAGCGTGATATATATATAAAAGAAAAAAAATCAAGAAAGAGAAAGGATTCAGAGAGAGATGGTGTTGAGGGCTTACTGTGGAGATGGGATTGGAGATGAAGAGGAATCTATATGATGCATGCAATGAGAGAGAAAGAGAAAAGGGAAGAAACGAAGAAAAAGAAGAAAATCAAGAAATAAAAATATAATAATGGAGGAAGCGATAACGACGAGAAATCAGGGAAGACAGGCTGGAGAGGGTTGTGCCTAAAAAGACGGCTGAAATTTAAAGAACAAGTCCTTTTCTTTGCTTCCTTCCCCTCTCTCTCTCTCTCTCTCTCTCTCTCTCTCTCTCGCGGATCAAAACCAGAGGAGGAGGAGGGTTTGGTGGACGCGTGGGTCCGATCGAGCTGTTTTTGGGCGGCCATGGTGTTGTTTTCTTTTCTTTTCTTTTTCTTTTCACACGCACTGAGAGATTAAAAAAAAAAAAAGGAAAAGAAGGCAGCGTTTGTTGTATGTTTGTTTGTTTGTTATGTTGTTGGGGTGGGGGTGATGTGTTTGCTTGCTTAGCTGGCTTCACGTTTCTCTAAGTCAATTTTGGAATGCATGAAATGGGATGCCATAGAAATAACAAACAAATATGGATTGGAGGCGGGTGTCTTTGCGTGTTATTCCTTCAGCCAATGCTTGGAGAAAAATGACTTGTAATATTAGTCTGATTAATCGTGTGTTGATTTTTGTGTATTTTTACGTGGACATGACGTTTGATTTGGAGGCTTAATTGTTTTATTGTTCTTTTTTTTAATAAATCTACAGACGATTAAGATTTAAGTATCTGACAAAACATTTTTCTCAGTAACAATAAATTACTTACGCGCCCGTTTGGAGCACCAATCAACTTTAAAAATTTTTAAAAATTTAAATTTTTTTAAAAAAATTTATCAAAATTCATTGAAACAAACTAAAATAGTACATTCTAATGGACTTTGTCAGATTTTTTTTAAAAGTTGAACTGACATTTATACAAAAAATTTTTATAAAATTTCAAAAATTTTCAAGATTCTCAATTAAAATTTTGTTACGTGTCATTTTATATAATTTTTAACAATTTTATATCAAACAAATACAAATATTTAACTATCATTTCAAAATAACTTTTTATACTCTAAATCTAAAAAAAAAATGTCACTTTTGTTTTTTTTTTTTTGGACTCCATATGATCCCTTAATACAAAAATTATTAAAAATTTTATTAAGCACACAAAAAATAATTAAAAATTTTACTAAACATTTCAAAATTGTCAAATATTGTTAAAAATTATTTTTTTACCAAATATACTAAAACTTTTAATTACTAACTTTTGATAAAAAAAAATCTCAAAGTTTATTAAAAATTAGACTTTCAAAACGGCCCTTCAATTTTAATTTTACACATAGGTTACACGTAAACGAATGATCACCACTTGTCCATCGCAGTTTACTTCTAATATAATATTATCCCTCGAGGGTCCGCTTGGAGCTTAAAAAAATATGTGTGTGTGTGTTTGATGTCTGGTAAGATTTCTAAAAATTTACCAAGTCACCAAAAATTTTTAAAAGTTATTCAAATTTTTAAAAATTCTTTAATTTTTAATCAAACGATACAATAAAAAATTATTAAAAAATATTTAAAATTGATAAAAAAATTTTAATTTTTACTAAATACATAAAAAGTTACACCTACCAACTTTTGTTAAAAGATTATTAAAAGTTTCCAATGCTTTCAAATGGGTTCCAAAGAAAGCCTAACAATTTATTTTGTATTTAGTTTATTTAATTTGATTTTCATTTATTGCATAAAATTTTGTAAAAAGTTAATTTGGAATCAAAAAATTAAAATGAAATTTTGATTTTCAATTTGGTTAACTCTGTTTTGGGTTCAATTTTGAAATTTATAATAATGAATTTGTAAAAAATAAAATTGTAAATTATACATTCATATTTATAATTATATTTTTCACTAATATAGCAGTAATAATAATAATAATAAATTTATGAAAAAATAAATTACAAATTAGATATTAATTCAGGTTTAACTAAAACCAAATTGAATTATTTTGTTTTTTAAATTTTATTTTATATTCAGCTAGTTTGATTTCATTTCTTAAATAAACAAAATAATTCTAATAATTTGGATAATACGAAATAATCTCTCCTAAGATAAAAGTTATAATAATTAAAATGATAAATTAAGATGGCATTTGGGTTACTTTTCTGTTTTTTTTTTTTTTCTATTTTATGTTTTGAAAATCTAAAAATAAGGAAACAAAAAATATTTTATTTTTATTATTTTGAGATTTTCCTTTCTTTGGGTTAAAAACGCTCAAAACGACTTTTTGTCATTTTTCATTTTATGTGTAAACTAATTTCTGTTTTCTAAAACAAAATTTAAAAAATACGTTTTGAGCTATTTTCCTTATTTTCAAAAGCGTAAAATAAAAAATGAACTCAAAATATAAAATAAAAAATAAAAAAAACAAAAAATAGGAAAAAAAACAAACGGGCCCTAAATTGTTTGAAATGTTAATTGATGTATTTGATTAATCTAATCAAATTTTTGTTATTAAAAGAGTGAGCTTATTTGCACTTTACAAGTATTCTTGCCCTCTATTTTATTTTTTTATTAAATAAAATTACACAATTATGCTTATTCTTGTAAAATAGTATTTATAGCATTAGCATTATATAACATATCTTATTAAAATAATAAGGACAATTTCGTAATTTTATTTAATAAAAATGTAAAGTACAGTGTAAGAATTTATAGAAAAAGTATAAATAGACCCACCTTTATTAAAATAGTATAAGTATGTGTACATATAATCCTAATATGTTTTTGTTAGGTATTTATTAATTAATTTATAAGGTGTTTTATTTATTTAAAATTAAATTAGTTATTAATAGCAAGATTGAAAACACATATTCAAATCTACTTTTAGCATTTTTCAGTCAATAAAAATCATCACATAATCATCTACAATAATGGAAGTCTTTTGCTCCAGCAAAACACACACACACACACACACACACTCTCTCTCTCTCTCTCTCTCTCTTATTTTTTCTATTATTTTTTTAAATAACAAAGGGCCCAATCAAAAGATTACTAATTTCCTAATCTTTTTATTGAATTGTTTTTTTTTTTGGGGCCAAAATCAATGGATCCCACGATAATAAATTGGTGGCATGCCATCTGACGAGGGGACCAACAAACCCATTATGGTTGTTCGGAATCAAAACCACAACCTAAGGGCTCGTTTGGAGGCTTAAAAATTAATAAAAAATAATAAAAATTACATTTTATAACTTTTGTTGTATTTGGTTTAATTATAAGTTTTTTCATTTTTTTAATTTGCTACAATAAAAAATAAAATAAAAAGTTACTATTTTTTGATTTGCTACAGTAAAAAATTTATCAAACACGTAAAAAGTTACCACTTTTTTGATTTGCTACAGTAAAAATTACAAAAAAAGTAAAAAATACACTTTGTTCTACCAAACATACAAAAAAATATAACTAAAAAAATACACAAAAAATTACCAAAAATTTTACTTTTTTTTCTTGTCTTTGATCCTTCAAACGGCCTCCCATGTGATGGTTCCTGGTCGTGGACCACATGGTTCACCTTAGGCTTACTTTGGAATGAAAAAAAATTTGGTTTTTTTAACTAGTTGTTAAAAAATTAGATTTTTAATAGTTAATTTTAAATTTTTTATTAATTCAACATTTTTATTCTTCAATTTAAAAAAAATAAAATATAAAAAATAAATTTAATCATTTAAAAAAATAAACCAAAAAATTAACTAGTGAAAAGCTCATCCCGAACGAAGCTGCAGTGCAAATGATAAATAGAGAAAAAGAAAATATAACTAGAGCTCAAAACAAATGCAAGACTACTGATTGGATCACATCTCCCATTGTCAAGAGTATTTTTAAAATTACTCGATTTTTAATTCTATACAAATTATTTAAAGTACTTCAATTCATTAATGGAAAAAGATACTGTCTGAGTAGAAAGTAAAGATTCAAACCGAATCCAAATTAACTAAAATCATAATATATATATATATATATATATATTTCTTATATTTATATTTATATATTTGTAGTTATGTATAAATTTCTTATTCAATTTTCAATTATTTTGGTTACGTTTGAGAACCCAATTACCAACCACTTGCTATCAGCTACTAATTTTTTAATTTTTATAAAAATGGCTAAATTTATCTTTTTACATTTTAAATTTTTTCTAAATATTGAAGAGCAAAAATGTAAAATTAACAAAAAATAAGTAGCCAGCTTTTTTTTTTTCATAAACACAAAAAAGGTTAACTTTTTAATAACTAGTAGCTACTAGCTAGTTTTCTCTTCCCAAACTCAACTTGAAATTGAATCAAATAATTTCAAATTAAAATTTCTGAATCGATAGTTCGGTTTCAATTGAATTAGGCACAGCTCTAAATATAACATCCATACGTGTTTGGAGTAATATAAATTAGTATATATGTTTATAAAAATTATAATCTTATAATTTATACTATAAATAGAAAATTTAAAGTCCATTTAGATTAAAAAAATTCCAAATAGTTCCACCATGACTCCGTTTGGTTTATAAAAAAATTCCAAAAAATTTTATAAATCTCTATTAACTTTATATCACATCAATTTTTTTCTTTCACTACACGCATTATGAACTCTCAATTTATCTCACTCCAAACTCACCCCATATTGCAAAGTTTGGGCCTGGAGAAATAAAAAATTGTATCCGTTTGGAACTACGCACTCCTTCCAAAAAAAAAAAAAAAAAGCTTCAAACAAATTTTAAAAATTATTAATTTCATCCAATCAGATTTTGTTAATTTTTATACTAATTATTTTTTGTTAACTTTTTCCAAAACTCCAAACGTGTTGATTCTTCATTTATATATAATCATTACAATATATATATATATATATATAAAAGTCGATAATGCATAACATTACAAGTTCAACTGATCAAAATAGAGTTCCTTTTTAGAGCAGTGAACAAGGCAGCTAGCTCAAAGTTCATCATCCCTGCAAGATGTTGAGGATGATCCTTTCCCTCTTGCATTAATTTTCAAGCATGATTTAGACGCACACAAGCTCTCCAACCACAGCTCGTCGCCCACAGTGGAGTCGGCGGCGGATTCACTGTTGCGGTGCCATGACCAGTGAGCGTGCGTGTTGTTCAAAATCCTCAACCGGCCATGTCCGAAGCTTGGCTCTCTATAAACCGAAATCTTAGGACTTGGCTTCTCAAACCTTCAACCCACATCAACAACGTATGAATTAACCTTGTCATGTTAAAATTGATCGAAGTTCCCAGTATTTGATGAACACGATTTAATTAATTAATTTCATCATCCACATCAAGAATCTGCTTAGATAACTCGAAATCTTAAATCAACAAATTTACTATCAAGTGTATTAAAATATAAGTGCAAAACTTAATTTATGTAATTGTAGGCTTGTTTGAGACTCTATATATTTTCACAAAATCTTATAAATATTAACTTTTATAACTCTAAATACTCTCTATATTATATTAATTATCAGAATAGTAGTTTGACTGGTGTTACTATTTCCTTAATAGTAAACTATTTTTATGAATCATTAATTTTTTAAAAATTAAGTTTGTGAGCGATTTTAAATCTATCATAATTCATCATATTAAATTATTTCAAGTCTTTTATGAAATCTCTATCCAAATTGGTAAAATTATTACGTTATAGAAGTCCTTCTTAAATAATTAGTACAATTAAAATACTTTAATTTTAAATTCATAAATAGAATCACAACCCTAGGTTTTTACAATAATTATTGAGCGTTCAAGTTTGCAAGTACTTACATTAGGGCAAGCCCTTCTCTATTGCCTCCATCACCAATGGTCAGGTATACTGGACCACAGGGGTCTGCCTTCTGGTCATAAACCCTTGTCTGCAACCGGGAACAATGAAGGTTGAACAATACCATACAATATCGAAAATAATTAGAATTAAAATAATTTTTATTGAGAGGACACTAATTAATATAAAAGCTTCTTATCATTTTTAGGATAAATTTTATTTTACATCTTAAATTTTATTCAAAATTTTACTTTAAATTCTATTTTCTTTTTTGAAACAGGATATGAATTTTTTTTTTTTTTAGCTGGTAATATCTTCATAATAATCTTTTTTTTTTTTCAAAAGAGACATGAATGATGTGACGTGTCTACTGGTTTAAAACAAAAACACCTGCTAAATTAAAAGATATTTATTATATTATAATACATCATTCTAGTTTTGAATTAAATTTTATAAAAGAAAAAAATTTGAAGGATTTTTTCAAATAGAATAAATCTCAAATTGGTCTTTTACCCACACTGTAAATTAAGGAAGAGAAAAAATAAATATTTAGATAATATCAGATTTTGTTTTTGTTTTTTCCCTTTTTTGTGATTAAATATGATAATATGTAATAAATGACTTACAAATCTTTCGTACGCATGAACATGGCCTTGAAAAACCAAGTCCACTCGGGCCTTGTACAGCAATTCCTCCATAGCTCCCCTCATGCTCTCCCCTTCACCTTTGTGGGCAGTATTTGAGTTATACCACGGCGCATGGATCAGCACCAGAAGCCACGGTGTCACCTTCCTATCCACCTTTGCCAAGTCAGCTTGGAGCCACTTGTACTGGTCTGAGTTGGCATCAAAGTCCGCGTAGGATCCCAACATAACAACGTGGGCCCCTGCCACCTCAAAGGAATAGTAGAGGTTGGATTTGGACCCGCTCTCTTTGTACGGCATTAGCCACCTCGCATTGTAGGCTTTGAAGCCATGGGGGTAGATGATGGGGAAGGCTTCGAGCTCGTGGTTGCCTTGTGTCACCATCCACGGCCGGCGACTCGCGTATGGCTCCGTTAAGCGTCCGAACGAGTCCCAGAGCGGTTGCTGGCCATCGGCGTAGGAGAGATCGCCGGGTAATAGAAATACGTCGTAGTCCGTCGCATTAACGTGTGCTAGAGTCGATGCCGTCCATTCAGTTTGCCCTAGATCACCTACACCCAAAAAAAAAAAAAAAAGGATTGTACACAAATTAATAGGCCCCCTCCCCATTGTTTATCTTTAGTGAGTAGTTGTCCTTGTGGCATTATTTTATAAACACCCCCCCCCCAAATTATAACGTCA
The DNA here is from genome assembly GCA_019916065.1 of Vitellaria paradoxa. Taxonomy (NCBI): domain Eukaryota; kingdom Viridiplantae; phylum Streptophyta; class Magnoliopsida; order Ericales; family Sapotaceae; genus Vitellaria; species Vitellaria paradoxa. The sequence continues at coordinate 8,703,626 of CM034234.1, forward strand.
TAAAGATATACATATATATATATATATATATATGTTATATTTAAATTGGCACGTAATACAACACGTGAATATACAGCACTCTTGTCTAATAATTTCTCAAGAAAAGTCATTAACACAAATAAGGATGAGTTACCTTTGCACCATGCATACAAGTAACCTGAAGACACTTACCCTATACTAATGGCCTATTTGGCAACCGACAACTTATTTCAAAAATTAATTTTTGTACTGAAAGTTAGAATATTTTACAAAATGTATAATTTTTGGCCACCCAAAAAATTAAAAATTTCACCAAAAATTAAATATTTAACCAAATGCATAAAAAGTTAGAAACACACTGCAATCTTGAAAAAAAAATTGAAATTTTCACCAAAGGTTTCCAAGAATTAAAAAAATACTAATTTTTTTTTAACCGAAAGCATAAAAAATTAACTTTTTTTTTACCCAAAATTAGTAACTTTTGGTGAAAATTTCAACTTTTTATGTTGCCAAACGGGCCTACCTTATAAAATAAACACCCCACTAACTATTTACATAAAAGAAAGGAATTTAAGTTTATTTTCAACATATATATTCATGCTATGGACAATGCAGTTTTCAATTTGTTGCTTACCTACAGACGCTTAATATATACTAAATCCGTTTGAAATGATAAAAAAATTTAAAAATATAGTGAAAAATTTTAAAAATTATTTATTTTTATCTCGTTATAAAAATTATAAATCTACAATTTATCTCACTTTTTATAATTCTAAATGCACCCTTATTATTAGCTTGAATATGGAAACCCACATTTGTCTCAGTCGATAGCTGGGCTGTACTCATATATTGAGCCAGCTTAGTCCCACCAACTTTGAAGTGGAAAACACTTCTCTCATTGCTTATGCTTGAAGGCTTGGCCCTCTGATGTTCTTAGCTTTTTGACAAACTCACCCCAAATTAGAAAAGGAAAAAGGCAACCTCCCCTGTAAATCTCCAGGAATTGAAGTGACTCTTAAGGGTCCAGTTGATTAACACGAAAAGATTGGTGTTTTTTTTTTTTCCCCCTCAAAATTACTAATTTTGTCTAACATATAAAAGGTTAACTTTTACAAATCAGTAACCTTTTTGTTTAAAAAAAAAAAACAATTTTTTATGATTACCAAAGACACTCATTCACCAAAAATTGTAACTTTTGTACTAAAAATTTTTAATTTTGCCAAATATATAAGAAGTTAATTTTCTAACGCATTCGTAACAGTCGTCCAAAAAAGCTACTTTACTCTTTTTTTTTTTTTTTTTCAACAGAAAACAACTTTTACAAAAAAAAAGTTATAAAGTTTAGCAAAGGGGTGACGCTTCACTTTTACATATACGAACCTGAATTTTATTTATGAATATTATTTATAAGGGACAAAAGATTTACTCATTATTTTAAAGAAAGGTAACAGTTAATACAAGGATGGTAGCATAACAAACATTGAGGGCAATGGATATAAAATAATTAAAATTTAATGTAACTTCTAAGTAATTATAATGAAACTAAGTTTCTCTAAAACCATTACATAACAGTAACGTTTATTATTTAAAATCATTGTTATGCTAAAAAAAAAAGAAAAAAAAGAAAAAAAAGAGAAGGGTAATTTTAAATACCTTGCAGGCTTAATTGAGTTGTTAAGTACCGGCCATTATTTAAAACCATTGTCATGCTTTAAAAAAAAAAAAAAGGCAACTTTTAATTACCTTGCAGACTTAATTGAGTTAAATGAAACTAATTCGCTTTAATTTTAAAAATATAATTTTTTAAATGAAAACTTCTAAAATATTGTTCTATCAAAGTAGCATTTTTTAAATAAAATTAAGGAGAGAAGAAGACCACTCACCAGCAATTGCAAACTCAACTGGCAAGGCCGAAGGAGGTGTAGCGAATCTGAACTCAGGGCCGGAACCACCGCACCTATAGTAATACACTGTGCTGGGCTCCAGCGGTCCGATCTTGACATGGTGAATTTTCCCGGAGAAGTAGAGGAAGTACTCATACCGGGTGTGTTCTCCCGTGGCCGACGCTTCGTACCTGCCTGGTTCCTTACCATACTCGACAATGGAAGCAGCTCGGTGGTCAGAGGTAACCCATGACACCCTCATGTGGTCTCTTCCAGCCAGCGATATATGAACCTATATATATATATATATATATATAACGATTGAATTGAATTATAGTTGAAAGTTTCAGAACAATGGGTTGTAAATTAAGAAAACAGAGGTTTGGGGAGAGAGAGAGAGAGAGAGAGAGAGACCTGTTGGGGTTCAGATTCGGTGCCTTCGTGATGGGTAAGGATGATCGGCCGGGGAGGTTGGCGGGTATATTCCGATGATGCAAGGAGGCGTAGAAAGAGGAGGAAGAAGAGGAAAGCTAGCTGTGACCAGTAGTACCCTCTCTCCATTTTGTCCTAACTTGTAAAAGTGAAGATCAAAAGTCTGTATTAATGGAAGACATACATATGTAGCCTATTGAACTCGCCTCCTTTATAACCAATTAGATTAGCTTCTTTTGAGGGACAACAGTCTCCCCCTTTGCTGTTGGAATGAATTAGTGTGCAAATCAATAGAACGGTGGAAGTAGCACTCCAACGTACAATACTGTAGAAACACCCTTACCCCATTTATACGTTTGAAGCTATGGCAAGGTTAATTTGTGACTTTTTTTTTTCTTTTTTTCTTTTTAGTTGTCGAAGAAAGCGTATGGATACTAATTAAGTGAGATCCCCTTTTCAGATTAATTTACCAAAATATCTCTATAACTGAACTTTTTTTTTTTTAAACTCCATTGTATACATAAAAATTTTAGAATCACCACCTTTATGATATATATTAAGAGCAAATACCCACTAAACTCTTGAGATTTAATTTGATTTTTAGCAGCTAAATTCACTATCTTTCTAAAATAGCCATTTATATCCTTGATGCTTAAACTTTTCGTAGCAAGACTCTCCATGTTACTTTCTATATTAGTTTGGATTGTTTGACTAATTTGACGATGTGAAAAATAAAAAAAAAAATCTCTTAAAAATTAAAATTCAAAAATTTTTGGTAGTTATATATATTTAGATTAAAAAAAAAAACTACATATCATATTAAAAATAAATATGATAATACATAAACATATATATTAGTCTAAATATGAATAATATGCCTAAAATTTATCAAATAAAAAAGAACAAAATCATATTTAAGTAGTCTAAAAAGTAAAAAAAAAAAAAATCATTATGTGGTAAAATAAGAAAAGTTTGTGTATTATTGTGTTTATTTTGTTAGTATGATTGTACAGTATTTTTTTTGAAATAATATGCCTAAAAAGTACCCAAAAAAAATTTCAAATTTCAAAATTTAAGGGCATTTTTTACTTCGCTTGGTTAAATTGATCAAATCATCTAAACTAATGGAAAAAGTAATGATAAGGGGTTTTATTATCAAAAGTTCAAATCCTAAGGATGTAAATGTCTATAGTGGATCTAGTAGCCAAAAGGCCGAATATCAAGTAGTTTAAGTAATATTTGTTTATATATAAAAATATTAAATGTATTTTATTTTATAATTTCTTAAATTTTATCAAATATTCTTCATTATAAAAAATTAAAATATGAAAAAAATAAAAAATAGAATATTTTTCCCTACCATGTAAGGAAACGGAAATAAATGATAACGGGTGGATGGCAATGGCGTCAAGCGAGTCCAATGGAAAAAATAATGTTGATAATGCTTGGGGCAATGACCATATAAAAAGTTAATATATATATATATATATATACATATATAAAAAAACGTTGGACTTTTCTTTCAGCTCTTCTTAATTTGTTAGCCCGGCTCGGTTTGGAATGGCTCTGTCCAAATCCCTCTACGGGTTTTTGGTTTGTTGTCTAACAATAATTACAAATTGTTACGCACTAAGCAAATTAAGTTTAAAATATTATAAAAAATATTATCAAAAAATATAAAGATATTATAACTTATATATATATATATTATTTTATTAAATTAACTTAAAAACTTTCGAGATTAATTTTTCTAAATTCAAATTCAAACTCAATTATAAATAAATCACAAACTAAATTTGATTTGAATTTATTTTACTCATGTATTGAATCCGAATAATTCGGAAAAAATTCGATTTGTTTGCCTGGAGTAAATTTTAACCATATATATATATATATATATGAAAACAACGGAAAGGGAAGACACGGCACCGAATAGGCACCGCCGCAATATGGGAAACCATTCATCCCAGCGGGCAACTCAGAAAGAGTTAGGCGGAAATAAACCGACTTGCAGGTTCTGGTCGCCATTTGACATCGTATGAACTTAAAAACGTAAATACCAAACAAAGAAAGAAATCAAAAAAGAAAAATAGAAATAGCAAGGGATAACAAACCGATACAAAAGTTACTGCATTTCCTTAACAAACTCTGAGATATATATATATATATATATATCCATTTCCACGTTTATGAAGAAGCGGTCACTTCCCTTTCAATAAAATTGGACACCGTGTCTGTATTCTAATACTCACTACTTCTTCCTCTTCTTCTTCTCGTTCGTACGTTGGTGATGGCTGTGTTTCATGGGTTGTCATTTGCCTTATTAGCCTTTGCGAGATTTTTCTGTTTGGGGGTTTATTCTTATGACCGGCCACCAGCCCGTCCGAACCTAGTTGTCTCGCTGGCAGAAGAATTTGGTCCTACTTCTCCACAACAGGCTAGTATATTCATATGATTAATTAGCAACTCTTCAGTGAATTACGTGATATGCATTAATGATGTTATACATACATATATATATATATATATATATATACATGTTGCTAATATTAGTGCATTATATTACCAAAAATATTAGGAGTCTTTGCGTGTTTGCTGTCGATTTGAGGGCGTGGAATTGGCGTTGTTTTGAACTGCTTCCCGATCATTTCCCTGAGTTTTTTTTTTTTTTTTTTTTTATGTTCTTGTGAACTACAATTAATGGTTCATGGCTGACCACACCCATCTCCGGCAACTGAGGAAACCTGTGAATGCACCAATTAATTGGTCCTGACTACTAGATTGGGTTTAGGGAAATTGGTGCTTGTATCTTCACTGGGCCTTGTTTTTCAATACTTCCGTGGATGTGAACAAGAGGGACTTTTCTGTCGGTTGTCCTCGCGTTGGCCATATTGTCGCTAATAGATACAGGATTTTTTTTTTTTTTTTGAGCTTTCAACAAAATTTGCTCAAAGAAAAATTTAATTGTGAAAATGCTATTAATAAAATCGTAAAATCATTATGTGTTTCTATCAAACTTAAAATTGCGTTATTATGTTGTGGTTTTTACCAAACTTCAAAACTAAGCCTAAAATTGTATTAGTTTCTCTTTTAACAAAATTGTATTTTTATATTACATTCTTGTCATGATAGGAATACAATAAGCATAAATCAAAATTATTATTTTTGGAATTTAAATCAACCTGCTTAATTTGATATTCATGAACAACCATTCAAATTGATATCATGATCATGAGCAGTTGGCAGAAAATGGGACACTTCTAAATTTAGCTAAACAAGAGAAAAATTTCTAGCTAAAAGATAAGTGATTGGGCGATAAAGGCGGAAGAGAAGAGTCTAGAACATATCAACTTAATTTGGACAAACTATGAATGATGTGGACGTAGTAGAACAAGAAGACCAAACCAACAACTGAAGGCATCAAATATCTATCACGAACGTCACGGACCCCAACAGCATCACAGGGGGCGATATTAGGAAAAAGAGAGAGGCAAAAGTGATGGGTGATAAGAAATGAGATGGCTGAGACAACTATGACAAAGAACAAGGAATGGACAGAAGCCACAATATGAGAATGCAATTTTACTAAAGGAGAAACCACAACAAAATAATGCAGTTTTAGGTTTAGTAGAAATCGCATAATGATTTTGCAATTTCATTGACACTATTTTAACAATAAAGTTTTCCTAAATAATATTTAAGTAGTTTTTTTTTTTAACAGCAAAACCAAAATTCATAAATACAATGCTTGACTCAAAATTTTTAGCGAAGATGGCTAAGTTAAAATTTTTCATACTGTGAAGAGCAAAGTAATATTCCCATAATTTGGAGGCAAATACAAAAATCTATAAAAATGCAGTTTATTCGTAGTATTATTTTATATCTATGTTCTTTTGTTATTTAACTGCTTCAATAAGCACAGGCCATAAAATTTTTAGATCAACCAGTCTATTTTAATAAGTTATGAATGAGTCATCCAACAAATTTTAACTTTAGGCTTTTTCCTTTTCCAGGTCCACATATCTCTGGTTGGCAATGACAAGATGAGGATATCATGGATCACCGAGGATCCGACTCCAGCGATGGTTAAATACGGCACATCTCCAGGTGCATATGGTTTTTCAGCGAACGGAACCACATCCTCTTATCGCTATCTACTCTACAAGTCTGGCGAAATACACGACGTAGTCATCGGTCCACTGAAGCCAGATACAGTTTACTACTATCGCTGTGGATTGGACTCGAACTCTGAACTCAGTTTCAAGACGCCACCGGCTCAATTTCCCATCAAATTCGCGATTGCAGGTACTTTGAAGCAGCCAATAGGACCAATTTGAGTTGACTAATTAAGGAATGTTCACTTTTATAGTTTCGTAGAAGAATACTAAGAAATTAATATGTGTTTCAGGTGATCTAGGACAGACAGAATGGACCAACTCAACCCTGCAACACATTGCAAAGTCAAACTATGATGTGTTTCTACTGCCAGGGGACTTGTCATATGCTGATTTTGTCCAGGCATTGTGGGACTCATTTGGAAGGCTGGTTGAACCTCTGGCCAGCCACCGGCCCTGGATGGTGACACAAGGCAACCACGAGGTGGAGAAAATCCCTTTGATCCACTCCCATGCCTTTACAGCCTACAATGCGAGATGGCACATGCCGTTTGAACGGAGTGGCTCTGCCTCCAACCTGTACTATTCCTTTGAGGTCGCTGGTGTGCATGTCATTATGCTCGGTTCTTATGCAGATTTTGACCCATCCTCGGATCAGTACAAGTGGCTGGAAGCTGATTTGAGGAGGGTTGATAGGAGGAAGACGCCGTGGCTTGTGGTACTTATCCATGCTCCATGGTACAACTCTAACGAGGCTCATCAGGGGGAGCATGAGTCGGTTGACATGAAGGAGGCCATGGAAGATTTGCTGTTCGGAGCTCGTGTTGATGTCGTATTTTCTGGTCACGTTCATGCCTATGAGCGTTTTGTAAGTTCCTCTCCCCCATTTTTTTTTTTTTTTTTAATGATGATATCAACAGTGTTTGTAGATGTTTGGTAGGTAATAACATAAACAAACGTTCATTACAATGAAAACCGTTAATTACCTCAAAAGGTTTCCTATGTGCATAATTGGTTTGAAACAAGTTTTTAGCTCCATACATAAATCAAAGTGAAATTTACATACATTTCAAGCGATGACAGCGTCTTGAACTTGTACCACATTACCAGTTCTTTGGCTTTTATGCGACAGGAGTGATGAAAATTGGGAATGTTGGGTAAGTGTGCTATGATAAATATACATTTATCCTTGTGAAACTAAACTAAAGGAGTGAATAATGATAGTAGCTAGTTTGGGAATGAATAATGCATGCAGTTCATGCTTCTGCTGCATAGTAGTTCATTTGTCACCATATGTTTTACTTACGTGTGTTAGTCTTATTTCACATTTTGCCGACAATATTTATGAATCCTTCCATTAGATTGGGCCAATTATTCCTAAACTGATTGTTATATCTCTGTCTCTCTCTCGATTGCATTGTCAAGACACGTGTTTACAAAGAGCAAGCCAACGGCTGCGGTCCAGCGTATATCAACATTGGAGATGGTGGCAACCGAGAAGGCCTAGCAAGAGAGTAAGTTTCTTTCCCCTAGTTTCTTGTTGTTGTGATTCTTACAACCAACAGAACTAGGTTGGATCTGAATTCTGTGAATTCCGACCGAAACCTCTTATAGTATATCGACGTTAAAATAAGTACAATAAATTTATTATTAATTATTTTTTATTGCAGGTACATAGATCCAAAACCTGAAATATCATTGTTCAGGGAGGCTAGTTTTGGGCACGGGGAATTTCAGGTGGTGAATGCAACCCATGCATGGTGGGCTTGGCATAGGAATGATGATGATGTAACAGTGGTAGCTGACTCAATATGGTTGACAAGCCTTTCATCTGATCCACCTTGTAAGGTTCATGCAAATTAAGTTAAATTAAATGGAATGTACTTTGAAATTGTTTTAGTTGTTTTGGTCAATATCTTCCAATTGGGGCCTAATTAATTTGGATCAAAATTGATAAGAGACAGTTTGTTGAAGCATCACCTCACGCATCTTCTAATGTACTATTAACATGTTAAAAATTTTAGTGGGTAAATTGTAATTTGTAAGGTTATCGTTTTAGCAAAATCTCACTTTATGAGATCAGTGTGTTATAAATGAAATATCTATGACTGATCAAAACTTCTATTCTATCTACAGAATAAACATGTCCGTACTTTTAGACAAATATGACTTTTAATACCAGAAATTTTAAATATTCATTTTGTTAGATAATTCAAGGGATGGATGGATGGATTGAAGAACTATAAAGAGAAATTAGAAGAAATTATGATCCATAAAGAGAATCTAGAGATGGTTTATTTATTTAACTTTTTGCCCTATTATTCTCATTTGAAAAAATGTGAATAACATGTAAAACAACAATCAAATCAATTTAAAAAAGTCAAATTTTGATGAAAAAAGTTATACAAAATAAAAAATAACCTAAAATAAGTTTGTTGCTTTCTATTGCAAAACGGAACTTTAGATTGGTGATCGTAGGCTAGTGGCAATGATTTGATCCATCGTCCTTATAAATTTGTGGTCAAATATGTTGATTTCCATTGTACGACATAAATTAATACTATTAAATATTAATTTCAGACTAAAATTATTTATTTTCTTAAATTAAAATTAATATTTAATTAATAATAATTAATTATAAAAAATTATTTTATTAAAATATTTTATTAAATAAAATTTATTTCTCACAAATAATAATCCAATAGATTATGTATTGTATTAATATAATTTATTAAAATTACTAATTTATAATTAAAATAAAATATTTTATTCAATTAGTTATAATTAATATAACTATTGAATAAAATATATTTTAATAAATAATAATTAGTTAATTTGGTTAACTAAATTACATAAAATATATTTAATAAATAATATAGTTAAATTCATATTAAAATTACTTCAATTTTTATCGGAGTTTAATTTTTTTGAACTTAAAACTGAATTGATAATATGACAAAATCAAATCAAACCTAACCAACTACAAGAGTTTAATTTCAACTTTCAAGGGCACAATTGGTAATAATGTCATTTTTTATTTATATCTTTTTGTATATGTTTTTTAGTTTTTTTTCTGTTTTCTTTTTTTTTGTTTTTTTTTTTGCTAAAATGAAAATTGAAACTGTATTTAAAAAATAATTTTATTTACAGTAATTAATTTTTTTATTTTAATAAAATATTTAATTTATTATTTTTAAAAATCAATTGAATTTAATAAAATATATTTCATATAAATTTAATTTAATTATTTAAATTAAATAATTAACTTAATTTGTTTGATTTGATTTAATTAAATTATTTTAATTAAATTATTTATTAAAATATTTTAATAAAATATATTTCATATTAATTTAAATGATTTAATTATATTGGTTATTAAAAATTAATAATTTTTATTTACAAGTCATTTGCAATTAAAACTCTATGACAACTATGATATCTTATATAGTTTTAAATTAGTAGAATGGCCCTATTTTCATCCAAAATGTAAAACACCTTCACTCCGCCATTACCTCTTCGCTTGTCTAATGCCAAACAAAGCTCGAATCTCTCTCTGTCGCTTCCACTCCTCCCTCTGCTCAACCCAGCCCGGAAAGGGGGGCTGCTGTCGAGGGGTGGACTGCAGCGGCTGCAGCCGATGAAACGCGATCGAGTTTTATTTTTTTGTTGAAGCAATTGTTAGGTTTTTTGTTTTGTTGGTTATGAGTGCGTTGTGTGGGAGAATAAAAAAAGGTTTATAAATAAAAATAATTAATTTTTTATTCGATTAAGTTAGAAAATAAAGTAAAGTAATAAGTATTTTTAATATGATTAAATAGTTTTTAGTAATTTTTAGGTGTTTACTAAAACAAATAAAAATAAATTAATTAATTTTTTCATATGCTTTTTAAAATATAAATATAAATAAATTTTATTTTAATTTTTAACATACTTTCTTGTACCAAACTAAGTTTTTGTCAAAATTTGTATAGATTTATTTATAAAGGAAAATTACGTATATTCAAATTAAAATTATGTATAAGATATAAGAATAGGAATTTGTAGTTTCACTTAGGTCATGTTTGGAGGATAAAAAATTAAAAAACAAAAGGCAAAAACTTTAGTTGTTTTAGGTATATGATAAAACACCAAAAGTTGTCAATAATCTTATGTGATAAGTTACTAACACATCAACTATAATAATTATTTTACTTTAATTTAATTCAAAAGTTATCAAAAATTGATGTGTTAACAACTTATCTGACAACTTTTGGTGTTTTTCCATACACCTAAAACACCTAAAGTTTTGTTTTGTTTTTTTTTTATTTTTTATCCTCCAAACAGGATCTCAGTAAAACAATAAGTTTTTGTTTTTATGTCCTATATATAATTTGAATAGACATAATTATCTTTTATAAATAAATCTTTACAAATTTTAACAAAAACACTTAAACTTGATTTGGTGTAAGAGAATATGTTAAAAATTAAAATAAAATTTATTTATATTTATATTTTTAACAAGCATATTAAAAATTAGTTATTTTTATTTTTATTTGTTTTACTACACGCCTTAAAATTATCAAAAATTACTTAATCATGTTAAAAATATTTATTATTTTATTTTATTTTTTAACTTAATCAAATTAATAAAGTTCTAATAAACCCATCACCTTTTCATATTCTCCCTGAATCTTTCCATTATTTTCACTTTTTCTTACTTTTCTGATTCCGGCGAAGGTAAATCTCCAATCAAAAGTTAGCATTCGTTTTTTTTTTTTTTTTTTTAAGAAAATTTTACCTTTTTAATCTGGCTGTTTTTCTTGTTAAGAATGTATTTCATCAAGCTCCATGCACATTAATATATGCATTCCATCAAGCTCGACGCACATTAATATTTTTACTAAAAATTTTTTGGCCCCCATATGAAATCCTAGCTTTGTCCCTGCCAACATCCCCACCGTCAGCATCCTTTCTCGCCGGATAAGACAACCCGGAGAAAGAGTTCACAGAAGCCGACTCGCAAGAACTGGTTTCAAGTCAAAGTTTACACAGCAACGGCCGACGCAAAGTGAGATACCGTCCCCCTTTTGCAACCCGTATTTCTTTTTCCTCTCTCTGTCTCTCTCTCTCTCTATATAGATTCTGTTCTTTCGTTTAAATTTTATTTTGAAGTTCTAAAGTCTTATGATTTTCATTCGATTTTGTAGTTAATTAAGTTTTTGCTGATTTTTCTAGATAATTTGGGTTTTTCGAGTAATGTGACTTGCTTTGTTGGTAATGTGATTGGTTTGCATTGTCTTAGAAAAATAGAAAAAAAAAAAGAACCCCCCCCCCCCCCCCCCAAAAAAAAAAAGCACAAAAACTCTTTGCTGTGGGCAGTGCAGAGGTGCAGCATTGTTGCTGTGCATCTGACATTGTTGCTGTGCAAGTGCCTTACAAAAATAAAATAAAATAAAATAAAATGAAAGCAAAAACAGAAACTCTGCCTGTGTAAGTGGCTTTAACTGAGCTGCTGAAATTTTTAAGTGGGCGCATCTAAGTTGCTGAATTAAACATGCAGATTTTCAGCAGGTTCAGTGTATTTTGGGTTTGGCTGTTCTAGTTTAATTGTTTTGTCAGGAAACCCTTCGAATGAATGAAGTGTAGTGGACCAGTGGAGACGTGTAATCTGTCATGGGTTAAGTATCCGTCTTATATATATTACTTTTTATTACGTGGCTATCTTTCATTATCAGTTTTTATTTTCATCTTTTGATATATCTGCCATTCACATTGTTTATCAAGACAATTATGATTGAACTTCCTCTGCAGCTCTTGCATTTGGTATGGAGGATCAGGAGGTTTTCATTGTGAGTTTTCTAGATATCTTTATGTGTTCTTTTTTTTTTTTAATGTTCTCTATAGTTGCTTGTTTAATATATATTTTTTTCTGCTGTAGACTTCAGTGAAGAATCACATAAACAACATTCCACTTTTGAATCTTGATCCTAGAGTTGCAGAAGTTGTATGACCCAAACACTTAACACTTTTTCGTTTGGGGGGCATACATTATATTTGGGGTTAGAAGATGTTCTCTACATCACTGGTTTGCCAATTGATGGTGAGGCAGTGACCGGTGACTACGAGAGTACGCAAGTGGACAAATATTTAGGGGAAAATAAGATAAAAGTTAGGGGTCAATCTATAAGACTCACTTAATTAAGATCAAGTTTCGAAGAAGCCCTCGAAACTCTCACAATAGACAGCCCGATTTTTTTTTTTTTTTTTTTGCTATGTGAGAACTTATTTACTTTATTTAATAAGATTATTAGTGGTACCAAATAAATCATCTGAGGTACGCATAATGTTCCTTCCACTCCTGCAATCTGTGGAAGAAGTCAATAAGTATGCATGGGGTGCAGCTTTGTTGGCACACCTCTATCGATCCATGAAGCTATGTTTCAAGTTCAATTCAAACAGTGTTGCCGGGTACAGCTACTTGCTGATGGTAAGAAATTTAATTTAATGTGATTAATATTATCTATTTAGTTTGTTATGTTATATTACTAACTTTGTTAATTTTTAACGCTTTTTGCATTGGAGCGAATTCCAAAGCTTAAAGCGGTGTTGCCTTACGAAGCTCTTCCAAAATCCTTCCCATTGATGAGGTAGTGGACACCTTCACTGAGATAGTCTACAAGAAACTCTTTGAAATACAAAGATATCAAAGATTTTCTTGCTGTTCTGATAGGGCTAATTGAGGAGGATGTAAGTTATTTTTTTGTTGAAATTATTTGAGTAATGTTTTTTAATTCTCTTCATTGATAATTTTTTTTTAATTGTTGTACAGATTATATGGCAGCCATGCAGTCGGCTGTCTAGAGATTTCCTTCCCCCTCGGTTAGTGGAGCAGGAAAGAATGGCCCTTTCGGTCACAGTTTTGCTTTGTTTCGAGGATGCCATACCACACTACCCTAATAAAACCCCAAGGCAATTTGGCATTCAAGAGGCAAGACCAGTGAAGGACCTCCCTGGAGTGGTCAAATCCATTAAAAGTTCAGGGAGTGCTGTGGATTTTAGGGAGAACCGAAAGTTTAAGAAATACCTTGACGCTTGGAATGGGAGAGCATAAATTAGGAGACGAATAAAGGATCCTGTAATTTCTTCAGGTACCCATTTCTTTTATTAATTAGAGTAACTAGTTTGTTATTTATATTTTTTTAACACCAAGCTTTGAACAACTTTGGCTTTCATAGAAGAACTGCCCAATCTTAATGTGGATTCCTCTTCTCCAGCTTTCATTCCTCCAAGTACCCATTTCTTTTATTAATTAGAGTCACTAGGTTTTTATTTATATTTTTTTTAACACCAAGTTTTGAACATTTGGCTTTCATAGAAGAACTCCGTAATCTTGCTGTGGAGTCCTCTTCTATGGCTTTTGATGTTAGTCATATTCTTGAAAATATTGCTTGTTAGTTTGATTTTTAATGTTTGTTTATTGATATTTTGTTTGATTTCTAGATCCTTCAGTTCACTCTTTACCTCCAATATTTCACACACAAGGCAATGATGAGAATCCACCAACAGACGAGGTCAGGACTGCTGAAGGGATGGGCTTGTAATGGTCCCTTGTTCGTTTTTTTTTGAATAATAATTTTTTTGACAAATGATTTGTTAATTGTCTAAAATTTTTTTAATGACTCTTGATGAATTATGCAGAGCCTTTTGAGGGTGGACAATCTCAATATGATTCTGCAAGCCCAATGAGCTCTAACTGCCAAGGTGCTTGATTTTTTTCCTTATTTATAATTCATATATTTTTGCTTAATTTGCAGAAGAGAATTAGCCTGTGTCCCCCACCCATATTTTTTGTCAAATTTGTTACTCATTGTCAGCAATTTTTTAATAAATTTTTTCTTGGATTTGTAGGGAATGAGTTTGAGCCCCAAGGACTGCCACTGCGAGGCACTTGTTTGCTGCCAATTTTTTTCCCTTATTTATAATTCATAAATTTTTTTCTTTACTTAATTGGCAGAAGAGGATGAGCCTAAGTCATTCCATCAGTTTGGACCCTTTATTCCTAAACTGATTTTTACAACACCGCCCCCCCCCCTTCCTCTAAATTGCTTGTCAAGACTCGTGTTTAGAAAGAGCAAGCAAACGACTGTGGTCCAGCATATTTCAATTTTGGGGATGGTGGCAACCAAGAAGGCCTAGCAAGGACTAAGGAGGTAAGTTTCTTTCCTCAACCGCTTCTCTGTCTTCTAAATTTTTTTTCGGTGCTTTGATTTGAACTGATAGAACTAGGTTAGATTTGAATTCTGTGAGATCCAAAACTTCTTGTAATGGGTGTGTTTGGAGTGATAAAAAATGAGATAAAATGAAATAAATTGTGAATTCGTAATTTATGCAATGAAATAAAAAGTGAATAACTTTTAAAAATTTTCAGAGATTTTTAACAAACCAAACGTAACCAATATATGAATGTTAAAATATTAGCATAACAAGCATTTCATCCTAAGCGGAAAAGCCATCCCTCATATACCAAGTGCTGAACCCCCAACCTAGACAGAACCTTAATTGTTCTTCTGTAAAATTGCGGGAAAAAGATTGTACTTTTGGGATAGCCATTGTGAGAGAGTTGATTCAAAATGGCCTGCCCTATTTAGCTTGAGTCGTTTCAGGTGGATGACATAATGAATGAGCAAGCTCAATTATTTATTTAATAATTTTATTAGTTGTTGACGTAATGACAAAACGTTTTGCAGGATCTCGTCCTCGAGTACGATAAATTTATTATTAATCATTTTTTATTGCAGGTAAACATTGATCCAAAACCTGAAACATCATTGTTCAGGAAGGCTAGTTTTGGGCATGGGGAATTTCAGGTGGTGAATGCAACCCATGCATGGTGGACTTGGCATAGGAATGTTGATGATGTATCATCTGTGGCTGACTCAATGCGGCTGACAACCCTTTCATGCAATACAACTCGTAAAGTTCATGTAAACTAAACTAAACTAAATTAAATTAAATGTAATTTGAAACTGCTAGTTTTTTTGGTCCATCCCCCTCCCATCTGGGCCAAATTAATTTGGATCAAGATTGATAAGAGAGAGATTGTTGAAGCGTCATTTCTCACATCTTTTAATGTACCAATTTTTTATGTCAATATGGCAAAAATTTTAATGGGTAAACTATAATTTGTAAGGTTATTCTTTTGACAAAATTTCACTTTATAAGATTAGTGTGTTGTAAATGAGATAGATACTTATAACTAATCAAGGTTTCTATTCTTTTTACATAATGAACATTTATATGCTTTTAGATAGAGATCACTTTTAATATCAGAGATCTTATCTGTTTATGTTTGTTAAGCAATTCAAGGGATGAATCTGTGATCCATGAAGAGAACCTAGAAATCCAAGTTATGATCCATGAAGAGAATCTAGGAATGGTTTATTTATTTATTTTTTTTTTTTGTAGCTCTTTGACGTGTTATTAGTACTAAAAAAAAACTAAAAAAAAAAAAAACGTAAATAATATGCCAAAAACTAACCAAGCCAACAAAAAAAAAATTAAATTAAATTTTGGTAAAAAAAGTCATATAAAAATAAAAAAGTAGTTTAAAATAAATTGATTTCTTTTGTTGCAAAACAAAGACTTGGATTGTTAATTGCGGTCCAATGGCAATGATTTGATCCATCATCTATATAAATTTGTAGTCA
Organism: Vitellaria paradoxa; assembly: GCA_019916065.1. Taxonomy (NCBI): domain Eukaryota; kingdom Viridiplantae; phylum Streptophyta; class Magnoliopsida; order Ericales; family Sapotaceae; genus Vitellaria; species Vitellaria paradoxa. The sequence goes on from CM034234.1 coordinate 8,719,721, forward strand.
AATACTTTCATTTCCATTGTAGAATTGTAAGCCAATCCAAGACAGAAAAGGAGGAGGTTGACATAACATTACTATGTCAATGCCGTAATATTGATGTAAGGAAGCTTGATGTATTCACACTATTTTAATTCATAAAAAAAAAAAATGAATACATTGAAATCATTAGAATCGTTAAATTTTAATGCAACGATCCTGATCCTCTCAACTGAATACGTCAGACAATGCGTCAATAAATATCACTGTGGGAGAAGAAATAGCGGTGGAAATTACTGAAAGTGAAAGCCAACAAAATTTCAACCACAGCTCATCTCATCGACTTTACATGGCAACACATCCCACAAGCCAAAAGAAAAGTCTCAATCGAGACTGCAGCTTCTTATATAGTAAGGTCTGTAAGTGTGGTATTGTAATGTTTCCGTGTGCCTAACAATGTTGTGATCGTGAATGAATTGGAGGGGGGGGGGGGGGTAATAATTTTCCACCGGGTAATTAAGTTAGCCACATTCCTTTGCCTAGTGAAATTCCAGCAGCATCTTTGGGATCTCATTACGATGTTCTCAAAGTCAAATTTGGTCACTTTCTTTCTCCACCCTAAATCCATAGCTGTGATGCCATCTCAAAGTCTCTCCTGTCAATTGAGTGAATTTGTTGTCATTTTCGGAATGCGCTGGGTAAGAACAAAAGGAATGTTCCCTCTTAATGCATTTTGAGAAATCATTTGCTGAAAGAATGAATGGGCTATGTGATTGTCAATTTTCTACTCTCTCTTTCTGTTATTTTTCGACTTAGAATTTGGACATGGTTGATTCCAGCTCTGACGGAATATAAAAATCTTTATTTCTTTATTTATTATTTTTTTTTATCTATTTGGGATATGTCTAAACAATTCAAAATAAACAAATGTAACAGAACCAGCAATGGAAAAGAAATCGTGGGTGTTTGAACCTAATTCATTTCTTATCCTAGGTGGGTTAGGACATTCTGTCCATATTTGTATGCATATGGATTTCAAAATTATGTGTTTGGTTCGTTAAAAGGGATTCGAATAACTTCTATATTATTCCGATAGAAACAGCTAAACATAAATTGGCATACAGTTTGTTGGATAACTAATCCACGTTTTTTTGTCTTTTTACAGATTCACTTGCAGAAGTTCAAATTTGTTGTCTCGGAGTTGTCGTGTTTCTGTTCCCCGGCAGCTTCGCGGCCCAATTGGACTAATTAGGATCGTCCTAATCATGGTTTTTTGGACTAATTACGATGATCTAATCATGGTTATGAGATCCAACTATTTTGAGTTAGCAAGTCCCCTTTCACACTCAATACGAGTTTTTTCTTTTTTTCTTTTCTTTTTATGAATGGTATAAGAACTTATTCCTTTGAAAATAATTATTATTAAATTTGTGGTAAAAATAGCTATGAAAATGAATCGGATTGGGCCTAACTTGTCCCTTTATCTGGTTTTAACCCGACAGTGAATCGATCCGACCCAAATGATCTAACACTCCTCCAACTCTGGTTCAATTAGGTGAAGGTCAATTAAATTCGCTCTTGACTTGCCCCACCTACTTAGACTTGATTTTTTAATATTTTTTATTTTTTTGTAAAATTCATAAATACAAATGAAACTCATAAAAATACATGGAAATATATAATACTGTTTATCAATAAATTTTATTAAGAAATAAATAATTACATAATTAATATTGAAATCCAAACTACAAATGTAAAATTCTAATTAAAAAACTATCAAATTAAAACTAATTACGAATTTACAAATTCACTAATTACTAATTACTAATTACAAATTATCAAATTATTATTTTTTACCGTTTCCAATGGCTAGTTGAGGGAAAAAAAAAAGAAAAATAGTTAGCTAGGACAACAACAAAAAAAAAAAAAGAAAAGAAAAAGAAAACAGGCTAACAATGGCTAACTGAGAAAAAAAAATAAAGTTACAAAAGAATGCACAAGGTGAAGGGTGAGGTAATCGGGTCAGGTTAGAGGGATGGTAGCCCAAGCTCTAACCCGGGTAAGGTCAAGTGAGGTAAGGATGACTCGAACTGTGCGGACAACTAGATCAAGGCAAGTGGGTCAGGTTAAGTTTCAGGTCGATCTGATCTATTTACATCGTTAAGAGAATGGTAAAATTTAAAAAAAATTAAGATTAAGATAAATAATTTTGAGTGAGTTTCAAACATAAACATATAATTTAGAATTATAGTTCTAAAGCCTATCTACCTCACCCTTGCATTACCTCTCAAAATTGATACGAATTAGTCTTACACAATTTATGACATCCAAATTTTGCATTTTTTTCCTTGAAATTTTGAAAATAAATGATTAATGGCATAGGAAAAATGGAATTGATAATAAATATTTTCCCGACAAGTGTACTCAAAAGTTTGATCCCAAACGCATAATCCCCGATGCAATTGTTTAGTATTGGAAGCATAGAAGTCCAAAAGGCAGATGTAAAAGGTCTTGAACATGTTCTAATATGTTCCCCTACGAATAAATAAATTGTAGCATAATGAGAATGTTCGAGAAAAGGTAGACATATGAAATACAAAAAGTAGATCATAGTCAAATCTAATCAAGGATCGGCAAAGCTAACTTTTTTCTATTAAACCTCTTAACTAAATCAAGTATTTATTTATTTATAATACAAAAATGGGTTGCCTTGGTGTATCTAAGCTCTACATGTTTCTTTTAATCCTCACTACGAGTGCTCATCATGATTCTTCTCAATTTCTTTCTTTTTTGGGGTGAATTTGACTTGTGCGATATTAAAGCTTATTAGTTCCTAATTTCATAATGTGATCACGTGAATAATTTTATAATATATTGAGTTTAAAATCTATCTATTCATGATTTAATTTTCACTAAAATATATTAAATAATAATAAATTTTAATTGTAATCATTTTTATTACTCCAAAAAATTTCATTCTTAATTGTAAAACTTGTGTAAATAAGCTCACTAATAGAATAAAGATTAGTTGTTCCATTCCATGCAATATAAATTATTTGCATCAATGTGCTTTGATATGTTATTTATATATTATAAAATTTATCAAATCGGATCCTCCATGGTAGGATATAACAAATCTACATTCAACTTTGTTAAACTCTAATGTGGCATTTGGTTTATTTTTATATTTTTTATTTTCTATTTTTGTTTTATGAGTTAAAAATCTCAAGACGAAGAAACAGAAAATATCTTGTTTTCTTTAATTTAAGATTTTTCTTGTTTTTTGGATAAAAACTCACAAAACGACTTTTTATTATTTTTTATTTCATGTGTAAACTTATTTTCAATTTTCGAAAATAAATTTTAAAAATACAAGTCACCAAATGAATTTTGAGCTGTCTTCTTTATTTTCAAAAGTACAAAATGAAAAATAAATTTAAAATAAAAAATTAAAAATGAAAACAAAAAATAGAAAAGTAAACCAAATGAAGCCTAAGTAATTGAATTTGGGGCTTAATCACATAAATGGATCTACCATTTCTAATTAGTTAGACTTGAATCGAATCCATTAGTAGACTCATTTATACCCACCAAGCTAACCCCATAGTTAATTAAATAAATTGATAAATGAGTTTTTTAAACTATATAATAATGACAAGTGGTGCTCGCTCAATTGAAAAAACGCATCCGTTCATAGATTTTGGCTTTGAGTTACTATAATCTAAAATTTCTAAAATACTTAAAATTATATTTAAAATTATATTCAAGGAAAAATATATATGTGTGTATATAATAAATTAATAAAATTAGAGACGGCCATCTCGGTTAACCGATCCATACCTTATTCGATTCCAGCCCCAAATGAGTACGGGATTCAGGAACTTTTTGGAGATCAGGTAGGGTATAGGAATATTTTTTTTAAAAATTTGAGGAACGGGTAAGATATGGGTATAAGTTTGTCCCCAACCCGCACCATACTCGATTCCCAAAATATCCCTGAATTCCTTAATTGACTTGTGTCAATGGCCTTAGACTTAAATCTGAAAATTAAAACTTGAATTGATACTTATGCAGTTATGATTGAATTTGGAATTTGGACTTAATATGTAGTTAGTTAGGCTTATGGAATTTGAAAATTTTGGAATCTAGATTTGATACTTAAATTTGTAATTTGTAATTTGAAATTTTTATTTTTTATTTAAGCTACCTAATTTTCTAAGGGAGTCCCCGTTCCTTGTTTGGGGTGGGGATCGGGGTAAAAATAAATCCCCAGTAGGTAGGGATCGAGTAGGATATAAGGATTGGCTAGGGTATAGGGATTGATTTAAGTTCGGAGATCGGGTACAGGAATAAGCATACCCGTCTCTTACTCACCCCATGCCCATCCCTAAATAAAATATATTTTAACAAAATGTATTTAAAATAAAACGTTATTTGAAATTCATTAAAAAATTAACTATAGTCTTCCTTGTTACATTATATATAACATAAAATTATTGAATTAATCACATAGCAGCCACTTTAGTCACTTTCGTATAAAACGACCAATTTTATTTCTACTCCCAAAAATCTAAGTAAAACTTTTTTTTTTTTTTTTTTAAGTTTAAGTTTATTAACGCTCCAGACAAATTTTTTCTACAACCAGTTTAATCACTAAACTTATTTTCAACTTACTTTTTCTGCAACTAGTTTAATCACTAAACTTATTTTTTTATTTTCATCTAACTTTTTAATTTAAAAGTAGATACCAAATGGACTTTAAAAGCACTCCCATTAAAATCCTTAAACTTTTTACACTTGAATCTACCTGTAAAATGTTAATTCAAAATAAAATTTTAATCAAAAAAATATATTGTATCAGAATCTTTTAAAAATCTCTACTCAATCAAAAGTTTTAAAAGCCTCTAAAATACCGATTCATGAGAAGGGTCTCTAAATGATAATGATGATGGTAATAATAATTTATTACTTTTACTTTTATTTTTTTCTCAATTAAATCTTTACTTTTAAACATTAATTTATCATTAAGTAATATATTTTGTTGATGTAGTAAAACGTAGCATTATTTTTTATTTATATATATATATTTTGTTTTTAAAGTAATATATAATGCGTAATAATAAAAATTAAACTAAGAAGAAAAGTGAAGAAAATTTTATTAGTTTAATCCTGCAAAGATTAGGTTAAAATTAAAATTTTATTTTTAAAATAATACATAATCAGGAATATTGTGATTATTATATAACTTCATGTACATTAAAAATCATAAAATTAAGGGGTCATTTAATTTATTTTTTTATTTTTTATTTTCTATTTTTGTTTTCTATTATCTATTTTGAACTCATTTTTCATTTTATACATTTGAAAATAAGGAAAACAGCTCAAAATTCATTTGGTTACTTGTGTTTTTAAAATTTATTTTCGAAAACTAAAAATGAGTTTATACATGAAATGAAAAATGATAAAAATTCGTTTTGAGAGTTTTTAACAAAAAATAAAGAAAATCTCAAAACAGAAAAAATAAAGTATTTTTTATTTTCTCATTTTGAGATTTTTAACACATAAAACGAAAACAGAAAATAAAAAATAAAAAAGTAAACCAAATGCCACCTAAATAAAAAATACAAAAAGAAGAGAAAACTGAATGGATAGTCTGTATATGACAAAAAGTAATATTTGAATATGAAAAATAAAGAATCTGTTAAGAGATTTTGATTGAATTAATTTACAATTTGTGTGGTTGGCAATTAAACGAGGAATTATTTTTATCATTTCATAAGATAACTCCCTTCATAATTCAAATACACATTATTTGTGTTTGAATAATAGAAAAAGTTTAATAGAATAATTCTCCCTCCTAACCAAATCAACCAAATCTAATTTGGGATGAAGAAACTCATTAATTTTTGTCATGTAATGTGCTACCCTGCCATTTCAACACCTCCATTAATTACAAAGAACGACTAATTCAAATTTTAGGTATATATTAATCATAATTGTGTTTACCCTCTTACTCAAACCACAAGCAAAGCTATCCATCTCTTTGTAGATATCAATGTTTTAAAAATTGGATCGTTTACCGAACCGGCAAAGGATTTGGATAACGGGTTAATGATTTAACCTTTAATTTAATCGGAATCAAACTGAAATTGAACCGTAACATTATAAATATATTTAAATGTATAAATAAAATATCAAAATATGTTAAAATTATATAATGATTTTAAAAACTTATATTTTCCACTTATTTTTCTACTTTGTTTTGTTTTACTAATAAAATGTGTTAATAAAAGGTGTTTTAAAATAAAATAAGTCAAAATTAATATATTACATAGGCAAAATCAAACAACAATAAAGAATAATAATCATTAATAATTTAGTAGGATAATAGTACTTTGTCACAATATAAAATGCAAGTTCAATTTTAGGCATATGTATGTTAGTCTTTTATTTTATCATTTAAAAATAAAAAAAAAAAGTTCAATTCGTAAAAATCGATACTAGTTCACCAGTTCAATCGTTAAGTTGCCAATTTTTCACGAATTGGAAATTCAAATGAGTTTCAATGATCAATTAAACTATATCTTGGATCGGTCGACGGTCCAACAGTTATCAAGTCTAGTTTTTAAAACATTGATGGAGATTACTTGTACCATCTCTAGTTGGAGAAATGAGAAAAAAAAAAAAAAAAGACATAAAGCTCCCAATGGTTTCGTTGACTATTTAACAACAATGAAAATAATAATACCATTTATTAGTGATTATAGCCCTACTTACCAAAAAAAAATATAGCCTTTTTTTGCATGGTCATTAAATTTTTAATACCTTAATTAATGATGAAAATACTTGCTATTGAGGTGGTTTTTTTTTTTTTTTTTTTTCCACTAACAATGAAGACGATCACCACTAACAAAAGTTCAAAAACCCTACCTTTGCCTCTGGTTTTAATTAGCCGAAAAAGTTTTACCAAGTTGATTATATCACAAGCAAGTCGCTAATAAACCCCCCCACGTTGCCCCAATTAATATTCCATTGGATTATAATTAGTATTTCTAATTAATAAAAAAGTATACATATATATATATATTTCCACTAGTGGCATGATAACACACTCTTTAATTAATTAAAAAATAATTATCAGCCCTAAGCTCTCACGTGTAGGGTTCAATCAATGTATGCACTTTAAGTATAATTATGTAATTCCATCATTAGCCTTGCAGGAATTGGTATTATTATGCGGAATGATTAAATTTTACCTTAGAGAAAGTGCCGAGCATTTTAAAGGGGCTGGAATATTAATGAGTTCCTCCATGGACATGGATGGGCGGCTGGTTAAAAAGGTGAAGCAAATTGACTCTTCTACCCTTTAAGGATGTTTAAAAAAATAATAATAAGATAATTGAAAGCATTTTCACATTTACTTGTACCCCCAAAATATTCAAGGAGCTCACATGTACCAATAATGGCCAATAAGATTACATGGGTGAACTAGGTAGCCCCCCAATGGGTAACGCAATCATCTCCCCTCCCCCTTCCTTCTCTCTCTCTCTCTCTCTCTCTCTCTCTCTCTCTCTCTCTCTATATGTACAGATCTCTCTCTCGTTTGGGAAAATGAAGGGCCATTACCCAGAGATGGGTCAGTGCATAATTGGATTTTATAGGCAATGAAGATGATGATGGGTACTCAATGGGGGGAAGGAGGGTGAATGAATGCCCCTGTTGTTGCCTGTGTCCATGCAAATCTTTTGATCACTGCCATACATTTATGAAAAAAGGAACAACCCTCTTCGCCCCAACCCATTAAATCATGAAAGAAACTTATAATTCGTTTTATTTATGAAGAGGGTGTGTGACTCAAAACTGCTGCAAAAAGGCAAAATCTTATTTAAGAGGTAGTTGTAAAGAAAAAGATTACCAGAGAAGAAGTGAAGAGAACCCATTATTATTTGGCTTTGCCATCATTGATTGTTTCAGACCTAATTTACAACCCAAAGATTCACACCTATTCGTAATTTGTTCTTTTTTTTTTTTTTTTCTATTTTAGGGCAGACCTCTTCGTAAAAAAATAAATAAAATATTTTACATTGAAATAAACAGAATTTTTTAAGGCAGACCTCTTAGTAAAAAAATATTTTATATTGAAATAAACAGAATCGTGCTGTAAATTATTTTTGAAAATATATGAACAATATTACTTTTCAAAAAATATTTTGCATTAAATATTTTATTTTCTTCTTGCCGTGTTTAAAGCGCACAGTTCAAACAGCAGAAGCGAAGATGAAAAATTTTTACCTTAATCATAAACTATACTTTTCAATTTACATTTACATTTTATAGTAAGTAAAAAAAGAAAAAATTATTGTTTCATGTGTAGTATTATTACCGAATCCAGTCATAATTCTTTTACAGGCAGGTGAAGCTTGTAGTATAATAGTGTGTCACGTTGTATTCGTATTTGAAGTTGACTTTTTTGCAATTCATTAATAGGCAACGTGGTCGCCCATGTATTTGATCAGCTACACCTATGTTTATTTAATTACGCATGTAGAGGGTGTTTGGAATAATAAAAAATGAGATAAAGAGTACGTTTGGTCGCACAATTTTTAATAAAAAATATCAATTTTTAATTTTTTGAGTGTTTGACAAATTATTAATTTTTATCATTTTTTTATTTAGTTTCAATAACTTTCCAGCTCAAAAGTTGTCAAAAATTATTAAAAATTGTCAAAAGTTGCTAAAAGTTGTCAATACAAAAGTTGTCAAATCTTTTTTTTGGTGATCTGGAACCCGGCTGGTTTATTACAGTCCTCAACAGACCGTGTAGCCGACCGGTAAACCGGGGACAGACGAATACCCCACAAACTCTCCGATCAGATAAGTCACAAGCTTACGCTTATGGTGGGTGACCCTTGGAATCGAACCGAGGCAAACTCTGTGAGAAATGCTCCCTCAAGCCGCTGGACCAACCCTAAGGGTTAAAGTTGTCAAATCTTTTACTAAATACTCAAAAATTACAAAAAAGTTGTTAAAAATTACTACTTGTTTCACCAAATATATCAAAAATTACAACTAGTAACTTTTGACAAAAAAATATTAAAAATAATTAAAAATTATACCTCAAAACACCCTAAAATGAAAAATAAAATAAATTGTGAATTTGTAATTTATATAGTTAAATAAAAAGTGAATAACTTTTAAAACTTTTTAAAAATTTTTAACAAACTAAACGAAGCCTATATAGATGTTCTACGTGCATGGTTTTGAAACCCATAAAGAATAATAAAAAATAAATGGTTAAGAATTTTGAACTCCACAGGATTGATACGTAGCAAACGCAAGATAGCAAGTCAATAATTAATCTACACACGTTATTAGTATTTTGTTAATTTGATATTTTTATCCCGTTAAAATTTAGAATACAACAGAGTAATTTTAATCACTTTAAAAAAAATAAAAAATTGAGTAACCATAATCATTATTTTAATATTATAAGTATCACCTACCCTTAATATTATAATTTTTATCTAAATTGAATTCTTTCTAGATAATATTTAACAGTATTCATGGATTATCTAAGTTATAATAAAATAAAATAAAAAAAATAATAATAATAACAAATAAATAAATAGTTAATTAGTTTATAATATATTTTATTCTAATTAGATTAAATAATTATAATTAAAAATATTTAAAATAAAAGTTAAAATTAATTGGTATAATAGTTTAAAACTAAAATTGGAAAATGTATTGTAAAATTGGAATAGAATAACAATTCTATAATTTAGATAATATATGATAATTTATTCGTTTAATTTGGTTTCCTTTATATTTATTATTGTTTTATTATTTTTATTTATGAATATTTATATGATTATTTAATTTTTCAACTATAAAAAAGATATAAAAATTATTTATATAATAACAAATTTAAATAAAAATAGTTATTATATTAACAGTTTAACACTACATGTGCATGGCACGTTCTCAAGCGGCCGTTTGGAACAATAACTAAGTTTAAAAAACTTCAAAAATTTTAATTATTTTAAATTTTAAAAAATTTATCAAAATCCATTGAAACAAATCAAAATGGTAGATTTCAAAAGATTTTACCAAATTTTTTAAAAGTTAGATTAATATTTGTATTAAAAATTTTCACAAATTTTCAAAAATTTTCAAGAGCCTCCACTAGAATTTTGTTACCTATCACTTTATTTAATTTTTAATAACTTTATATCAAATTAAATACAAATATCCAACATTATTTTAAAATAATTTTTTATATTTCAAATTTTAAAAAATTTCACTTTTAATTTATCTTTTGTTTTTAACACTCCAAACGGCCATACTAATATGTGATGACAAAGGGGTTAAACTTTTTCTTTTTTTTTTTTTTTAACTAACCCTGCCCGTTATATTTTATTGTCTATTACGAGGCTGGCTCAGCAACCCTACATATTACATCAAAATTCAACAAGGGCAAGAATGTCATTTAAGTTATAAGAACCAGCCCGTGAAATGAAAACCCATTATTATCACAATTGATGTGAGGCGAAAAAAACCTGAAAACATAAGGCTGTGTTTGCCAGGAAGAAATGAATGATAGGGTATAAATAATATTATAAAATAATGTATTAAATTAGACATAAAAAATTGATAAATACACCCCTCAACTAATATTTCTCATTCTATATTATTCTTTTTTATTAAAATTATTATAGAGTAGGAGAAACTAATAGAGAAAAAAACATAAATATCCTTCATCCAAATATAATATAAAATTAATTTTTGGGTGGGACTATTTGTATCCCACAAATGAATGCTTGCACTTTATTTTACTTTTTCATTAAATAAAATTATACAATTACCCTAATTCTTCTAATAAGATATATTGTATAATTTTAATGCTATAAATACTCTTCTACAAGAAAGAGGGTAATTTTGTTTAATAAAAAAGATAAAGTGAAGTGCAATCATCTATTTGTGGAGTATAAATAGACTCACCTTAATTTTTTATGTGAGATTATTTTTTTAGTGTTAAGTTGACGTAATAAGATAAAAGATATGATTTGATATAAAATGTAATAGAAAATAATTTTGAATCATTAAATTTTATTAGGAATCAAATTCGAGGATGGAGATATGTGATCCGCCATTGTATTATAAAGGGATATAAAGTTCAGTTTAAAATTTTAATACTAAAAATCAGATACAAAACTAATGGTAATTTCATAACAGTAGAAGCGTTCATCTCCAATTTTCTAATTATATCCGGTAAACAAACACGCCCGCAAGATGAATGAGCTCCACGAGGGGACATCTCCAAATCTAGTTGACAATTTCCTCCAACTCCAACCCAGGTAGATGATATGTAGACCCATCTCAATGGCCACCCTGTCAACAATGATGTCTCACGCTTAGGCACTCATAACCAATGAGCCTTCCATCCCAACTCATGATCTGCCTTCCCCCAAACCCATTATTTCAATCTCTCCCCTCCCCAAGTATGGCCAAAAAAATGCTTACCTTATCATCCTGCAAGGGCAAATAATTATGATTGTTATAGCTTAAAATAAAAGTCCATCATGGTGTATGTGAGAGAGAAAAGGAAACATAAGGGCATACAAAAATTTAATCACTGGCCATAATTAGTATTTTCCCATTTATTTTTGGAGGAAAAGAGCGTTAAATGTTACCCTATAAAGTATTTCCTCATCTATTTTTGGAGGAAAAGAGTGTTAAATGTTACCCTATAATATTCTCCTTCTGAATATATTTTATATGCTTTATAAAAATTTAAATAAATTAATATTTCTCACTTTTTAAAAAGTAAATATTAATTTTCGGAGAGGTATAATAAAAGAAATGAAAAATTATGGGAGTAAAATGTTGATTATTAGTCTCATAATATTTATCTTCTTAAGTTTTCACTATATACTAAAATACTGAGGGTTCCGCTCTCTTTGAATGCTATAATTTTAGATTGAACTTATTCATATCTCAAAACTTAATTGCCCTCCTTATAATAGAAAAGGAAAAAAAACAATTTATATACAATTTTTATTCTTAAGTAAAGCTTATCATCGGCCAAGGGTCTTATAGATCTGACTTGACTCTTCAGACTTGTTTTTTAGACAAGTTAAAGGAAAAAATTAGTCGAATATGAATTTCAAGCTGAATTTGAGATTGCACTTGGACTCAATTCGACCTTGCGAGCACAAATACTTTTTTTTTTTTTTTTAATTAAGGGCGAGTTTAGTTTGCAAACAAATTCTAAAAAATTCTATAAATCTCTGTTAACTTTATATCACATTACTTTTTTCTTTCACTGCACGCGTTATGAACTCTCAATTTATCTCACTTTATCTCACTCCAAACTCACCCTAAAATTAATATATATTTTATGTGACTAACTAAACTTTGGTAAAATTTTAAGTCGAAGTGATTGGATAAAACCTGATTAGAATGTATTTTATCATTATGAAGGCTCAACGTAAACAACAGTATTTCACCTGGGGTTGGTTTGATAAACAAAAATAAGTCGTTTATTATTATTATTATTTTGCCTTATGTGACTTTTTAACCCCCCCCCTTTCTTTGCTTTTTGCATTTAGTAAGTTTTAAACATATTATTCATATTTTTTTAAATGCAAAAAATAATTTTTTTTTTCCAGATACAAGTTTCTTACTTTAGGTATTTTGATAAAACAATTATCAATAACATGTTTAACAATTTCTAAAAACACAAAATAAATAAATTTCAATAAAAAAAAAGTCATATGAAATTAAGAAGTATAAAAAAAAATATTTATTTTTATTTACCAAACTGACCGTTAGGACATGCTTGATACGGGATAAAAATTTGGAGATACAAGATTAGGGGGTTCATTGTTATAGTGGTAATGGTTATTAGAGTAATAAGTTTGTGATACTTATATTTGGAATGAGAGAGTACATATTACTTAGTAATAATTGTATTATGTTTGCAATATTAAAAATTTTAAAGGGGTAAAAATTAATTATGTTTGAAATGAAAATAAATTGACCAAGTGGTAAAAGTTAATATTTAATTTTAATAAAATATTATAATAAAATCAATTATCATAATCATTTTTATCTTAATAATAACCAATTTTAATAAAAAATATACTATGAAAATATATATACTTTTAAATAAAAATACTAATTATAAAAAATAATTTTATTATAGATTAATATTTCAATGGTAATTAATTTTAATAGTGAATTATTTTTTTTAAATATTATTTTTATTTTGATAAAATAGTTTAATAAAACAAATAATTTTAGTTTATTTAAATAAATTATTGATTTTAATAAATTTTATTAATACAATACATAATCTAGTAAATTATTATTTATGAGATATAATTTTCATTTAATAAAATATTTTAATAAAATAAATTATTTTAATAAGTCATTATTATTTATTAAACATTAATTTTAATTTAAGAAAATAAATAATTTTAGTCATAAATTAATATTTTAATAAAATAAAATAAATTATTTTAATAATAAACTACTATCTGTTAAATATTATTTTGATAAAATAATTTAATAATTAATTAATTTTAATTTGATTAAATAAATTATTATTTTATAATATTTATTATAATTATTTATAGGAAATCGTTGCTTAAGATTTTACATGGGAGTAAAAAAATATTTTACGAAGGTAATGAAAAAAGGATAAAATTTATCTATTATCTCTCGTTACCATCCTCCCTTCTAGAGTAAAAATTTTACCCCTATATGAAGGTAATTATTAATCCAGAGTAGTTGATATCCCGTCATCCAAATTAATATAATGAAAGATAAAAATTATCTCAATAAAATTATCCTTGATTACTCTCGAAACAAACATCTCCTTGCTAGAAATGCGGAGGGATAATTCATATTTATACGAGAGTTAGTTTCATTCTTTTAAAAAGTTAATTGGAAGAATATTGTGATTGCTGGGGCCAAAAATGCGATGATATAAAGGGGTGAAGCTAGAAAAGTTCCACATCAAATCATTATTTTGGAAACTTAAACACGGATTAGAGGATTCAAATCTGAGTTGTAAAGCAACTAATCGAAGCATGAACTCGGCTACTTAAGCCTTTTAATTTCCATTTGTCATGCTTCAATCAAAAAGAGCATGTGAAGTTGACTTGTGTTGCAAAAACTATCATTCTATTTATTTATTTATTTTTTTTAATATTCAAAATATCAGGATGATTTACTTAAACTTTTTAAGGTGAGTTTGGAGTAAGATAAAGTGAGATAAATTGAGAGTTCGTAATACGTGCAATAAGAGAAAAAATTGATGTAATATAAAGTTAACAAAAATTTATAAAATTTTTTTAGAGTTTGTTTATAAACCAAACAGGGCTTAATATTTCAAATCAATGATTTAGTTACGATTTAAATTATTCTTTTAAATATCACACTGTTCAGTCTGATTTACGATTTAAAGGATCAGTAACCTAACTAAATGTGTAATTATTTATGTGCTAAATATAACAAACCCGGTAATGCTTACAGGGTTAATAAAGTCTATTGCTGGCCGTGTTTCGCACTACTAAAAATTACTAAAACTTTTTAATTTTAATTATTTTTTGTACTTTTTTCTAATTAAAATTTTTCACATTTCACTTTATGTCACATCTTTTTATTTTTATTATACTTTTTATCTATTTTTTATCCACCAAACATCCAAAAATAAAAAATAAAACAGCCACAAATGCATGTTTATTGAATTTCCATTAACCCAATATTTACAGGGGCATTATTTGACTTCACCAAAAGCGACTTTTTTTTTAATAAATAATATAAACATTGGAATTATAAGTAAGCTCACATTTTAATGTGAAATAAAATATGTAAATTTTTTTGGTTAATAAATTATTTCTATAAAATTATCGAATTAAATAGATTTTTGAAATTAACTGCTGAATAAAAATTAAAAATAAAATAATTTCTCTTATTCAACCCTGGGAGAAACAAATAAGGTCAAAACATGGTTAAAAAATTTATTTTTTTATTTTAATTAAAAAACAATATTTCTAAATGTATTTAGAAGAAAAAAAAACTAATTATAGTTACGTAGATTAAATGGACTTCGATAACAAAATAAAAAAGGGAAAATATTAAATGACGGTTACAAGCTAAACACAAATGAGGCCCCGTTTGGAGTTAAAAAAAAGATAAATTAAAATAAAATGTAATTTTGGGTTAATTTTGGTGTCATTTTTTCTTGAAAAGTCACAAATCGTGGGAACGATTTTTCAAATCCGTTCCCACGGATTTAAAAAAGTTCACAAAAAATAGTGACAATGGTACTCATTTAAAAGTTTTCGACACGAAAAAAATGATTGTACAAAAAATTTATATATTCGGTTAACTTACTTTCAAATTTTTTTATTTTTTTAGCAAATATTGAAATTTTTTGAAATTAATAATGATAGAAAAATTAAAAGTAAAGAAGTTATTAGAGATCTATAGAGTTTTTTGAAATTTTAACTTATTACAAACGGGGCCTGAGTATAGTTGAAATGTTAAATTTATTCTATTTCTAAATTATTGATATTTTATTTTTATTTACAGTAAATAATATTTTTTGAAGTATAAAAAATAAAAATAATAAAATGTATTTAACATCACTCGCTCATAAAACGAACGAACAAACAAACAAAAGAGAATCGATGGAAATAGGCGGGTGGCTGTGGAGGTGATGATGGGCTGCGTCGGTTCGAGCCAATCCAAACCATCATTGCGAATCTTCGGACGGCCGAGCCCACCATCATTTGAGACCCCCCGGGATCCAAATCCCCAAAATACCCTTCTCGTTTACCCAAAATGACCTCCCTGGCGCGCCCATCATTCACATGACGCCATCCCGAAAAATAAAATAAAATAAAATAAAACAAATTCAAAAAGAAAAAAGAAAAAACTGTAAAAATCCACCACCATCATCATGGTAAGAACATTAAATCGTCGCCAATGCAAGCCGCCTTCCATGCTTACACATGCATGATTGTTGTGCCACAGAGAGAGAGAGAGAAGGAGAGAGATGTCTCCCCCCACACCATCTACTTTCTCTCTCTAGAATTCTGTTTGTCTGTCTTACTCTGTTTTTCACTATATATTGACAACCCTTCAGTTCGTTTTTGTCCCTCAATTCTTTCATCCTACTCTCTTCTATTCTATGCTATTTCTTTTACCGAGTGGTTCTAATATACATTACCCACCCAAAGCCTTCCTCGGCCAGAACTGCTGCTTCTTCTAACAAACCTTTGAAAAGGTGATCTTTTTATTAAAAAGCTACAGGGAGAGGCCCCCACCTCTCTCTCTCTCTCTCTCTCTCTCTTTCTCTTTTGAGGTTTTGCTTAAAAGATTTTCTTAGCTTTCTTTTCACCAACGGAGGTTAGACAGAGCACTGTGGATGAACAAATTTGGTAGTGGAAATTTGGTATCTTGGTTGCTCGACTTTGCTTTGTTTGATTCTCAGTCAAACCTCAAATAAATGCTTTATGCTTATGTAATTGGATTCATTTTCATATCTGCTTTTGCGTTGCTCTGTTTCTTGAATTCTCCTTCTTTTTCCATTTTGTACGAGAAATTCAAGTGGGTCTTACATTGTTGGGTGGCTGCTAATCCAATCTATAACGGATGTGCATGTGCTATATTTCTTATAACTGAAATGAATGTGCATGTGATATGTTTCTTGGATCGATTCTTGAAACATTTGATTTTAATTGCTTTTTGACTGGTTTCTTCCAATTTCTCTCTCTGATTTTCCCATTCCTCTTGTTCACTTTCTGCCAAAAAGAGAAACTCTTCTGGTAGTATTTGCAAAATCCAGGAATATACATGTAGTTTGTGATACTATATTATATATGGTGTGTGTGTGAATGCATTAGTATTTTAATTCCTGGCTTCCTTGTAAGGTCAGCAAAAAGAAACCGTTTTGAATGAGTTCAGATTCGGATAACTGTTACTTTATTGCCTTCTGGGTCCTTTTTTTTTTTTTTTCCATCAAACAACTAATCTATTAATCCACTTCTCCCCAGAGAATTCTCAATTCTTTGTTTTCACTCATCAACCTACTCTGTTTCCTCTCATTCTTTGTTTTCACTCATCAACCTACTCTGTTTCCTCTCATCCCATTTCTGGTTAGTAACTCTGATAATTCCTACTGATCAAGTGTTTATAAACTGTTGAATGGCAAGAGTCCCTTATCAACGAAAACTGAGTCTGAAATTTCTATTCTTTTTCTTGGATCTCTTCGATCATTGACTTGGTTTACAAAATTGGGTTCATTTAAATCTTGTTTTTGTTTCATATATCAAATTGCATTGTTGTATTCTCTTTTCTTTTCTTTTCTTTTTTATTCTCTTTTCTTTTCTTTTCTTTTCTGGGTTTGGACATTAAAGTATGGTTTTTGTTCTCCTAGAAACAGTACAATTTGTACTCTCTCTATTCATAATTTTTGTTTCAATAAAAAAAAAAAAAAAAAATTGAAATCTGAGATGGCCATTTTCTATTCTATTCTGTTGTGTTTTGTTTTTTGAAACTGAGAATATTTCTGTTGTGTTTTGTTGTGGGTTTCACTTTTCAGGCTGTCGAAAAACTTATTATTCTTTTTTTTTTTTTTTTTGAAAGACATGGAAAGGGTCAACTCAAATCTGTACTTGCAAAATTGTTACATAATGCAAGAGAATGAGAAGCTAAGGAAGAAAGCAGAGCTCCTCAACCAAGAGAACCAGGCACTGCTCACTGAGCTCAAACAGAAACTCTCCACCAAAGGAAGCAGCAAAAGCAGCAAGAACCTACCTGACCTCAACCTCTGCTCTAGCTCGAACCCAAATGGCTCCAATTCTAGCAAATCCTAAGCGGTGAACTTTAGCAGCAGCATTATGGGCCCCACCTAGGACTTTTTCCTACTGTTGATGTTTCATTTTTGTGTAAAACCATGGGAGCCAAACAGGGCTTATATAATAGTAGCACAAGTGGAAGTTAAGAATGTTGCAGTTTCAGTTATATATATCTATAGGTCAATGGGGTAGCATCTACATATGTATAATTTTCAGTTTTTTTTGGGGGTGTTGAAAATGGTGTATTTTGCTGGATTACAGAAGTGTATTAGCTTATCAAGTAGAAACGAATATAATCTTCCGAGTGTTTAGCTCTATCTGCCTCTCCTGAAGAAACAATTTGGAGCCAGGCTTGCTTTGACCCGTTTGTTAAATTTTTTTTTATTTGGAATAATTTTTTTTGTAATTTTTTTTTATAGATTTAAATAATATGCCCAAAAGTTACTAAATTAAAAAAAAAATTTACAAAATTCATATAGTACAAAAATAGACTAAATCAAATTAAGCATTTTGGGTAGGTGCATCGTTTAGGTTACTTGTTCAAAAATTAAGTTAGTTTAATATTTATATATAATTAAATAATATATAATTTAGAAGTTTTAAAGGTTTACATCGCCTCAAATAGTACTATTTTATTTTGAAATGTTTTTAAATTATGTAACATATAAGTATATAAGATATAAACTACAATAATTTAAGGTTATTTTTAGGACTTAAATCGTCGGATTGCGAAATTTTTTTGGAATACTATAAAATGTTATCAATAAAGATTTATTCATATTCAGATTTAACATAAAATTCACTCGAGTTTGTCCATTTACAAATACATTGTGCTTAAATAAAAATAAAGCTTTGCTCGATAAAACGACCTATGCCAGAATAATGTGGGCGGTTCATTTGTAGCCTTAAAATTCATTTAGGGCCTTGATCTCACAAATTTGGGTATACACAAAATTTCACATTGAGCCCTTAACCTGTTCACATCCAGACCCAAGATTGGCATGGCATGTCGAAAACGTTAATCATTAGAGGGGGGTTAGAAGTTTAAAAAAAAATTAAAAAGAAAATAAAAGTTGGTGTTGAAATGACATAAGAATAATACGTGATAAAATTTAATAAAAAAATTAATAATTTTTAAAATTTTTTAAAAATTTTGAGTCTTCAAACACTCCTAAAAATGATCAGTTTTTTTTTTTCTTTTTTTTATCGGGACCTAAATCCGTCCAATTTTGCATCGAGGCATTCGAACGGCTAATAAGGAAAATTCGCAATTTTGCTACTCATGTTCAGATGCGAGTCGGTACAGCATCGGGACTTCGGACCATCCAAGATTTTCTGGTCTCTTATTTTATTTTTGGATGGTTTTATTTACACTCTATAAATAAATTTTTATATTTTATTTTACTTTTTTGTTAAATAAAATTATACAGTTATCCACATTTTTTTAATAAAATATGTTATATAATTTTTAATATCATAAAATATATTTTCACAAGAATGAAAATAATTGTATAATTTTATTTAATAAAAAAATAAAGCAGAACTACTTTCATTGCTATTTTGCTTATTGTCTCTTTTATATATATATTTATGTCAATACCATGGACATTTTTTTCGATGTTCTACGCGAAAAAGAAAATTTCACACAAACACCATCTCGACAAAGAAAATTTCGTCCTACTCCTATTCCTTCTTCACAGTTGTTGGTCTTTTAATAGTTGTCGCCCTATTCCTGTTCTTACTTATGCTTAAAAATAAATATTATTCTATTAAATAAAAATAATATTTTATAATTTGTATTAAAAAATAAAAAATTGTATCAATTTAAATTAAACAACATTATATAATATTACTTGTTTAATTTAATTAAAATAATATTACATATTAAGATTTATTATATAATATAATTAATATATAAGTGAGTATATTATTTGATATGTGACATAATAGAGATTATCATTTCCGAACTCGTACCCGTTAGAAAATAATTTAAAGTCTTATTTTATCTCATTCTTGTAAAAAATATATCTATACTTGTCTCAAACAGAACGAGTTATATAAGCGCCCATTAGAAATGGGTAATTTTGTCATTCTTATTTATCAGTAGCAATAAATTCACATGTTTGGTTTCCAAAATTAGTAAATTATGTACCTTACAATAAAAAAATTTTATGCTACACATATGTATTGGCTTAAAAAGAAAATGATACCATGGATTTAAAAGAAATTATATACAATTTCAATACTTGTCTAAAATAAAATCAGGAGCTTAAGTTCATAAAAAAAAAGTGCATTAAATGTAATATATGTATATATATATATATATATACACGCACACACACGTTTTATAAATATATTAATTAATAATATCATGTGCATAATAATATATGCCAAGAGTATGATTCAAATGACTTAAAAAAATATTAAACAAACTCCATTTTCAGCATTTCAAAAACCAATATTTAGTATGAAAGGGAAAATGAGTGCGAGAAATTAAAATTGAACGACGTTTAGCATTGCTCGATCTAAAGGCAATATATATATATATATATATTTGAAAAAAAAATTACTAAACTTTTCTTAAAAAAACTGGGAAAAACTCTATAATTCTTTACAAAAGTTTTTTCACCTCAAGTTACATGAATCTTTATAAATTTATATATATCTATAAATTTCAACAAATTTTTATGAATTCTTATAAAGTTTTTACAAATTTTTCAATAATATTTTTACAAATTTTAAAAAGTTTTGACATAAAAGTCAAAAGATTTCTACTCAAATCTGTTCGAACAAATTAAAATTCATTCAAATAGAACTCTCTTTTTCGTGGTTTGTAATTTACACGCTAAATACTAAAAAGTCACTCAAACTATATTTTTATCTCAAATTTTGTAACCCCAAACCCCTCATAAAAGAGACAGTAATAAGAAAGGGCTATTGAGAAAGTTGTAGACTATTAATTTATTTTTTTTCAATTTTGTGTGGAATTGGTAGGGGATTTAGACAATTTCGTTTAAAAAATATACCATCTTTATTTTCTTCTACAAAGTCTACTTTCATTTCTCTAAAGTCTCACACCATTTATCGCTTACCTACGTGGTAGTAGGGTTTACCTAATTATCAACTAGTGGATCTATTACAAGATATGTTGGACAAACCGTAGTATACCTAATATTACGTGTATGTCTGTATGTAAAACTCTTCTAGTAATAATTAGGTGGAGCACACCACCATGTAAGCGAATGGTGAATGGTGAATGATGCAAGAATTTTGGAACGGAAAAAATAGACTTTCTGATTTCTTTTGTCCTTGGAGAAAGGAATCCATCAAAACATATCAAATTGTAGTGTATAGTTTGTATAAAAAGATTTTATAAATATTAAACTTTGAGAATATTTGAATTTAGAGGGTGTTTAAAACTGTAATAGTGTAAATTTATAAAAATTATAATATCGTAATTTGTATAATAAGTAAAAAATTTTAATATTTTAATATTTTGTAAAGTTTTATGAAATTTAACATAACTTCAAAAGTTAACATATTGATTGAATAAATGAGTCAGGATATATGCACTTCACTATTAGTTTTTCCCGCTCTATAATAGTTTTAGATTTCGTTTGAAAATGGTAGCTGATAATTAGAGCTACTAACTACTAGTTTTTTTCCTAAAATTACTAAAATTTTTCTCTTATATTTTATACTTCTTTTAAATATTGAAGGACAAACATGTTAAATTAACAAATAGCTAAAAGGTTAATTTTTTTTCTTTTTCAAACACAAAAAAATTAATTTTTTCAATAGTTAGCTAATAGTTGATAGTTAAAAAAAAAAAAAAAACTAACTTTTTTATTTTCCAAGCCAAACAATAAAAAAGAATAATATACAGTAAGAAAAGCTAATAAAAAGTGTATTTATCATCTTTTTGGGAGCGTTTGAAACCCCAAAAAATCTCAAAAAATTCTAAAAAACTTTAAAAGCTGCCACATTTTCAAACTCTAAAAAATTTGAAAGGCGTTGGAATGGATCAAAATAGTGCATTCCAATAGATTTTTCTAGAATTTAAAAAAAAAGTGATTTGATATTTATACAAAAAATTACACAAATTTTTAAAATTTTTTAAAATTCTCCACTAAACATTTGACTCGTGTCAGTTTATATAATTTTATATCAAATTAAATATAAATATTTAATAATCATTACACAATAATTTCAAAATTTATTTTGTAAACTTTTAATTTTTGTTGAGGGTCCAAACGCCACTAAGGAAATTTGAGATTACGAAATTATATTTACGATAATAATGCATATTTTAAATTGCATTATATATATATATATGTATATATAGGGGACTTTTCAATCAGATTCTGTTTGAGGGGAGGGAAATGATGGGAGGATCTAATGAAGGGAGTAACGTCATCAAAGATTCAGCAGGAGGAAAGTCAAATGAGATTAGTTTTTATTATCAAAGTTTCGGATTTGATAAATAGGATGCCCACAGCCCCCACAGCCCACCCATACCGTCAGTTCACGGCCTCCTGTCAATGTTGACCTTCAAACAGAAACAAACAACCAAACAAAGCCCAATCTCAGATTCAAACATACGTATATAAACAAACAAAATGTCTTTTCTATTTAAAACACTTTTGAAAGCTAAATCAGATCCATTTTAAACTCTGAGTCTGCGACCACCATACCCAAATCATTGCCACTCACCCACAAGTCAAATTGGCGGACCTAATTGGTCTGATGACTGACGTGATAAAATGCGTTGAGAAGATAAAGCTGTTGTTTTCTATTATTATTATTAATTTTTTTTTTTTTTTTGTAAGTACTGCTATTTTCTGAGTTTAGTCACATTAAGGGGTTGTTTAGAGTAAGAAAAAATAAAATAAATTGAGATAAATTATAGTTTGGGAGAGTTCATAATACGTGTAGTGAGAGAAAAAAATTAATTTGATATAAAGTTAACAGAAATTTATAAAAATTTTTGAAGATTTTCAGCAAATTTTTACAAACCAAACGAGCCCTAAAACTTATCAAAAATTATTAATTTTAATTAATTTTTATATTTTTTTTATTAAAATTTTTCACATATTATTTTTATGTCACATCTTTGTACTTTTATTGTACTTTTTGAACCATTTTTTGTCTACCAAATAGGCCCATGCATAGACGCCGTTTGAAATGAAAAAGAATAAAATAAAATTTTATAAAAATGAAATTTTTTAGTAATTTAGAATATAAAAAATTTGTTTTAAAATAATAATTAAATGTTTGTACTTGATTTGATATAAATTGTTAAAAATTATATAAAATGACGTGTAGTAAAATTTTAGTAGAGAGTCTTTAAAACTCTTGAAATTTTATAGAATTTTTAGTACAAATGTCAGTCTAATTTTTTTAAAAATTTATCAAAATCTGTTAGAACGTATAATGGTTTGTTTGAGTGGGATTTTGATAAATTTTTAAAAAAGGTAGAATTTTTTAGAATTTAAAAAATTGAAGCTTTTAAATTTTTTTAATTTGAACGGAGCTCCAAACGGTTCCATCCATATTTTGTTTTATTTTTTTGTCTGTAGAGAGAATATTTTTATTCTCTAACCTATGGTAATGAGGTAATATTTTACTAATAATTTATTTTCAGAAATGTTACGATAAGATTGTGATTTTAATATTTTAAAATAATAAATTTATAAAAAAATATAATTTAATTATAAATTATCATATCACACCATCAAAATTATTATTTTGTTTGGAGTAAGAAAAAATGAGATAAATTGAGATAAATTATGGTTTGGGGGGAGTTCGTAATGCGTGCAGTGAGAAAAAAAAGTTGATGTGATATAAAATTAATAGAAATTTATAAAAATTTTTAACAAATTTTTACAAACCAAACAGACCTTTTACGGGTACATCGGTAGTTCGCATAATGAAAATACTCAAAGCATGCATATTTGTAGAGGATCCTGTTTAGATTTGGTGCGTCAACACACTACCTTAGACCTATTTACCCTACAATAAGTACATAGATATGTGACATATATATATATATATATGTATGTATGTATTTATTGTAATATAGGGGCATTGTGAATGACTTCATGATGGAAATGGCAATGTGTCTAAGCGAGTCAAGGAGCAGTTGATGATGGGCAAGTTATGATGATAAGAGAGAAAAATTCAAACCTAACGGCCTAACACGGTGCAGCCTAAATTGATGGTACATGAACCAGATAAATTTTTTTTAAGGCTGCGTTTGGGAAGCACTCTCATGGCTATTTAATTTTTAAAAATTTTTTTAAACTATGAAAAACAAACATGGAAAATTAATAAAAAGTTCAAAATCTAATATTTCCATTATTACTAAATCAATAAGTAAAATTTATTATTAAATCAAGTTTTATAATTAAGAGATAAATATACCAAATTCAAATTTTAGAGCTAAATATTCAAATTACTGATGTCTTTAAGAAGATTTTGATTATTATTATTTTGAGTTTTGAAATGAAAATTTTTTCATATTATATTATAAATATACAAAACATAATATCTCTTTTATTCCATATTTTGTTTCAAGCAGGCCCCATGGGTGAGCCTGCTATTTAAAATACATTCTAGGGCCGAGCTTGGGTTTTGGAAAGGCCCGAGACAACAATACGGGCCTCACCTGGGCCATGTGAAGAGACCCACTACCCCAAATAAAAGGCCGCCCGAGCCGGCTTTGATCACCTCTAGTCACATGGCTACAAACATCATGGATGAAGCTAGGATTTTCAAGAAAAGGGACCAATATATATATTATATATATATATATAAGGTAGTTATAATTAAATGTTACATATCACAATTATAACATAAATTAAATACTACGTGATGTAACGGCATTACTAAACTCTTCTTTATATATATATATATATATATAATACGAAACATATAACTAATATTATAAATTATATTTAATAAATAAAAATAAATTAATATATATTTATAAATAATACCATCAGTTTTCAAATTTTAGATTATATATAATAATTTAGAAAAAATAATTAAATTTTAAGAAAACAGGTTCATAACTTTATTTCTTTAACCTAAAAATTCATATATACTACTAATGGTGTTTTCTTAACCAATTGACATAATTTTTTAAAATTTTAAAGGGGGCCTAATCATAATATAATTTTTTTTAGTCAAAATTTTACATTTCTTTTTTTTTTTTGGTAATTGTCAAAAATTTACATGTACAAGTGGCATTTTTTTGAATTATTTTTCAAAATTCCGAGGCCATAGGCACCCCAACCCCTTAATGGTTCCAACCCTGTATTACATGGTATGGTTTTCCAATAGCGGCACCACTCATATGCCAAATAGAATAACCGAAAAAAATTCAGCCAACTTAGCTCAAGATTTCAAAATATAGCAACCAATGTTAACCCTATCACATCCTACAACAAAATTAGCAAAGCAAAACATTAGAAACGCCGCTCCATGATGTTACAAAGCTGCCTTCCTAAAGGTCCCAAACTAACATATAACCCAGATAACATACAAAACTGAAGGGGCTAATATGTTCCCCCCCCCCCCCCCACCTTTTGCCAGTTTCCATTCATACAAGAAATTTTTTTTTGCCCCTCAAGAGTTCGCAAGTTTAGTTCCAAGTACAATATCTTTGCCAACACCTGCAATTCTCTGTTCCATTGTTATACAGATGTGGATGCGTAGCAGGAAACAGAAGCCATAGGAAACCCACCATGCCAGCAATAAATGCCAAACTTACAATCCCTGAGAGATGCAAGGAATTGAAATGCTGTGAGCCGAATGGAATTAAAATTAAAAGCATCAAATGCATAGTTATAAGATAGACCTGCCAGAGTACCAGGGCACAATGGCAGAAAGTTAAAGAGAGATTTGGCCCTATATATATATACACACAATTGCCTCACATATGACAGGTCAAAGCACAAAGTAAATTGTAAATGTCGAGTCACATATTGAAAATCTAAATACTACCAATAAATGGGCAAACTAGTTTGGTAGGTTGGCGTTATCATGTAAACGACTTCAGTTCAATTTTTATTTCTGATATATCAAGCAGCCGTATGTATTCATGTTGAGTAGTTTAATCCCAGAAGACGGTATCACCTGAGAAAGGGGGTTGGTTCTCTGTCATTAATTTCTTGACAAACTAAAGTATTTGACAGAATAATTACAGATATAATTGTTCTCTTTACAAATTTGGAGAACAGGAAGGCAAGTGTGGGACAAACTAAGAACTAGTAGTACTAGTCATCCAAACAAAAGGCATTCTTAATTTGTGACTGGAAAAAAAAAAAAAAGGCATTATCAATTTTCAAGAAGTTATTAGTTCACCAGATTTTTCATTTATTTTATTTTTTGTGTGTGTGTGTGTGTGTGTGTGTGTGTGTGTGTGTGTGTTTGGGAGGGGGGGGTTGAGGGGAGTTTGCCAGGTATTATTGTAACCATGTAAGGCTTGAATAACCACCCCATTATTTAGAGATTCACTCAATCTCAAAACCATAAATATTCGTGTGCAGATATCCTTTTATACAAATCAATTCACATAATGGAAGTATATAAATGAATCTGTCAATTATGTTAGGAAGGGAACCACTTCACATACCATTCCTCCGTGAATACAGCATGGGCAAGCCCATAAAATTGCAAAATATATGGGCAACTAGTGGAGCAGTAAGATGCCCTGCAATTACAGATAGGTTAATCACTAAAGGAGAAAAAATATACCAACGCAGACCAAACAAGAACCACACACAAAAGAAATAATGCAAAAGCCGTACCTGGAAAAAATAAAACATGTAAACCCCAAGAAACAAGAAGATTTTGCCAATATTTACTTAAAAGTGCCCATATTAGATGCTTGTCTAGAAAATGAAATCTTGCTCAATAAACAAGCACCCTGATCGATCGCTCATTTAAAGAAAAGTAAATTATAGGTACGGACCAGGTCCAGCTATGACTTTTTTTCTGTGTCCACCGTTTTGGGCCCAAAGGAAATGATGGGTTACATGGAGCTATTTCTTAATTTATATTTCTATTTTCGAAAGTCCCTTTTTTAAGGCTTCTTCCCTGTATAAGATGACATAGATAGAAACTGGGCAGACCAAATCCCACGAGGAGGAAAAATATATATATATATATATATATCCCTTGCAAGTATTTTTGTCTTCATTTTTCTTTCCTGGGTAGCCCTTCCAGATTTATATTCAAGGTAGACAGACATTTAAAATAAATTAGCTGTGCCCAAAAATCAAATCTAGAGAGTTATTCAACTCAAAATTTAAACCCCCGTGATAAAACAATCACACATCCAAATATTTACATGGCATGCCATATCACAAGATTCACAACACCACCACCATGTCATCATTTCCATTGGCTTGGTTCAATGTGTCAGCCTAGTGACACATTTTATCTCTATATGCTCCCTTGCAAGAACGAGCCGTACAAGGTTGACATATGCAGTGCCTTGTCCTCGATCCTAAACGTTGAGGAATATCCTAGAGAAAGATCCAAGCCAGCTGAGATGAAAAAAAGGCAGCCCTTGACTCAAGATTTCCACTCAAGATTGTCTTTCCATATGTCATGATGACACACTTCTAAGTTGAGTAATTCCGTATTGGAGTGCATCCTTCAACTTACTTCTAGGCCTCTCTCCCTCACTGCCAAAACCAACTCCAACAATCTCCTATGAGTTTTGAGGGAGAAGGCCTATGGAACCCCATTGGGATTGTTGTTAATATCATAGCAATCCCAGGTGACCCAATAACCATAACAAAAGAACTCATAGGCATACATGGCTTGACCACTAAATGATTGGTCAAGACACTCATCTCACTATGTACGCCTTGCACCTAGCTAAGTAGACTCTTAAGGAGATCCTGACAAGAAAGAGAACTTTAGACCATGACAATCCCCTTTATTTTGTATTGC
The DNA here is from genome assembly GCA_019916065.1 of Vitellaria paradoxa. NCBI lineage: Eukaryota > Viridiplantae > Streptophyta > Magnoliopsida > Ericales > Sapotaceae > Vitellaria > Vitellaria paradoxa. Next base: position 8,747,533 of record CM034234.1, read on the forward strand.
ACTTTCTTTGTGATTTATGAAATTTCATAATTTATCAAAATATATATATATGATCTGCTCTGTATCTTCCTGAACTTAAGAAGCACCCTGACCACTGTTACAATTGTTGAAGGCTTGAGTATTTCGTCAATGCTACCAATAATGACTGCTACCTCGATGTTGGGAGGTACAGGAGAGCAAGTCAGCAGTCCTCAACTCCACCCAAGCATGTGATACTTTGCACTCAAGTGAGCAGGTTTTCAGGGTGGGATTCTTATAATATAAGGCCACCACCTACATGCACACATGAACAAGGTTCTCCTTCCAAAAACCTATAGTTTCTAGTTGACCACTACCGCTCTCCCTTTCTCCAACTAGGACAACTTCCACTCTCATCCCTTCCACCTTTACCATCAGAAGGACTACCATATCCCTAAAGTGCCCAACAGCTATTCAATCTCACCCACCCACATAGGTCGAATGAAATCCTTTAAGAATTTTCCATTGATTTTGATAGAACTTGAGTGGCCATGTATATTTACAAACAACAAAAGCAAAGGGGAAAAAGACCCAGAAAAAAAAAAAAAAAAAAAAAGGTGTTAGCTAAAAATAATACCATTTCCTTCATCATGTATGGTATTGTATCAAATGATGGCAGGAGTCAATATTTCTTCAAATTGCCATAAAATATAGGCAGATACAAGCTCTTTCGTAACATTTTCATAAAATGGAAATAAACTATTAAAACAAAGAATTTATCGGTGACAACTAAATGGAAACATCTCATGTCATACTCTTTTGCGATCATCTTTGCAATTATCACCTTCGCAATTATCAACAACTCTACTAGAGTATTTGCTTCCAACAACACAAAAAACTTAATGAGAAAAACTGACAAAATAGTGTTGCATTATGATAGATAATGAAAACTTGCCTTCTATTAAAAAAAAAAAAACACTAATGGGTAACACCAAAGGACCAAAGTTGAACAATTGCCAGAAAAGTCAAAAAGGAAATGAAAAAGAAAATAATTGAATAGCTAGAGATGTTGCATACAATCAAACATTAAAAGCATCATCCACCTGTCCGAATGAAGAGAAATGACGCATATGATCCGAAGATCACAGTATAGCCAAGCTGGAGACCTGATAACACCAAACTAATTTGTTAAACAATAAGAAATGAAAAAAATAAAAATAAAAACTTTCACAAATCTGAATTATAATATAGCTAGGAACTTTCTTCCCACCAAGTGTGCTAAAAAATTTACACTAAGACTCCATTTGTTTCAATGTAAAATGTTTTCCGAAAAACGTATTTATTCATTTTTTAGGAAAATATCTTTCAAAAGTATTGAGTAAATATGTTTTTCAGAAAATATTTTACATTGAAACAAATGAAGAAGCCTAAAAAAGAAAAACTCAGTAAGAGAAAATACAACCTGCTCTACCTTCTGACTAAATTTTAAGATATAAAAGTAAAACCCAAGATAGAGTAAAGGCACATGTACCTACAGCCATGAAAGCTTTGACCAAGCTACGATTTTCCTGGGCATAGAATTCCAAGAAATGATTTAAATGAGCTGCAAAGGAACCATAATGCATAATCATTTTAGCATGTAAAGAAGAAAATGGATAACATATGTTCTCCAATTTGTAGAAGAAATACTAGTGATCTGAACACTAAATTAATGTTGTCTCAAATGATCATACGACATTCGAAAGGGGAAAATTCTTTCTACTGCAAAGTAACACCAAGATTCAGATTCAGAATTAGAAGCAAGGGATGTATTATTAATTCATGTTAAACTGGTAAAATAAGTTATATGAGATTAATGCTTATATCACCATCATAGTAAATAATCATGAATTCAAGCAATATAAAACGGATAGCATAATTCAGAATATGTTATAATAAGTTCAATCAATCAGAATGATGTCCATTGTCCATATCCACCACAAAATTCATTAAAACAGCAGATGGCCATAAAGCGCAGATGCACTCACATCAAGAGGGAAAAAAAAAAGGATAAATGTAGAACATGTAAAGAAGGGAACGTAATAATTTGTAGTGTTACAATTTATCCCCAAAACACATGAACCGCCTATGTTTTAGAAATGTACATATAACCCCATTAAAAGTGTTAAATTTCATGAGGTTAATATTTTTGCAAAATGTCTAATATGCCCAAACTATTTCCTTTAATTTCTCAGGTCTGTTTCACTTTCTACCATGACATTCAAAAACTACCACCACCACCTTGTTAAATAAAGGACTACAATAATTTCAAACGTTCATTCTAGTTGAGTCAATTGCACCTAATAAATTAATGTTGCAGATGCGCCACAATCTTTGATGATGTCCATTGGTTATCCATAGAGGAACTAAATACACAAATTCTAACTACATGGGAATTGTGTTTTTGCTCCAAATTTTATGCAAAATGGAAACGTGATATCAAAAAATTATTTTATATTATTAGGATTTAATTTTTGGATTTATTTTGAATGGGATTTTATTAGATATATTACAGGATTTGATTGAGAGATGTTTATCTTTAATTTGATTTTCTTAGGGATTTGATTTATCTTAGAATAATGAAAGATTTAATTAGCTTATATAAAGACTTTGATTGTATTGGATTAGGGGAGTTGAATTTTGAAGAATATTAACTAGCATGATGCCTGTGTTTTCTTTCTCTAATTTCTTCTTCTTCTTACTTCGTTCTCTCTTGCGTAATTTTTTTCTCTCTTTACTTTAATTTCTACCATCCTGCATCAAAATTACTAGCAAATTTCCACGATTAGAAAACAAAGATAATTAACCCCATTCATAATAAACATGGTTCCCATGGAGTTCAAACTCCAAAACGTGGATTAGTTTTTTCTTATAATTGGAGGAATTAAAAAATATATTTTGTAAATTTCTGATGGTACGTTAACCATGTTGAAGGTTCCAGTTAGCTAGCTTGGCAGGTAAAATCTTTTGGTATGATAGGATACTAATGAATTGGGAGCAACTGCTACTTTCATCCGGTTGGGGAGGTTTATCGTCATGGGGATGGCTACCCCCATCATTTAGCACATCAGTTTTGGACAGAAAAGATAAAGGAAAAGTGCTCAACCCATACAGAGATAGAATTGATATGGTGGCATTCACTTAATCACAGAGTGAGAAGTGAGACAGTGCACGCATGTGTGAGAGAGAGAGAGCTAAAAGCAGAATATAAGAATTGACTGGAGATATTGCAGTGGGTCACCAACTATTTTAACCCTTTTTTTATAAGTAAATAGATACTATTTTAACCTTTTCTTGTTGCATTAATCCATAATTTACAGAGTAAAGGTTCTTCTCAGTGCTTATGAGGATGCAGAAATGTTTTGAGCTCCTCCATTATAATATTCTTCACAAAATTGTAGTAATCATAGTTATGCAAATTGATAATGCTCAAACATGCTCTCTTGATAAATCAATATTCTCCGGTCCTTCTCCAAAATCATGTGGAGAAAGGACATCTTCCTAACCCTTATCAACACTCGAATGCAACGTATTGTAGTTAACAAGAAGATTCATGAAAAGTTATCCAAAGATAGACACAAACACATCTTAAGAGGTAAAGACTTTTAGACATTTTGAATAACATGATTAACATCATGCAATATTTTTATCCATAGAAAATTTCTGCAGCTATTACTTTAATATAGAATGGCTTTAGGATTGGAAAACAGATTTAGTTGGACATATCCCGCTGATTCTGGAATCATGCTCGTTCACCTCACAGATGTTCTTTAACATTTTCATATGCAAATGATAAAATTGAGATGCTCAAATGTAATATAAAAGAATTCTAGATACACTTAGACCCAAAATTAACTTACCCAAGCTGAAGAAAATGGGGCAGAAAAATATGACACTATATGTTTTAAATCCTCCACAAAGGAGCAAAGGTATCATGCATGCTCTAAATACCAGCTCTTCTGTAAGTGGTGCCTGTTAAATAAAGCAATATCAAGGATCTTAGTTAGCTAAAATGTATGAAATTCAAGCACACAGTCAACAAGAGAGTATATAGTGATGACATGCAAAACTAAGGTTCTGTTCTTCATGCAATCAAATTCAGGGGGAAAAAATACTTGAATCATGTCATTTAACCCCAAGATGATGATGAAGAAGAAGAAGAGGGGAAGGGGGAGGAATTACAAAACATCCTTACCTTTAAATTTCAATTTCTAGGGCATTACAAAATAGTAACCATCTTATATCAGTACATATATACTTTTTTATGAGTAATCGGGGAGCAATCAATAGTCACCTTTGCAAAATGGTTGTGTTGTCTTGTATATCAATGTATTATAAATTTACAATATAATTAAATGTTCACAACGTATTCACGTATCCATACATAATTTTTGGATAGATATCTCAATATTCTAAAATTAAGACTTTGGAAGGTTTGACACTAGAACACACCACCACACCCAATAATCATATAGGCGTCAATGCAATGAGCTTAGTATAAACTATAGGCTATAGTCTTCTTTATGTAGTTTGGTCACTACCATGTTGAGGCAAATCAGTGTTACCATCCCGTTTCAAGTAACAATTATAAGCGGTAAACATGAGTTATTTTTCCATCAACTCCTAAATAAAAAATGACAGCACACTCAATTTTCTGCTTTCACCATACAATGGTGCAGGGCAATGTATGAAAATAAAACAATGTTAAAACATAACTTGTCAACCACAGAACAGATAAAATCATACCCATTTCACTTCTAAGATACGCATGTCACATTTTAAGGGGAAAAAACTAGATTTGATAAGAATAGCAAAATGGTAAAGATACTGACCACAAAATAGTTACGCCAAGCCATGATATTGGAAGCAAATGAAAAAAATTTGCCAATGAGTATTTGAAAAGTATTATTTATAAAGCTGGATGAGTAGCCTTCACTATCAGTCCAATGTTCCTTCAATGCATCCCGCAATGACATGGTCTTTAGCACCAAGGACCCAGCGTAAATTAGAGAGGTCAAGGAAACTGGATAGACCACAGCTTGCAACTGTTTCATACATAAAATTGGATTCAGCAGGCAAATTTAGCAATCAGACACCTTTCCAATCTGCAAATCATTGAAAGCATAAAAATTTATATTACCACCTACAAAAACTAGCTCTTTCCTGGTATTCAATCATATGATTCAAACTCAAATGCTAACCATGTGGTCCAATCGGATGCCGTAAATACCACATAAATATGATGGATCCCAGCTTCTTATCTGGAAATAGTAAGCAGAAAAACATAAATAAGTAATGTAGATGAAACCCTCTAACAATTAAAGATTACAAAGGTGCACGATAGCTGCTAGGTAGAAATAAATAAAATAGCTCACAGTTTATGCACATTAAAGTAAAAAAATTTACCAGCAGTTTAGTGTTCAGCTTGAGAATTATGGGAGAGTCAACAGAGAGGAAAGACGAAATCCCCACAAAATAACACTTGAGTGACCAAATATACAACATAAGAATGCAATCCCATAAATGTAATGAAAGGCAAGTGAATTGACCACAGACTCAACAAGGCTCCATATTAACTGCAATGCATGCAAAATTCAAAAGAGAGGGCACATAAATTGTAAGGACACTTAAAATGCCCATGAAAGAATACTTACAACATCCAAATGTAAAAGCATGAACGAACAAACTAATACTCAAGTCTGATTCTACAATAGAGGCACTAACGTGACCAAAACAACTTGGATTATTTCAAAGGTTGACAATTAAAGTATTGGACTTGAGTTTACATGAATAATAAATTTTGAAGTATAAATAAATATATTGCGAGTACAATACAGTATCTAAAGCTCACTTAAAGGGGAATTAACTTCACTATGGTTCTGTCTTGTGTTTGGAAATGGATTGTAGAAAAAAAAAATGAGAATCCCCCCATGTTTCATCTAGTACCTAAACTAAACTTCAAAACTACAGTTTTCTTGAAAATGGACAGAAATCAAGAATAAGAGAAAGAAAAATTGCATGAAAATTAGAAATTCCCCCCATTTTTTGATCAAATTATCAACTGTCAGAATATACCTCTCTGCAAGCACACCAAACAAAGAATGCAACTTTTCTGGGAACTCTATTCAGCCATAACCAGTACCAGGTCCTGTTATCTCCGTTTTCTCCTACTAGTAGAGGGTAAATGAACCGAAATGAGACGAACAATGGAGTGTTTGAATTAGGATTTTTAAGCTTAAAGAGTTTTAAAAAATGGTTCAAGTTTGGTTTGATAATATTTCGAGTCAAACTCAAGCGATCCTCTGATCAATTTGATCTCAAGTTGAGCTCAAACAATTTGTATTTTACACTATATTTATCTAGTATTAATTATCGGGCCACACTCTAGTTGGCTACAATAGTATAACTAGCTTAAAACTATGGTTCAAGTTCTGTTCCTTTATGTTTTGAGTCAACCTCAAGCTCAAGCAAGCATGTGAACAAATCGGACTACAGCAAGCCTCGAATAAATTGGTTAGTTTTACAGCTCCACTTACCAGTGCCCAGTAGAATGAATTCACCCTAAACTTACCATCTCATTCCACCGCATCCAATCCTCATCCACTCTACCCAATTCAGAACCTTAATGCTATTTGGATCTTATATTTGTCAGAAAAAATGAAATTGCTCACACACATTATTTTTTTCTTGGGCAAAACAACGTTCATTTACACAAATACCTATTCATTTTCTGCTGTTTTTTTTCCGGGGAAAAAAAAAAGAAAAAGAAAAATTGAACTCTTCCTTCATCTATTTCCCATTCTTTTTTTGCCTTCTTATTTCCCTTTTTTTTTTCCCAATCTATTAACACAAGAAGTAAATCTCAATTAAGTGGGAAGAGGAGAGACGTTACCGGGAGGATAAGAGCAGAGACGATGAGCGAGACGACGGAGGAAACAGCGGCGCACACGAAGCGCCTGATCAGGAAGCTTTTGAAGGAGGTTGGCGGCGGAAGGCGGAGGATCAGCGTGGGAGAGTAGAGAATGGCGACGTAGAACAAGGCCATAGCCGTACATGCTCCGACTGCCACTGATTTTGATACGCCCTCTTCTTCCATGGCTTCCGATTCCAAAACCCACCCCTCAAACCCTATGATCCGCCGATAACAATCATCAAACATACGTATACCCTTCGATGGCTTTGACCTGGGTGGACTTCTAGCTATCTCTGCTCCCCCATCCTTTGAAATCTCACATCTGTTCTACTTTTTTGGATAATTTTTTGAACTTTCTTTCCACTGCAGGAGCCCTTACGCCTAAACCCTTGTTTGTTTGGAAGAGTGCGAAGGGAAAGAAAGTGAATTAAGCTATATTTATTTAAAATATATAGTTTTTAATATAATTTTATTGACTACATATAAATATAATAACTAAAAAAAACTAATCCAACGTGTGATTCAAACACATAAATATAAAATAAATAATGAGAATGAGATTTTATGATATTTTAATATATTTCTATTGACTATAGTATAAAAAAAAAAAACTAACTCAGGAAGTATTTGGAGTAACAAAAATATGATAAAATTAAATAATTTGAAATAATTTATTGATTTATAATTCGTGCAGCGAGATAAAAAGTGAATAATTTTTAAAAATTTTTAGAGATTTTTAAAATTTTTAAATATTTTACATCGCGCTAAACAGATACTGAGATATAATTGAGTTTGGAGTTTTTAAAAAGTTAAAAAATAAAAATAAAAATTGATGTAAAAATAACATGTGGAAAAATTTGATTTGAAGAAATTAAAAATTTTTGGAATTTTTTAGAGTTTTTTTGAGAAAATTTGAACCTCCAAGTGAGATAAAACAAATCTCATGAGATGGAAGATTTTATGATTTCACAATTTTAATCTACTCAAATTTAAAATTGTATTCAACATATATTTGAAAAAAAAATTACAACAATAGTTGAATCTATCATATGACATAATTGGCATATTATTTTGTATATTTAAAAAGTATATACACCAAATATCAATACAGTATCTCTTTTAAGATATTCACAATTTATAACATTGAACACTCACTGTAAAAAAGCACAAAATATTTAAGATATTCAAAACCAAAACTAAAATACTCAAAGGCAATCGAAAGTCAAATACTTAGGGTTTATTTGGTATATTTTTTTATTTTTTGTTTTCTGTTTTTGTTTTCTATTTTCTGTTTTGAACTTATTTTCCATTTTATACTTTTGAAAATAAGAAAAAACCTCAAAACGTATTTAGTCACTTATATTTTTAAAATTTGTTTTAGAAAATAAAAAATATGTTTATACATAAAAAGAAAAATAATAAAAAATCGTTTTGAACATTTTTAATCTAATTCAAAATAATGAAAATAGAGCATTTTCTTTTTTTTATTTTGAAATTTTTAAAATATAAAATATAAAAGTAAACTAAATGTCACCTTAATTATTCAGTTAGGTTTTGAATTCAAAAAATTAACTTAATCATTTTAATTTGATTATTTAATTGACACATATATATATTATTTAACTTAACTCAAACCAACTCATTTTAATTCGATTTTAAATACTTACTACTACACAAAATAGTGCATTATACAATAATGCTGACCAAAGTCAAATTCACTCGATAAATATTTGAGTGAATTTATTCGATCTCATAAGATTATCATTTAATTTTGGTTTCAAAAATTTGTGCATTATACAAAAATTTGACAAGTGAACCAATCTGATTTTTGCACACCCCAAATTTGTAAATTAAGATTCCTGAATATAATTTTGGATTGATGTTTGGAATGATGAGAATTTGAAATGGGCTTCGAAACGTGCACCTAAACAAGCCTAGTGGGCAGGAAAAATTTGGACACATGCACGTTGGACCTTTGTAGTAGTCAATTTTGAAGCCCACTCGGTTAATGATGATACATAATATGATTCCCACAAAATATGTCACAATCTCAAAATTATAAAAAAAAAATCTGAGTATGATACGTTACAAATATATTAACCCGGATATAATACTATATGACTTGAATTTAACTTGATTATGAAATAAATTAATTTTTTCACATATTTATTAAGTTGTAAAATATTTCAACAAAGCGAATAACAAACAGAACTATAAATTCAAACATAACATATAGTGGCAAATTCATAATTTGTTGCTTAAGAATCAATAAGATCGAAAACTAATGAACAATATAATTATCAATCAATAACTACTATTATTAAACCAAAATTAAGTACAAAAATTAAAAATTAATAGCTTTATCGAACTGACCCTAATATAGTATTGTCAATCACTCTTTTAAACTAAAATTAAGGGTTGGTATGGTGCACCAAATTTTGGTGAAATTTTCTAAAAATCTCTATTACATTTTTACACATTCTTACTTTTTCGAAATTTGAAAAAAGTTCAATACCTTCTAAAAAAAAGTCGATAACTAGAATTCGATTAATCAAATAGCAAAATTTTTTTTGCCATTTTCACCATGGACTCTTAATCTATCGAATGACACTCACTGTGACTAATTTTTTTGGGGTCGTAGAAACCGTTCCAACGGATTCGCACAGCTAACTTTTGTCCAAACAGATTGTAGAAACTCATTCCGATGCCATCCCACTTCTTGACTTTGTCCAAACGGCCTGCACAATCCAGTCAGAACGGTTCGCTGAGCACATTTGGGATTCGAATTACGTAGGCACTGGATCTATGGAATACAACCAACGAAAGATATTTTTTCTCTGCATCCCAACGCACCAATAGACTTGTAAAAAGAAAGAAAACAAATATTCTCAACTCATTTACGCTTATTTTAGAAGAAGTAGAGAAATTTTAAAATCCAGGACCCACCATGACTAATACGAGTTTCCAACAATAGAAAATAAAAATAGAATGTGCAAATGAAAGGAAATCTGAAGAAATGCATTTCAATTTGAGCACGAGAAGAATAAACAGTGTGAAACGGTGGCGTTTTGAGGCTGATTCGATCTGCAAAGAAGTCATAACTTATAAAAAATTTTGAATCTGTCCAAATGAAAATTCAATCCGTCGGAACGGGAATCTTACTATTCACCTCAAAAAAATACAGTTTGAGATATGCGCATCAAACGGAAAAAAATTTCTCTAAATCAGACTTTATCTCATTTTGTCCTATTTTTTGCCAGTCCAAACACACCCAAAGTACAAAAATTAATGTCCGCGTGAGATGGTTCCCACTTTCGAATATATTTTTCATTTTTTTTCCTTCCCCGCCCGCTCAACCGCAAATTAATTAAATATCTCTTGGCTTTTGCTCTCCCTCACCCCCTTCGCCCACCACCATCCCCGTCTAAATCTGTTTGGGTCTAGATAAAGAAATTAAACTATTAATGTTTGTTAATTGCATCCAATATTTTCCTAGCCAGGAATCTGCCAGCTCCTACCATATATGTCACCAATTTTCCAACTAATCAAACATCAAACTTACACTTCTGGATGTCTAAACAACTTCAACTAAAGTGACTTTTTCCTTGACTTCTCTGCCTGGAAATAGTGCATGCTTGAGAGTCCAGACCCAGATTCCATTTTGACTCTAATCTGATTATTAATTTGCAGCTGCATGCATTATTTTACTCAACAACTGTGCTGCTGGGGTGGTTGGCTCTACTTCCGTTGACTTTATTAATTTCTTCCAAATTTTGGTGATCCGAACTAACAATAGTTCCTCTTCAAAACTAGATTACGGGGGAAATTGTCTAGGTTTATTGATGCTATCTTTTAACAATGTGTTCCAAAATTCTTTAGATCTAAAAATTAGTTGATGTACGTATAAATTTACCTGGATATACTAAATTATGAAAAAAAAATAAAAATAAAAATAATGCTTTTTAAAACTATCAAAATATAGAGTAACAATAAAACCTGAATTGGTGATTTGATTTTAATTGATATATATTATAATATTACATTTTAATAACATATTAGCAATACGTAATATTAAATTTTAGAGAGTTGCTAAAACTAAAAAATACTTTCAAAAAAAAAAATTTTAAATACACTTAACATCTCCCTACTTTACTATCAATATTACTTCATCAAAATATGTATTTTAAATAATTATATTTTATTTGAGTACTTTTAAATTGTTTTGTTTTGATATTTTTATTAGTTATCATTAAATTAAAAATTTAACTGAAAATGTCTGTGTTTATTGCGGTATTTTTTTATTAATAAATTTGATAAAATTATGAAGGAATTAAGACAAACGATTTAAAAGTACATAGGTCAAAATAAAATTAGGATAAAGTACCAAAATACCAAAGATTGTTTATAATAAAAAAGGGAAAAGAAAAATAAAATAAAATAAACCTACTAAATCCTCTGAGATAGTTGTAGATTTGTTGAAGAGCGTTGTACTTCCCCTGAACCCTCCCAACACCCCCACAATCTAAAGACGGATATAAATACACATGATATATATATTGTTATATATTAATCCTCAACCCATAACATGAGCAACCCAAAAATGGCCTCGTCTATAGAAGATTTTGCAGAAGACGAAGGAGCCAAAGCAAGTGCTCTTGTTTGCTTAGAGGAGGAGGAGGAGGAGGAAGAAGAAGAGGAGGAGCTCTTTGAGATTAATCTAGAGGTGTTCGACAACATTCCTCCACCTCATTACTGGGAAAGCCATTCAACTGCAACCGATAATGCTCTCCTGGCAAATTGCTTGCTACCCATTGCTGATCTTTCCAGTGCTATTCCCATGGTGTCCAAATCTTGTGATTCCTCCTCCTCATCATCATCCTTATTGCTCCAAACACCTGGCGGTGTTATTGACCTTGCAGAGTCCATCCCAGCTGGAAAGCTTCTTGGTCTTGGATTCCCATATTTGTGTGCTTTAAGTATGATTTTGAACTGAAGAGTAACCAATTTACGTGGTGCTAAGGATTAATTATGATGTTTCTTTCTTGTATTAGACTTTCTATTGATAAGGAGCTCGTGTATGCATATGGATATATATATATATATATATATATATATACAAAGAGATTATGACACCGTTTGTCAACTCAATTTTTAGTAAAAAAATTATTAAATTTTATTTCTTGAGCGTTTGATAAAATACTAATTTTTATCAATTTGTTTATTTAGTTATAATAATTTGTTTAATTTAAAAATTATTAAAAGTTATCAAAGTTATTAAAAATTTTACTAAATACTCACAAGTTGCAAAAAATTTGTCAAAAATTGATACTTATTTTATTAAATATATCAAAAGTTATAAGTAATACTTTTTGGTAAAAAAATATAAAAAAATTACTAAAATTTATACTTCCAAACGGGTAGCTACGTATACCTATATGCTGTCTTAGAAGTCAGAAGTAATTTCTGTTGTATTTTAGTTCATCGCGAAGCCCTGGACACGAGGTCCAGCCCAATGTCAACTTTTTCAATGTGAGTGACGCCAACTTTCCACATAAGAGGAGGCGAACCGAAAATTTTTCAATTCACATTAAAAAACAAAAATACAATTAAATTCTATTTTTTATTTTTAATTATTTAAAATTATACTTTTATTTTTATTTATTTTTTTATTGCAATTTACTTGAAAATTGCAATTTTACCTAGATGATTAAAAATTCTAAATCTAACCCTTCACCAGACAATATAAACTACACAGACAGCATGGCAGAATCAAAGTTTTGCTGCCATAATTAATTGTTCCTGATGATAACCTATTTCCGCCGTACACCATTATTCCTTTTGGCCTCCGGTTGAGGAGACTGAAAGAGTAGGAACGGCGGGTCCATGACTCTTTTGATTCTCACAGACAATACTAATTGACGGTAACTTATGATAGTCTCCACATTGTAAACTTGACAGATGTTATCCGTTTTATTCACTTTCTCGTAAGTATTTTTACGCACAATTTTAAAATATATCATAACAGAGAGAAAATAATTGAGCAGTACTTATAAATTACTATACTCTCAACTTCTTTCCAACGTAGAATCATTTTTTGTCTCCTCACGGAGTAAATAGTTAATTTGATGTGAAGTGAACAGGCCCAATTCCAGCCGCATTCGCAGGATCGCAGCAAGAGCTAAAACCCTGAACAGAAAGCTCATCGCGTTTTTTTTTTTTTAATTTTGATTTAAATATTTTATATTAAAATTATTTTTTTATGTAAAAAACTTTAAAAAAATTATTTTATTATTTCTATTTCTTGGTGGTTTGCTCTGAAAAATATTTTTAAAACTTTTCTGATAACAAAAATATAAAGGAAATACTAAAAAAAAAGTGGAGTGTCATTATTTCCAGAACATATATTACCGGGTTTTAAGAGAAAAGCCTGAATATACGGAGCCTGAATGAAAAAAAGTAGACAGATTTGCACATGCAACTTCACTTGGGTCAATGGCAAGACAACCCTAAATAATTCTGCTGTTGAAAATACTTGATATTCCTTCAGAACCTACGCACACTCTCTGATGAACTTACAAGAGAATAAATACATAAATACAATGAGTTTTGTTGGTACAAAAATAACCAGAACACGTGGCAACACACTCAGAGTACATACGTGCTGAGCAAAGAGGTGCTTGGCGCGCATTGAACCCGTTCAGTTCCTGGTCACTCCAAGTGGGTCTACAGCCAAAGGAATAAATGCTGATTAATTATGATTATAAATGCCATTATAAAATAAATTTAGTTAATTTATTGTATCTTTGCTAACTTAATCAGTTATTTACCCACGGTGACAAGTATGATGTGACATTTGAAAGTTTTTTATTGTCAAATCTCTCCCCATTATCCTTATAACAGCGGCACAATACAAATCGACGGGTATTAAATGTAAAAATAAACCATGTTATATGTACATATATACAACTATTATAATATTATTATTTTTTCAATTATTTTCTAAATTGTTTAACATTCTCTCTTGCTATAAATATCACACTTAGTCCAAAAAATTAGATATATATGCTCACGATTATCAATTGAATACTTGTAATTCACTCGTTATTCTCTGTACTTATTCTAACTTAACCATCAAGAATTTTTAGTCGAAACTCCCTTCTGCCACTTTTTTTAACGGTCTTTTATTTTTTAGACTTTTTCAGATAAGTTCAATTGATGTGATAATTACGAATAGAGTTATTTTTTTTATTCTCTCTCAAGTTTTATTTTGATATTGTAAAATTATATAGAGAATGCATTATAACATGATAGTTATTACTATTTTATAACTTAATAACATAAAAAAAATAATTATAAACCCAAGTTATATTTTAAAACTAATTATATGATAACTTTTATATCAGCAGTGTACCAAAATTAAACTTATTAGAGTAATTCATGACACTCACAAACTTCATTACCAGCTAATAATGGAAAACACATATACAGACAGTTAAAGAGAGCAGTAGAGGGAGAAGCCCTCTAGCTAGCTCTTTCTTGAAGCTATAAATATATATAATATGTTATTGTAGTTACAGGGAGAGTGCTATTCGATATGCTATATATATATATATACGAGGAGTTTGATTAATTTATTAATAGCAAAAACCCTATAACATGAATAGATGGAGTACCACTAATATATATATATATATATATATTAGCGTCTTCTTGCAGCCGTTTCTCTCTGGGCATTGAAGAAGACGGCGGCGACAGGGAGGCCGAGGTCGTTGTCGGCGATGAAATTCCGAGTGCTGAACTGATCTCTGGATGAAGGTGGGTTCACTGTCTGTCTTCCTTTCTGCTTGAAGAGAACAAATACAAACCTGTGGATCCCTATGTTAGGTCTTGGGGTCTCATAGCTCACCACCTCTCTTCCTGTATACGAATCGTTAAATATTTCAAAAACTATAAACCCACATTGATTAAAAGAAAAAATATTAGTCAAAATATCTCTCTCTTCTCTTCCCTTCTCTTCTCTTCTATATTTGCGTAGAATTAATGAAAAATATACTTACCAAATGTGGCATCTGTTGTGCCCGGAATGTCTGTCACTATCCTGAAAAAAGGTTAGTTGGAACCAACCGTTATCAGTTCCATGTCTGTACATGTATGAATATATAAGTGCCGATCGATCCATTTTTATTTTTAATGATTAATTATTACTTTATTTTCTTCTTCTTAATTCTTTTAACAGTATTCACAATAATTAATTTCCCAATTTACCGCTAGATATAGTTGTACTTTGAATTGATTAAATAGTTTTAGACTAAATATTAGTTCATTTATGTCCATGCACGTGGGATTAATTTTTTTATTTTTTTATTTTTTTTGGGGGGGGGTTGTTTTCGGGTATACCAGTGCAGGTGCTCTCTCAAGTAAGGATCACTAGGTCCAGGAACATCAGGGTCTGTCATGACCTGCAATATTAATTTATGAAAATTAATACACGCGCGCGCGCGCGCGCAGACACACACATATATCAAAGGATGACTAATTAACAAGTGGAGAACAAAATACTTGGGCTGTGATTTATGCAGTTTTAAAGAAGCATATGCACTGCAAATTAAAAGAAATCCTGGGCTTGTGGAATAGTAGTACTACCAGTGTAAAGAAAGTTCTCATGTCACCTCCATGAATTTCAACCCTAGGTTTGGTAGTGACTTGAGAAGGATAGAGCTCGTGGCCATTGTAGACTTGCTTGTTGTTATAAGTGACAGACATTCTTATGGTTGGAGTGAAAGGATCAAGCACATCTCCAATCACTCTCCCAACTGTGAGAGGCTCTGACATTCTTGCCATGAGAGAGAGAGAGTGAGAAAGAGAGAGAGAGAGAAATGCCCGGAGATCTGGCTGGAAAACTTGGGAATTGTTGGGTAGGGAAGTAGAACAAGGCCCATATATATAGTGTTATTGAATTGCTGATCTGGAAGTTATTACACTAGAGGAGGAAGGCTAGACCTATAGAGGGGGCTCAAGAGAAGGAATGCAGAAGAACTTGGGATATCAAGAAATTAATCGAGGTGATTGCCCTTCACTTTAACCTCTGTCTCTCTCTCTTAATTTTCTATGATATCGTTTCAGCTTTCTGATATATCTCACACTTAATTATTACACCCCAGTGGGTCCCTTGGAATTGGTTCTTGATTGGATTGGCTGTAAACGTAACTTGTGGGGTTTAAACTCAAAAGAAGGCAGTGTCTGACTCAAAGTCACAGACAGAAGAATTACAAGTGCACATAAAATATGAAACACCATGTGGCCCCAACTAAGTTAAGTGGTCATTTATGCTCCTTTTCAGCAAAAAGAAAAAACAAGACACTTCTAGGGTTTCTGCCTGGACATACCCAAACTTGATTGAGAGAATCCCAACTTTTGCATTTAAGGTAATAACTAGGAGGAATTCTTTTGAGTGGGTTACTTTTGCATTTAAGGCAATAACTAGGAGAAAATTTTTGAGTGGGTGTTGCTTAAGCCATCCGAAAACTAAGCGCACACACATATATAACAAGTTGAAAAGAGAGATTTATATCCTCTCTGGGTTTCAGAGATTCTCTTTTGAAAATGGGGCAGTGGCACACTGTTGGTTCAGGGCATAAAGAAGCTCCACCACACACATGCACAGACAATAAGTGTTAGTGCTCATGAGAGGTCATTTCAAGTAAAAAGATTCAGAGCTGCTCTAAAATTGGAAATGATAGAATGGTGGGTTCCTCTATTTTCTTTAACTGGAAGCCAGAGTACGTCCTTCTGTGCCACCACATCGACTACTTTCACGTGCTCATTCCAATTACACCACACATGGCACACAACTAGCTAGATTTATTTATTTTCATTTTATATTTTTGTTTTCTTTTGTTTTTATAATCGAGGCTAATATCAAATTGAAAATAATTAAACTAGTTGTGTTAGAAACCCTTCTCCACTTAGAGGTACCCTTATATTTTGCTAATCTATTTGCAGATGTGGTCAATGCCATCCTCTGGCCAGTAGCTCATTTCCTTTAGCTGGAAGTAAGGGGATGTATATACACACACACACAGATATATCATCTCCTGAACTAGTAAGCTTGTTGTGTCTATTGACACTAGCTATATATACTAATTCCAGTGGAAAAGGATGAGACGGAGAGGGCAATTGTAGCTGAGCTAATATGGTGTCCTTTCGTGTACTTTTGAATAATATTTTAAAAATAAATTTAATAGAATTATTTAAAAAAAATAATTGTTTATTACATATAACGTGCGTTTAGAGTAATAAAAAATAAGAAAAAATATGATTTGGGATAAAGAATGGTGTTTAGTATTTCTTTTTAAATTACGTTTTTTGTAGATTTGCAGATGAACAGTACTAAAACCGTTAAAATGGTTTTTCAAATTCGTTCTAATGAATTCAAAAAAATACTTCTTCTCTCTCTGAACAGTGCCAAAACCGTTAAAACGGCCTTCAATATCCGTTCTAACATATTCTAAACCAATAAACCGTTAGAATGATTTATCCCAATCCGTTCTAACGAATTTAAAAAAAAATAGAGATAAATAAGCGACAATGGTACTCGTTTGAAAACTTTCGACACAAAAAATATGATTGTGAAAAAAAAAAATTCGCACTTGGTTAACCTTCTTACGAATTTTTCATTTTTTTATTGAAATATTGAAATTTTTTAAAATTAGTAAAGGTAGGAAAAAATAAAAGTGTGATAGAGAATTTTAATGATTTATAAAAGTTGTCGGAGTTTTATAGAATTTTTTGGAGTTTATTAGCACTCCAAACGGTGCCATAGTTATTTTTATAACGTTCCATATAGTTTTGCTAAAATACCTTTCATTTTTTAGTTACAATTATTATTTTTCAATGCGGTGCATATGTATAAGATCAATTCATGCCAAAATTATAAATATAACTAAATTTGTTTTTAAAATTATTTTAACAAATTTTATTATAGTATCATAATTATCCTTAATAATTTTATTATAAAAATATTTTATTTTTTCCGGAGATGGTATGAGATTTTCTCCCGGTGAGTAAGTAGAGGTTGGTTCCATTATTCATCCATATTAGTATATTGTGGTAGATAGGCCTTTAATTTAGCACAAGATTTCCTCTTGATATTTATATTTATTGATTTTATCAAATTTTTGAAATCATAACAAAAATAATAACTTAAGTAATGGGTGATGTAACTTCTTATTATTTATCTCATTTGTTAAGGAGTGCTTCATGGCACCCATTAAGAATTAATGAGAATATGACATTTGTTTATTTTTATTTTAGTCAAAAAAATAAAAAAGGTTTAATAAATTTTATTAATGGTAGAGTTCCAAGGAAGAGTATATTATTTATCTTAATTGATAATTTTATTTTTTAAGATAAAGTTACAAAATTACTCATATTTCTTTTTTGATGCAAAATCATTTAAATATACTTTTACTTCTGTCCTGCTTTCATTTGTGCAATAAGAAGAAAAGTTTTGTATTCTCTTTATGTTTAAAATCATGATTTATTCAACAAATGATAATCTTTACACAAGTATATAATTTTATATTTTGCATATTTAATTTATTTGAATTTATTTTTGCATATAATCATCCTACGTTTGTGTGATAATAAGAACTAAACAATTGATTTTATATTCTAAAAATCAAAGATTGGTTTTATATTCTCAAAATTATGATTTATTCAATAGAAGATAATTTTCACACAAGTATATAATTTTATATTTTTTTATATTTATCTGAATTTATTTTTGCATATAATCATCATTTGTGCGATAAAAAGAGCTAGACGGTTGATTTTATATTCTAAAAATCGAAGATTGATTTTATATTCTCAAAATCATGATTTATTCAATAGAAGATAATTTTCGCACAAGTATGTAATTATATATTTTTTACATTTATTTGAATTTATTTTTGCACATAGTTTTTACTTGTAATTATTCATCTATCGTGTAATTTAATAGTTGGTCTCTAAAAATATGAGTTTGATTTGTTTTGGTAATTTTGCTTCAAATAAGAATTATGTGCAATATTATAAATTAATGTAAATAAACATTCATTTTTTGTCTTTGGAATTCTACAATCTGTAAAATGTTTTTGATCTTTTTACTTCTTTAGAGTCAAAATAAAAATTATTACGTGTCATAATTTTTATTGACTCTAGGGTGTGTTTGGTGCACCAAATTTTAGTGAAAATTTTTGAAATTCTCTAAAAATTTTGGAAAATCTTTATTACATTTTTACGTATTCTTATCTTCTCAAAGTTTGAAAAAAGTTCAATACATTCTAAAAAAAAGTCAATAAATGGAATTCAGTTAATCAAATGGAAATTTTTTTTTGCAATTCTCACCACGGACTTCCAAACTATCGAATAACACCCACCGTGACTAATTTTTTCAAGGTCGTAGAAATCGTTTCGATAGATTATAAAAACTATTCTGACAAATTCACGCAGCCAACTTCCATCGAAACAGATTGTAGAAACCGTTCCAACGCTAGCCCACTACTTGACTTCATCCAAATGGCCAGCGCAATCCTATCAGGATGGTTCACTAAGCACATTTGGGATTCAAACTGTAGAGACATCGGATCCATAGAATACAACCAACGAAAGGTATTTTTTCTCTTCATCCCAATATACGGCTACCAATAAACTTGTAAAAAGAAAGAAAACAAATATTCTCAACCTATTCACGCTTACTTTGGAAGGAGAAGGAAAGAAATCTCAAAATCCAAAACTCACCATGGCCAATACAAGCTTCCAATGATAGAAAATCAAAATACAAAGTGCAAATAAAAGGAAATCCGAAGAAGTACCTTTCAATCTAACCACGAGAAGAATAAACGGTGTAAAACGATGGCGTCTCTAGTCCGGTTTTGTTTGCAAATAAATTATGATTAATACAAAATTTTGAATCTGTCTAAACGAAAATCTAATCCGTCGGAACGAGAATCCTACTGTTCATTTCTAAAAAATGCGATTTAAGATGTGTGTAGTAAACGTAAAAAGTTTTCTTAAATTATATTTTATCTCACTTTTTATCACTTCAAACACACAATTAATGTGGGTGGGGCAAGCATTAACTAGATTCTTTATATATTGATTTATTTTTCAATGGCAAGCTTATACATGCCTTAGCCTCTTATCCTCAGACTATAAAGTTTGCATATTATTTGCTGTTTAGAGTGTTAAATTAAAAAAAAGGGTAAATTTTAAACTGATGAGTGTTTGATAAGTATGAAAAATTGATAATGATGAGTGTTTGATAAGTATGAAAAATTGATAAAAATTGAAAAAATTTTGAGTAAGTTGAAAAGTTTTTATGTGAAAAATGTTTTGGAAGAATTTTTTTGAAGAAATTTATAATTGTCAAATTTAACACCCCAAACGTAAACCCCCCCAACACACACACATATATATATATATATCATTCTGTTAGGAAGCGAAATAAAAAATATCTAATAAACGGAACCGAGATTGCGGGGAATTAATATTTTGAAGGAACGGGGACAATCACTAATGTTTAAAAGATTTAACTGAAAATATAAAATGTTTAGGGAGACTTTTAAAACCGTGTCCTAATATTCTATGATCGTCCATTATCCATTCATATAAGTCCGTGGAAGATTCTTTTAGTGCTGTTTGCCTGTAAGAATATTTCTAAATTTGAAAATCGATTAATTCTTGGTAACAGTTGGAAAACCCTCTCCAAAGCAGTTCTGGCTTATATATGTATATTTAGGTTGTCTTACGTATATGTGTGTGTGTGTGTGTGTTGGGGGGGGGGAGATAAAACCAGATGGAATTTTGACATAACGGCCCCTCTTGCTTTATTCCATGGGTCTTTGGATGATAAGGTTTGGTGCAGTTATACACCGGTGCATGTTCGGTACATTTTTTAATTATTGATTTTAAAACAGTAAATAATTATTTAAGTGGTCTAGTGATTTGTACAATTTACATTCGTTTTTATCCGTGCTAATGAGTTAAAAAATATATTTTTTATGCACCAGACATACACTACACCGGACTTACCCTCAATCCGTCTTTGCAAGATAAAGTTGTTAGTATATACATGTCACACATGATAGAACAATTTTAATTTAATTAATTATAAAACTAGTTTACTTTGTGGATTATTTGTTATTTTATACACATCGATGAATAAATTAATAATCTAAACCGCTATAAGGGATGAATTGGGAAAGAATAGCTTTTTTGCCCCCATCTTGATGACTAAGTAAATTGGAAGCTTCTGAGAGTCCATTTCAAGCCTAAAATATTGTCTAGTACATCGGTGTGGTGTCTGCCAAAGAATCTCTGATACTTATTTTAGCAAGGGAATTGAGAAAATATTTTGGTAGAGTTTCAGTAAGATAAAGAGTGTGCGTACTGTGTACTTTAAGGAGATGGTGTATATAAAGAGATATGAGACCTGCATGGGCATGATGCATATGACCCTTAGACAATTATGCTTTTCCTCTAATCAAATTATGTCACGTGTATTATAGATCCCAAAGTTGATTTTCATAATTAGTTATCAAAATTGTTAAGTAGCGGGTAGTACTTCGACATGCGAGAATCACAGAATATGCCAGAGTACGGTTACACATGTGATTATGATGTAAACAATCTTATCTTTAATACGTTGATTAGTCGGCCTGTCGGCCTAACCGAGACCTCTATCGTTCCGTCGGATCGGGTCTCAATCGTGGTCGTTCAGATAACCCTATTCGATCGGGTAAACCTATTCGGTTAGGCACACCTTATTAAATGCTCCTGATTCCCTTGGTCATCGAAGAGGACCGAGAGGAATCTAATAATTGCCTCATCATTTGTTCTGCTTTCAGTTAGGCACAGGCCATCAGATGCTCCTATTTTGGTCAGTTGGATGAGAGGACTGAAGGAATCTGACGGTTACACTACCTTAGGAATATGCACGCATTTAATGCAACCGGTGCGCATGCGACTGTTAAAAGGACAGGATGCTCTCACAACCTCGACACGTGTTGTATATATACAGGTCACGTGTAAGATGTGTCAATGTGCTAATTTCTAGCTGTTGGATCGACTTTTCTCGCCTAAATCCCAACCGTTGATTTTGAAAAATTTTAGCTATATATTTTAGACGAGTTCTACTGGTCTTCCTCTACGCAAAATCATCTTCTACTTCTTTATTCCTGCAACTGCATTTGAAGCTGCTCCCTTGCTCTTGTGTTTGGTTTCAAAATCGCACAGTACTCTTGATTGGTAAGGATTTTTGTTTAGTTTCATAGGACTGTCTGTATGCTCTGGTTGTTAAGTCAGAGTGTGTATTTTTACGAAAAAAACCATACTCCCTTAGGGTTTGTAGAAAACCCTAAATATGGACATTCGATATTCGGTGGCTTAACCTTCTTAGTATACATTTTTCGCTTGTCCTAACTTTTTCCTTCCATTGCCATGAGTAATCACGAGGGAACCAATTCCAATAGCGATAAGTCTGATGTTAACGGATAAATCTTTCCTAGGCATAAGAACCCAATCCTCCCAGCACCAGTGGGCATCAAGTAAACGATACCAAGCATATTATCAATGCCTTTAAGCCCGAAGTCAGAGTTAAGTACTCCCGTATCATCATCACCAGTGATCATGACTTTGTATTCGAAGCTGCAAACATCAAATCAACTATCACAAGGAAGAAGCCCTCGAAAATAATTGCTAAGTTCTAGTTTTCATCATACCTCACCCTCCAATTCCTAAGGGATAACGATGCTGCCTGTTCACCAAGAGTTGGTAAGATCACGGTATAAAAAGCTACTCTGATCGGTAGGCTTCGGTTCCCTTTGTTGAAGTTTGTTTGGGTGGTCCTCTGGCACATCGATCTGGTTCTGGGTCAGTTAGCACCGAACAGCTGGTGTACCTTGATCAAGAGTGCTATGTGCTAGGCAACTACCACGGGTCATGACCTAACACTGGCTGAGTTTTTGTATTTTTACAAGACAAACGAGAAGGGCTTGGGTTGGTGGTACTTCTTGGTTAGGAGGCCAGAATTCAACTTCGTCACACACATGCCCACCTCCCACAAGAACGGGAAAGAAAAGTTTTTTATTTTTTATTTTTTTTCATCCGAGAAAGCACATGGGAATTCCAAGTTTGGGAAACAGACAAAGAAAAGAAGATAAGGGTCCCTCAGGTCTTGGGCCAGCCAACACTAAAGGGTATGCCTAGGAACTTTATTTAGATTTTCTCAAATTCCTGTAGGTTCTAAGGTTCTAGTCCATTTTTCTTTCTCTTCTTTTTTTTTTTTTAATCAGCTCGAAAGACACCTCTTCTGTCCCAAAAATCAAATGACCTTCTTCGCTTTGCGAAGAAGTACATGATTCGGGAGGCCAAGTGCTTGATAACATTAGATAATTTAACTCTTTACCTTATCGGTCTGAACCTAATGGTTGAAGCCCTCATGGTTGAACATAAGCAAAGTGAGTTTATAAGTTATAATTTGCATACATTCTTATATTTCAATGCGTTTCATGCCATTTTTTTCTCTTTTTGACAGATAATACTGTTATAGAGAAAAAGGACAAGAGAAAGCTTTTCCTGAACGAGCTACAGAAATCCAACTTGACTAATCTCCAAAACTGACTAAACAGGGGGAGGTAGAGATGTTTGACATAGCTTATTTGGATAGGGCAGACAGGGACAAGTCTGACCCTTAAGGGACCTCAGGGAGCCTGCCCCAAAGAGGAAAAGGTCATTAAAACCCCAAACTGTAACCACTACACGACAAAAGGTGGCCTCTGATCCTCCCTAGGAGAAAAAGGTTGTCCAAATTCTTTCTTTCCCGCCGAGAGTTGCAGTATCTGGATCTGGTCACAAGTCGGCGCCTCTCCTTTGCAATCTCTACTGAGCAGCTCCAAAGCAGCGTGGCAAAAATTGCTAGCGAACATCGCGGACGAGGACATGTCATCGTTTAGGGGCTTGCAAAGTACCCAAATAGCTTATAACATAAACCATGATCTATTCAGGGTAAGTCTTAAATATCTGTTCTCTTTTTTTTTTTTCATTTTTTCTTTTTTTTTCCATTTTTTTTTTTACTGAAGTTCTTTTTGCTGCGTTTTTCAGACCATGGTTAGGTCTTATATTGTGTTTACGTGATTGGTGAATACAGAGAAACCATTAGCGGCAGAGTGAAAAATGAAAGAACAAATGTTTACTAGTCTCGATGTAGTGAAAGATACTGTTGCCATCGCCAAAGTTGAGAAGGAAGAGGTCCTCAGCACTAGCTGAAGACCATAGAAGAAAATAAAACGTTGCAGACCAAACGAGCAAGCTTGTGGAAGTAGCTCGAGGCTGTGAAAGCATTGAGGGCGGTGGCTGAAAAACAAATTAAAGAGCTTACAGAGGAGCTAGAGAATGCAAAAAGCTCCACCATTACAAGCTTCAAGGACACAGATGACTTTCAGGCGCTAATCATGCCAGTGTTCTTGCAAGGCTTTGAGCACTGCAAAGAAAAGTTTGCTGTCGCCTTCTCAGACCTTGACATATCTAAAATCAAGCCTGGCTATGCCATTAATAAGAAACCACAAAGTATAGGGCCTGAGGATGATGAAGAGCTAGCAGATATTGAAGAACATTCTTGGGGCACTAAGCCAATCAAAGAGACCACTAAAAGAACTAATGCTCAAACTGAAGATGTAAGTGGTTCTCCTATGAACATAAATGCTGCAGACAGTGCTCAGAATACTATGTAAATACCTTCTTCTGGCCTCTTTTTGCTCTTTTTTCATCACTTTGCAATGATGATGTACTTTTTTCCCCTCTTTTTTTTATATGTTTGAAACATCCATATACTCTTTTGGTTATTAAATGAAAATGAAATTTATCATGTGCGTTTATCATTATGCCATGCTTTTACTCGTTTCTTCTTTTTTACCTTGTTTGAATGCATTCATTGCCTTTTGATAAATTTATTTTGACATATTATCTTCCTCTTCTTCATTTATTTTTATGTCGAGCATGTGTGTTTTGTCTTTAGCTTCACTGACCATCTTTACGCTGCTCGACCATGTGCGCCGAGTAGGGTCTTCACTCTGTTTAGTCTTTGTGAATTGAGCAGGAATTCTTTGTAATTGGCCACGTGAGCCATCTTCACGTTACTTGGCCATATGAGCCGAGCAGAATCTTCATTTTGCTCGGTCACGTGAGCCAAGTAGAAATATTTACCATTTTTTGGCACTAGCCTCGTGAGCCGTTTTTGCACTACTTGGCCACGTGAACTAAGTAGGATCTTCGCTTTGCTCGATCACGTGAACCGAGTAAGAATCATTGCCACTTTTTGGCATTGGCCTCGTGAGCTGTCTTCGCACTACTTGGCCACGTGAGCCGAGTAAGATCTTCGCTTTGCTTTATCACATGAACCGAGCAGAAATTCTTGTTATTTTTTGGCACTAGCCACGTGAGCCATCGACCTTGTGAGTCGTCTTTACACTGCTCAGCCACGTGAGTCAAGCAGGATCTTCGTTTTACTCAATCACCTAAACCGAGCAAGATCCTGGGAAGGTCGAAACATTCATCGTGGTAGTCATTCATCATAGTAGGATTAATCTTGTAAAAACCTGCCAGAATGTATCATTATATTAATAATCAAATAAAATTACAAAGATAATTTCTCATACATAATATTTCCTCAGATGTTCCGCATGCCACAGGTGAGGTAGCTTCTTGCCCCCGAGTACCTTAAGTCTGTAGGTTTCTTTCTGAATAGAACCCGGTACTTCATACGATCCTTCCCAGTTTAGGCCGAGTTTTCCTTTATGTGGATTCCCTATAGACTACTTCACTTTTTTCAGTACTAATTCTCTACTCTGGAGTTCTTTTGCTCATACCCTAGAATTGTGATACTGTCGCATCTTCTGTTGGTAAGAGACCATTCTGATAGCAACCTGCAGTCTTTTTTCCTCCAATAAATTAACCTCTTTGTTCGTCGTTTCATCATTCTGCTCAGGATTAAAGTTCAAGATTCTTGGACTGGAAAGTCCAATCTCGACAGGAATCACAGCCTCGGTTCCATAGGTGAGAGAAAATAGAGTTTGACCAGTTGCCACCCTTTTAGTTGTCCAACAGGCCTATAGAATGCTTGGAAGCTCATCTGTTGATCGACCCTAAAATGTGTTCAGGTTTTACTTCTCAAGTGCAAGAGGGTGGTCGTAGTCTTACTCGGTGAGAACCAAGGTCATCTCCACAGGGAGGGCTTTATTAAACGTTCTAGACTTAGTAGGTGAACCTAAGTTAATTTAAACTAATTGTAGATTTACAAAGTGTTTGAATATGGTTGGGTTGAGAATTATGGAGTGAAAGAATTGTGATATTAAATTAAAATGCAAATATTGAAAGTAAAATAACTAAACTAATCTTGGCTTCGAACCAAATCTGATAGTGGGTAGTGGTTTACTCAAACGCGTTTGTAACTAAATCTAACAAACGCACATGTATTGCTAGGTCAGAAGATATTTCATTAAAACCTAGTTTATGGAACTCAAAGTAAGCAGAGGCTTTTGAAATTAGTTTCAGACTCACCGGGACATTGAATCGAACACCTAGTGTGCACAAGCATCAACTCGTAACCAGGCTTCGATTGTAACATGGGTAAATCGATTTCTTAAGAAACCTCATGTTATGGTTTTAAGAAAATAGGTTCCAAATCACCGGGTCATTGAATCAAACATTTGGTATGCATGAGTAGCCAATCGTAACCAAGCTATGATTATAACACAGGTGATTTGATTTCGTAGGAAATCTTAATTTGGGTTTTGAAAAATATGTTTCTAACTCATCGAGACATTGAACCGAACACTTGGTGTGCACAAGTGAAAACTTATAAGTAAGCTACGGTTGTCACACGGGTGAGTAGGTTTCGAAAGAACCCTAGCTTTACCAAGAGATTTCAATTGAAAGTCATGAAAAATATTTTCGTGAAAACCATTTGCATCCGATTAAACCATAACTAACCCCAATACTTTCAATGGCTTGAAGCCAAGAATAAAACTAACCTACGAGCATAATGAAAATCTAACTAACAACACACAATAATATATTAAAGAAGAACAAGTGCGAGGAAAAATAAATCAACACAATGACGAAATAAAATAAACGAAGAAAATGTGTTAAAATTAAACTTACGAGTATTGAAGTACAATCAATCCGAAAATGAAGACTTGAAAGCTTAAACCCTAACCCTAATCTAAACTAAACTAAGAAAAGTAAGAGAAGGGAGAAAAAAAAAAAACTCCCCCAAAAGAAATACATCTCCTTATTTATATATGTCTATAATTAAGGGCAAAATATGTATATCACGTTGAATAAAGAAAACCAAAAGTCAAAGTTGAGGGGCGCCCATGGCCTAACTCCACCTACTGTTTGATGAAAAAACTTAACAAAGTAGCTTAAATCCTCCTCTCAGTGGGCGCCCATTTGATGAACAGTGGGGCGCCCATGGACTCTTAGGGACGCCCATAGTAGATGTGGGGCGCCTATGGTTGGTGTGTTCTTAATTGATTGATGAATTGGCTTTGAGAGTCAACTTTTCCACACAAATTGGCTCTCAGTGGGCACCCATCTGATGAATAGTGGGGCGCCTATGACACCTATGGGGCACCCATGGTAGATGTGCGGTGTCCATCAGCTCATTTTCTGATCGTAGTTTCTGTTTTTTCCTTTTTTAGCTCAGATTATCATCTTTCTTCCTCAAATGGATCACCAAAACCTACAAAATTCCATAAGTGTATAAGTTAATTCATTTCATAATAACTTATGGGATTTATGTAAATGGAACACTTAAAACCATTTGTAAAATCATGAGAATATAAATTATATGTGCACAATCATCTGCCCAAAGTCCTTTTATCTTGTCCAGTTTTCGTCTTGATGATCTTGAGGAGAGAAATTGATTGGTGATTTCGACCTAACCGTTGGCTTGAGGGTGCTCGGGTGATGAATAATGATGGCTAATGCCTCAGTCTTTGCATAACTCGTTGAATTGTCTTCCTTCAAATTATTTTTCGTTGTTTGTGATCACCACTCTGGGGATACCAAACTGGCTGACTATGTCTTATCACAAAAACTTCTTCATATTCTGCTTGGTAATGGTTGGTAAGGCTTTTACTTCTACCCACTTGGTAAAATAGTCAATTGCGACCACGGTAAATTTTCTATGTCCCATTCCTAATGGAAATGGCCCTACAATGTCTATCCCTTACTGAGCGAACGGCCAAAGACTTTGGATTGGTGTCAACTCTTGAGCAAGTTGCCTTGAAATGTTAGAGAAACTCTGGCATTTATCATACTTCTTAATGAACTCTTGGGCATCCTTTTCAATGTTGGCCAATAGTAGCCGGCTCTTAAAATTTTCCTAGCCAGAGCCTCGCCCCCGAGTAGTTGCCACAAACACTTTCATAGACTTCTCTCAGTACGTAGTTAGCCTTTTGGTCATTCACGCACCTAAGCAAAGGAAAACTGTGCCCTCTTTTATACTGTTATAAGATATCTACTTGATTGGTATTAGATTCTTCTTACTTCGTTCTTGTCAATCGGTAAAGCTTCTATTTCCAAATATTCCCTAATCGGTATGGCCAACTCAATATCTTCTTCTACTTGGTTGACTTTTAGGATACGAATGCTCAAGAAATTCAATATATCAATTGGAACATCCAAGTTCTCTTTCACAGAAGATGCAATTTTTGCCGACCGGTCTGCCTTCTCATTCTGTAGTCTTGGAATTCGTTGAAGCTAAAATTTCAAAAATTTTCTAGACAGACTCCTCTCCATTTGATATTATTCAGCCATATGCTCCCCCTTGCTTCATAATCTCCCTGTATCTGTTCCACAATAAATTGAGAATCATTATGAACCCTCATCTATTCTGCTCTAATTCGTCGAGCCATCTTCAGACCAGTGATTAGGGTTT
Source organism: Vitellaria paradoxa (assembly GCA_019916065.1). Taxonomy (NCBI): domain Eukaryota; kingdom Viridiplantae; phylum Streptophyta; class Magnoliopsida; order Ericales; family Sapotaceae; genus Vitellaria; species Vitellaria paradoxa. The sequence goes on from CM034234.1 coordinate 8,776,425, forward strand.
CATATTCAGTTTCATTGTTGAAGGTAAGAAACCTGAAATGTAGTGCATATTCCAATTTATGGCCATCAAGAAAAACAAAAATTATACCTGTACCACTAGACTTTTGAGTAGAGGAGCTGTCAACATGCAGTGTTCAACTCTTTAAGTGGGTTAGCTAGGTAGGTTGTAAATTCAGCTATGAAATCCACCGTAGCTTACCTTTTGATTGATAATCTTAGTCGATACTAGATGTCAAACTAGCTGAGCTCGATCGATCATTTCACTAACTTGCCCGAAGTTTCTAGCTTGTGCAAGACATTTTCAGGGGTTGATCAGTGACAACCACATTCGTGTGCAAGAGCAACGGCTATCAACTCCCTCTTCTGTCCCCATGAGGGCCTTGCTTGTGTAGTAGACAGGTTTTTGGACTCCATCTTCTTCCTGTACGAGTACGGAGCTCATAGCTGTGGCCGACACAAAGAGGTATAAATATAATTCTTCTCTTGGGGTGGTCTGACTAAGTAATGACACCGACCTTAAGTACTGCTGCAGCTGTCAAAAAGTCTCATCGCATCCTGTCGTCCACTTCAAAGCCTTCCTAAGCACTTTAAAGACAGGATGAGTTTGTGGAGCAAGAAATGAATTTGTTCAGAGCTACCACCCTCCTAGCCAACTTTTGTACTTCATTGTTGTTCATGGTGGCTGTATTGCCATTATTGCCCTGACTTTCTCTGATTTGGCCCTTATTCCTTGGTTGTATACTGTGAACTGAGAAACTTATCAGATCTAATCCTAAATGCACACTTGGCTAGGTTGATATTCATTCCGTACGTCCTTAAAGTGTCAAAGGTTTCTTGTAGATCAGCAATGTGAGAATTAGCCTTTTTGCTCTTAACGAGCATGCCATCTACATATTCTTCTACATTTCTGCCAATTTAATTTTTAAACATCCTATTCATCAACCACTGATATATTGCCCCCGCATTCTTTAGTCCAAAGGGCATGACATTATAACAGTACAATCATCGGTCTGTGATGAATTTAGTATGCTCCTGGTCATGCTCTACCATTTTTATTTGATTGAATCCCGAAAAAGCATCCATGAACAACAATAACTCGTGACCTACTATGGAGTCAACCAGCAAATCAATGGTCGGTAATGGAAAGCTATCCTTCGGGTATGCCTTACTGAGACTTATGAAATTCACACACATTCTCCACTTATCATTAGACTTCTTCACCATGACTACATTTAATAGCCAAATAGAATAATGGACTTTCTGAACGAATTTGGCCTTTATTAACTTATCAACTTCCTATTCGATCACTTCATTGTGCCTCGGACAAAAAATTCTTCTTTTCTGTTTTATTGGCCTGGCCCTCAGAAAAATGTTCAAATGGTAGGCTATCACATTTGTACTTATTCTCGGTATGCTTTCGTAGAACCAAGCGAAAACATCTGTATTATTTAATAAAAAGTTCTTCAATTCACTTTTCAATGGCTCGAGGGTCTCGAAACCTATTTTGATGAACCTATTCTGCTCAGAAGTGCCGATCAAACATCTTCTAGCTCATCCACTAGCTCTCTTCTTTTCAGCTCTTCATCATCCTAAACTTCCAACCTGCCTACAGCCAGCGCGTCTTTTCCAGAATCCTACTTGAGAGAGGACATGTAACACTTCGTTGCTATTTTTTGATTGCCCTTGGCACATCCCACACCATCTTCGGTCAGGAACTTGACTCGAAGATGGTATGTAGATATGACCGCTTTGAATTGATTAAGGGCTATCCTCCTAAGAATCATATTGTATGCCAAAGAGTAATCCACTATTAATAAATTGATCATCTTCGTCGCCTGATATGGTTCATCCCTGAGAGTTACTGGTAATGTAATGGACCCGAGTTAAGTCTCTTGGTCCCCAGTAAAGCCCACAAGATGGGAAGACACTAGTTGTAACTTCTTCTTTCTAATCTTCATTTTCTCGAATGCTCTCCAGTACAAAATATCCGTCAAACTACCACTGTCGACCAAAACTATCCAAAATTTGAAGTTAGCAATAATCAAGGAAATGACTAAGGTGTCATCATAGGATTGGCACAGCTGTTTTGCTTCTTCTTTTGTGAAGGTAATTGAAGGGCAATGAGGCCAGGCCTTCTTGCTCGGTCGCTCAGTCCTCAGAACTTCACGAGGGGCTCTTGTCTCCTAAGTATACCTCCTTCTAGTGTTAGAGGATTCCCCCAGTAGTGAATCCACCTGAAATTACTTATATTTCTCCGATCGGCTAATTATTCTGTCATGCTTGATCGAGACTCCTCGATACAGGACTTCTTCGTCGAGGGTTTCTTCATTCAGGACTTCTTTGTTTGGCCCTTCTATTATTATCCCGACTGGCCACAAATCTTCCAAGCCGACTGTGTCTAATCAACTTCTCGATATGCCTCTTTAGGTCGATACAATCATCTGAATCATGCTCATGATCCCTATGAAATCGATAATACTTTGCTCAAGACCTTTTGTCAACTGGAGTCTTTAACCTTTCAGTCCATTTCAAGGCCAGATCATTCTGGATTTCAAAGAACACATTCTCCAACGTCATGTTGAGCGGAGTAAAATTATAGTCGAGATCACTGTACTGCCTCATGCCCTCGTCTGATCTGTCATTGAATCTCTGATTTTTGGGATTCTGAGAATCCTAAGAATTCCCAAAATCATTTAGCTGCTTTTTATCAATTTTGGAGCCTCCTACCCCATCACTTTCCTGCTTGGCCCTAAGGTCATCTTCCACATTAATATGTCACTAAGCCCGTGCCATCAGCTCAGCCATATCAACGGGAGCTTTCGCAAGGAGAAAGGCCATAAACCTGGGGTTCTTAGCCCACTTATGAAGGCTGTAACTGCCACCTTGTCATTTACCTCATCGACCTCCAAAACCTCTTTGTTGAATTTTCCCACAAAATCTTATAGAGGCTTATTCTTGCCTTGTTTGATTGTTAAGAGGTGGGTGGCTGGTCTCCTCTACCTTTTTCTTTCAATAAAATGACTCACAAACAGCTTACTAAGCTGCGAAAAGTTGGTAATAGTGCTTGGTTTGATTTTGTTAAACCACAATCGAGCCGGCCCTTGAGTATTACCAGGAAGACCCGACATAGGATCTCATTAGGATACGCATGTATGCACATTAAAGTCTTGCATGTCTCCAAATGGTCTAAAAGATCTTTCAAACCATCAAATGAGTCAAGTGCTGGGATCTTGAACTTATACAGTATGGGGCAAACCATGACTGCTGCAGAGAATAGCAAATTACCATTAACATCCACATCGTCAATCACATTTGAGCCTTTAACAATGGCTAAAACACCATGGATTTGAGCTTGTATGGCCATCATGGGCTCCTCCAACAGGTTAATGCTAGTATCCCTTACGCTAGCTCCTTATGTGCGAGATTACTCTAAATAGCTGTCAGCTCCAACAGTCTTCTCTTACCTCCTAGACTCTTTTGGCTACCTGACGAGGATCTTATTCTCTCCTACAACACCTACTCCATGTCCATCTTCATTTTGGCTACCGTTCATTTCAACCACCCTCTATTATGTGCCCTATTTATAAGGAGATCCACTAGAGGAGCTAGGACGTGAACAGAAACGACATGCTGCTGCTGAAACAGCGCCTGATTTTAGGTCACGAGACTCTGCATGACTGCTATCATTTCTCTTATATGGGTCTCAATGGCATTTATCCTTTTGTCATTTTGGTTCTCCATTGTTTCTGCTGGTTGTGAATGATGTTGAGTGTTTATGTTGGACCTGGTTTGGACCATAAAAATTACGAGAAAAGTCAATTCCCACAGACGGTGCCAATTGATGACTCAATAAATTGGAATCCTTCATGAATCTATTCCAAACCTAGAATGTTGTCTAATACATCGGTGTGGTGCATGCCAAAGAGTCTCTGATGCTTAAGTTAGTAAGGGAATTGAGAAAGTATTTTAATAGAGTTTCAAGAAGATAGAGTGTATGTACTTTGTATTTTTAGGAGATGGTGTATATATACAGAGGTGTGAGACCTGCGTGGGCATAATGCATGTGAGCCGTAGATAATTATGCTTTCCCTCTAATTGACCAACTCTGAAATGTGTTCAGATTCTACCTCTCAAGTACAAGAGGGTGGTCGTAGTTTTACTTGGTGAAATCCGAGGCCATCTCCACAGGGAGGGCTTTGTTAAAAGCTCTAAACTTATTGTCTTAGTTAGTAGACGAACCTAAATTAATCTAAACTAACTTTAGATTTATGGGATACTCGATTATGGTTGGGTTGAGAATGATAGAGTGAAGGAATTATGAATGTTAAATTAAGATAAAGACACTACAAATCAAAATACCTAAGATAATCTTGACTTTGAATCAAATATGGGATAGCAATAGTTTACTCAAATGCATTGATAACTCCACCTAGCAAATGCACATGCATTTCTAAGTCGAAAGATAAATTAGAACCTAATTTATGGAACTCAAGGTAAGCGGAGGCTTTTGAAATTAGTTTCGGACTCACTAAGACATTGAATCAAGCGCTTAGTGAGCACGAGCATCAACTTGTAACCAAGCTTTGATTGTAACACTGGTGAATTGATTTATTAAGAAAACCTTATGTTATGGTTTTAGGAAAATAGGTTTCAAATCACCGGGCCATTAAATTAAGCACTTGGTATGCACAAGTGGCCACTCGTAACTAAACTATGATTATAACACGGGTGATTTGATTTCGTAAGAAAACTTAATTTGGGTTTTAGAAAATATATTTCTAACTCACTGGGAAATTGAACCAAATACTTGGTGTGCACAAGTGAAAACTTGTAACCAAGTTTTTGGTTGCAACATGGGTGAGTTGATTTCAAAAAAACCCTAACTTAATATGAGATTCCAATTAGAAATCAAAAAGATATTTCATTGAAAAATATTTTTTTACGTTTGAGTTCACTAAACTACCACACCACCTTCAATGGCTTGAAGCCAAGAACAAACTTTAGCCTAACATACTTGAACTTCGAAGGAGAAAATATACTTGCAAACCATCCATTAATGTAAAACAAAAAGTGAAACAAAAGAAGATATTAAAGATTAAAGAAATGAAACAAAATATGAAATAAATCTGAACTTTTAAAGTTTGGAATTGAAATAATTAAATGCGAAGTAACTTACATGCATAAATCCTAGAGAGAGAAAAGCAAAATCACCTTATGAAACTTCAAATAAATCCAATGCGTACAAAGTAGTATAGCTAATCCAAAGTAATGAACTTGAAAACGTAAACCCTAACTCTAATACTAATGAAATAATGTAATGTAAAAACTCCCCTGTAATGTCAGCGATCATGCCTTTTTATGGGCATATAGCAATTAAGGGTAAAAAGGTAAATTTATGATTCCAAAATAATATCAAAAATCTACTAGAGTGAAGTCACGGGTGCCTAAAAAAACGTTGGTGTGCGCCCAAGGCTATTGCACATCCAAGTGTTCGACAAAAATCTTAAGAGACGAGTATAAAAAAGGCTCTCGGTGGGCACCCAAGGTGCATCTCAGTCAGGCGCACGCAAAGGGGGTCGTATGCCCTAAATCCAGGGGGCGCACGCGAAGGTGTAGTGCTACTTCTGATAGCTTTCTGTCCTTAACTTCTAATGCAATTTTGACATTGAAGATAATAGATTCAGGCTTGGCTAAAACACACAAGTTGTAGTCATTTGAGTCTTCTTTCCAACCCAAAAAGAATCAGGTCAATCGGAGTTGTGAGCAAAAAGTTATGGTCAAAAAAACTTACAAGGTATCAAGCCGAAACTTCAACTGAACACTACTTCAACCATCTTGAACTTCGGAACATTTCCTTTTCCTCGGCAGCCAAGGTAACTGATCTTATTCCTTGGGAGGGTTAGTCAGATGTTGAGGAAGTCTTAGGAATCATTAGATATGTCAGCATTTATGTCTTCAAGCTGTTTTCTCTATGCATGCCAAATGTTCGGCAGAATGTCCCAAAAGACACCAAAGCCTATTCTTGCACTTCCTTACTCCGACTTGCTTTGGCTCCTCCTCACATACACTCTTAGTATTATTTAGGGCTAAAACATCAAGTTATATCACGTGAAACACACAAACAATAAGAATGTATGGAAATGAGATAATTAAGCTAACACCTCACCAATAACAAGTAGAATTACATAATTTGCATGCTCAATAGATATAGAATTGTGCAATAATGCATACTAATCCCTAATCAAATTATGTCACGTGTATTGTAGATCCCAAGGTCGATTCTCATAATTAGTTATTAAAATCGTTAAGCAGCAAGTAACACTTTCATAGGCAAAAATCACGGAATATGACAGAATACGGTTACACATGTGATTATGACGTAAACAATCTTGTCTTTAATATGTTGATCGGTCAGCTTGACCTAGGTCTTTATCATTTAGTCGGATCGAGTCTCAATCATAGTCGTTCAGGTAACCTTGTTCGGTTGGGTAAACCTATTAGGTTGGGCACACCCTATTATATCTTATATGACTTTTTTTTTAATTAAAGCTTGTTTTTTTATTTATTTTTTGTTTGATAACTTTTAGAAGTATGTTATTCACATCCATAAAAACAAATACTTACTAATAAAAAACTTCATGCATATGTATATGAAAAAAGTTGATTTTTTTCATTCATTGGTGATTTTTTTTTAATTTTTAATCAATTTTTTATAATTTTTTCATAAATGTTAATAACATATCTAAAATTATCAAACAAACAAAAATTAGTAAAAAAAAATCATATAAAATAAAAAATACTTAAAAAAATAAAAGCTAAAACTAAACCTTACCAAACCAAATCTCACAATGAATGTATAGCTAGCCCAAGCAATCTTTTTAGTTAAGCCTCTCATATATTTACCCGACCATTTCAACTTATACTTTCAAACAATTCTAAATTATATATATATATATATATATATATATATTCTACCACTTTTAAAATGTTTCAAAAATGTTTAAAAAATATAACTAATTGAAATTAATGATTATCTATTTTTATCCGCACACTGTAGATCTATAGACACACTTGACAAATATTGACCGTAGGCCAATGGGTTCGCTTAGTAGATATTGTCCGCTCTGGGTTCCGGTAACCTATAGACTTCTCCCTCACCAATATTTCGCACACCGTAGGTTCGTTTGGCAGATATTATCCGCTTTAGACTCCGGTAACCCATAGACTTCTCCCTCACCAATTTAAAACGTGTCTGATGAAGAGGAGAAAGTCTTGTAATCTACCTTAGTTCTTGACTCTTTTTTGATGTGAGACAGTTTGGTATTATCAGTGCTTCTCCTTTTCGATATGAGACAATTTTGGTATAATCAGTGCCTCTAGTCAAGGACTGAGAACTAGGACCGACGAGCTTATGACCCCTTCGATTTCCATAGATGACTGGCTGATGATGGTCCATTTTTGTCCACAAGGATTGAAGACTAGAAACGACAAGCTCATGGCCCCTTCGATTTCCACAGATAGCCAGCTGATGGTGGTTTATTTTCGTCCGCACACTATTGGTACTCTTACTAGATATTGTCTGCTTTTATGCACCCTACTGTAGGCACTCTCATGCACAGTTTCAAAACGCATCGTGCAAGAGAAAGAAGAATTGGGCGCTTATAAGTTACCAAAATCTTCGATTCCTTTCTGATGTGGGATCACTTTTGGTGTTATTAGTGCCTCCCATGAAGTTCCCCCTATTTTTTTTTCCAGCAAACCACTCTGTTTTTTTTAACACAATTTGCACTTATAAATACCTTCAAACAATTTCTAAATCATAGTCTCTTTCCCTAAATTTAATTTATCATTTTTTTGCATGCAAAAATACAATCGATTTCTTTGGCAAAATAATAATAATAATAATAGCAATAACATAATCCTTTTGTGCCGCACAATCTAACGAGCGATTAATGACCTGGTGTTGTTATTTTGGCAGATCAACAGTTCACCTTATTTTAATTAAATAAGGGAAATCAAAATAATTTTTTGGTTAAAGAGTGGACTTATTTAAATTCCGTAAATAATTTATTATACTTCACTTTATTTTTAATTTTTGATTAAGATGTACATTTAGATTTGAAATCAACTATTGATTAAAAATCAAAAATCAATGTTATTAAATATCCACAAACCAGACCAATCCATAATTAAATGATTAAAATAATTTATAATCCAATAAGTAAAATTTATATAAATAATAAAATAATTCGGGCTATAAAATAATTTATATGAAACTATAGTCATTACAGAAGCATGACTTTTTAGATCTTAAAAGATTAAACTGGGCACAACATACAAAATATGTAATTTTGATTGAACTTATCGTATTTTCAGTGACACTTGATGGCTTGACTAATAGAAGAGTTTAACCATTATAATATTTTATAATACGGGAAGTCATTTTAATGGATAAATGTGAAAGATAAGTCCTTATATTTAACATAATATTTAAGATAAATTTATGTAATAAGTCTGTATTACTATTAGATTAAGTGAGAATATAATCTTATCATTCAATATGGTTACTTGTATACATTCTCACAATTAAATTAATTATTTCAAATAACTTTTAAATGAAAAAATAAACTTTACGTCTCTATATTTTGTATTGAATTTCAATTTAATATTTTACTTTTTGATAGCAACAATCAAGCTTTTATATTTAAAATTTTATCCGTTAATCTTGACAAAAACTTATGAAATGTTAATTTTATAAAATGTATGAGTGTAAACTTTTATAAACTAAAAGATGAGAGTTTTATAAAATCAACGATAGTTAGTAAATTTTTGAAAAATGAATACTCAAGTGAAATATGAATATATATAAATATGATAATTTTTGAAAAATTAGAATATAAATACGATAAAAATATATTAAAAATATAACTTTTATCAACTATATTTATTTACATAACATTTGTAAAAAATAATTCAATATATTATTAAATACATAAATAAATAATAAGCCTTTTTTATTTGGCAAACACTACGCCAAGGTAACCCGGCAGTTGACCGACAAACAAAGGGTCATATTCAGCCGCCCGGGTCGACTTGACCCAAACTAAATTAATGGGTAGCTGCCCTCAGTAGATCTATATTTTACTTTTGATTTTATTTTAAGAATTAATTTTGAATCGTTTTATTTCGATTTTATACTTTTAAATTACTTTATTTTGCCCCGTTGTTAAATTTATTGGCAAAAATATTATTTGTTAATTTTTTAACTATAATTACGAAAAGAAAATAATTCAAAACTAAAATAAAATGATTTAAAATAAAACTAGAAATTCTAAGGCTGCAGTGAAAAAATTCACCGTAAAAATTGTAGTGAAAAATCAAAAGTTGAAATTTAATTGTCTTTAGTCGAATGGTTTTAATTTAATTTAATTAAAATTATTTTTTAAATAAAAATAAAAATTAAAAAAATTTTATTAAAATAGTAATTAATATAAAATATAAAAAGAGACGTGTTATTAAAGTGGAAATGGATCGAAACCTTTCATTTCTTCTCTCTTCGCAGCAGCCCTTGAACCCATAAAACTAGTGATATCAGCCATGCCTCTGCCGGCTCCTATACATTCAGTCCAGATCTCTCTCTCTCTCTCTCTCTCTCTCTCGCGTTATTCTTGGTCTAATCTTGAGCCTTTTTGATCATCTGGGTAGTGGCTGTAGTGGGTATTCTTCAAGTTCCGGTGTGTTAGAGAAGGGGCGGGCATAGAAGAAAGATGGCGGCTGGAGTGAGCAGGAAGATATCAGCTGCATCAGCTAGGGCTCACACTAGAAGGCCAAAGCAGAGCAATCCTCAACTTCCTTCAGGTGGGTTTTACTTTTCTCTTCAGTTTTTATATAAATATTTGGTCTTGTATGTTGTATCCATAAATGGATCAATTAAAATTCAGTGACATGGGTCATACTTCTTTTGGAAAAATAATGTCTGTTGGGTGATGACATGCTTGCCTGGATATAATTTTGAATGCAACAAATGATAACTTGTCAATGATATGGGGAAAATAATGTTTTTAATTTTCATTTTTGAGATTTAATCTGACATTGTCACTTTTAACAAATGGGTAAGGGACCTAAGTGTCTCTAACATTCTTGCCGGTTTTGCTACTAAAGTAAAGGGGGTTTTGTTCATTTTATGGATGTTATTGTGTTCTTTTATAGCTTTATTCTATTCTCAAGTTTCCTTTGGTGATTTTGATACAATTTCATTTCCTACTAACGTTATACATAGTTTTTATAATTTCTTAATTGATGATGTAAATGTGATTGATTATCTGCACTTTTGACGGGGTTTATTTTGAATTGAAATGGCCCTATAAGACTATTGAATACACATGCATTTGTACATGTTTCGATGTTAATACCACAAGGAAGGTGAACTCAACAATTTTCAGGATAAATCCCCATACTTAGATCTTGTTAATTTTAGTTTTGTATGTGACATTAAACATTATGATAAGTTTCCCTGTCAAGTCAATTCTTATAACTTGTATGTAAAATTTATCTTGACGAATTTGATACAAATTTAATATTTCTATGCTTGATGAGTGGGATTTTTCTTCAATTGACTGATTATAGTTATTATTTTCCTTCTTCTTTTAATACCAGGGGAATTCCCTTCTTTGGTAGGATTATTCCCCTAGAGGTCCTGACCTACCCACTAGTAATGCTAGGGGTTCAATTTGGTGACCTCTACTTCAATTGGTAGAGGTCTTATCATCCCATGTGGGCTATTATTTCCAAAATTAGTAAAGTAAATTTCCTACCCACAGCTTTGTAGACTGTGTTAATCATAAGTTAATATTTTCAGGGATGTTTAAGAAAATATTAGTTGTGTTCGTTATGGGGTTTATGGCATGGGCTTATCAGGCAATACAGCCACCTCCGCCGAGGATATGTGGATCTGCAGATGGCCCTCCTGTTACAGGACCTAGGATACAACTTAGTGACGGAAGGCATTTAGCTTACAAAGAGCATGGTGTCCCAAAAGATAAAGCCAAGTACAAAATAATATTTGTCCATGGCTTCGACACGTGCAGACACGATGCTGTAGTTGCCACAAGATTATCTCCGGTACTGAGACTTTATTTTGCTTCTGCTTTTTTCTTTTGCTGCGGGCCTTTAATTTAATCTATTTGGTTGTTGTATTGCTTGATTCATGGTTGATTTGACAGGACGTTGTTGAAGAACTGGGGGTCTACATTGTGTCATTTGACAGACCAGGTTATGGAGAGAGTGATCCTAATCCAAAACGAACGTTGAAGAGTTCGGCTTTGGATATAGAGGAGCTTGCTGATCAGTTGGGACTAGGATCCAAATTTTATGTTATTGGCTTTTCCATGGGTGGGCAGTTGATTTGGACCTGCCTCAAGTACATTCCTCACAGGTAAGGTTTGTCCAAGTTATATATGCTAGGGATGGAGACGCGCACACCATGTGTATTTAATTTTCTTTGTCTTTCTTCCCCTCCTATTCTTCTCTTTCATCGTATGATATTTCAAGATGGAGTAGGAATCTCCTTTCTAATTTGCAAACTGATGAAGAAAAAACACAAATAGAGAAAAAGGGAGAAGTTATGAAAGAGTAGAAATGCAATTAGATTAGGAGTGGTAAGTTAATGGAGATGTTGAGGGCTATTTGAGCTGTATAAATATGTGACCCACTTCACAAAAAGGGAGACACTAAAAAGTGCTTTCCGCTTATATGTTAGTATAAATGAGGGATGAGGGGATATAATTAAAAATGGGATTAACATTATGCATATCTTTCACTTTTTAGAACTGGTGCTGTCTCTGCTTTTCTATAAATGTTGCAGGGGTGAGAAAAATTGCCCAGGAACATAATTGACCTTATTAGTTTTCTTTGGTTTCTATCAACATGTTGCTGTCTGTTCTTCCTGTTTGTGTGCCCCTGCTTACCTGACATGCTAACAGACTTGCAGGAGCGGCTCTTTTGGCTCCAGCTATCAACTACTGGTGGCCTGGCTTTCCTGCTAATGTATCTAAAGAAGCCTACTACCAGCTTTTTCCTCAGGACCAGTGGGCAGTTCGTGTTTCTCACTATACTCCATGGCTTACCTACTGGTGGAACACTCAGAAGTGGTTTCCTTGTTTTACAGTGATAGCTAAAAGTCTTGATATTCTTTCTCGCCAAGACTTAGAACTGTTAAAGACCAGGATTCCTCTGGGAACACCACATGAGGTATAAAAATCTATATGTATATATTTTGTCTTGCTAAATTGAAAATCATGTTATAAGGTCATTACTTGGTGCAATTGCAGCCTTAAAACCTCGGCCTGCCAACTGTGAGAACATAGTTTGATGGCCACTTCCTGCAAAATGCTAAAACAGTTTGTTTTGATCCATTCTACTTCCCTTAGCACCATCAATTAATGGAAAATGATACTGGGTTACCTTTACTAACTAGACTTTTATTTTGTGAACATAAAATGGTTAGTTTCAGTTTGTACCTCATTATTTCCATGATTGTTACTTTATCACATCAGTGGCAACTTTTGTTCCATGGTACTTATATGCTTTAATTAATTTTCCCTAAATCTTAATACAATTTAAGTACCAGAATTTCACACCAGGAAACATATGTATAGGCTACAGTCAATTGTTGCTAAATTTTAAATGATACACAATTTCATGTTCTTGTGGGAGCTGTTACTAACCTGCTTTGGAAAGAATGTGAAGGTTTTGTTATGTTCTTGGTGGGGCTATAAGTTGGGTTCAAGTAACAGAAAATCCTGTCGAATCGTTCGTTTTTTGTTTATTTTGGTTGATTTGGAAGGAGAGAAACAGTAGAAATTTTCTGTGACTTGAGAGACCCATGCATAGAGTGAATAGTTTGTTTTGTGTACATTGTATAGTTGGGTGGCCGGGGTATAGAGCTTCGTTTGTTTTATTTTTGGCCTTTGCAGAGAATATGTCAAGATGACAACTTCTTGAGTCAGTGTGTATTTAGAAGGAATTTTCTTAATTCCTTTTCACATAATTGTGTTGTTTTTCTGCCATTGTGATGGATATTTGGATGTTTCCAAGGCGTTCACGTTTCATGTGATATACATCATGGGAGACTTTCAAGTTGAAGGAACTTTAAAGAGGGCCTTGACTTGATGACTGGGACATCTCCCTTCCTCCCCCCTCTTGTAGAAACCATTGAAGTTTGCATATCCTTTGATTGAACTATCCCCAAGTGACGTTCGCTCTCTTTTTGAAATTGTGTTTTATGGTCGTTGCAGAGGACCTCTAAAAGCGCGGGATGGCACTGGGAACTTGTTATGGCTCTATTTTGAGAATCCGTTCTGTGATTGTGTTTTTGGCCACTTTTAACTTGCTAATATTTGAATTTTAATTAAGAGAAGTTAAATTGGCAATATTCTCATCATTTGTTATGCTCAATTATCTAGTCATTTGCTCCCCTGTAATCTCAAGTTACATTTTCTGTCACCTTTTCTTGGGTTTCAGGGACAGCGAAGACAGCAAGGAGAATACGAGAGTCTCCACCGTGACTTGATGATCAGCCTTGGAAAATGGGACTTCATTCCTATGGAGCTGGAGAACCCATTTCCGCGTGGGGAAGGTTCAGTCCACATATGGCAAGGAGACGAAGATAAGCTTGTGCATGTTACATTGCAGCGTTATATTGTCCAACGTCTCCCATGGATTAGGTATCATGAACTTGCAGGTTCTGGGCATATGTTCCCATTTGCTGATGGAATTGCTGATGCTATTGTCAAAGCACTCTTGGTTGGGGAAAATAGCCAGCCTCAGATCTGATTGAGGGGCAAGGTTTCACTGTGTTACATTTCTTGTGCTGTTGTTTCTGGGTCCTGAAGCCTATTTTGGTTCACTTTTATATGTATGACAAATTTTGGATCAGTTAAAAGGGTTTTCTACAGCTGAGCTTCAACATTCTGCAGATGTTGATGGAGTGTTTATTTTTATTTTCTTTCATCTTTAAAGCTCAATTTGTTTTAATGTCAAGTGTTTTATAAAAAAAAACGCATTTATTCATTTTTTAAAAATATTTTCTTAAAATTTGAATAATTTTCTTTTTTTTTAATTTTATATTGAAACAAACGGGGTATAAATTTTATAGACCTTAAAAAAATATATGCTTTGTGAAACATTATTCTATCCCAAATGGAAAAACAATACAAAAAATTCTACTAGAATAATGAGATATTGAAGGGTTTAAATACATAAATTGATTTTTTGTCGCAACATTCTAAGGTACTATGTGGTAAAAAATTATTTTGGGTATAAATTTACTAACTTTCTGTATAAATTTACCGACTTTTATTAGTATAAATCTATCAATTTTTAGCATAATTCTTATCTATTAACTTTTGACCCAAAAAAATGACAAAAATTATTAAAAATTAAATTTCTAAATGCTCTTGATAGAAGAATTTTATGGTAATGTTTTTTTAGTTGTATAACATTGACCTATAATATGTATATATATTCTCTTTCAAGCTAGTTACTCTTAAAACTTCTACCCCAAAATTAAGAAAAAGAGACGAATTAAAGGACCGACAAATTTCAATTTAAACAATGTAATGGTTGGTTGTATTTTGACTTCGACGATGACTACAACCAAACGACGCCATGTCGTTTTATAATCTCATTTTTGAAGTGGGTCCAAAAAGTACGATTAAACTAATATTACATTTGATTTGTTAAAAATAAAAAAATTTTAAAAAATTATTCATACGAATTATAATCTCACGATTTATTTTACTTTATTTTATTTTTTATTATTTTAAATGCTCCCTAAATCGGGAATCTTTGTTAAGAAAAACAAAATTAAAAAAAAAAAAACAAATCGAGGATCCATATTTTTAAGCCTTAAATGACCAAATTACCCTTCTTAATTAATCAGATAACAAAAATAACAAGCATTCAACTCCCACGCAAATTTAAAATGATTACCTTCAAATCTTCACCTTTTTGGGATTGAACCTTCTCCTCATGACCCCAATTTCTCTGGGACTCAATCCAAATGCCTTCTCCAGAAGCTCATCATTGATCCCAGACCCAAAAATGGCAGATGGGATCTTCTGCATTCCCGGGTTTTGGCTGTTGAAGCTCCCAAAAGTCATCGCCGGCGACTTTCCGACATTCATCTGAAAATGGACTAGCCCTCTTGGGAACACCATCACTTCGCCTTTTTCTATTACCTTAGCAAAAACCCGGTTTGATGAATCCACAAAACCCGAATAGACTTTTCCTTTCACCACATAGGAAATTTCAGTAGCTCTCGGGTGGAAATGTGGCGGATTTACGCCACCAACTTTGAGATCACCGCGTACAAATGACATGCCTAGGGTGTTAAGACCCGGGAAATTTTTTGGGTTAACGGGTATGGTTGAGAGACCACTCTCTGAGAAATTTCCCGGTGATTTTATGCCGGAGAAGATGAAGTCATCCGGTGTCACCTCCGTGGAGTTCTTGCAGGGGAGGATGTCGAACCGTGGGGTGGTTTTAATTGTGCCGAATCTTGTGTTGGGTATGCAGAAATCTTGAATCGGGTCCGGATCCGAGGCAAAGGCTAGAAGGCAGTGGAGGGAGAAAATAACTAACAAAACGGTCAGTTTTGGGGACATTTTGCTTGCAATGCTTTAGCAATTAACAGGTGAGGAGACTGATTTGGATGTGGGTTTTATAGGAGTAACCTGTGCATAAATTTACTTAAATATCCCTGCATGGGATGTGACATTGCAAAATTTTCTCTTTGGCATCTTGTCTGATGTTGTAGAATGCAGCTGATGCATTTGGGTCCTAATTACATTTGAGTGTTTTGTGTGATGGAGTCCTGGTTGGTGGATTTACTCTTACGTAACTGATTGCTAGTTCAAATTTGTTCTGGGTGAGTATAGTAAAAAATAGATATGATAACCCAGAGTCTGTAATATTTTTGTTTTTTAGAAAAAAAGAAAGGAATGAAAAAAATTATAAAGAAGTATTTGATTAGTTAAGATCAACTAAAATTCATTAATTTTTATTAATTTTTTTGTACTTTTTTCGAATTAAATTTCGTTAGATATTATTTTTACTTCAAATTTTTACGCTTTTCTTATACTTTTTGACCAATCAAATAGTCCAGCACTTACGGTTAATTTTATTATTTGATTTTGCAAATGTTTGCATATGTAATCCATGGGTAAGTATGTACATATATATATATATATACACACACATCCATGAAATCAGGGATGAGACAGTATATGTGTAAATCATGACGATGGCCATGATGTTTGATTTCGGTGATGGACCGCCCTTGATTGCTTTTACGCAAATAGACCAGCTGGCTAATCCATGCTGCTTCCAATGATCAATGATCATAGTGTTTAGAAGATCTTGTCCTAAACCTAAAGATATATTAAATGAAAACAACATAAATTTTGCAGCATGACAAATCTTAATCTAAGCAACTTTATGGAACTCAATCTGGCTCTGTAAAAGCTACAGAGAGATAATTCGTTTCCCCTTTGCTTGTGAATGAAGGGAGATGAGAACAAATTAATTGACAAACAATGATGAATTCCACTTAATATATGTACATACATATATATTTATTTTTTATTTTTTATTTTTTTATGGGGATCCTATGACCAGCAAATATGTCTATAAGGATTGCTGAGGGACACCCAAAAAAAAAAAAAAAAAGTAATTCTCTTGCTTTGAGTATATGCTTTCCTGGTGTAAGTTTGCAAGCTTAGATCTCAAGAGTTACAGAGTCCATTGCGAACTTGGCTTGAAATATTGGAAGTATATATATTGATGGATCCAGAATTTTAGAGGAGGGGCGAAGTAAATGTCACAAAGATATAATGGAAATAAGTAACATAAAATATTAAATTATGCACGCATAAAAAATAAAAAAAAAAGTATCACTAAAATTTATATATATAATCAACTGATAAGATTTTGGCTTTACTCTTTAGCGGTTATTAGTTCGAATCTTCTCAGAACCACTAGAGGTTCACCCGGTCGTTAATTTCAAGTCCTCCGGAAATTAGTTGAGATGTGCACAAACTAATTTGGATACTCTGAGATTTCAAAATATATATATATACATATATTTAGCAACAAAAAAAAAAATGTGACATTTAAACGTAGGACTATTTCAAACCACCTCTACATTACAAACTATTTCACAAAAATCGTCCGCCCATGTGAGCATTCTCAACAATAACGTTGTTTTAAATAATTATGGTGTTTTAAAATTGATTACAGTTAGATTAGAACCTTGATTTCACAAAATTAGATACTCCAATGTCTATTATACACGTCATTTGAATTAACATGTGATAATGTAGATGTAAATATAATGCAATATTTTACCTTGATTAATTTGTTATATATATATATATATATGCAAAAAAATTATCCTAATTGAATATGTGGCTTCGACCAAGATTTAACACCTGCAAAACTCCTGCAAGTGCATGAGATCTCCTAATTAAAATGGCAACTTCATGATTTTCCCAATTAATTAGCATGGGGTGGCTGAGCATGCGATCCCATCCGTGCAGATTTTCCCAACTCTACCAATAACAAGTAAAATACAAATAAGAGTCATGTCATTCAGTCTCATATTGCGACAACTCCCAAGGATTTTTGGAGGCGCTTGTTAAGGAGGCAGTGCCTCTTCCGAATTGACAAAAGAAACGGGGAGAACAGAGAGAGAAAGGGAGTGAAGAAGGATCGAAAGTGAGACAAAAGACGGAGCGCAAATCCGTATATATGAAG
This sequence comes from Vitellaria paradoxa, assembly GCA_019916065.1. NCBI lineage: Eukaryota > Viridiplantae > Streptophyta > Magnoliopsida > Ericales > Sapotaceae > Vitellaria > Vitellaria paradoxa. The sequence continues at coordinate 8,794,238 of CM034234.1, forward strand.
AGAGATGGAAAAAATGAGAAAAGGCATGGGGACTCAGAGCGGCGAGATGAGGGAGTTTTGTGTAATGAGAGCTCAATTATGTGACCAGGTGAATTCTCTTTGTAATTCATAAATTGTTCATGTTTGCCAACCAAATTTTGTGTAGGTACCGTACAAACTCTACGGGTCTTTTCAAAATTTTAGGAGTGATAAACATACAAATGATTTCTCAATTATTTAATAAAATTAGTTATAAAGTTGAAAATTTTTAAAACAAGGCGCTGAATAATTAATAGTTAAAATTTTGGAAACATACGCAAATAACTTATAAATTATTTTATAAAACTAACAATAAAGTTAGAAAATTTTTAAAACTTAAAAGAAGGTGGTCTGTTGCATTTATCTCCGACTACATACAGTTCATCCAACTACTTTTTGAGTCAATTCATGTGTGTGTATTATGCATGAAAAAAATGTACTAAACGGTAATTAAACTAGTTGAATACTCAACAAATAAAGACCAATTAGATAAAGTAACCACTACTAGAAAGTAAGGCAAAGGGGATTCAAGGAACGCTCGATCTAGTCGAGCGTTCCTTTGCTCCTGGTAGTGAACCCGGGGGAGGGAGATGTTATGACTGTCAAGCCAGTGAACTTATGTTTTGAATTGCCATAACTGGAATCTTGTGAACTGGGGGTGGGGAAGGAGAGAGATGCTCCAACAGTCAAGTCAATAAACCTTTTTTTTTTTAAATAACTATAAATAAAAATGAAGAATAAATTATAGGACATTTCTTGAACAACTTGATTCATAAACGGTTTTATTTTAGATTTCAATAGTATATTGAGTATAATGGTGGGCGCGTGGTATATTTAATTAATTACATAAATAAATTTAAGAACAAATTATAGGACATTTTTTAAACAATTTCATTAAATACATGCAAGTAAACCTCATATTATTTAAGTATTACATTAACAATTTTTTATTTTACCCGCGTTATTAATTAACATTAAACTTTTTTAATTAATAGCTAATCTGATACGTACTAAATGAAAATAGTAATACAATCAAAATATTTCTATGATGCACCTTATCTACTCATATTAAAATATAAAATCTTCAAAATAAGTTAAATGAAACATTCTTAATTAAAACTCATTATGGTATGCAATTTTAACATTGTAAGACTACGATTTTTTTTTAATTTAAACATTTTTCATATTTATAGAAGAGTAAATAATATGTATTATGTAGGTATTTTAAATAAATTCTAATTTGGTAAACTATTAGAGTTCAATAGCAGGCAATAATATTGCAAAATAAAAAATGTCAACGAAATATTAAAGTGACTTGAAATTTACTTATATTTAATTAAATATTTAGTAAAAGTCACTGTAATTTATTTTAAATTTGATTTCAATTGTTAAGATTCGTGAATTTTAATTTTAAAACTTTCTTTAAAATAAAATAAAAAAACTCATAATCAAAAAATATTTATGTATTTAAATTAACACCCTCGTAAATTAAGGATATTTTCTCCAGAGAAAAGCCAGTGTTCACGAATTTTTTGCTGCGATTGTCGAGAACCTCAAGGGCAAGGTGCGTAAATGAGATAAGCCCTGACAAAAGGGCACGTAAATAAGATGCCTTCTCTCTCTCTCTCTCTCTCTCTTTTTTAAGTTAAAGCACCATACATATATAAGATCTGGAAAATAAGTGAATTTATACTTCTATTAAGCTGCGTTTGTAGTAAAAATTTGATTAAAAAAATAAAAAATGAGAGAAAAATAAAAAAAATTAAAAGAAAATATAAAATCTTAAATATATGTTTTTGTGTGTGTGAACGGATTAAAAACATGTAATAAAATAAAAAAAGGGTCATTAATTTTTTAATTTTTTAAATTTTATACATTTTCTAACTATTTTCTATCACAATCTAAATAAGAAAATCCTTATCTTTTTTTATCTTTAGACAAATCTTTAATTTAGACACAAATTTAATTTTTTATTGATGAAAATTAAAATTGTGAGCCTAAAAAAGAAACAAAGGTTGTTCCAACTAAAGAGCACCTAAATAAACATTTTCCAAGTAGACCCTTTAATCACAGTCCTCAAAAGAAAAAAAAGAAAAAAAAAAGGTTAAAAAGAAAATCAGAGCACCTAGCTATGCAAATGTTGTACACAATAATATAAGTAGCGTTTGGAGTTGTAAAAAAGAAGAAAAAAATATAATTTGGGATAATTTTTGCATTCAATAATTTTAAGTCAAATTATATTTTTTAAAAATGAATAGTATAACTTTTAGACTTTTGCGGTAAAAAGTTAGAGGCGAAACTGTAGGAATGGATTTTTGAGTTCGTTTTCACGAATTTATGTTATAATTTTTTTGAAAAGTGTTAAATTTTTTGACTTTTACATGAAAAAAGGTTAGAAAGAGAAATCATATGAACAGTTTTTTTGATCTATTCTCATGAATTTATGTAAGATTTGTTAAAATTTGGTGAAAAGTTACTAGATTTGTGAAAAATTTATTAAGATTTGTACAAATTTGTTGTAATATATAAATATATATAGAAACTTATAGAGATTTTACGAAATACGAGATAATCAAAATGTGTGAGTATTTTAGAGATTGTCAGAAATTTTTAAAGATTTTTAGAAATTTTTATTAATTTTTAGCTAATCAAACGTTATCATAAATATTAAAGTGGTATTTGAACAGTAAAAAAATTAAAAAATAATGTAAAAGTGACACAAAAATTTAATTAAAGAAAATTGAAAAAAATTTACAATTTTTGAATTTGATAGATTTTAGCCTCCAACACCACCTAAATCAATTTAAGAAGAAAATAAAAATTGCATGCAATTGTTTCTTTTTTATGTGTCAACTTCTGATTGATCAATATTTGGTAGCAGGGGCCCACTGTTACTGCTGCTGAACGTTTGCATGGGAGAGTTACCCAGGGAGAGACACGTGTTAGCTGGCTGATAGAAGACAGCAGCCCGAAACGACTGTAGAGAAGCCACATGGCGGAAACGTGGCGAGAGCTCGGTGCGTTTGACAACTTTCCTTACTTCCATGCTTATAAATCCGCTGCGACCGCTGTTTAGAGTTTAGTTATTTGGAGTCTCCTGCGGCATTCTCGGTCCCACATATTTTGCTTTGTTAAGACAACAAAATACTTCTTCTTCTACTGATCCCCCCGCCTCCCTCTCTCTCTCTCTCTCTCTCTATTGATGCTGAAAGCTTCAGAAGCTCGCTAATGGAGGTTGTGGGTATGGCATCTTCTGAGTGTTTCTGCATGCTTAGAGCTTGGGAAGAGTAGTACTTGAAAGCTCTGAAGAATTGTACTCCAGAAATACTGAGCTTGGTCAGAGCTAGCTAGGTATCACTATTCCACTCCAAGTAACCGGTAATATAATTATGTATATATGTGTGTGTGCGTGCGCGCGCTTGCGTGTGTACATACTGATTTCTGCATGATTTTGCTAATCTGAACTTGGGTTCCGGTTTGTTAGTCTTTTTCTCTTGAATTTTTCAGATGTATTATATATACCCATATATAGTTCCATTTCGACCACTTTACTCCTTATATCAAAAGGCTAGTGTTCATATATATGATGTTTTGAGCGATTATAAAGACTCGGAAAGTCTAATATAAGTTGATTGTTAGAAGAGTTTCACTGCCCTTGCATGGAATGGTTAATATTCTTTCTGTTCACTTTAGCTTGTTTTGTCAAACCAGTGATTAATTTGGGCACTAAGACTTTTGTATATATACTAAAGAAGGAAAGTCCTCTCTTTCTCTTTCTCTCTCAACCCACATGCCAATTAATAGTCTAGTTTCGGTTTGATCCCTGACTATTCATACTATAAGAGGACAAGACTTCTCATTTCGTGAGAGAGAAGGTGCCTTCCCCTTATCTCCTAATTAATTAGACTTCACAGTTTAATTGGTTGTCTAATTAATTCTTTTAGCATAAAATAGTTGTAGTTAGTCATATAGTTTTCAAATTAACATTTTTCTTACCGAAATTAATTTTTTAAATAACACTTTTTCAAGCTAACAAGAAAATAAATAAATAAATAAATTACTTAATATAAGCCTGTTATTAAAAAAAAAACTAATCCAAAGTTTACTAAGTTAGTTAAAGACATTTTTTAATATAAATAAATTATTCATATTTGATTATATAGAATCAACCTAAATTTTGAAAATTAAAATTAAAATTAGATTAAAATAGAATCCATGATCTTTCAAATCATAATTTTGATAACAATAGTGATTAGATTTGAATTTTGTTCCTGACTCAGTCACCAACTTAATTAGCATCGTAAGAGCAATTAATTCAATATCGATCTAAAAGTCTTTCATTTTTCATTTTTGTACATCAAATCTTTGAGTTATTTATTTGTTTTTCTTTTTTTTCTTTTTTTACATACATTAAATACCTCTTCCCTGCATTTTCAAAGACTTGTTATTGCGTAATTAATTATAAACAAGATTAACCTTGTACGGACACATGATGGGTACTGTCAAGTACGATATATATATTTATTTAAGTGTCGGATGCATTAGTTCGTTAATTTATTAAATGATGAGATACGCATGATGAGAAACTATTTGTATGTTTAATATAATTATTTTATTTTACAAGATAATATAGGTTATGTTTAGCATAAAAAAATACTAAAAATCTCTATAAATCTCTGTTAACTTTATATCACATTAACTTTTTTCTTTCACTACACGCATTACGAACCTTCAATTTATCACAATTTATCTCATTTTTTTTTATTTCAAACAAACCCATAGTATATTAACAAGGTTTGATCCATTAGAATTTGGTACATGGAATATAAGTTTTATGTAATTGTGTTAAATTTAATTTGTTAAATAAATATATATATTCAATTAGAATGGAATACGCATATCTTGTATCTATTTATTTCTTTGTTCGTTCATGTCAAATGAAGCTGTTTGGTAAGTTCAAATGAAGCTGAGATGTTGCTGGCTATAAATCTGTACGAGGGAACTTTTTTTTTTTTTTTGGTAATTACGAGGGAACTTTTATCAGTTTAGAATTACTTGTACCTAGCTAGCAAAATGATGTCAAGTTAATTCCCATGCTAAAAATATTACAGAATACCCCCGATATTTTATTCAAAATATATTAGAATTAAAGATATTTAAAACTCCCTTTTCCTTCTAGGTTTTTCCATGGCCTTTCTTTTTTCTTAATCTCTAAGGTGGGATTTGGTTGATTTTTTTATTTTTTATTTTTATTTTATGTGTTAAAAATATCAAAACGATGAAATAAAAAATTCTATATTTTCCTTATTTCGAGTTTTTTTTATTTTGAGTTGAAAATTCTCAAAATGACTTTTCACCTTTTTTTTCATTTTATGTATAAGTTTATTTTTTACTTTTTAAAACAAATTTTAAAAATACAAGTAATCAAATAAAATTTACGCTATTTTTTTTATTTTCAAAAACACAAAATAAAAATAAACTCAAAACAAAAAATAAAAAATAAAAACAAAAATAGAAAATAAAATGCAAACCAAACAACACCTAATATTATATATTTTTTTTCTTAACATCCAGGGTTCCATTTTGATCATCGATCACCTTCTTCAAAAAAAGCAACCAAATACAAGCTCAAGCAGGAAAAAAAATTCGAAAATGGAGGTGACAGATTCGGAGATGATGACATCTCAAGGAGAGGTTGTTGAGACTGATCAGCCGCCATTAGAATCAGACCAACAGCAACAGCCTAACAAGAACCAGCAGCAATCGTTCCTATCATCACTGGGAAGACAGTCATCGATCTACTCCCTCACCCTCGACGAGTTCCAGTACACGCTGTGCGAGAATGGCAAGAACTTCGGCTCCATGAACATGGACGAGTTCCTCAACAGCATTTGGACCGCCGAAGAAAACCAAGCTCATGCCCAGTCACAATCACAATCGCAATCTGCAGCCAACGTTAATATCCCAAACCCAAATCACGATCATAACAATAATAACGTTAATCCACACTTCTTTCAAGGAGAGGCTTCGGCGGCGCCCTCGAGCATTGCCAAACAACCCTGCAGCCAGCTCCCGAGACAAGGCTCTCTCACTATTCCCCCGCCTCTTTGCCGGAAAACAGTGGATGAAGTCTGGTCGGAGATTCACAGGACCCCACAAGAACAGCGGCAGGGGGGCGGCGGCCACAACACCGCGAATGTTCAAAATCCCGGTTCTACCCAAAGGCAGCCCACTTTCGGGGAGATGACGCTGGAGGATTTCCTAATCAGAGCAGGGGTAGTTCGGGAACAAATGAATCCACCGCCGGCGGCTCAGCAGCAGATGTATGGGCTGTACCCGAACAGCAACAACCCCGGACTGGGCCCCCCTGGAGGTTTCATTTCAAGGCGCGTCATGGGTTTAGCCAGCGGCGGTGGGGGTGGAGGAGGCGGCGGCGGCGCCAGCAGGGTTAATATTCCCGCCGGCACATACCAACCACACACACAGGGTGGCGTTGGTGGGGTGGGGGAGCCGTCTGGGTACCCAACGCCGCCATCAGCGACGGTGTGTTATGGCGGGAGAGTGGGGAACGCTGGCGGTGGATATGGGCAGGTGCAGGGGATGGGGATGGGAATTGGGGGGTCGCCGGTGAGTCCGGTGTCGTCCGATGGGATTGGAGGGAATCAGATGGACGGAATGGGTCTGGGTATGGCGGGGATGAAGTCGGGTGGTCGGAAGAGGATCATAGATGGTCCGGTGGAGGTGGTGGTGGAGAGGAGGCAGCGCAGGATGATAAAAAACAGGGAGTCTGCCGCCAGGTCTAGAGCCCGGAGGCAGGTACATAATATTACACACACACACACGTACACATATAAGCTGACAATTATACCACATCATTATTATTTATTTTTTTTAATAACTTTTACAGTAGTAAAAGATATAATTAAATAAGGGGAGCTTAGTTCACCCGCCACTAGTCTGAATATCATACATAAAATTAAGTTTGAAATAAAAAAAAAAAAAAGGAAAACTAGCTTAATATTATACAAATGCTTCATTTCGAACACAATAGAATTTCAAAAATTTTAATAAAATTTTAATTTATCACATGAATTATAAAACTATAATTTTTACTAATTTTTACACACTCCATACGGACAAATAATGTTATAAATTTGAAAGTATTGGTACGTACGTACCAAGTGATAGCTAGTGTCTCCCGCCTTCTAATTTGTAAATGCTTGTCCGCTCTCAAATTCTTTTAAGCGCCTTCACTGCATATAATTTTTAACCACCACCCACCTCCCCCCCCCCCCCCCTCTGAATTTCCTCCTCTCAGGCGTACACAGTTGAACTGGAAGCAGAATTAAACCAGTTGAAAGAAGAGAACGCTCAGCTAAGACAGGCCTTGGTGAGAATATCTAAATCCCCCATGCATGCAATCACAGTCATTAGGATTGCGACGTTCAACCATTTTTTTTTCCCCTTACCAAACCCGTTCTTTAAATAGCGGAGTGGAGTGGAGTGGAGAGGAGAATCCCCTCTTTCTGGTTAAATTGCCATAGCCATCCCTACTTATGATTGTTCAACTTCTCTTGTTGATTTTAAGTATATATGCATTATAACCTAATTGATATGCCGCAGGCACTGACAAGAGATTGTTTTTTATCATGCTGTTAATTATAGGCCGAGCTTGAGAGGAAAAGAAAGCAACAGGTAAAAATCAAGCGTTAACTACTACTGGCTGCTTAAAAAAATATATAGATAAATAAATAAATAAATGTTGAAAAATTTGGCATTAAATAGAAAAGAGTGAATAAAAAATTGTATTTCAAAAAAGTACTCTTGAATTGGAAAGAAAACAATAAGACTAAGTGAAAAGTATGAGAACACTTGTCCCACATTGAAAAAGAGAAAAGAAGTTAAGTGTTTTATATATGATTACACTCTTTAGGAGTTGTAATCAATGTTAAGAATACTATATCTCGCGCACACACAAGTGTGCAAATTCAACGCCTTGACGAAGGCTCGACAAACTTTTGTCATGTGCAAGCGGCACGATTGCCGGTCCGAAAAGCAGGCATCCGTTTGTCATGTGCAAGCGAATGTCGGTCCGAAAAGCAGCTCTCGCAAAGAGCCTAACAGAATTAAGTTTGCAATTTGCCATATTTATATTTATTTACTGTTTAATAATATATATTTTGTAAAAATTTATTGGAATTTAGTTTCTAGTTATTATAAAAATTATTATTACACAGACTATTTTAATAATAATTTTTATAATTCTATCATTTTATTACATTATTTATATTATTTCACGAAAGTCATTTCACCTTTAATTTTAATTTAAATTTAAATTTAATTTTAATTTTAATTTTAATCGCTTTTTGGTAACAATAACAGCTAGCTGAATCCGACACATGCCTCCAATTAGAATAGCTCTGTTGTGTTCTTTCTTCACAATTCACTCTGCATTGGCCCAAGTGCCCATAATTTGAAATTTTGCAGATTTGGAGCAGCCTGACAGCGCTATTCCATGAGGAGGTGTGCCTGCGCGATGCAAATTTTGATCTCTTTCAAATAACCCACTCCCCTAAACACCCCCACAGAAAATTTTCTCACCAAAAATTTCTCTCTTTTCAATGTTTTTTTTTTTTTTTTTTTTTTTGAGTTTGAAAAGTTAGGTCGTAGGTTTTACTTTATTAAAAAAAAAAAATTGTGCGTATGTGTGTGTGTGTGTAAGGAGTTTTATGTAATTTTTATTTTTGATTACTTTTTGTTTTTCCAGTATTTTGAGGAAGTGCAAAGGAAGGCTCATACAAAGTCTCAGAGAGCGAAAGACAAATTGCGAGTGATGCGGAGGAGTTTGAGCTGGCCGACTTAAATTACATGCATGCGCAGAGGAGAGGAGTTGATCGTCAGATCAACGATCCCATAAGACTACTCTTTGGTGAATTATGATTTTAGGGAACAATATACACACACACACACACACACACACATATATATATATATATGATCAGCTATATATATGTCGATCGTTTAGTGCTAAGATTAGCTATCCGTAGGTTTGTGCTTTTGTTTCTCATCTTAAGGATGAAAAACGTGCAAGTTTTACAGAGAGTTCTTGTACATTTTCTTCAGCCAGCTCTTCTTAATTTGAGGTATTCCGACAAAGGCTTTAAGGAATTTAAAAATGATTCTACTAGGGGAGTGTTTAGAGTATTAAAAAAATTTCAAAAAAAATCAAAAGTAAGTGTTGATGTAATATAAAAGTAACACGTGATAAAATTTGATTGAAAAAATTTAAACACTTTTGAAGTGTTTTTTTAGAATTTTTTGAAAATTTTTGGAAACCAAACGGCTCCTAATTTATTATGTATCCTATCAAATTTAAAAAAAGTGCGGCTTTTGTCATTCAACGCATTTGATTTGTTAAAAAGTTTTGAAAAAAAAAATAAAAAAGAAACTTAACAAAAAATTTTGATTATAGTAATTTATAATAACTCTTTCTGACAATTTACGTTGTAGTTCTAATTGCAGCAGTCAACTTCTTATAATAACAATAGATATTTTAATTTAGTCTCATTTGTAATTCAGCCATTAAGAATATAATACAAATAAACTACATTTACCAATTTAAAAGTGTAGATCGAACTTAACCCACCCGTTCTCTCCTCTTTCCCCCACACGATCACTCTACCGTGTCTGAAAACTCTCTCGTTTTGACGAAGTGCAGCGGTGATTCTCTAAAATTTTGGATTTCATTCCCCCGCTGTCTTCTTCGACCTCCGTTATAATAAGGTCGACCTATATATGTAACCCTAACCACGTTTAAGATATTTGTAGCTGCATTTGCTCTATATATATATATATATATATATATGGGTGCATGCCTAATCTTTGTGAGCACTTGTTTGCACTTCAACGGCTTATGATATACTTGGAAATTTGGGATTTTGTGTCATTTGAATTGACTAGCGAGTAAAAAGTTGGGGGCTTTTCCTTAATTAGGCCATATACAATTACTTCCCGTATTATTAGAACATAAATTTTTACAAAACAACTCCACTAAAATGAGAAGATAGAATCAAAATGTTTAAATATAAAGGTCCTGTTTGGATGATAATTTTTGACAAAAAATTATAGTCTTTTACAAATTTTTACTAATTTTTGACGCTTTCTGAACGTTTATTTTAAAATTTTAAATTTTACAAATTTTTATAAATTTTTGTTAATTTTCCGACTGTTCTACCAACTAACCAAAAAAAGAAGTAACTGATACATTATACTTTTTTTAAAACCAAAAAATAATTGATGCATTACAGTACTTTCTTTCAAATATTTGTAAAAATATAACTTATTTATAAAATTAACTAGGCCAACTTGGACGAGCCTAACTTTAAATGGCTAGAAAATAGAACTAAAATGATTTGTTATTTCAAAATAAAATATCCACGAAAAACATAATTTATTAATAAAATTAATATTATGCAATCACTATCACATCTTTTCTGATAAAACAGCATTTTTCGTATTGAAACCAACAATCACGAAAAGCATTATTTCATTTATCTCGCAAAGAAGTCAGGACATAGAGATTGAAACAGACGATGCTCAAAGTTTTGGATTGAGGAAGGAAAAAAGAAAAACTGAACAGAGATGGAGGAAAAGAAGAATATCCGAAAGTCTCCTAAGAAAGAACAAGGGGAGATGTTCCTCAAAATGGAGACTGATTCGAGAGAACGAGAAACCCTCTTGTTGTGCGCCTCTGGTCGAACTGAAGGGAATGATGTTTGGTTTTGCTCCTCCCTCCAGTAATTCAAGAGGCATCTCATCTACCATTAATTCTTTTCAATCATCAATTTTGCCAAATATGACTCAAGGAACTTTTACCAGAAAAAATAAATAAATAAATAAAAAGTGAAAAAAAAATTCATAATATTCCCCTAAAAAAATGCCAAGAAACAAACAAAATGACTTATAAATCTTAATTGCCTTCAAAAACAATATTATTCCTTAAATCACACAGAGTCACAAAACAGAAAAACAATGTTAAAAAATAAAAAATACATAGAGGGGTATTTAGAGTAAGGATTTGGGAAGGGGGAAAAAAAAGAAAAAAATACAAAATGTCAAATGCCTATATTTTTTAGTGAATTAAAAATATATGAAAATAGAAGGAATTTTACTAACAAATTAGTTTTCTAATTTAGTTATTTTTAATTTCTTAAAAATTACGTTTTTCTCCATCATTTTTTAATACAAACGAAACACGAAAAGTAAATTTGAAATTTCATTCCTTTTCCTTTCCCCTTATGAACTCTTTAATCCGAACAAAGATTTGGTGAGGGAAGAAACAAAAAAGAGTAAGAAAAATGGAGAGAGAGAGAGAATATATAAAATCTCAACTACAAGATTTTAAAAGGTATTCATTAATAAATTAGATTTTATTTTAGTCATTTTTAATTTTTATTTTCATCCCAAATCAAACATAAACAGATTTAAAAAAAATAAAACAATAAAATTTTTACTATCCGATTGAAAATAATAATATTTAAAAGGCAAACAAAATGAGAACTCCAAAATAAACAAGCAAAGATGATAAAAGAAGAAGGAAGCAGAAAAGGAGGAATAAATAGAACAGTAGAATAAATTCAGAAAATGTAAGTGAAATCGTTATGTCATGTGTGTGTATACGTAAGTAATACGTATATATACCACGAGTATTAATATAATAGTTATTACTTTTAAATTTCTATTATTGGATTTTTATAAATATAAATTTTATCATTTTGTAAATATTTTTTATGTCACAAATAAAACTAATTACATAATGATCGATAAACATGGAAGATATTTTAAAAATTATATAAGAAAATAAATTATAATAGACTATATAAATTATAGATTTCTAATCCGAGCCTAATTGCACAAATACTAACTTTTATATTGATTTATTTTATTTTTAATTTTATTTATGATTTGATTTGATTTAGCACCGAAATTAAGATCCATCGATTTTAAAGTTTGTAGGTTACAAAACAAAATCATTAATTCTAGTTTGATTTAAATAATTTTATGCTAAGTAATTGTTAAAAAACATTTCTAAATAAGTTGTATATAATGCCCATCATTTGGCAACTCAATTTTTAGCGAAAAATTATCAAATATTAGTTCTTGACAAAATACCAATTTTTATTACTTTTCTAACTTGCTCAACTTAAAAATTATTACAAGTTGTTAAAAATTACTAAAAATTATTAAAAATTTTATTAAACACCTAAAAGTTATAAAAATTATCAAAAATTGTTATTATTTTACCGAACGTACTAAAAATTACTACAAGTTATTAAAAAGTACTAAAAATTATTAAAATTTTATCAAATACCTTAAAATTATAAAAATTATCAAAAATTGTTATTATTTTATCAAACACACTAAAAATTATAACTAATAACTTTTAATAAAAAATACCATAATTACTAAAATCTGAACTTCCAAACAACACTAATATCAATGATTGTAATATAAAATATTATTATTATTATTATTATTAATGATGCCTATTCACAAATGACACCCTAGCAATATAGTTTTAAAATAATAAAATTCTTTTAAAAAACATATATTTAAAAAAATCACCATAGTGATATATATTTTTAAAAAATAATGTAATACATATTGTATTTAATAATATGAATTTTGTTCCATTAATCAACCAGTTAAATCACCAATGAGATTGAATCACTTGATTATTTCAAATCACAACTTGATAGATAATTTAAAATCGAATCAAATCAAATTGATATGATATGTTTGACGATTCAATCAGTTCAATTATACACTCTCGGAGTGCATTTTGCAACACGAATTTTTTGAAACTTTTTTGAATTTTTCACAAAAAAGTATGGATTTCGTTTGGCAAAGACATATAACTTTTTCATTAGACATATTATCAAATTATTATTATAGCCTTTCTCGTTTTTCAATTAACATAAAATAGAAGAATAAAAATGTAATTTGAAAAATTATTCACAGCCCACTAGGGGAATAAATAAATGTTGCCAAACACACTCCTGATATATATACGTACACGTGTGTTATGGATGTACACAAATTGGTTTTTTTCATGTCTTTTTATATGTTCAAGTATCCAGGTTAGTTTAGTTTATGTGTATTTTTATTAATTTCTGAGACGTTTAAATTTTTTTTTTTTTTTTTTTTTGTGATCCTGAAATTTGTTTTATGTTTACATATTTAGAGTTAAACTGATTTCGTCTGTGTCCAAAATTTTGAATTCAAAGCAGACCCTGATCATCACATAAAATCTTATCAGTCAGGTCCATAATTATGACTATAAAATCTGTGTAAAAAAAGAAAATAAATAAGCAAAAAAAATCAGATTGGTTCAACCTTAATTCTATCGGTTTGGATCCAAAGTGATCCAATTGGTTCCATTTTTTGGGTGATTTGAGTTGAGTAAACCTAGCGTGCGCACGCATGTACGGATCACGACACACATTCCACGGCCTACGATGGATCGACGTTACAGAAAAAGGGAAAAGGATCACCGGCTATGCAGAAGCCACTTCGGTGGCGCTGACGGATGGGGCCGCGGGATCCAGCGGCTGCGACGGTGCTCGTCACTACGTCAAGATTTCAGCTCGATCGGCGACGTCGGAGTGCGGTGGATTCAATCCTTCTCCCTCGGAAAAGCCACGAATTGCTTGTACTTACATGGAGACGAAGAGAAGGAACTTTAGATACACATATGCACAGAGAGACAGAGAGAGAGAGAGAGCTTCAAGTTTCTGACAGCTGGGCTTGCGAGCTTGCATATATGTGCGGTGGATATGGTGATCAGTGATTACTCGTGGAAGCGTTTGATTCAACCATATTTTTCTTTCCCCAACTGCTTTTTGACTAAACGAAAGCATTGGAAGATTCTACAAGTTTTATTATTACGTTTTTTTTATAAAAAAAAATAATATTAAATTTTAAATATTTTTATCTTATTTGTTTAAATAAATAATCGTTTCATTGTAACTCAGGCTGCGTTTGGCATCCTTACCTAGTAACTGCTACAGTAACTACTAGGTAATAGCTGCTACCGTAGTCAACTAAATTTACCCTCTTACATTTTAATCTTCTTTTAAACTTTCAAGGGTAAAAATGTCAAATTAACTAAAATTAAAAATTTACTTTTTTTCCTTCCCAAACACAAAAATAGTTGACTTATTTTTAACTAATTAGAAATAAACTAGTTATTTTCCTTCCCACACCAAATATTACAGTGTAAAATAATTTATTGAATAAATTGCAGAGTTTGTTATAATTTAGACATATAGTTTACATAAAAAAAAATGAATTCTAAATAAAAAGTTACTCTCTTATTAATTACATTAAATGATTCTAATAATTTTTATTAAATATATTTAAACGGAAAATAATAAATAAAAAAAAAAAGATAAGAAACTGATCCACTAATTAAGCAGTTATGTTGAAGAGAATTTACATAAATTAAGAACTGACAAAGAGTAAAGATATTCAAAATATAAGTTAGAAATAATTTGACAAGGGGAAATTTTTTTAAAAATAAAAATTAAATTCCATTTTCATGAATTAAAATTTTAGGTGACATTTAGTTTATTCTTTTGTTTTTATTTTTTTGTTTTCTGGTTTATGTGTTTTATGTCTTAAAAATTTCAAAATAAAGAAATAAAAAATGTTCTATTTTTCTTTTTTTTTCTATTTCCTTATTTGGAGATTTTCTTTATTTTGAATTAAAAACGCTCAAAATAAATTTTTATCATTTTTTATTTCATGTGTAAACTAATTTTCTATTTTCTAAAACAAATTTTAGAAATACAAATGATTAAATACATTTGAATTGTTTTCTTTATTTTCAAAATTATAAAATGAAAAATGAGTTTAAAATAGAAAATAAAAAATAAAAAAATAAATCAAATGGCACCTTAAAAACCTAAACATATAAACTTCTATTGTAACTTAAGAAAAATAAGAGAATTTGAAATAAATATTCATATATGTAAAATTTTAAATATTTTTGTTTATTAAAACAAAAATTTCAGTTGAAAATTTTAGAGTTCATTTGGTTTGTTTTTCTATTTTTATTTTTTGTTTTAAATTTATTTTTTATTTTACGTTTTTAAAAATAAAGAAAAAGTTTAAAATGAAAGATGGATTTACATATAAAATGAAAAATGACAAAAAGTCGTATTGTGCGTTTTTAATTCTAAATAAGGAAAATTTCAAAACAATGAAAATATTGCATTTTTTGTTTCTTTATTTTAAAATTTTTAAAACATAAAATAAAAAAATAAAATAAAAAAAATAAACCAAATATCACCTTATTTTTTATAAAAATTTCCATAAAAAAATATGTTCAACCCCAGCAAAACTTAGTAATCAGCAAAGCAATACTTAGGAGAGATGTTTGGTTAGTCAAAATCAATCAAAATTTATTAATTTTTATTTAATTTTTATATTTTTTTCTAATTAAATTCTTTTACATATCGCTTTTACATTAAATTTTTATATTTTTATTATACTTTTTAACTAACCAAATACCCTCTTATCAAAAATAGATTGTAGAGTTCAATTAAATGCAAAAATTGCGGGAGAATTATTTATACTGAACGTGCTCATTGATCAAAGTTGACGTCAACTTTGAAGTATGTTTGGCTTGGGGAGAAGATAGGTGGTAAAGCTCTTAATTTTTAATTTGTGTGTTTAATTTTTACTTTTATATTAGAAAAAATATAAATAAAAACTTAAAAAGATTTTTGATCATAATACCTATTAGTTGGTAATTATGGTGTTAAGAGGGTGGCTATCAATGGCGATAATAATCACCAACGGGCCAGAAGTGATGGCTGAAAGTAGCCGTCGATTGACATCGGTGATCAGCAATCTGAGATGAAGGATGGCTGGTAACGATTGTGGTGGCCAGAAGTAATGATAATAGTAACAACGGATGGCGGTCTAAGTCAATGATTATAAGTGGCAGTGGTTGTATAAAAAAATAAAAAATTGAGAAAATATATTTTTTATATTTTTAAAAAATTTTAAAAATAATTCTCACATTTTTAGAAATTCAAAATTGAAATAAAATTTTCTTGTTTAGTTTTCAAAAATATACAAATGAAAACTAAAAACTTTATAAAATGTATGTAATTGTCGAGTTTGAAGAAAAGGGAAAAAAAAAAAACATAAAAATATTTTTATCACATTTTCTCTCTATTTTTCTATGAAAGATATCAAATATATTTGGAAGGCTTATCTAATTGTTAATTCTAGACTTTCAAATATTAGTTAAGATATACGCAAACTGATTCTGATACGCTAAGTATTTAAAAATATGTACATTAAATACATTTTATTTTTAATTTCTATAGTTCAAAAAATAATATTTACTGTGAGAATTGATAATGTAAAAATACAAAATGTGAAATATATTTAGGGATCATTTGGTAACGCTGTTATTTTTTTGTTTATGTCCATCTGTTTACGTTTTCTATTTTTTATTTTCGGTTGTCGTTTTTTTTTTCTAAAATGAAAACTGAAATTACATTTAAAAATGTAATTTTATTTATAATTATCAATTCTTTATTTTCCTAAAATATTTAATTTTATTCATTTTTTAAAAATTAATTGAATTTAAAAATATATTTTATATTAATTTAAATTAATTAATTAGATTAATTAAATTAAATTTAAATTAATCAATTAAATTATTTATTATAAATATTTAATTTAATAAATATAAAATATATTAAATTATAAATTGATTATATTATTTATTTAAAATAATTAAATAAATTATAATTATTATATCATTTAATTTAGTTAATATAAAATATATTAATTATAATTTAATTATATTATTTAGTAAAAATAATTTTAATTTAATAAAATATTTGAACAAAATAATTAATTTGAATATGATATAACTAAAATGAATGGGGTGTTTAAATTGATAAAATATTGGTAAAGAAAAAAATAGAGCGAAAATATTTTTTTATTATTTACGTATTTCTATTTAAATTTTTATTTTTTGAAAACAAAAAAATAAACAGATTTAATATACATGTTTCTGTTGTTTCTGTTGTCACTTTACAAAATTTTAAAAATATAAATAGAAAAACAAAAAACAAAAGCTTAGTATTTTTCTTCCACATAGAACTGAATTGAGTCAATAGTAACAATTTGATTATACCTACCGCACAATTATCTCCCACTTTTTATTGTTTATGTTTTTGTCTTAGATTTTCGAATGGAAGATATCATTCTATGATTGTGATAATCTTGAACGAAATATATTGATAATTACAAATAATCATTAGAGTAAATTAGCTAAACGATTACTTGTGTAGGAAAAAAAAAAAAAAAAAAGTGAGTGTATATTGAATCCAATAGTGACTGGATGCGGGACCCTATCTAATGGATTACCGTTAAAAAAATAAGTTTTAAATTTCAACGTTGCATGTGGACCTTTTTTAGTACTTTAACAAACGGGTCGGGGGCGGGACTGGGCTACGTACGGAAAAATGGAGAGGAGAGGCGGGGCGGGGCGACAGGCCATGTCTCAGGCTGGAACGGAATTATCCAAGCTTGACCCGAGTCGCTCAGACCGGATCAGATTGAGTCATACGAATGCTTGAAAGGACAAGGTTGGGACGGGATGCGCAGGGTAGCGGGTCGATCCGACCCACCAACATAACTACGTAATAAGCGGTCACGGGGCTGACACCGGTACCGGTACAGATGCGGATAAATAATCAAGCTTCTCAGGCAGTCCTGGCTCCTGATATTTACGCACAGAAGGCGGGGACTTGGAGATATTTCGATTTACCATTTCTGTTTGGAGTAGCCAAAATACCAGCCAACAATTATTAAGCCGGTGTTAATAGTTCTAATCAAATACTCCAAAAAGTTAAAAGCACCCAAAACCCCAAAGCCTCTCTTTCTCATCCGAACTCTTCCGGCATTGCTCTCTTCTTGGGGGAAGTTTTCTGTAACTCTCGCAGGTCTTTGTTTCTCTCCAACCCAGATGGCATTTCTTTCTGTTGTTCTGCGTTATAGCATTTCTTGATGTTTTAGGGTTGATATTATTCTGGGTTTTTTGGCTTTCCCTCTATGTCAGAACTGGGTCTTTTGCAATACAAATTTTTATTCACTCTGCACTTGTTGATTATTTGCTTCTTGACGGGTTTTATTCTAAATGGTTCTTATGCTTTCCCGTCTGTTTGGTTTTAATTTAACAGGTATCGGGAGAAAATCTTGACATATATATGGTCAATTGGGTTTCCCAATCTCTCTTAGAAGTAGTAAAATTACCTTAATTTTGAGCTTTTAGTTTCTCGTAATGGCGACTTTTTTGTCGCCGTATTTCGCACCAACTGCTTGTCGAAACCGGAATGGGGTTCTAACCGTTATTGGAGGGAAGGTTTTGATGGAAAGTCAATTTGGAAGGGTGGGCTTCCCGAAGGTGTTTGATGAAAAGAATGTGATTTTGAGTGATAGCCAAAAAATTGCTTCATACTCTTCGCAGCTTAAACGTTTGGCCAATTCCCATAGTGTCAACCAATATCATTGCAAGGATCCATTTCTGAATCTACATCCTGAGATTTCAATGCTCAGGGGTGAGGGGAACAGCACGTTGCCTACTCTGAGAAAGGATGGTCACAGTGGAAGTGTCACCGAAAGCTTGGGAGATTCATCGAGTTTAAGTAACAATAATGAAGCCAAGATCAAAGTTATTGGGGTTGGAGGTGGTGGGTCGAATGCAGTTAACCGAATGATAGAGAGCGCAATGAAGGGTGTGGAGTTCTGGATTGTTAACACGGATGTTCAAGCCATGAGAATGTCTCCTGTGTTCCCTCAGCACCGGTTACAAATAGGTCAAGAGCTTACCAGAGGACTTGGTGCCGGTGGAAACCCAGATATTGGCATGAATGCTGCCAAAGAAAGCAAAGGGTCAATAGAAGAGGCATTATATGGTGCAGACATGGTCTTTGTGACTGTAAGTTTCTGATATTACTACCATTATTTTTCTGTTCAATTATGTATGTATCTTAAGACCCTTTAATACCCAATCAAGAGGCAGACAATCCATTGAACACTATTTTCATATCCAAAATTTAAACAATGCAGTCTGATCACGAGTTTCATTCAGATGGTGGATTGTCCTGTGCACGGTAGGCATTTACTTATTTTGACAGGATAGCAAGTCGGTATTGCAAATTCTTTGTGTTTTATAGTCTTTAATTGGTCCATGATTGCAAACCAGATTTATTTGCTTGCAGTTTTCTGATTTACGTAGCTCTGTCAGTGTGAATACTGAACTACTGGTTGTTGCTGATATGTACTTTACAAATCTGGATCCACATACTCTATGATCATTATAACATCTGGACTTTATTCGATGTCCTATGTGTTGCATCTTTTTTATACCTCCTTTGTTAGATCTAGCTTTGCAACGTGTGTTGCATCTTTGCCTTATTAAAAGTATGTGTTCAATCCTAGTGCTAGCTAGTTAACTACATGGTTTTCTCACTTTTCAGGATGGATGGTTCACTATATTAGATTATAGCCGTAGGTTCAATTTCAACAAGTCAATTGTAAGTCAATCATGTTAAAGTCGAGCAGTAGACTTTCTCAATATTATCAATCTGGTAAGGTTCAGACTGTCAATGGTTTCGCTGAAAAAATTTGTTAGATGTTTGAAGAGGAAAAATTAGGTCTCAAAGTGAAACTCCAGAACTTTTTGAAAGAGATTTGTTTATTACTTTAAACATAATTCAAAATTGTTTATTAGATAAAAATTTGAAATTGCTAAGGTAAATGATTCACAATCATTCCACTGTAGTGGCATCGACCATCTACTGACCAGGGATAAACTAGTGCTTGCTCTTTAAATATATAAAATCCACGTGTCATATGTGTGTTAGAAGTTAGAACCCATTTTGGCATGTATGTCGTATGTATGCTCCTTCATTAAAATAGTTAAGGTACTCTTGCATCTACACGTTGTACACAAGGCTTGCAAATAGATAATGAACAGTCTATGGATCAACTTTAAAAATCTGCTCTTTATTTGCCAAAATTGTAGCACCACTTGATGATTTTGGATCTTCAAGGAACTAAGTATCACGCATACCAGCTGCTTATTCTATTTTTGTTTCTATAGCTTTTATTTCTCTTCTAATGCAGAAAGTTTAATTTTTATGATGCACAGGCTGGAATGGGTGGAGGAACTGGCACTGGTGGGGCTCCTGTAATTGCTGGAATTGCAAAGTCAATGGGTGTCTTAACTGTTGGTATTGTCACAACCCCCTTCTCTTTTGAGGGACGAAGGAGGGCAGTTCAGGCCCAAGAAGGAATTGCGGCTTTGAGGGACAATGTTGACACACTGATAGTCATTCCAAATGACAAGTTACTGACTGCAGTTTCTCCATCTACACCAGTCACAGAAGCATTTAACCTCGCTGATGACATCCTTCGACAAGGTGTTCGCGGCATTTCTGATATAATTATGGTAAGGTGCCCAAATAACTTGTCACTAGCTTTATATCTTATCTATGTTGACTTGATGGAGTTGCTGAAACTAAGGAACCTCAAAATTTGGCAGTAATGTATAGATCTTCATTTCACTCGGTCTGTTTAGCAGGGTGTAAGAATGGGATGTAGATAGGGGAGGGGGAGGAAGAACGGAGGGATGGTCCAGATGGATATGTTTCCCTTATTTGTTAGGAAAGAGAGAGAATGGTCACTGGAGTGGCTCAACTTCCTACCCAACCATATCCCTTCCTCGCAAAAATGGGTAGGACCAGAGTAAAAGGACTTCCATTTTTGTCTTTACATTTTCGGCCATTGAAAAATCCTTCTTGCTCAATATGCGGCAATATGATGGTAAAACCATACAATCCCTCCTTTTCATCCTTTTCTTTTTTCTTCCTAATGAACCAAACAAAGAGAGGGAGATCCAGTTTTCTTTCTGTTGGAAGACATTTTCCTTCCATCCTAGCTTCCCTTTTATTTCTATTTTCACCCTTTGTAGCTATGAGCACTGGGATTTGCCCAGATAGGCTTTGGCTTGCTGAGTCGTTTTAATATTTAAATTTTTGCTTACCCTCGTCAGCCAAAGTTATTTTGTTTTTTTTTTCCCTTGATCAATAAAAAATTTTATTAATGAGGAAAAAAGGGAAGGGCATCAAGAGAATGTCAGCCAAAGTTGCTTCATTGATAACAATAATGGGTGCCTGTATTTTCTGCAAGGAAGGTTGGTTAACTCATTATTTGATGCAAGTCATATTTTTGGATTTATGGCTATATTACCTTTAGTAAATACAAAGAACATCCTTGCACCGCAGATGATCTATTATCTATTTTGAAAACCGTAAATAATTTGCTTAAAGTGAGAAGGAGAGAGTTATCATTTAAAGTTACTTTATTATATTGACATGAATGGCTTAGAACATTGATCCTTAAATGTTCATGCTAGAGCAAGCTGTGGATACCTGAATGAGTGCGACTCCATTTGCCTGGGTGTACATTCAAATTTCATCATCTGTTTCTAGGATAATTGATTTTCCTCGACTATATTCTGCATCCTTAACAGGTTAAGTCTCTTTTTTGACAAACTTATTATCATGTGCCTAATTTGCAGATTCCAGGGCTAGTGAATGTGGATTTTGCTGATGTGCGAGCTATTATGGCAAATGCAGGATCTTCATTAATGGGAATAGGAACTGCAACGGGTAAATTTTTGAAGCTATATGATTAATTGATCTTAGACACACCCCTTTCTGTTTAGTTTCAGCTTTTAATAATACAAATTTCTATGAGAAATAATTTAAATATACCGAGGGCAGCATAGAGAACTTATTTGCTTTTGCTTGATCATTATTAATGTTAGCCATGTCTCGTGGATTCAGCGTGCGAGATTAGGAGATGTTACAAGTAACCTGAATCAAGACAATAAATCTAAATGTGTGTTGACAAATAGAATATTTTTTTTTCTCTATATTTTGTTTGTGGCTTTATTTTATGTAAAAAATTTTTGAATCAAGCAATCACACACAAAGTAAAGAAAGTAACACCAAAAAATAACAAGGAAACCCTTTCATAGGGAGAAAAATCTCAATTACTAATTCCATTATCAACGGGTTACGAGATTCTATTTAGACTCTCTGCGATTCACTCGCACAAATCCTTCCATCACTCTTGCTCGATTCACTCGATAAACCCTACAAGTGGACTTTCTACTTCGCACAAAAAGTAAAGAAAGTATGAAAACAGTGAATAGAGAAAGGTTGTAAAAGCTCTTAAAATGAAAAACTTTCTTTCTAGATCTCTATAATATATCCCCGTGTATTCATGTTGTTCATTAAGATTGGGTACGTATATATGGAGTTAAAAATCTTATTCCAACTCAGATACATAAACAAATTTCCTAAACTAAAACAGAATCTTGCAAAATCTTCTTTGGTCGAACCATCGGCTTTCCTGTGCCCTACCTGTAGGGTATGCTACCAAAAGGTCAAAGGATCGCCTTCCTTGCACCCTATCTACGAAGTTCATTGTCTTTTTTTTTCAGCTTTAAGTTTTCTGTTTCCTTTTTAATATCTTATAGATCCCTTGTTGATTTAGACATTATTCTCCCAATTGTATCTTCATTCTTTTAGAAAGTCTTGAATTTCATTTAGCTTAGGAAACATTGTCCATGCTCATTCGATGTGATTAGGAAACAAGAGACCATATCCAATTCTAATTTTATCATTATTTCCAATTTTAGTTAATTTTGGATTTGCCATAAAATTAACTTTACAATCTCTATCTTGGCAATTCCATAAACCAAACCAAACCAAACCAAGCATTTTCCCACTAGGTGGGGTCGGTTATATGGATTTGTCGACGTCAATTAGATCTGTTTAGGGGCATGTCCTCCGATAAATCTAGGTAGGTCAGGTCATGTTTAATGGTTTCTTTCCAGCTTCTTTTGGGTCTTCCTCTACCTCTCCTACTCCTGGCAATCTCCATACTTTCACATCTTCTAACAGGTGCCTCTGCTGGACGCCTTCTAACATGGCCAAACCATCTAAAAAAAAAAAAAACATTAAAAGCACTTGATAACAAAACTAAAATTGGATAGCTTGAATTTCCAATCTGTGATCTGTGAACTGCAACACTTGATAAAAACATTAAAGGCACATGTGTGATAGAAAAGAAATTTACTAATATTCATCAACGATCAGCTTACAAAATATCTTACCATCAGCCACATTCAATAGTTTACAAGCATTCATAATCCCAAAAACATATAGATAACCACCAAAAAAAATCAAAATCTTAATTTATCTCCCTCTTTTTGTTATGAATTGACAAGCACAAAATATATATATATATATGGGAATAAGAAAAACATAAAACAGATCAAAATAGATCACTGAATTTGCTCAAAGTTTTAGCCTTCCAATGCCTTCCCTATGAACCTCTCTTGGAAAATTCTTGTAGGGCCTTTTTGTGCACAGAAAAAATTTTGAAGAAATGTATATATATAAAAAAAAAACCAAAAAAAATTGATAGGGAAGTTCATGAAATAGATTAAAGAAATTTTTTTTCATCTATGTCCAAATATGTAAATCAATTCTCCAATCAATAAAAATTTAAATGAACAAAAATTAATCTTTCCAAATAAATCTTCAAGTCTGTGTCATGAGATGAATTAACCCATAAAATCGAAAGAAAATATTTATGCACGTGCGAAATTATGACTAATAAAACATTTATGCTTCCTCTCAAACAAATCATAAGATCAAGAGATTAAATTTGGTGCACCCAATGAATTGAGAGCAATTTTTTTTTTTTAATCCAACCGCAATTCTTTATGTATATCCCTTTCAAGACGACGTTCACATGTTTATGGGTAGGTAACTTTTCCCTTAACAATCAACGAGTTAAGAGGTTTCTCACTGGTCCTACCAGTAGCCCTTTCCAAGAGAGGACATTTTTTTTTTCAACATTTTTTAAACGCATCAAACAGTAATTCAAGATCTATGAATGGAAAGATATATGCAAAATCAGTCAAGTGTTTAATGAAGCACATCAAAATTATGACAAAGTTCACCAAAACACTTCTTTTCAATTTAGATGGAAGTACAAATTTTTAATCTATTACAAATTTATTTGACTAAATGATTGACGCATATATAAGGAGATAGAAGTTATAAAATATTTTCAAAACAAATGATGAATCCCTATCCTTTTTAGTTTTAGAAAATTAGGGATGTGCACAAATATCAAAAAACTTCAGCGAAAGTCATCCAAGAGTTTGATGAAAAGATCAGATTTTCAAACCCAAACAGCCCAAGTTTTTGAAAAGATAAGCTTGACGATGCTTTTCTCATGTCTTTGCTTTTTATTAAAATTAAAATTTTTTGTATTTGAAAACTTTTCATATTTTGGTTTTAAAAAATTAAAATTTTTAGGTTTTTGAAATTGATGTGGATTTTCAAAATTATTTTTGGAAAAATTAGAAAAAAATCTTGGCACCTATTTGTCATGGGAACTCTAGGATTTTGAGTTTTTGAAAAAATTTTCACATAGTTTAAAGGAAGACTATAGAGTTTATGACAATTAGGTACAAAGGGTTGGAGTTTAAAAAATTGTGTACCTTTCACTTTTGGAGGAGGGAATAACTGTGGTTTGAATTTTGAAACACTCCTTTTTGGTGGTGCTACTTGCTTTGGGACAATCTTTGGAAGTTCTGAAGATGCTGCTAATGTGGTCTTCTCGCCAGTGTATCCTAGGCCAAATTTATCTCCATGTGACTTTTGCTTGTTCCAAATTTCTTCAAACACAATCGAACTAAAGTTCATCTTCTCTAGAATTTTACCATCATGTTTTATCATCTCTTCTAGTTCCTTGATCTTTACTTAAAGTTCCTCTATAGTTTTCTCCATTTCTTCAAGCTTTTTGTCCTTTTCGTCAAGCTTCACTTTCATCTTTTCGGCACTTTGAGATTGAAAATTTTTATCAGATTCCAAAGAAGATAGTTTACTTGTGAGTTTTTCATTCTCAATTCAAATACTGTTCCTTTGATGCTGGGCTTTTCTTTGTTTCTTCAGCCTACTGCATTCCACGAAGAGACTGTTCTATGCTTCTTGAAGGTTGTTATTAAATTCATCTTTAGAATCATCATTCTCATGATTTGATATCCACTTAGGGTTTTGATAAGTGGATCCATTAATTTGGATTTGATTTCACTCAAGAACATAGAGTGACCCACTCTGATGCCAATTGAAAATTTTCGAATTAAGCAATCACACACGAAGTAAAGAAAATAACACTAGAAAATAACGAGAAAACCCTTTTAATAGGGAGAAAAACCTCAATTAAAAATTTCACTATCAATGAGTTACAAAACTCTACTCAGACTCTCTACGATTCGCTCGCACAAATCCTTCGTCACTCTTGCTTGATTCACTCAATAAACCCTACAAGTGGACTTTCTATTTCGCACAAAAAGTAAAGAAAGTATGAAAAAAATGAATAGAGAAAGATCATGAAAGCTCTCTAGAATGAAAAACTCTTTCTAGATCTCTATAATAATCCCCATGTATGCACGTTGTTCATTAAGACTAGGTACATATATATAGAGTCACAAAATCCTATTCCAACTCAAATACATAAATAAATTTTCTAAAAACAAACTTCCTAAACTGAAATAGAATCTTGAAAAATCTTCTTTGGTCAAACTATTGGCTTCCCCGGCGCCTTGCCTATGGGGTATATTGCTAAAAAGTTGAAGGATTGGCTTCCCTGCGCCCTAGCTACGAGGTGTACTAACCAAACCAAACCAAACCAAGCCTTTTCCCACTAGGTGGGGTCGGCTATATGGATTTGTCGACGCCAATTAGATCTGTTTAGGGACATGTCCTCTAATAAATCTAGGTAGGTCAGGTCATGTTTAATGGTTTCTTTCCAACTTCTCTTGGGTCTTCCTCTACCTCTCCTACTCCTTGCAATCTCCATACTTTCCAGCTACAAGGTGTACTGTCTTGTTTTTTTTTAGCTTTAAGTTTTCTGTTTCCTTTTTAATATCTTCAAGATCTTTAGACTAGGGATATAAACGGGTGAGGTACCTGTCTAGTTAGTTAATCCCATTACCAAACCTGTTTATTTTTTGCTTAGCATTACTATCACAAACCCATTTATTTTTTTAGTTGGAATTCCAAACCTACCCCGCCCCAAATCCGTGAAACCCATCCCAAAGTCACGAAACCTGTTTATGTCTAATTAGTCAAATTACCTATTAAGTACCCATTAAATACCTGATTTGAGATCAAAAATAAAAAAAAATTAGTGACAAAAATGTTAAATTTATTAAATTAAACAAATTCACTGGTCAAAGGATCTCCAAGTTTTTTTTTTTTTTTTTCAAAAGGTAAAAGAAATATATTATAAATAGTAGAAATAAATGTACAAAATATATAGGGGCATATCTTTAGAACAGTACAATAGGAATCACAGTTCACAAAGGATTTTCAAACCCAATATGAAACAATCTATTACATGTGAAAATAACACACAACAAAACTTTGGCTTAAGAATTTCAAAAATTTTATTTTAGGGATAAAATTGTAAATATATAAATATGTATTTTATTTTATTTTATTTTGTTTTGTTTTATTAAACGAGTACTTAACGGGTAACCTACAAGTATTGGGTATCGGATATACTATAAGCATAAACGGGTATCAAGTATCGGATACCCTATGAGCAAATCCAAAACCCGTCCCAAAGCCGCAGGAGTATTAAATTTCTATCCCAAACTCGTCCCATTCCCATTGGAGTATTTTCTAACGGGTTTTTTCATCGGGTTTGGTCAGGCCAAGTACTCTCGTGTATCCGTCCCATTGACATCCCTAATTTAGACATTATTCTCCTAAGTGTATCTTTATTTTTTTGGAAAGTCTTGAGTTCCATTCAACTTAGGACCCATTCAATTTAGGAAACATTGTCCATGTTCATTCGATGTAATTAAGAAACAAGAGACCATATCCAATTCTGATTTTATCATTATTTCCAATTTTAGTTAATTTTTTGGATTTGCCAGGAAATTAAATTTACATTATAGTCTAATGAAATTAAGATGAGTGTCCAAACTTCAAATGTTAATTTATTTCGTGGTATTTGTTCTGTGTAGGGAAGAGCAGAGCAAGAGATGCTGCATTAAATGCCATTCAATCACCTTTATTAGATATTGGCATAGAGAGGGCTACAGGAATCGTCTGGAACATAACCGGCGGCAATGATTTGACTTTGTTTGAGGTCACTCTCTCTCTCTCTCTCTAAGTGTGCGCGTGCATGTTTTTGCAATCATACCCATTGATTTGTGTCTGTTTACGTCATATATTGTCTGGACAATCTTCTAAATTATACTCTTTTTAGAATATTTATGAGATAATCTAGGTCCAACTTCTAAAACTTTCACACATGCACGTCTATATAAGCATAATATACACATACATGTTTTTATCCATGTATTGAAGCCTGTGTAAACACCTTTATCATTATCTTAAGGAGAATCAAAGAAGCTAGTTGTGTCTAAAGAATTCCACCCACATCTGGCACTTAATCTACCTTGGGATTTTTCAAATGTTCTCCAATCTTTCTCGAACAGAATGAAGAAAAAAAATATTATATTGAAATTTGTCATGCTACTTTTGCTTGCTAGATATTGAAAAAGTCTTGGCGTCTCTTCTCTATCCGCATGCATATTTCTTTATCCATCTCCATTCTCACATGTTGTTTATACTCTTGAGCCTAAATGATCAGCATTATTGCTGAAAAGAAGCCTGTTGCAAGGCATATATTGCTCGGTAAATTAAAACTGCTTCGCCATCATCGAATGTAACAATGTCCATTGTGCGTAGGTTGTATCTTAATCACAGAGCTTGAGATTGGAAGTGCAAGGACAATAAATTTTTATTGGTGCTAACACTCTTACCAGCTTGACATTTACTCAAGTGGAATCCAATCTTATGAAAAAATGCCTTTTTGAACAGTGATAATAATTTTTATGGTCATGCTACTTTATAATTTATCTGGCACTTGATCCCCATCTCCTAATAATCTATTTTCATATGGGAGGTTCACAGGTAAATGCTGCAGCAGAGGTTATCTATGACCTCGTGGATCCTAGTGCCAACTTAATATTTGGGGCAGTAATAGATCCGACTCTCAGCGGTCAGGTAAGTTACTATTTTCGAATGATAGTCAGGAAATAAATTCCTAGCCATCCAGAATGACATGGAAAACTGTAGTAGTCGTGGTTTTGGATCACCATTTAATTGTTCAATGAAGATGATCCAGAGAACAAGAATGATCATATATCCACGAATATATTATCCATTGCAAATTCTTTGCATATTTCAGTATAGGATGACATACTTTGTGCTCTGGTTGGCTCATGGATGACGCAGTGTCGATTGGACTGCCATTTTTAATGTCAATCGGCACGTCATATGGGTTGTCTTGTAAGTTCTTTATGAATAAATTGTCACCTTGTGGCATTGGTTTTTCTTCCAGGTCAGTATTACTCTAATTGCTACTGGTTTCAAACGTCAAGAAGAAAGTGATAGGAAGCCCCTCCAGGTATTATTTAATCCACAACACTCGTCCCCAGGCCCCCCCCCCCCCCCCAAAAAAAAAACCCCAGCTGCAATATGTTTTGAAGTTAACCCATTTATATGATTGCTCTCAAAATAAGTTTTGCTTCTAAATGCAGGCAAGTCAGCTGTCACACGGAGATGTTTCTCTTGGAATTAATCGAAGACCCTCCTCCTTCAACGAAGGCGGTTCAGTGGAAATCCCGGAGTTCCTGAGGAAGAAAGGCCGCTCGCGATATCCAAGAGCTTGAATAACTTTTATGTACTACTTCCCCTCCTGTAATATATCCTTCCAACTCCATAACCTTGACTTCTCTCTCTCGGGGAACGTATGTAGGTACAAAAATATTTTTCCCCCCCCAATGCCATCAAATGTTCTTTAGCTCTGTGCCGGCTTCTATAATAAAAACGTTGTAGATGTGCCCTGTACCCTGATTGCTGAAGATACTGAATCAATAAAACTAGAGGGTCTGTAAAAGTTTGGTCATACATCTGAAAGTCATATTTGTATGAACTTCTGAAACTGTGTTTTGTCGTAGTCACTGTTGTCTAAACAGAATTGATTTCAGTAATGCATCTGTCGATTGGGATTAATTTTGGTCCTTGACAGCACTGTTTTAAGTACAGTTACTTTAAAATGGATGTTGTATTGATGTCGGATACATAAACCTCTCGAATATTTCAAGTTATGTGTCAAACATACCACTTACCGAATTCAATTATTCTATTGCCGAATTCAATTATTCTATCTTTTTTTTTTTACTCACTTAGATGTGGGTAATTATATCCCTAGAATCAAAAAATTATGTATCTAATATTTTGTTATATTTTATATATTAAATTATGTATTAAATTAATATGGCAGTTCATGTATGTTATCTCCGTGTATATATATTTATTATAAATAATAAATATACATACATTTTCCCCGTATCCTAGTAAATGAGTAAATGAATGTTTGATGTATAAATTCATATTCCTCCTAATCAAAGAGCAACTGAGTGAGAGTCATTTTGTGTCAAGTGAGGTATCCCGCCTATCCTGCTTTGAAAAAAAAGGGGGGGGGGGGAGAGAGAGAGAGAGAGAGAGAGGGAGATAATAATGGAGAAACGGTTTGATGTCCAGCGTTGATGCATTGCATTCCAACCAGACAAATACTGATCTTATTTGCCCCTTGAATCATTAGCTATAAAAAAAAAATTGTCTGCAAAACTATTTTCGTATAAAAATCATACGTTTGATTACTTTAATGAAAATGTTTTTAAATTGCTTCGAAACAAACAAACAAACAAATAAATAAATAAATAAAGTCTGATATTTTTAGTAATGACTCAACTGTTCAATTTTTGTAAAGTAGCTAAATATTTTTTTTCTAAAATTTTTTGGCTTTTTTTTATGGTGATAGCATCTATTGTAGTGTTTTAATATTATAATAAAATACCAACCAAAACAATATTATAATAAAATTATGTTAAAAATAAAGTATGAAGTAATAAAAAATTGATTATGAATTAAATAAAAAAGATTAATTATTAAATATATATATTCAACCATTCATATATGCAATTTTAATTATTTTAAAATTACACGAAAAACTAGTTCTTTTTTTTTCTTTAATTCATTAACAATATCATTCTCTATTTTTTTTTTCAAAAATTTAGTATCATATTGTTAATAAAATTTTTGCATATTCATTGTCATTTGGCCAATTCATATAACGATGATTGAAATATTAAAAGTCAAAGAACATAAATATGAATAACACTTACAATTTAATGCTCCTACTCGAAGTTTATATTGGCATCATTTGGAGCCATACAAAAAAATATAAATCTCTACAAACACGAATTACGAGACTGTAAAATTTAAATTCTCCACTCCCTACACAAAATACGAGACATTAATTTTTATAATTTTATACAATTTTATCTAACTTCAAACACACCCATTATTAGATAAAAGAAAAATTTATAATTCTATGTTAGAATTGAGAATTACATTAGAACATATAATTTATATTAATAATTTGTGAAATTTTTATATTTAATATATATACTAGAACATATAATTATGAAAATAAAGACAATAATTTTATTTTTATGTATAATTACAAAATTTTAATTTTTTATATTATTTTAAATCATCGTGCATCCTTATTCTTATTTTTATATTTTATTTAAATTTATTTTATTATTAAATCGATTCGACTCCGACTGAAACGGCAAACCATTGAGCCCACTGAATTTAGCATTTTATTCACTGGTTAAATTCCATTAACTACGAGTGTGTGTATGTGTGGGGGTGCGTGTGTGTGTGGCCATGGCGAGAGGCACAGAGAGTTGAGATTTTCAATCAAATGATTTCACACAACAATTATAAAAAGTGATAAATCAGCAACTCGTATTCCTTCGAATGTCCAATTTAGACCTGAAAAGCTATCTAGAATACTGGTGTAATATCTGTCAAATAATTTCTAATACTTACGTTAGTAAGAGAATTAAGAAAACAATTTAGCAAAATTTTTGTAAGATAAATGAATTGTATCTGTATTCTTGTAAAGTAGTGATATATAAATATAGGAAGCCTCACATGGAATAATATGCACGAGCTACATGTAACTGCATATAATCGTGCTTTCTCATTCTTCAATAGGGTGATGTCACCTGTATTGTAAATCTCAATATTAGTTCCTTAATTTGTTAACCAACTTATTGTGTCCATTATGATTTATATCAACACTTTTATAGGCATATATATCAGAACTATTAGGGGAAGGATGTGTGCATAACCTGTGATATGAGCTATTTTGGTAAAAATAATTCAACTGAAGCACTTAATTGGAGATCGATCAGGTGATTAGGCTCGATCAAGGATATCCTTACTCAGATTCTCTGGTCGAGTTATTGAGGCTCGACTGAGATGTTCTTACTCGAATGCTCCTGATCAAGTATGAGTCGAATGAGAAACTTAACTATTTTAGGTGGTATAGAGTATCCTGTATTAAAAAGTGTGGTAGTTAAGAGGTGCCATGACAATTATACAAACAGTTGTGGTTGGTGGTGCACATAGTAAAATATCCCCTTGGCCTCTGCTACACAAGTCGCCATCTCTCCTAAGTGTCATTTACAGGAAACTATACATACAAAATATATATATACATGCACAAACACGTAGGTACATATCATTCACTTTATAGGAGCACAACTTGTGCTTACATGTGGCGTTTGATTTTATAAATTAAAAAAAAAAATTGTCTATTATGTTTTAACATTTAAATATTTAAAAATTTAATAAATATATTAAATAATTTTAAAATCAAACTAAATCATGTTAATTTTAAAATATAATCATATTAAGTATATTGTGTCATGCTCCTTTTTTTATATTCAATATTATTATTATTATTATTATTGTTAAGTAATTCAGGGTGAACAAGACCCATCATACCTTACCAAATTAGGGTGAACTACCAGCCCCATGGCATCGTCCGGTCATACCAATACGTTTCAAACCCAATTTCGATTTTACGGTTCATCTCAAACCCTTCTTGACCACGGGACTGCCCTTTGGGGTTTCAATATTATTTGTTAATTACCCTGTTAACACCCCTTCCCGTATAAAAATCTTAGAACTCCATTGGCCAAAAGCTAAATCAACATCAACCTCACAATCCTCTCCCCCAACCTACCCCACAATTATAACCCTTTCAAGGAATCTTTTCTGTAAATATAACATATATACATATATATGTTGTAGACCTTGAACTAAGCCACACAATATGGAATGGCTAATCTCAAACCAAACACGTAAGATTGTCACTTACCATACAAAAAGCGGCAGTCTGAGACGTGACGTGTAAACTAAATCCCCACCCATTCCCATCCCCACCCAACACACGCTACTATAGAAAAGGGGAGACGGTAAAGAGAACCCAAGAACAAGAACAGCTCACCACAATGACACCACAGAGTTCCACTCAGTCTGGCCTCCAAATCAGGTCTCTTCCATCGGAGCCAAAGCAAACCCATCAATCCAAATCCAATGAAGACCAACTAGTTGCAGAGTCTCCATTTTCAAAGCCAGCTAATGAGTCTCAGGATGACCAGACTGAGCCAGAAGGCCTGCCTTCAAAACCTCGCCGGAGCAGCGCCAGAGAAGCTGAGGCAATGGTGGAGGCAAGCAACCGTGAGAGGCTGAAGAGGCACCGCGTTGAGGTGGCGGGTAAGGTTTGGATCCCGGACATATGGGGTCAGGAGGCGCTGCTCAAGGATTGGATAGACTGCACTGCCTTTGATGCTTCTCTAGTGAGGAGTAATATAATGTCTGCTCGGGCAGCTTTGGTTGAAGATAGAAGAAGAATTAGAGCTAATTCCAGAGGACTAGGGATAGAGAATAGGTGTTAAAATAATCATCCGGTCTACTCCTCTCTTCCAAATAACTAATTTATATTTTATTTGGGTTCCATGATTTGTTGAGATTTGCGATTCACAAATTGCAGTAAAATAAGACATGTATTGATCATCTAGAGAGAGAGAGAGAGAGCTTAAATTTGAAAGAATACAAAGGATTTGGAAAATTGTACTTTTGCTTTTTTTTTTTATTTTATTAAAATAAATAACAGTTCTGTGACAATATGAATTGCGCACTCACTCACAGATATATCAAACTTGTTAATTTCTCAAAGCTACGAGTAACATGGAGGATATAACTAGAACACGTTATGAAAATAACACACAAGCATGATTTCTATTGATTTCGGAAGAACAGTGTATGTTAAATTGATTTCAGGGTAACGATTTCAGCTCCCATATCTTGATTGTTCCATCATCACTTGAAGAAGCAAGTAACCTGTTTTCCTGCTCAGTTTCAATCAATGGAGGCATATGTGAAAGTATATTAGAGTCATGTTCAAAACTGAAGACGTAACTTAAAAAGTAAATTCACAGCCGAAATAGATCATGGGATCAAAGGGTAAACTCAACTCTCTCTCTCTCTCTCTCTCTCTCAGACACACACACACACACACACACACACACACACAGAGTGCAAATACATTGTGGCCTTGCGCCAACTGAAGGTCGAGGCATCACATCACATGGCAAAGAATCCCAAGAGAGAGAGGGGGTGGGACTATACAAAATGAAAGCCAAGTGCAGGGCTTGTCTCCAGTTGGCATAACCTTCAGCCAGTTCCAACTCCGCATTAGTAAAACTAGATTTTCTTTTTCCCTTTTTTCTCTGTCTGCAGCGGCAATGGCGATGGCAAGTGTTTTCAATGTTCACAATCAGGTAGAAGAGCAAAGGCATAACATTTTCCTACTGGTCCCTAGCATACTCAGGTCCGATGGGCCATTACTCACTTGACATTCCAGTTTCTATATATAATTAAGCAGCCCCCAAGTTTGGGTCACCCCCCAGGACCATCACTATAGAAGCCTGAGTGCTTAAAGTGCCTGAATAAACCACAATCAGGTAACACAGAAATGCTAGGGGTGTTATATAATTATGCGATTTGTGTAATCCAGTGATCAAGCACAAGAGGATCACACGCAAAAGGTCAGATTGAGCAATGGTCTAGATAAAACAAGAAAATTTGATCAAGACGAAAGGGGTGGTGTTGATTTGTTGTTCTTTGATGTGAAGGGAGGATACCTCCGATGAAGGTCACAGATGGATAGACATCAATTATCTCACCCACCTACTAGATGCCTATCATGACACAACTTCCTGAAATTAAAATCACACAATAATCATAAGTTCATGAAAACATATTTTACCGAAGAGCTCCATTGCACTGAATTGACATCCATGTCATGAGCTTTATCCCTCTTCAGAAGCAATTTGTACATAGGCCTGTCAACCTAGAGCAGAAGAGCCAAAAAATTGAGGTAAATATACCCTTTTTATGCCAACAAAAAAGGGACCAAGATACAAAACAGGATTACCAAATTTCCACAAATCCAAAAGTAAAAACTCTACTAAACCAATTTTTTTATAATTCTAGAAACAATATATTCTAATGAATCCTTGTTATCAGAAACAAAAATAAAAGAAATACAAACACTAGATCTGTAGAGTTAAAATTGTATGACAATGCCACACAATTATTCCGCAATTTCATCATCTGAAGTCTTGTCATGTTCTCCCCCACAAAATGAGCAGAAGATAGCAATATAAATAGATTAACTGTAATGTGGACCCTTCTAAATGGGTTAAGTACCCTTATTGAACGCGCAGCTGGGTAGAAGTACAGGACATATACCCAACATGTCACGTGCAGTTGAACATTTTCTCAACAAGCATGTCTATAATTTGAGTTTACCACAAAACCATGCATATCTCCTATATAATGTATGAAATACTCCATCACCTTGTAAAAACATTTCACCCGAGAAAGAAGAAAATAAAATAAAATAATGATTAAATATGACTACTTGGCTGTGTTACATGTTCTTATATATGGGAATTAGATGAATATGACCCCTAGACACACATGGCGCCAACACATATACTTAAGACCATGTAACAAAGCTCCAAACACAGAAAATAAGATATCCATACAGCATTTTAAAATATTATAACACACTAACCACTGGGGTCTAGGCTGGACAGAGCACAGAGAAAAAAGAAGCAACTACAAGGATAAAGTGCATGCATCATAAATGGGGGATAACAAGCTTAACAGCAACAAAAGCCCAATAATCTAGGAGAAGGGCGATAAAGAAGCACGTTGCCAAATTTGGAGGCAGTATATCTAAACACATCTTCCACTGGACAGCAAAAGTAAATTATTTCAAAAGGCAAAAGATATAAGGATTAGGAATCTGAAGAAGTTAGCAGATGATTTTCTTTTAATCATCAAAACTGAGAAATGAATTAAGGGAGTAGAAAGAGAGAACTTTTGATCACAATGGGCGCCCACACACAAGTGCACAAGCTCACATGATCAGTTTTGATAGCAAGGATCATTATACGTTATCTGATATCATTATACATAGAGCTATATTAATCCAATATATATAGGCTGCATTTGATTTGCTAAAAAATACTAAAAATCTCTGAAATTTTCTGAAAACTTGTAAAAGTTATTCACTTTTTATCTCATTACATAAATTATGAACCCACAACTTATCTCACTACATGAATTAAGAGAGTAGAAAGAGAGAACTTTTGATCACAATGGGAGCCCACACACAAGTGCACAAGCTCACATGATCAATTTTGATAGCAAGGATCATTATACGTTATCTGATATCATTATACATAGAGCTATATTAATCCAATATATATAAGCTGCGTTTGATTTGCTAAAAAATGCTAAAAATCTCTGAAAATTTTTGAAAACTTGTAAAAGTTATTCACTTTTTATCTCACTACATGAATTATGAACCCACAACTTATCTTATTTTATCTCATTTTATCTCACTCCAAACACACCCATAATTAGATAAAGATAATTGAAGCACAGAGACACTAGTAAGTTGCTTACCAAACCATCATCGTTCTCAACAAATAAACGTATAGCATCATCAGCTGCCCCACTAGCAATTATTCCTTCCCTGCCATATTCAGACATCAAACATAATAAAACCAAAATTAGAAGAAACAAGAAATGGTAACAATCTTATCACAATCACATGAACATTCACAATCATCAGATTTATGTAGAAAGAAGTAGAGCTTGTAATATCCGCATCAACACATGACACCTCAAAACCATGGTCAACCAAAGTGAAATAATGTGGTACAACAGAACCAAATTCACACAATCGTGTATTAACTAGGCTAACGAATCAAAAATAATAATAATAATAATAAGATCACTAAGTTGTGTGCATGTGCTGAGTGCGCACCTTTGTGCATGAGAGAGAAGTTTGAAATTAACAACACAACAAAGAATCAAAGATCCAAGTGCATGCAGTCAGTTTATCATATAAAAGATTATGTAACAAACATATTGTCTTGCTACCTTGACCAATGCACTGAAAAGATTGTTCGGTCATGATAACCAGAAAGGGTGCAGAGAGAGAAGTTTGAAATTAACAACACAACAAAGAATCAAAGATCCAAGTGCATGCAGTCAGCTTATCATATAAAAGATTATGTAACAAACATATTGTCTTGCTACCTTGACCAATGCACTGAAAAGATTGTTCGGTCATGATAACCAGAAAGGGTGCAGAGATGTTGCCTGACAAAACCGAGAAGAACCGTTAATCAGTATATGCACCAGTAGATTGCAAAGCATAGTATGAAGCTTGCAATTAATTAGAATTAATTGAAATCAAACAAGCACACTTTTAACTCTCTTGGTATTTATTCGAAAATAATGCAAAGAAAACAGCAATCCTCTTGTGATCAGCAAGCCTATTGGGCAATTCTGTTTGTGTAGGTGGCTTGCCAAAATGGAATAGTATAAAGCATGAAATTGTATGATTAAGTAAATATGTTTCAGCAGAGAAAAACTTCAATACTTTGCAAGAAACGCAAAGTAGATTTTTTTTTTTTTAATGCTAGAGATATAAATATAACACGTGACAGAAATAAATGGAGTAAGAGGATTCATATAACCGACCCGGACTAGTTTGAGTCTAAACTCTAAAGCTTTATTGAGTTGAGTTGTACAGGCATGCATATTCTACAGGTATGCATATTTCACTTTCTATTCTCATAAAGTCACAGAGGAAGAGAAGATACATAAATAATAAAGTGTGAAAAGCACACGTGTAACATTTACAGAAAAAATCAGATGTGATCTAGCCACTGCAAATAAGCATTACATGCCCAACCTCCCAATAATGCTCGAGTGTCTATTTGAAAATAAATTTAAAGGATTAGTTCGCTCTTTTCTTCTCCTATTTGTTCCTAAATTCCTATATACATTTACAAGGTTGACTTTCAATATGATAATTGGCTAAACAGATTATAAATAAAATTTTAGGTTGTGAACTAATTCTGAGGATCAAACTATTCCAGTTTACTTACAAGTGTCTATATATAAGCCTCTATATGCATATTTTTGAATGCACATGGAAATTAATTATGTACAATCCACTGGAAAACATTGTTTTCAATTTTCCAAATTGAAGACCAAAAACCTATTATCAAACCCCTAAAAAATGACTCCTAAAATTAAATCTCAAATTTAACAACTGAAAAAACAAATACAAAAGATAGAATAAACCCTCACCAAGTTGTATTGCCATCCCCAGACTGCATTTTTATGATGTCTGTAGCCCATATCTTCACAGTAAGATCATCACTGCAAAATCAGCCCACAATTATTATAGTAATTATTGTCAGCACAGTTCTATTATCTTCATCAGTTGGAGAAAGGCTTGGTTGAGTAGAACCAAGTTGAGTTGAATGCTTTGTCATTACCATTTTCATGATATAAAAGCAAATTTCAAATAATAGGATGCTGCAATTAATACGCATGAAGATGTGTGAAGAATTTTATGTACCTACAGGTAACCATCTTGTCTCCACTGGCATTAAATGATAGAGCCCAAACTGTTGACGAGTGTCCACTGAAAATACAAACAGTAAAGAATTTACAAGTCGCCCTATTTATTTGTAAACTAGAACACAAGGAAACAGTAGGTTTCACTAAATTAGTACATTCTAATCATTGTATGCGGAGAACAAAGCAAACATATCCAAACGATGACACCTTGAAGAACAAAAAGAAAGTGAAGTGCTGAAACTCATACATATTAGAGTCATTCCAAAATACTGACTTAATAGGGACAACCATTAGAAAATTTCTTTTTAAACATGCATCCCCTTGATGCCTTTTGAATATAATTCTTTGTTTATTAATAAAAAAATGCCTTTTAAAACATCAGTTCCACTGAACAAAAAAAAGTTAAGCTACAGCAAAATGCCATTAACTTAAAATCAAAATGCTTTTGGCCATTGATTTAACAGTAAAAATAACAAAAATGATAAAAACTTCAAGCAATCAAAATTCTGAAATCCCTGACTCATGTGACTTTTGAAGGCCAAGCCAATACACATCTTTTTTTCCATCTGGAAAGCCTAAACTAAGAAATCATAAACTCTTTTTTACCTTATAGAATCCCTATCCTAGAGGCTTTCCATAACTAAAACCTACTGTGACTTCAATTGGAGGCCACCCTAGTCCAAGTCCTAATCCTATTATATATCTACATAATTATTAATCATTTTAACCATCACAGAAAGCATAAACAGAGATTCAAGCGTGACTTATAGCCTACAGGAACCCTTCACAGCAAGAAGGTTGGACTAGGAATGGCACATAAAATGGTACATAGTCATATAGGAAATCTCCATTGTCTCTAGAAATTGAAATTTTTCCACTAACATTTGAGAAACTACTCGGTACAATAGTAATTCCTTCAACTACCAAATTCAAGTATTTTTTTAAGAAAAAAAATGTCTCTCAAGATAGCCCAAGATTATAAGAAAGTCTATCTGATATCAGCACTAAATTTAAGGAGATGATTGGTCATTTTATACATTGAAAATCAAAATAGAAAATTAATAAAAGGAATGGAGAAACAAGAGTTCATGTTTCAACTTAAGTTTTGAATTACACGATAAATGATGAACAAAATCCATAAATAAATCAAAAGACACACTCCTGTACACATTTACTCTGAGAGAGAGTAGTACTTGTTGGATTCCCCTAATGTCTGAACACAATGCCAATCATCACTGTCACCATCCTCTGCCCAAACCTGCAAACATTTGATGCATTTTATTCAAGCATGTGGTTCAATTGTCTCACTCAGAGTCTAAGACTGAAAGCTGCACAAAATTGATAGGAACATCACACATGGAAGACATTAGAATATTCATTGTACCTTGATGGTGTTATCATAGCTACAAGAGAACAAAACATCCACTGATGGGTGCCACTGCACCATTTTAACATCTTGTGTATGGCCTTGCAACACTGAAACACACTCAAATTCATTTCCAGGCAGTACTTCCCAAATCCAAACAGATTTATCCCGGCCACAAGTTGCAAGCAGTGACCCAGATGCATTCCAGGACACACTTTTGACTTCATTTTCGTGACCCTATGTTCCAAGAAAAATATTCAAATAAGGATACTACAAATTAAAAAGATTCCTAAATTGGTTAACACAAACGACATAAAATCACAACAATTTTCTATTGCAACAGCATTTATTAGAAAACAATGTTATAGTCACAATAACCACAGCATAAAATTCATGTGAAGATAAAAATAAATCTCAAGAGTTCAAGAATGGTATTCAAAACCAAATATTACCTCCAAAGTCGACACGCATTCAAAATCATCCCCAATATGTTCCCAAATAGCAGTGGTGGCATCAAAACTTGCAGTCGCCAGTAATTTGCCTGATGGGGACCAGGCACATGATCTAACAGTTCTCGTATGTGTCTCTTCCAAAACTGCCTGCACAATCATAGCCCAAGCATTCCAAAATAAAATCAAATTACTTTCAATAAATGGAAATAAATATACATATATATTAGTGAAATACTAAGAGAACAAAATAAAAGAAGCGTACAGAAGTGGTAACAAGAAGATAAAAATACTTACCAAAAAAAAGTAAGACAAAAAGATAGTGTTCTTCTACAGCAAACAAAGCACGTTGAAAGAACACCAAGGAATTAAATGAAATTTGTTATCATTTGGGCAATGAGAGTAAAGCAGCCACTCAATAAGCCTAAGTAAAGTGTTTGGCCTTAAGCTAATGTTAGTGTTTTGCTCATTTTTCCCATACTAGTTTTCCTTTTTGATTGTTGAGAGAAAAAATAACAAGAGTATTTTTTTTTCTTTATATTTCCTCCTTATTAGCTGTATTTCCTTTTTTTTTCCTTGTATATTAGCTGTAATATTATGCGTAATCAGCTGAATATTGGTAGTTAGGAAAGTCCTATTTCTTAGCTATTTTTGATTTCTTCAACTCCTAATTTTTTGCTCTTTTTCCTTGTATATATTTGGCTGTATCTCTTTGCACAAAAAATGTGAGAAGACGGGCAGTTTTTCCTCTGGTGTTGCTCGACTTTTTCTCTTCTCCTTTCTTAGTTATTTTACGCAATATGGTATCAGAGCGATCTAGTTGCTTCTGCTGGATTTGTTCTCGTTTTCAATTTTCTTGATTTTGTTTATCAGTAATCGAATCGATTGTAGCGGTCAATTTTTTTTCCTTTTTTTTTTTCTGATCTAAAATTTAAGTTTCATACGTCTTGTATTATTTGGGTTCTTCTTGTTGGTATTTGCGCAGATGGCCACTCCCAAGAACTCGAAAGCGTATGAAACACTGGTCGATGATCCTTCCAGTCCATATTTTTTGCATCATTCAGACAGTCCGAGTTTGTCATTGGTCTCTCAACAATTGACTGGCGATAATTATTCCTCGTGGAGTCGTTCAGTGAGGATTGCTTTGTCAGTCAAAAATAAATTGGGGTTCATTGATGGTGCTATTTCGTAACCTGCTGCTGAGGATACAGGCTTGCTCAGTGCATGGACCCGGAATAATAATATTGTTATTTCTTGGTTGCTGAATTCTGTCTCTAAGGAAATTTCTGCAAGCATATTGTACGCCACTACAGCCAAAGAGATCTGGACAGACTTGAAAGAGAGGTTCGAGCAGAGCAATGGACCACGTATTTTTCAGATCAAGAAGGAGATCATTAGTCTATCTCAGGGACAAGATTCTGTGGCTGTCTATTACACGAAATTGAAAGGCATGTGGGAAGAGCTCTCAAATTTTAGACCAGTTTGTTCGTGCTCTAAATGTGATTGTGGAGGTCTCACCAAACTCCACGATCATCACCAATTGGAGTACATCATGACGTTCCTCATGGGGCTCAATGATTCCTTTGCACATGCCCGTGGACAGATATTATTGATGGATCCGACGCCTCCAATTAATAAAGTATTTGCTTTCATTTCTCAGGAAGAACGACAAAGGGCGGTTTCGACTCCTTCAGTTCCTTCACCGCTCGCGTTTGTTGCTCGACATGAAGAAAATCGTAAGCCGCCTTCCCAGTTCACCCAAGGAAACTCTTCTGTAAAGCCCCTCAACAATTCTCGGCGAACAAAGCTTCATTGTTCTCATTGCAATCTTCCTGGGCACACAATCGAGAAATGCTACAAGCTTCATGGGTATCCTCCAGGGTACCGTCAAAGACAGCAATCGGGTTCTTCTGGCAATAGAGTTAATCAGGTGCATGCTCAAGAATCCAACATCTCGCAATCCACTACTCAGAATTCGAGTAACAATTCTTCAGCACTTTATCAAGCGATCAATATCAACACCTGATGACCATGCTTTCCACTCATCTGTCCACCAATTCTGGCTCTGCTAACGCCGTAGCCCCTACAGGTACTTGTTCTCATGTCACTTCGATACATGCTACTTTAGACTCACACTTTTGGATTGTAGACTCAGGGGCTTCTCGCCACATTTGCAATAATGCAAGTCTTTTTGATCAATTATACTCGGTCCCTACGTCACTAGTTACGTTGCCCAACAAAGAGACAATTCCAGTTAGCTTGGCTGGGACAGTCACTATCAATCCACATATTATTCTCGATAATGTGCTTTTTGTCCCACAGTTTGAGTTCAATCTCTTGTCCGTCAGCGCATTCACAAGTACCGCACATGTCACATTTTATTAATCGACTGATCATTTTAATATTCAGGCGATGGGAACCAACAAGATGATTGGCAAGGGTGAGGTCAAGGCTGGCTTGTACCTGCTAGAGTCAAGTTTAGCA
This sequence comes from Vitellaria paradoxa, assembly GCA_019916065.1. Classification (NCBI taxonomy): domain Eukaryota; kingdom Viridiplantae; phylum Streptophyta; class Magnoliopsida; order Ericales; family Sapotaceae; genus Vitellaria; species Vitellaria paradoxa. The sequence continues at coordinate 8,836,699 of CM034234.1, forward strand.
TCTTCTCCAGCGCCTATTTCTTCTCAGCAATTTATTAATAAAGTTTCTGTGCAAGTTTGGCATGATAGGCTAGGCCATTTATCAAACAAATGCTTGTTGTCATTGAAAAATAAGCTTTGTTTTGAGAATTTGGATTCGCTTGTTGATTCTCCCTGTTGCATTTGTCCGATGGCCAAGCAAAAACATTTGCCGTTTATCTCATTAAATAATATGAGTAGTTCTTCTTTTGATCTTATTCATTGTGATGTTTGGGGTCCGTATCACTTGCCGTCTCATCCTGGGCATCGATTTTTCTTAACCTTGGTGGATGATTTTAGTCGATTTACTTGGATATTTTTATTGAAACATAAGTCTGATGTGGCAGCAGCTATACCACGATTTTTTCGCATCATTATGACCCAATTTGGGAAACGCATCAAGGTGTTTCGATCCGATAATGCGCCAGAACTGGCTTTAGTTGATTGCTTTGAACAGCAAGGCACACTTCGTCAATATTCTTGTGTGGAGAAGCCACAACAAAACTCCGTGGTTGAACGTAAACATCAGCACCTGCTAAATGTTGCTAGAGCTCTCTTTTTCAAATCACATGTTCCACTCGAATTTTGGACAGAATGCGTACTCACCGCAACGTTTATCGTCAATAGAACTCCATCACCAAGACTCGAGCACAAGTCTCCATTTGAGTTGCTCTTTGACAAATCGGTGGATTTCTCTTCGTTTCGGGTCTTCGAGTGTCTTGCATACGCTTCTACATTGATGGCTCATCGTACAAAGTTCCAACCGCGTGCTCGACGATGTGTATTTGTTGGTTATCCACCCGGTATGAAGGCTTATAAATTGTATGATCTGGATACGAAGCAATTCTTTGTTTCCCGTGATGTTGTTTTTCATGAGCATATATTCCCATTTGCTTCTACCCCATCGTCTAGGGAGCTCGTCGATCCGTTTCCTGACACCGTCCTCCCAGCGACATCAGGACCCGAGGTCGCTGCTCCGTCCCCAATACCGCTGATCGATAATACACTTGATGCAGCGATTCCCGTCGCCAATGATAGTGCAGCTGATGACAGCACCCAATCCCCCAATCCGCAAGATCGCGACCCTCCTCGTCGCTCTACCAGGCATATCACTCCACCGTCTTATCTACAAGACTACCACTGCAACTCATTGGACTCCACTTCTGATCGAGAATCACAAGTTTTATATCCTATATCTTCTGTTGTAGTCTACGACAGATTGTCTCCCACATACCGTGCATTTATTCAAAATATATCTTCACATTTTGAGCCGCAATTTTATCATCAAGCGGTACCTCATCTTCAATGGCGTAATGCAATGAAACAAGAGTTGGAAGCTATGGAGTCCAACAAAACATGGTCTGTTGTTTCTCTTCCGCCAGGCAAACGTTCAATTGGTTGCCGGTGGATTTTTAAAGTGAAACGCAATGCTGATGGATCCCTGGATAAGCACAAAGCTCGGCTAGTTGCCAAAGGATACACACAACAAGAAGGCGTAGACTTTCTCGAGACATTTTCTCCAGTGGCCAAACTTGTCACCGTCAAAGCACTCCTCGCTATTGCTTCCATAAAGCATTGGTCACTGGTCCAACTTGACGTTAATAACGCCTTTTTAAATGGTGATTTGAAGGAAGAGGTCTACATGGACTTACCTATGGGCTATCACCCTCCGGGGGTGTCTTTGCCCGATGGTCATAAGTTAGTTTGTCGACTTCATAAATCTATCTATGGTTTGAAGCAGGCTTCAAGACAGTGGAACGCCAAGTTTTCACAAGTTATTCTTCAGTTTGGTTTTCAGCAATCCAAAGCCGACTACTCATTATTCACCAAAGGAGTGGGAGATTCCTTTGTGGCGCTCTTAGTTTATGTCGACGACATAATTATCACAGGTCCCAATAAGTCTCTCCTTGATTCCTTGACCAAATCTCTTCATCAACACTTCAAACTTAAAGAGCTTGGTTCTCTCAAGTTCTTTCTTGGTCTTGAAATTGCACGATCTCAGCAAGGCCTTGTTCTTTCACAACGACAATATACTCTCAACTTACTCGAGGACACCGGGTTTTTAGCCTGCAAGCCCGCTCCTGTCCCGATGGATCCTCGCGTTAATTTATCGGCCTCCTTGGGTGAGCTTCTCCATGATCCGGCACAGTATCGACGACTCATTGGTCGATTGATCTACTTGACTTTATCTCGCCCAGATATATCATTTGCCGTACACAAATTGAGTCAGTTTATGTCTCAGCCTCGTAGTGATCATTTGCATGCTGTTCACTACCTACTTCGTTATCTCAAAAAGGCTCCTGGTCAAGGTTTATTTTTTCCTTCGGCCTCCTCTCTACATGTTCGAGCATTTTGTGACGCTGATTGGGCAACTTGCCCTGATACGCGACGCTCAGTTACGGGATTCTGCGTGTTTCTTGGTGATTCCTTGATATCATGGAAGGCGAAGAAGCAGACGACTATTTCTCGCTCTTCTGCGGAGGCGGAATACCGAGCGATGGCTACTACTTCTTGTGAGCTCATTTGGATCCGAAATTTGTTACAGGATCTCACGGTTCCTATTTCCACACCCATGTTGCTATTTTGCGACAATCAAGCTGCCATTCACATCGCCTCCAACCCATCCTTTCATGAACGAACTAAACATATAGAGCTCGATTGTCACTTCGTTCGTGATAAAGTCACTGAAGGTGTTATTCGTTTGATGCCAATTCGTTCCAATCTCTAGCTAGCGGACATCTTCACAAAACCCCTTCCGTCGCCATTGTTGACATCGCACTTGTCCAAGATGTCGGTCCTCGACATTCACCGTCCATCTTGAGGGGGCATATTAGCTGTATTTCCTTTTTTTTTTCCTTGTATATTAGCTGTAATATTATGCGTAATCAGCTGAATATTGGTAGTTAGGAAAGTCCTATTTCTTAGTTATTTTTGATTTTTTCAACTCCTAATTTTTTGCTCTTTTTCCTTGTATATATTTGGCTGTATCTCTTTGCACAAAAAATGTGAGAAGACGGGCAGTTTTTCCTCTGGTGTTGCTCGACTTTTTCTCTTCTCCTTCCTTAGTTATTTTACGCAATACTCCTCTTAAAACTTTGTCGAATTTTTTTATGGATTTTCTGACACTTATGCCACCTAGTGGGAAAAGGCTTGGTTTGGTTTGGTGGTTTGGTTATATTTCCTCCTCTACTTCCTCTACATCCAAATGAAAACGATCAAGATTCACACCAAGTATCAGTGGAAAGTCCCTGCTGCCAAATTCATCTCTTGATGATGCAGGATGGACCAAGGGGGAGGTTTTAGTTTCAAGAAGGTGCTTGAATGCAAAGAGGGATCAAACAAGGATCAAGAGGATGCAGAGAGGCCAATGACTGTTCGAATGGCAGCCAAAAGCCATTTGAACGGTCGTGTAGTCAACAGCTTCCATATGTTTGTACTGGAAAAAAGATCCCGCGTCGCTTGAAAACCGTAACAGTTAAAATACACTTTCTTGCACTTTCATCAATTTTCTCAGGAACCATGCGGCAACAAATTGAAGGCAAGATCAAACCCACTCAAAAATTATCAAAAAATAATAATAAACGGAGAGAATACATAAATCCTCCTCTTCTACCCCCAAGGTTACAGGCAAAGAATCATTCTTTTAACTTCAAAGTCCAAAAAATCTAAAACTTTGGCATTTAGTTAAGTAGAAATTTTTCGTTGTTTCGAAATAAAACAACGCTATAAGCACAAAACCAAAATTTTCCGTCCTTTTCTAGCATATCCTAAGCAACCAAACGTTCAAAAATCACCGAATGCGATCACACAAAAGTAGATCCAAAAACTTAAATTTGGGCTAACTTTAACTGAATTCTCGGGAACTGAAACTAAAGTAAATAAAAAAAAATTTCAATTTTCCTTTCCTGCATTGCCTTATCAACCAAAAGGAGACAAATTCGAGAGATTTGATCATCGGACCTTGCATTCGAAGGAACCAGTAGGTGAACTCTGCTGCCATATTCGGACAGTCTTGTCGCCGCTGCAAGAGGCTAGCACCGCCGGAGTTCCGGCGACGCCAGTGCTTGGGTTCCAGGCGAGACCCCAGACGCGATCGGTGTGGCCTTCGAGCTTCTGAATCTCCTTGAGCTCGAAGCTCCCGTCGCAGAGGCTCATGGTGCGAATAGCAAAGGTAAGAAGACAGAGTTGGAGGTAAGGATTTGAATAGAGAAATCTGAGTTAGGGCTTTGGACTTGGAAGGAAAGAAGAATGCGAGTGAGAAAGGGAGTGAGTCGGGGGGGAACCACAGCGCAAGGAGGATGCTTGACCCGTGCCGCGACTGGCGAGAAACTAGTTGCAAGCCCGCGCCACCCGCGAGTCATGTATTGAATTATCAATCATTCACGACCTTTTTTTCAATTAATGTTCAAATTTTTGTTATTTTTATTACTTTAGATTATAAATAAGTTTTTCTTTAAGAAAATTAATTTTTATTTATTTTCAATTTTTTCTTTCGGCATGGTATTTAACCTATTTTAAAAATAGGATAAAGTACAATATACTTCATTGGGTTTAACCTTCAAAAAAATTATATATATATATATATATATTAATTTTATATATATAATAATTTTAACTCGTTTGGTGGCTTACAAGTCAAATTTGATTGCATGAAAAAAATTTTATGTAAATTTTAATACATTTAAACATACATTTTTTATTTATTTTATATTGAAATAAAATATTATTTCATTTTTAAATGACTCAATATAAAATGTGTAGACAAATTTATCTTTATTTTTTATATAATCATATATTAGGTTTATACGACAGATATGACACAAATTCATTTAAATTTAACAAATTTCGTTAAGTTTATAATTCAATTTAAAAAACATGTTAATTATGTACTGACTTTTAAATTAGAGAAAGCCACATATTTTAGGGTCAAATTTCAATAGGGAGGATATAATTACTCGAAAAAAATACTTAAAATATAAAAATATAAAGTAAAAAATACCAACTGATTTTTTAAAAAAAATATTTTTTTCACTTGTATGATGATTTGCTTTTTTTTTTTTTACATTGTAAGGTTTAACGATGTTAAACCCGTACAAAATCTTGAATTAAATATTACGAATTTGTATGTTTCCTAATTTAATGAAAAAAAGGAGAATCAAAAGATTCAAAATATTTGCAAGTTGCCAAAAGAAAATAAACTGTAATCTAAGTCCAAGTAGGGATCCAAGTTCAATTAAAGGGAAAGATGAATTTTACACCGTCTAGGACTCAGTCATACACATCGTAAAATTCCAGTAGAGGTCACAAGCTACTCACAGAGAGTGCGCAGGTTGCCCCAAGGGTGCTGGGAGTCCACATGGGACTCAAGACAACGTACATGTTGACTATATAGTGAAATTGTTTTTGAGGTTTTTTTATTCTTAAAAAGAGTTTTTTTTATTAATTATTTAGTGTTACTGTCTTTATTATGTGTAATTGCATGTCAAGTTAGACTTGAAATTTTTCAAACATTTTTTCATTCCTTTTTTTTTTTCACAAATAACGTGTCTGGAAGTTAAAAAAGTAAATAAATAAATAAAATTTGGATGAAAAAATTTTATTTAAGATGAAAAAAGTTAGTTCGAATAAGTCAATTAATTTGTTTTGAGTTAACGAACTAAACCTCTTTAAGATAAAAATTCTATCATAATTCTACCCATTAACTGTCATATAATTATAGTGTTTTCATAACATTTTATATTTTAACTCAACTTCGATTAACTGCAAAGTACTCCATAATTCAACTTTATTATTGGATGCTAAAAGAAACATTAATTGTGCGATATTTTTAAAAAACTATATCCGAAACAGCTTGGCACATTCCTAATCTGCGGTTGGGTTTTGGTAGAAAAAAAATTTATTTTTTTTATAATTAGCTACTAAGGGGGCGTTTGGCAGCACAAAAAATGTAAAAATCTACCAAAAATTACAAAATTAGTGTTTGATAAAATCTCAATTTTGTCACTTTTTTATTCAGTTACAGTAATTTGTCCACTCAAAAATTACTAAAAGTTTCACAAAACACACAAAAGTTGTCAAAAATGTTAAAAATTTTACCAAACACTCAAAAGTTACAAAAAATTGATAAAAATTACAACTTACTTCACTAAATACACTAAAAATTACAACTAGTAACTTTTGACTAAAAATTACTAAAACATACTAAAATTTATGCTATCAAATGCTCCCTAATTAACTACTAAAAAATTAATATTTGTAGTAGGAAAAAAACTAGTTGCCTAATAGTTAATTTTTTAACTTTTTATTAATTTGACTTTTTTTTGTCTTTCAAGATTTAAAAGAAGTTTAAAATGTAAAAAAAAGTAAATTTAGCTATTTATCATTTCAAACAAAATAATAAATTTAATCATTTAAAAAAAAAAAGTCAAAAAACGACTAGTTAGAAATTGAGTTACTAGTATTTTTTTTTCCCAAACACACTCTATGTAGGCTTCACTTGGAGCCAAGTTCCAGGGACTGGAGTGCATAATGTAATGTAGGGGCTGAAGTTTGAATATCAACAGTTATGATTTGATCAATATTTATCAATTTAGTTAACAATAATCATTAATTCAATCAAATTTATTATGATCAAATCATGATCATTAATATTCAAATTTTAGCTCTGTAGTGCAAAATGCATTGCAATCCCACACATCTTGTTTGGAGGTCTAAATTTTTTTAAAAAATTACCAAAATTTTCCAATAAAAATTTGTCACATATAACTTTTACATGACTTCACCACTAATTTTTTATTTTTTTTTGAAACTCCAAACCCCTTGGATAAAACAAATGACACATTTAAGAGCGTGTCTTGTAAGTCAGTGGTTAAGAATTTCTCCTGCCCGCTCATGACTTGAGTTCGAGTTTTCCTCTTTCCCCTTAAAAAAAAAAAAAGACACATTCAAATGCAATTTAAGTGTTTGACTCGCATGATTCATAAAATTGTATAGTAGTTTATATTAATAAAAAATATAATCTTTAAATACACCATAAAATATGTTTAATAAAATTATATAATTTTGTAAAATAGTTATTAAATTATTTTTATTTATTTATATTCTTTAATTGTGTAATTTTTAACAAGTCGATAGAGTTGATTAAAATTGAGTTTTTATACGAGTACTAAAAATGTATGGTTTGCCAAATCCTGATTCTATCAATCTTAGAACATATATCAAGTATTAAACCTCTTTAATTGGCCTAATATTTTCAATATATGCTTTTTTTTTAATTATTGACTTATTTTACAAAATTAACTTGACGTAAAGATTTAATTATTCTTAACTGTAGTGAAATTTACTACAGTAAAATAAAATTTCAACTGATCTTATAAAAATAATTCAAATTAAAATTATTATTATTGAATTTTCAGCCAAATTATTAGCATGAGAACTTTGGATCTAAAATTGGAATTCTATATAAATTATTTTAAAGCTTAACTAATATTTACACATTTTTTTTATGTTTTTAAATTTAAAACATACTAAGAGTTACTATTACAAAACAAGTTATACTTTTAAATTTAATATTTAATAAAATTTAAACTATTTTTTAAGCCTAATTATTACTTAAACTTTTTATTATTAAGAAATATTTCTTAATATATTTAATTTTAATTTATTTAAAATATGTAAAATTACAACCATAGTAAAACAATACAATAATAGATCTCTTCTTATAGCTCGCGAGCTCATTTCACATTAATTAACAAAAAAAGATTTTGTGAATAAAAAAAGGAAAGTATTAAAAAATAGAAAGAGAGAGAGAGAATATATAATTAAAAAAAATTTGTTTAAAAAAAGGGAGAAAAAGTAAAACGAGGAGTGTTGGATTTCGCCACGTCGGACGTTAAGAGAAAAAAAGAAAGAAAAAATATCATTTTAATCAGATAAATTTTAATTAATATTATATTTCGAGAATAGCTGTTTCGTTGAAAATAATAATAAAAAAAGGAACAAATGAAAACTATTAAAGGCCGTTTACTTGTTACACGTTTCACATTTCATAAAATAGTTACACATTTACGGGGCTGTGATAATGTTACTGTCGGATTCACAATTTATTTATATTATAATTAAAATGTATTTAAATATATTAAATAATTATTTTATTAAAAATTAAATTAAATTTGATCATTTTAAATTATTGTATTCATATTTTGTCGTATTTATATTTTGTTTCAAAAATTTTATATTTGTGCCTTGTTTTATATTTGTAACATATTCATAGGAGATATGTAAATGGCAAATTACACAATTCAGAATATAGTTAGACAAAAAAAAGAAAAAAGAAAAACAAAAAAGGAAAAGAAATAAAATAGTCAGTTTAAAAAAAAAAGAAATAAAATGGTCAGACCGGACTGGAAAATACCAGAATTCCACCGGTTCGACCGGCCTTTTCTTCAATCGACAGCATTCATTCGTCAAGCTGGCAGATTGAAGTGTGAACTGACAAAGGGAGAGAAGCAGCAGGCGAAGCCATAGCCATGGATTCCACCTCTCGAAGAAGCGGCGGCGGCCTTTTTGAAGGGCTTTACAGAGTCATTATGAGGCGAAACTCCGTTTACGTCACCTTCGTTATCGTGGGCGCTTTCCTTGGTGAACGGGTACGTTTAGGGTCAGTGTTAGAGTTTTCAATTAACACTGTTCGTTTATCTAATTCTTTGGCTGGTTGCTGTTGATTAGATTTTCTATCTTTCTTGTTCACAAAAGGACTTGTAATTGATTAATTAGGCCGTGTTTGGGTGATGGCAAATTGCGAGGAAGACCAAAGGAAAAAAAATGTAACATAAATACTCGAGTTTTCTACTTTTGGCCGTTAATAAGGCAAAATTTGATTCAACAATGAAAAATTTTACACTTCTAAAACATTAATCTCTTAGAATTGATTTGATTTAAAAAAAAATTTATTTGATTTGATTTGGTAAATAAAATTTTGTGTATGTAACACATTTTGAATTTAAGAATTAAATTGATTTAATTTAAAAGAAATATCAAATTTGGCCATATTAATAGGAAATAAAAAATATAATAAATATGATATATGAAAATAATTTTGTCTATTTATTTAGATTGTTTAAGGAAATAATGAATTCTCATTAAATTATATTGTTTTGGATTGGATTTCAAATGATATAGAAATTTCAAATTTAAGTTATGAAATTAAATGAAATCTAACTTATAAAATTTTATTTTAATTCCAAACGTAAGAATTAGTGAGAATTCTAATTAAATGAAATCAAATCGTATTAAATCCATCATTCCAAACGTGGTGTTACAGATAGTGAATATCGAGAATTCTGGTTACTCACTTACTGGTATAATTGAATTTCTTGGTGCAGGCTGTGGACTATGGAGTACACAAGCTCTGGGACTATAAAAATGTTGGGGTATTTACATCTACCCCTTCACGTTTTTCATAAATGTTCATGAAATTGCACTCTTTTTGGGCTATATGTTTGCTTATACACTGCTAATTTATTAGGAGCATTTGTTCTCCATGTGACAAATAAGCTATTGCTGAATGATTCTATATGCTGGTTTCGAAATGGTTATGGTGCATTTTTGCGACTTTGATCAACATCAAAGTCAACCAATATTTAGTTACTTGAGTACTGTGCTTCACAGCACAGGAATTTATCAATATACTATAGGGGCTTGTTCCTATTCATAGTTGTCAGATAAAAGCAGCATTGTTAGTTTTGAACTTTTTTTCTTTTTTTTTTTTTTTAAGGAAAAAAATTCGTGACCGATCTGCTCTGTTTGAATCCTAGATTTAGGATTCCACATACATTGAGGGAAAAGTTAAATAAAGTGAGAAAGCAATGAGAGAATCTGAATCCCACACTGTTGTTTGGCTGAATTAGGAAAAATGAGAAGAAAATGAGTAGGAATTTCTTAATAAATCAAATTTTTAGAACATTACTTTTTTAACTAGTTTTCCGCGTGTTCTCTTTTCCCCCATTTCACTTTCCACCACAACCAAACAAGAAATGTAATACCATGTCTCCATTCCTTACATTTTCCTTGAATAACTCTAGGATCCAAATGCAACAGTAATATTATTTAATTAATTAATTTTTTGTATGTACGAGTTATGCATTTAATTATATGGTTGGGGTATTTGAACGGCGAGGGTTTGATCTATAAACAATTGGTCACAAATTGTTATGTTGATATAACAAAATAGACTTTTTTTCCCCTCTTCTTTTTTATATATATTGAGAAAGTTGCAATATGGCAAGTTGAGATATTAGCATACAGAGCATATAGCATTCATGTGTGCTTTAGCTTCTCAAAGATTGTAGCTTTCCAGCCTAGGTTGATTTTTAATTCGAGCTAGTTCGAAAACTTGAATTAAGTTTTTCATGAAAGATGTCATAACTGATCAAGTGTCACTTGATAGAGTGGGAGAAGGTGTGTTTGCCCAAGTAAGGAGCAGGACTAGGTGTGTAGAAACTAGTGTTATTTAATGAAGCCTTCTTTGGGAAATTGTTATGGCGATTCCATTTAGAGAGAGCAAGCACACTAGCGGAGGAGGGTTATTATTGCAATTGCAAGATATGGTTGTGAAGGGGGGATTTGAGGTCTAGTGTTGTTAGAGAATCCTATGGAGTTGGAATTTGGAAAAACATTGTGAAAGTGTCATGGAGCTCGCCTAATGAATAAAGAAAGGAGAAAAGAGTGTCACATACACCCAAGCTCAACAAGAGGAGAGACTAGAAGTCTCGGCGTAACAGTCTCAACCATGGGAGTAGCAAGTATCGGATGAGAAAAGCTTTGTCTTTTGAGAGAGAGAGAGAGAGAGGCAAAAACAGTAAACACACTTTTTATATATAAAGTTAACAAAATCAGCCTGAACCATTGGATCAACCTTGGGTTGGATGAGATAAATAAGGGCCCTTAGGTTAGCTCAGAGTATGGACACTCTGAAAGTCCTAATCTCAGCATCACGAGTAATGACTCAAATGAACTAGTTCAGAGGAGGAGTAGGTGAAGGGTCAAGTAGTTGGTAGAACAACAATCAACACTGAGCATGACTCAACGTCAACCATTTTTGTACTTGATTGGTGTTGCATGTGTAAAGCCGCAGGGGAGATTGTGAATCACCTTCATTGCGTTGTCCAGTGGCTAGGCAGGCATGGAGTGTCATCTGTACAGTGTTTGGAGTGGAGTGGGTTATGTCGTTTTCAGTTAAGTCACGTTTCACAGCTTGGAGTAGGGATGTCCTAAAGGACATTCTATGGAAGGCCGTTGTGTATGATTTGCTGTAGGATCTTTTGGGTGTTTGAGTATACTTTTTTGTGTACTAGGTTGCATCCGCCTCCCCCCCCCCCCCCAAATTTAACATGTATTTTAATTATAAAAATAATGGGAGCATACAGATATGTGTCAAATTATAAATTGGGGCTGCAGTTTATATTATGTCCTACTGGTTGGCCGCCTTCCGAATTCAGTACATCACACCCAATATTGCCATTTCCCTTATTGTCCGAGAAAATTCTTGGCAATGCTGCTGGAACAATGGAGCTTGATGACTGTTGGTGTTATAAATTGTTGGAAGAAGTAACGTAAAAGAAGCTCACTCCTATTCTTGCAATTGAGGATGAGATGAAAGGATTTACGTGCAATAAACCTTTTTTTTTCTTGTTTTTTTTTTTTGGGGGGGGGGGGGTGTTGTGTTGCGGGAGGAGTATAAAAGTGACTTTTACATTGTTAAGTTCTGCACGCCAATAGCCCATCAATTTCATAACATTATGCTTATAATCCTATAATGTAGCGTAGCCTCCTTTTGTTATGTCTGATTGAAATTTTTTTTTGTTGCACTACAGAAACGTTATGAAGATATTCCAGTTCTGGGTACAAGGCAATCAGAAGAATGAGTCATCATCAACTGTCATCTGTTTGCCCTCTCGAAAAAAAAAATTAGTTCCAAGTTTTGAATATGGATATAGTATGCGTCTAAATAGCGGATTGAACTTGAGACAAGTCCGTGATTATATTTCAACTGGGTGTTTGAAACTGTTAATGAATCACATGTATGACAGCAGACAGTAACTATTGGGCATGAATGTTGCAAGAATTCAGTTTACTTTATGAATATATACTGCTTTTATGTCGTCTTCTTATCCTTCCTCTTCTATTCACCGGTCTCTGATTTTGCTGGTCTTCATGTGGTGTGCATTAGTTGTTAGTGGGATAGACAGAGAGACAGCCCAGCAACTTGATTCAACTGATAAATCCTTTCCTTTGTGTACCTGTTGACTAGATTTCTCACGAGTTACGGAAGGGAAAGAGGGAAAATAGGGGTAAAAAAAAAATGCAAGTCAAATTCAGTAAAAGTTTAGATAGCGGTAGATATATATATATACACATAATATAGTGTCACTGATATTGCAATATTAATAATTTATATGGACAGAACATATTTAATGCAATATTATATTGATAATATTACTCTATTTGATTAACCAATTTGAAGGAATTTATTTTTTTTTCTTCTCTTATCCTGTAAAGATAAATTAGTTAATACATGAATGATGCATTAAATGTGCTTTGGCCTAATTAATTATTGTTCTGATAATATTATTTAGTTATTTTTTTTCTAAAAATTACAAATTTTTTTTAAGTAAGATGGACGTTATTGAGGTTCGAACACTCAACTAATGAATTAGCTAACAAGAACAATAAAAATATTATACTCTGTTTAGAATGGTAGATTTAATTTTATTTTATGAGAATTTATAACAATTCTTATATTAAGAATTAAAATAAGATTTTATGAGTTGAATTTGATTTTATTTCATAACCTAAATTTTAGAATATATATATCATTTGAAATCTAAATTTGAAAAGAATTTATTCTTTTTTTTAAACTATTTAATTAAATGGATAAATTTATTTTCATATATATCATATCTATTATATTTTTTTCTATTAATATGGTCAAATTTAAATATTTTTATTAAGGGTGTGTTTGGAGTGATAAAAAGTGTAATAAATTAAAATAAAGTGAGATAAATTTTGAATTCATAATTCGTATAGTGAGATAAAAAATGAATAATTTTTAGAGATTTTTAGTAAACCAAACGGAACCTAAATCACTTCAATTTTTAAATTCAAATATTTGTTTTAACTACAAAATTTCACTTATTAAATCAAATTAATTCATTATTTCAAAATAAAATCAATTCTAAAAATTGAATGTTTTCAAATAGAGTATTAACTCTACAAAATATAGGGAAAAAATTTACAATTGAACTATTCTCACTCCTCTCTCCTCTTTTAGGATTAATGAATAAGAATTTACATCGCCAAAAAAAATAATATAAAGAAAGAAAATATAATATAAGTTATTATTTTTGAAAATTTTCACCAATAAAAGAAAACCTCTTTTGTATCTATTTGTGTATATATATATTCATGGTTTATAAAATAAAAATTGCAAAATTTGAAAACACCATCATTTTACTTCCGGTGTGCAAAGCATTTTTTATAAATTGCTTAAAAGTTTTAACAATTAAAAGGGTTTTTTTAAATAATTTTTAAAAACAAATTGATATTGCGCTTCGGCTGTTTTTAAATTGAACATTGGCTCTATGACTATCTATGCTACTTTTTATTTTTAATAATAAATTATTTATATCTAATTTGGAGGAAGGAAAAAGGGAATGACGAGGTAGGGGTATAACAGACTTTTCGTCTCATAGACTCGTGTGGCTGATCATAGCACGTGACTAGGGTTTTTATGTTTCCAAGCTGATAAGCGCCTCGCACTTGCCTCCCTCCCGCTGCTGGACTCGGCTGCATTCCTCAAACCTCCCGGTAGATTCTCTCTCTCTCTCTCTCTCTCTCTCTCTCACTTTCAACTGTGATTTCTAGACTTTCTCTCTGAGATCAATTCACAGATCGCATTTCGATAGTTGCTAATCTATTTCTTCGACTTTGTAGAAACGTATTCTCTGCTGCGCAGCTATCAAAGCGCAACTCGTTCGCCATGAGGTACTTCTTTTACGTTTAATCATTTTAAATTAAAAAAAAAACTGTTGACCTGATGTTTTGTATCTTCTTGCTCTTCTGTTTTGTGATTGAAATCAATCGAGATTTGAATTCAGTCTCTTTCTTTTTTTTTTGGTGGTTCATTAATTAATTTGGGTTCGTGTGGGTTCAAATATACAATCAAGGTGTAGTTTTGTCCATCTTTGATCGGTTCTATGTAGCCTATGTAGCTATGACTTATAGATTGTTATGTTCCAGAAATCTAGTTATTGAAGGATCAGTTATGCCAGTGAGGCTTAATTACTGTTTATAATGGATTGGGGGTTGTATTGATTTGTGTGAAATCGGCAATCTGTCAATGAGTAATTTAGCAGGCATGCTTCTTGTAACTCTCTGCAATATGTTTGTTTGGCCCTTACCTAAGCTGTTCTGCACTTATGATAATTATTTGCTTTGAATGTAGTCAATTTCCATACTGTCTTGTTGTCAGATTATATGTTACATCTGGTAAGTGGTAAATTATTAACTCAAATTATTGTGTTTTTAAATATATAATTTACTGGTGAGGCATTTCTGTTTTGCTTTGTGCCCGATTGGTGTTTTGTTTTATAAATAAAGAACGCCTCAGCCCTTCAAGTGAAAAAAGGCATCCCCACCCAGACTGAACGTCATGAGCTGTAGTTGTCCTAACCCATTTCTCCTAATAAATAATATTTTATTTATAAAAATATATATATGGGCAGCTGTTTTCATGTTATCCTATTGAAAAAATGTTTCCATAACCACTTTTCATTTTCTAGCAAGCTTGTTTTTATCATGATCAGTGCACTTGATATAGTCAGCTCTGTTATGATGATATGACTGTCACATCGGAACTTTTATGATGATCTAAAACTTTAAGCTTCATTTAATCTGCTTTTCTCTGGTTTTGTGATATAATTATTGTGTGTGGTTTTTGTTTTCAGTAAGCTACAAAGTGATGCTGTAAGGGAAGCCATCTCCCAGATTGTTGGAGATGCGAAGGAAAAAAAGCGTAACTTTGTGGAGACCATTGAGCTTCAAATTGGTTTGAAGAACTACGATCCCCAGAAAGATAAGCGTTTTAGTGGTTCTGTAAAATTGCCACACATCCCTCGCCCTAAGATGAAGGTCTGCATGCTTGGTGATGCTCAACATGTAGAAGAGGTAAATTGATCTCCCTGATTACTAGTGGGAGCGCAAAATTTCTGATTTTTTTCTCATTCTCTCATTTTTGTAATTTGTCATGATGTTTTCCTCTAACTTAGATGTGCCTACTTTTTTCCCCATTGCGTAATCTTCTTATACACATTGAATATCTCTGAGCCACCATGGGCGATAGCTTATAGTAGTATAGGAACTCTTGTTCTATTTTCAGTTTTTAAGTTATCTGCACATGGTTGATATATATTCTTTAATCTTTTTCTGGTTTTCTTTACCTTCAATAATTGTGATATGAAAACCCATTATAAATAATGGGTCATCCCTTACATTCCAAAGACTTCTTCTCTGCTTAATGCGACCTTTAATTTTAACAACAGGCAGAGAAGATAGGAATGGACTATATGGATGTGGAAGGACTGAAGAAGCTTAACAAGAACAAGAAACTGGTCAAGAAGCTCGCCAAAAAGTACCATGCATTTCTTGCATCTGAAGCTGTCATAAAGCAGATCCCTCGTCTCTTGGGCCCTGGTCTAAACAAGGCAGGCAAGTGCTTAATTTTCTCATTGGCCTATTTGTTATTGTAAACTTAAAATCTTCTGCCATTTTTGGATACATTAATGGCTTCGGTAAGTTGGGAGTGTGTTCAAGATTAGTGAGGTCTATTTAGTCTACATTTGGAACATGGATTTGTGAAGGGAAAAGAAAAGTGAAGGAAAAATAAAATTACTAACTTGTGTTATTTTTTCATATTTAATCAAGTAATAATTAAAACTTCTTAAAAAAATATCAATTCATTTTCCAACTTACCAAAAAATGAAATAAGTTAAAACTCACTTTATTTGACTTTCCTATAATTTTCCCTTTCCGACACAAATCTATATTCCAAACGTAGCAATAGTGAATGTTTGGATGAAATTCCATAAGCAACTATTTTAAGTAGCTTTTTTATGACTTTTTTTCTACCATTTTTTCCCTGGTGGTTTGTATTTTTATTTATTTTTATCGTTAGTTTTTTTTTGTTAAAATATGAATAGCATACCCAAAAGTTCATAAAAGAAAATCAAAATTTGATTGAAAATAATCAGAAAATATGAAAAAAAAAGTTATTATTATTTTTGACATGTTCTGTTCAATACAAACATATAATCACTTCAAGGCTTGTTGCCTTGTAGAATGGCTTAATTTGATGGTTGTATTTGTTTCAATCTAATTGGTGATGTTAAGTAGACCGCTTGAATATTATCTCGATTGTTACATTTCTTTTCTGTATTTCGGTAACCCTCTAGCCACACCATGCAGGAAAGTTTCCAACACTGGTGACTCACCAGGAATCTCTCGAGTCAAAAGTTAATGAAACAAAAGCAACAGTGAAGTTTCAACTTAAGAAGGTTTTGTGCATGGGTGTTGCTGTTGGTAACCTCGGCATGGAGGAGAAGCAGATCTTCCAGAATGTTCAAATGAGCGTTAACTTTCTTGTTTCGTTGCTCAAGAAGAATTGGCAAAATGTGAGTTCAATGTTCCTTTATCTCAATAGATTTGTGTACAGGATGACAATAATCTTTATAACAGCTTTTGGGCCTGGTCACTAGCAATTATATTTTTGCTATTTTTACCTAAAGTGGTCCTTGTAGCGTCTTTAGGTACTTGCCCTTTGCATATTTTATGCTGAATTAGTAATTGTGCTGGCGTTGTTTTTGGGAAGAGTTTGCGAGTTGAGAAGAACGAAGGAGGGGAAAAATGGCGTTGAGTTGAGGGTGGGAGGTGTTGTGATATGCACTTGAAACTCTACATGTGGCTATGGGGTGTTCTCTGCTTTTTGATTGACTTAGGGCATCTGCGCTCGTTCTTTTTTAGAGATTCTCTAAAATAGAGTAAAAAGTGACTTGAGTGATTATTTATTCAAAACACTCTGCATCAGTTTTTCTAAACAATTCTCTTAAATAGAGATGTGAAGTAGTAACTATACATTTGAAGAGCCACGTTAGAGATTCTCTAAAATGGAAGTTGGTAGAGATTTTGATGTGTGGTTCTTTTCAATTTTCTCCCTCCATTTTACAGAAAAAGAAGAGGTTTAGAGTAACTGATGTGGATGCATTTTAGCAATTGTTTACATGAAGATTGTTACTAATGAAATGTTGTGTTGGGCGCTTACTGACGAATGTTACTAATGAAATGTTGCGTTGAGGGCATAGTTATCAAAACTAAACCAAATATCAAACAGTGATATAGAATAAAATATAATTTATTTGATTATTGGTATTAAATATAAGTTACAAAATAATAAATAAATTATATTTGTTTCTATAATTCCTATTGAATGGGTTCAACTGTCAGTTGAATATATGAACTGTGAACTGATAGCTACACTGGTTTAGTGTACCATATGATTTTATTAACTTTGCATGCCCCTTTTCCAGATTTTTGTGGAAATGAACTAATACCTTGGATTGAACTGGCCGACCTGCTGGTGCCCCGTTGAACTGGTTAAATCGTTTGGTCTGGTTAAGATAATAGTGGTTTAGGATTTGTAAACTGGTTTAAGCCGTGGAACTTAGTACCCATCTTGCCTTTCAAGTTTACAAACTGCATGTAAAGTTGCTGCTGTCTGGAGTCTACTTCACTAGAAATGGAAGAAATCATGAGGGTTTTGATGTTATAAATTTTGATTACTGCATTTCCATTTTCAGAAACTGTTAATGCAGTGTGTTGCTCACCATTCATCGTTGCATATTATGAATTTCCCTCGTACATTTTGCACTGCAGTCTTTGATACATTTTTTTAAATAATTCTTTTGATAATCAATTCATTTATTGTGCCTTTTTGTTGTTTACAAATTAGGTGAGGTGCTTGTACCTGAAGAGTACCATGGGAAGGCCGGTTCGCATCTTTTAAGTAACTACTTGGAGCCGTGTAGTGAGTCGTAGTGTGGGCATTTGACTTTGTTACCCTTTTTTGGGAGTTCAGATCACCTTTTTGGTTCTCTTATCTTTTTTTTAAGGTACTTTTGTTGTTTGAATTTATTAGTCAATAGCGAGACTGGAATTTTAGCTGGGCTTTTTTTGGTGGGTGAGAAAAATGAAGGTCAACTGCACTTCTATTTATTTACGAAGTTTTGGTACGAGTTGCTTGGGTTTTGTTTGTGTTTTTCATTCATGTTGTATTCCATTTGATAACACCCCCCAGTACAATTTAATAAGTGAGCATAAAAATAAACGTTTACAATATGTATAATTAGTTATTATAATTTTAAAATCTAACTGATAAGTATATTTGAATAATATTAAAATATCCTCATATTTTTGATAAATTATTAAAATTTAATTATATTACTGGAAAAGTGTCAGTGTAAACGCTTATTATTGACATGTGTCAATTACGAAGACGGCTTGAAAAAAAATATATATAGAAAACTTAATGATTCATAAATTTGAGTAGGTGAGAAAGACGTTGATGTGAGGGTAACGCCTCACATCTTAAAATAGAAGTATAGATAGATAGTACCATAGTTCTTGACATGAATTATTTACTCTCCAGTGGGGAGCACAGTTTCTTCATGTAAATTTTGGACGTGCTGATGTACAGCTTTTCCTCTTTCTTTTAGGCTCCCTTCGGAGCATTAAAAATTATTAAAAAATTTTAAATTTCTAAACAATTCTCTTAAATAGAGATGTGAAGTAGTAACTATACATTTGAAGAGCCACGTTAGAGATTCTCTAAAATGGAAGTTGGTAGGGATTTTGATGTGTGGTTCTTTTCAATTTTCTCCCTCCATTTTACAGAAAAAGAAGAGGTTTAGAGTAACTGATGTGGATGCATTTTAGCAATTGTTTGCATGAAGATTGTTACTAATGAAATGTTGTGTTGGGCGCTTACTGACGAATGTTACTAATGAAATGTTGCGTTGAGGGCATAGTTATCAAAACTAAACCAAATATCAAACAGTGATATAGAATAAAATATAATTTATTTGATTATTGGTATTAAATATAAGTTACAAAATAATAAATAAATTATATTTGTTTCTAAAATTCTTATTGAATGGGTTCAACTGTCAGTTGAATATATGAACTGTGAACTGATAGCTACACTGGTTTAGTGTACCATATGATTTTATTAACTTTGCATGCCCCTTTTCTAGATTTTTGTGGAAATGAACTAATACCTTGGATTGAACTGGCCAACCTGCTGGTGCCCCGTTGAACTGGTTAAATCGTTTGGTCTGGTTAAGATAATAGTGGTTTAGGATTTCTAAACTGGTTTAAGCCGTGGAACTTAGAACCCATCTTGCCTTTCAAGTTAACAAACTGCATGTAAAGTTGCTGCTGTCTGGAGTCTACTTCACTAGAAATGGAAGAAATCATGAGAGTTTTGATGTTATAAATTTTGATTACTGCATATACATTTTCAGAAACTGTTAATGCAGTGTGTTGCTCACCATTCATCGTTGCATATTATGAATTTCCCTCGTACATTTTGCACTGCAATCTTTGATGCATTCTTTTTAAATAATTCTTTTGATAATCAATTCATTTATTGTGCCTTTTTGTTGTTTACAAATTAGGTGAGGTGCTTGTACCTGAAGAGTACCATGGGAAGGCCGGTTCGCATCTTTTAAGTAACTACTTGGAGCCGTGTAGTGAGTCGTAGTGTGGGCATTTGACTTTGTTACCCTTTTTTGGGAGTTCAGATCACCTTTTTGGTTCTCTTATCTTTTTTTTTTAAGGTACTTTTGTTGTTTGAATTTATTAGTCAATAGCGAGACTGGAATTCTAGCTGGGCTTTTTTCGGTGGGTGAGAAAAATGAAGGTCAACTGCACTTCTATTTATTTACGAAGTTTTGGTACGAGTTGCTTGGGTTTTGCTTGTGTTTTTCAATCATGTTGTATTCCATTTGATAACACCCCCCGGTACAATTTAATAAGTGAGCATAAAAATAAACGTTTACAATATGTATAATTTGTACAAAAGTTTTAACATTTTTTTATTGTACAAATTATGAAATTAAATTTTTTTTTTTTGGTCACTCTAAACACATCCTTAGTTGTTTTGCACAAAATGCCTATCATAACCCTGTAGTCGAGCTTGACTGTGGGATACTAGAGTAAAAATAATATATGTATATTTGATAAAATAAAATAAATGATATAATAGAATGAAATATTGATTATATATATACAAGTAAGTAAGCATTCTAAAAATAGAGAGTAAAATTTTGTAAATGTTCTATTAAAGCTCATTTTTCATGTGAAAGGTCATCTTACAATTTTCTTAAAAAATAATTTTTTCATAATGTGGAGAACAAAATGAAATAAGTATAGCATTCAAGTAGAGGAACAGAATGCTCATATGGCTAACCAAACAGTAGAGAAGTTTTTTGTGAAAATGTATGCAATACACTACAAAGAATTATCTCATTTCTTAAAATCAGCATTTTTTTTTCCATGCACAAAATAAATAGGTATTTAGAATAGCATTTTATCCTTCAAAAATATAAATAAATAAAAAAAATTAAATGCTCATGCTCATTTCATGTGTATTCTGCCTAAGTAAATTTAATCACAAGAACATATTTTTCTTTTTCATGAAAATGTATCCAGGAATCATCTCATTTCTAAAAATGGGTATAAATTGAGCACAAAGTTGCAAAAATATGGCAATGCATAAACTATTTTCATGCCCCACTTACCGCTGCATATAAGACCTTATCAAACTAAATTCTATTGTATGATATCAAATATGGGATACAAATATAATTCAGTTGCAAATATGAGTACAATAATTTAAAAAATATAAGAATAAAAAAATAAGAAGATAAAGAAAGTAGAGAAATATAACTTATTTAGTAGTTATATGTATGAACCTAACATGCTCCCCCCCAAAAAAAAAACTAATTCACTCATTTATTACATAATTTAACATGTAAAACATCACAAAACACGAGATGAAAAATTTTATGATTTTAGCTGATTTTAACTACAATCACATAATTAAATCAAAAATTAGTTAATTAGATAAGTCATGTAACTTGTTTGACACATTTATCAACATGTCCAATACGTATTCAATACATCAAAAATGAATACAATACATATTTTAAAGTGCCCTTACTTTATAGATGGGGATCTTGGCGGAAAATGGTTAGATGCGTTATCACTCTCAATAGCAACATGTTAAACAATCCCTAGATCCTACAACAAAAAATGCGAAGAAATAAAAAGTCGACAATATAATAAACAAGTTGATATTGGTTAAGTCATAGTTATACAACAAAATGGGGGTAAAATCGAAGCTAAAAAAAAAACAAAATTGGTACTTATAGATAAGAAATCTAGAGTGGTATTGCTGGTCTCTTCGGCATGCTTATAAATTGAGAAGGTATTTGTTTCTCGTCTGACATTAACAGCTATTTCACCATGAAAGAACTTTTACAGCTGCAGCCACCCACTGCACTCGGATTATCAACTACCTGCACATAACAGAATGTCAACCACTACTGTACCCCATGGGATAGAGTTTAAAGTTGAGGCCATTTTCAGAAGGGCTGGGGAAAATGAGGGCAAAATGACGCTCTAATGGCTGTATATAAACAGTTGCTAACAGAAGAACTAAACTGCTGCTTGAACAAAATTATAGGAATTTGATTGTTACAATTAAAACGTGAGAAATTAAAGTGATATCAAGTGTAAACTATAGAAGATAATTTTTGTACTTTACCCATAAAAGAATTTTATTAAAGTATGAAAGATAAAAAGAATCAAGAAGATGATATTACAAAGCAACAAAATGTAGTATAACCAACTTAACAGTTTTTTTTTTTCTTTTTAAGATAAATAATAGTAGAGATTCGATTATCTGAAATAAAGGTTAATTGGTAATGGAAAAAATCAAAAAGAACTTCAGAAAGTTTACCTTCCAGTCTTAACTGGTCATCAGATGCATGGAGTTACGAAGACACAATTTAATAGAGATTATATATCTAAAATGATGGTTGATGAGTAATATGTAAAATCAAAGGCAACTTCAGAAATTCTCACTTGCCACTGGCCTGACGCTTTGTTAACAGTTTGCTTCAAAATGTGTACCAAAGTACCAATTCCCAGAAAGGACATTTAGCTTTCCAGGTTGGCTTATAGGTCAGATACTATTTGATGGTATTTAGGATAGGAAGTCTAACCCCCTTTGTTTTATACGTATAATAGGGGGAAGGAAGAGTTTAGAAAGATGGGATTAGAGTCAGGACAACAACAAGAGATTAAGCTGCATCTATTTAACACATTGACTTTCAAAACATAATTGTGCATACAAGAACATTTCTCAACTGTTCAACCCCTGCAAAGTGAGTGATCAGAATAAGCTGTTGATATCCACAAGAAACAAAGACAAGTTAAAGTGACATACCTGGAATGCAGACCGGATTAATTCCTCAACAAAATCAACAGTTGCACCTTTTACAAAGTCGAGTGAAATTTTATCGACCACCAACTTTACTCCATCCTTCTCAAAAATTCTACACGTACAGAAGAATAATTTATATGATTCTACAATTGAAAATAAAAAATAAAATTTGGATTACACTCAATATGTTACTTTGTAATATAAGCCAGAGTCGCAAATGGATTGAGCAGTTCATGCAAGGTTTATGCTATGCTTGGCTTGGCTTGGCTTTTTAATAGGTAGCAAACAAACTGAGCTCAAGCTCTTAATTTAAGTCCATCCAATAAATTAACAAAGCAAGGCAGAGCAGACCCATGTTAAGGTTGATTGGCTATGAAGACGGTCTGATGCCAAGGATATGCTACTACCATAAGTATCACGGTTCTTTGTCACGTCTTACTAGAGATAAATCTATACCATATCCTCATTTGACATTTTCTGTAAATCTGGTGTCTGATCTAAATGCTAACACCAATCAGCTTCTTAACTTTGGAAGTTAACAAGGTGACAGACCATAAGAAGACCTTTGTGTTTCAAATTTCCAATTGATAACTTATCTCGCATCAACTAGGAAATGACAAGTGGCAGCGTATAACAATATTTTTAGCAGATTTTACGGTAATCAAGCTGAGCTACCAAGTACTGTAGGTAAGGACCAAGTTGAGCTCAAACAAGCATTCACTAGCTTGATTTGAGGCCAATCCAAGTTCACACTCATTTAAAATTTACCAAAAAGAGCTCGAACGTGCTAATATCAGCTCAGCTTAGTTTATTTGCAAACTTAATAGATGCATCCCTAAGAAGACAAGTCAAAGAATCCTTTTGAATAGGAAGGAAAACCTGTCATCTGCATTTGTTTTGTCATCAAGAGAGAAGTTATACTGGAACCCAGAACATCCACCAGCTTCAATGCTCAAACGTAGCATTTTATTCTTTCCTGAGGCTTCAGCAGTTTGCAGCTCTTTCATTTTCTGCAATATGCTCATTAAAGTAAGCACTATTGAATTAGAATACAACCTCTACGGTCTCATCTCATCTAAAGAGTACAAGCTCCAGCATTCCAGTGCAAATAATCAGAAAATGCATGATATGCCCCTTTTATTACTGACCAAATGACATAAATTCTAGTAGAAGTCTGAACCCAAAAAAAAAAAAAAAAGCCAAAAGAAAAAAATTATGAGCATAATGGTAAACTTTCTTCAACTAAAATCCCATTGATAGGGTTGTTGTTGTTGTTTTTTTTTTTTTTTTTTTTTTTTTTGGGAAGGTTTTTATTGAACCTTTGAGAAAATATGTTTTACGGGTGTCCTTGGTCTATCAAACTCATATCTTTCAAATATTTCATTCAGCCATTAAAATAAATAAATAACAGGGACACATCGAACGTTGAATTTACATATTTAACCATTTGTATGTGCATACATAGATGCGATTGTACATGCATATACAGAAAGTAAGGGAGAGTACCCGAACGCAATTGTCCGTCATGTGAACGGCATCAGGAGACGGAGACGGTGATTGAGATTCCCGCAGCGCAGAAGAAGAAGAAGAGCTCAGGAGTCTCTGATTGTTCCGAATTCGAGCGACAAAGAACGGAATGAGCCGATGAATCAACGATCTCGAAGAAGACGACATGGTGCTTCATTCATTTACCTTATTTTCACGTCGTCATAGACATACATACATACATATACATATACGTGCTCCTGTGTGTATAGATACGTATGTATAGATTGCTCTGACTGAAACAGCCTTCAAATCGATTGAATCAAAGGCAGTTGTTTCACGTCTCCTTGGTGTTTGAAGAAATGTTTCTTCAGCCGGTAGGGGGCTTTTTCTTAATTCTTTACTTCATCTTGTGCCACACCCGCACGAAATAGTTCCACGATACCCACGGCGTGGACGCCTCTGTCAAAGTTGGGTTATTCTTTCTTTAGCCCCGCCTCTTTGTGATTTTGCTTAGGTACGTAAATGGGTCGGGTCGGCCCGAGACTCGGCCTGACCCGAAAATGACCCGACCCAAGCCCGACTTGCTGTTCCGTACGAGCCCCGCCTCAACCCTCAGGGTTAGGGCTTGGGTCACCCTTGACCCGGCCCGCAGCTCGACCCGCGTCGCCTCGTCCTGCACCTCGACCCTCCCCGACCCCCTTCCTTTTTATCGTTCTGCTTTGGCAGAATGTCTTCTTCTCTTTTTTTTTTTTTTTTTTATGTTAGCTAGGTAGTGCCCACTGCCCAGCAGGGCCAACACCCCCCATTCCTTTAATTTTTTTACCGTTCTACCAAGGCAGAACGTCTTTCTTCTTCTTTTTTTTTTTAATTCCAAATAAATTCTACAAAATTACAAAACTTCCCCACCTTCTTCCATTATAAATACTCCACACTCACATTCACTCACCCCTCACAAAAAATTAATAAAATTTCTCTCCAACTGTGCTCCAGTGTGCTCTTCAATTGTGCTCTCCAACACTCAAGTGTGCTCTTCAATTGTGCTCAAGTGCATTCTATTTTGTCAAATTTCAAGTCAAGATTTTTCAAGAATCAAGATCAAGTGATTCAAGGTTTCAAATTATTTCAAGTTAGAATTTTAATTATTTTTTTAATTTGCATACATACATTTTTTAATTTTCATCATTTAATTTTTTTATTAAATTATTTTTTCTAAATGGATCAATGGGACACTCTTTTTTTGATTTGGTGGGTGGAGACTCAATATCCTTTCCCCCTCAAGAACAAATGGAACAATTTACATCACCACAAAATCCATAAATACCAACACCTACTACCACAGTTGGTGATATTGGTACATCATCTTCCCGTCACGCCCAACACCAGCGTGGTACTTCAAAAGTATGAGATTTTTTTATTCGAATTCCACGTGATGATGGAATGCATAAGGCTAAATGCGTTATTTGTGGGGATTTATTAGATGGTAGAAATACATCTGGAACTAGTCATTTAAAAATACATTTAAATAGAAGGCACCAACAGGATCATCGCATTAATAGTTTAATTGATCAATATTTTCCACGTACAACACAAACTTAATTAGGTAATGAAGGAGGTAATTTAAATATTTTTTCTTATGACCCTGCAAGAGCACAAAATAATTTAGTTAGATATATTGTTAAAAATGAGCAACCCCTTACAATGAGTGAAAATCTACATTTTGAAGAATTTATTCGCGAAAGTTTTACACCACAATATCGTGGTTTTTCAAGAAATACTTCAAAAAATAAAGTTTTATGAGATTTTGAATCAAAAAATGATGAATTAAGAACTTATTTTACTAATTTTGAAGGATATGTTTGTTTGACAGCCGATATGTGGAAATCTTGCCAAGATTTTGAATATCTTTGTATAACTGCACATTATATTGATAAAAATTAAAAAATAAATAAACGCATTATTTCATTTAAATTAGTTGAACAACTATTCACTGGATTCAGCGTTGGGAAACTTATTTTGCATGAACTTGCATCGTGGCAATTATTTACAAAAATGTTTTCTATTACTTTAGACAATACTTCATATAATGATATTTGTTTTAATTTTTTAAATAATGCTTTGTCTACAATGGTCCATTATTTCGTGGTCGTTGTTGTGCCTATATGCTTAATTTAATTGTAAAGGATGGATTGGACATTTATGAATCTTCTATTGTAAAAATAAAAAAAGTTATAGTTTGTGCGATGAGCTCTTCAAAAAGAATTAGTCTATTTGTTGGCATATGCAATCAAATTGGTTTAAAATCTAGAAAATTACCAATAAAAATTAATATAAGATGGAATTCAACCTATATAATGTTAAAAGTTGTTATTAAATATCAAAAAGTAATTGATTTATTTATTTTAAGTAATCATGCTGTTGGATTAGATAGTATTGAGCCAATTGATTGGGCAAATGTAATTTTCTATAAAGATTTTTTTACATATTTTTGATGTTGCTACTAAAATATTTTGTGAAATTTATTATCCTATTTCTTCTACTATTATTTATCAATTAGGGGCTATTGATTAAATTTTTAACAAATATGGTGCCCAAGAATATTATTCTTCTTTGGTTGTGGTAATGAAGGAAAAATTTGATAAATATTTTAACCCACTTCCCATACATTTTGATATTGCTACTATTTTAGACCCTAAGTATAAAGAAGAACTTTTATTTCAATTATTAGAGATGATATATGGGCATAAAAGTGCCCAAGAATAATTATATCAAATTAAACAGGAAATGCAAACTCGATTGGGTCGGTATGATAGCAATCATACAACTGTCTAACAACTATGGCCACAACATCCTCTTCTCATCATGACTTTGGTGGCAATACGTCCGTTTGTAGAAGAATAACATCTCGACGGACAGATGCATCAACAAGTGCAAGTGCAAGTTTAAATTCATCCGACCTCCAACATTATCTCGGTACACCTCCAATAGAAAATGAAGATGATTTCAATGTTTTAGACTGGTGGAAGGGACAACAATCAAAATTTCAAATTCTTTCAGTTTTAGCTCGTGATATACTCACATTTTCAGTTTCTACCGTAGCATCCGAGCAATCATTTAGTGCTAGTGGACACGTTATTAGTCAATTTAGGAGTCGACTGACCCCTCCAACAGTAGAAGCTTTGATGTATTTACGAGATTGATATCTTGCAGAAAATAGACAACAGGAAGATGCCAAAAAAGAGTAACTTGCCCTTAATTTTGATGCAATGTATTTAGGTGAAAAAAAAGAACACGCTAGTGGATCTAGTGATGAATAATAATTATGTATAGATAGAGTAATATTTACAAATGATAGTCACTCTTATAGATGCCAACCTAATTGGGATGTATAAGACGTGAAGTGATGCACCTATTAATTATTTTATCATTTATTTAATTTTTTTATAATTGTACATTTATAAATTGTAATTTTAAATTTAATGTTAATTATGTAATTGGTTGTTGTGTAATAAATTTTAATTTTTATCAATAATGATTTTAATGTGTTTGTTTGAGTTTTATTTTTTTATTTTCTTAAAAAAAATAAAAAAAAATATTAAAAATATGCCGAGTCAGTTGGGGCAGGTGACGTGACCCTTAACCTGACCCGAAGATCGGCTCGTGCGGCAGGGCCGGATCGGCTTACGGGTGGGTCGGCCTGAATTCTTGGGTCAGGTCGGGTCGGCCCGATTTACACCCCTAATTTTGCTATTGTTTCCCCCAATTCTACTATTGAAATATTACTCCTAATAAACAACACAATAATTTTTAGTACACCCAATTAAAAATGAATACCGTCTCATTTTCACTTAAAAATTACCAAGGAACCCAAAAAAAAAAAAAAGGAATTGAGCCAAAGAAAATTTGGCCATTAAAAAGTTTGATTAAATAAAAACACTAATTTAATTTACGGATACTAGCAACAAAAAAATAAAAAAATAAAGGTTTATAAAATCCTAAACAAAAATTTTAGCAATCACGAAGTCTAATTAAAAAAAAAAGAGGTATTTTTTAAATGGATAATCCGTTTAACCAGCTAAGAATAAATTTTTAATATATAAATATATATTTTAAAATTAAATTATTTTAAAGATAATGATAAAATATAACATATAAAATATATTCTAAGATTTAATTATTTAAAATAAGTAAATAACGAATTAATTTGTTTGATTCAATTATTTACCTATTTAACTTACTTTTATAAATGAATTATATATAGAATTAGGTTAAATTTGATTTAAAAATACTTTAACCTGATCTATTGTAAACTCCTAAAGGCCAAACTTGTCTACTAAGTTCTATAACAAGTTCAAGTTCATTTTGAATTTTTATCGAGTTTGTATTTATTTTATTAATTCATAAATAAACTTGAATTCAATTTAATTATAATAAATAAATTTAGCAATAAGTTTTTATCGATTTTGTTCATAAATTTATATTAAACTTATTCATGAGCTTTTATCAAACTTGTTTATAATTTTTTTTTTAAAGTAAATTTGCTTGTGTGAATAAATTAAACAAACAAGTTATATTTTTTAATTTAACAAATAAGCTTTAATATAAAGTTTTTAAAAGAAAAAAAAGTACAATTTTTCTAACAAAATAGCAAATTATTCTCCGGGCCTCCGGCCAAGAATGTGACCCGGCGTCTGGGTTCTTCTGGTTCTCGTCCGTCCGTCCGTCCAGGTATGCATTCTCTTTGCTTCTCTCCTCTTTCACTTCCTTTTCCTCCTCTTATCTATCCTCTCCTCACCTCCCTTTTTATGTTTTATTCCTCTGTCGCAAACTCAGATCTACAATCTCAACAGGTTCTCTGTTTCTCTATCCCTCAGACAACTCTTTCTCTTCTCAATATCTTCATCTTACAATAGAATTTATTTATATCAGATCTCTGAATCGCAATGTTTCTTCTTCTTTTTTTTTTGGTTAAATTTGTTTTGTACAGGCACAATAAAAAAGAAGTTGGATCTTCAAGAGAAGGTATTCTTTAATGTCTTTTTTTTTTTTAATATTTAATATGCCAATTTTTTTTTCCGGATTTTTTTTGGAAGATCTATTTTTTGAATGCCCCGTGTTTTTGTTTCATGTGTTACCCATTTTGATCTTAGAATCATCATAGAGCAGCGCCTTGTATACTATTATCTATGCATTGTATTTTATGATTCCTTTTAGAATTTTGAAGATCGCTTTATGTGAATACAAGGTTATAATCTTGTAGCTGATTTATTTCTGAAGATGGATTGTTGTATTCCGTCTGTAGAATTCTGTTGACTTGGTTAACATCTTCAATTAAGGGATAAAAAAAAAATTGCATAGCTGGTAATGATTCAAAATTTGGTGCTTTTGTGCTGCCTTAGTGATTTTTAGATGAAACTTTAAAGTTATGGGTAAAAACACGGGGATGATCTATTGTCTTGGCGCTGATAATTGGTTATTTGTCGACGATGAATTTCCAATTGATATCTGTTAAGAAATTAGTATATCTGTGCTGAATGGGTATCAATATCTGTGTTATCCAGCACAATCTCTTCTCTGAAATTAAGTTGGATGGAAATTCGGTTGGGGGTTTTTGTTACCAAGATGGGGAAACCAGTCTCCCACAGACGGACATCATATAAATTATAATGGAGGAGGATCGGCACCACTACAGTATAGGAAATAGGATTTGTGGTAAAGTATATCATGTTCATCTGTTGAAAAGAGTGCAGGGCTTATAGTTTGTTTCAGGCTTGACTCTTGGGTTCAAAACCATGGACAGTATATTGGGTTGGTGGTCATGTGCTGCTCTTTGGGTAGTTCAATACAATGGTCGCAGACTAGTGGTGTTGGTGCAGGTGGCGTAAAGTTGCCCTCCCACCCTATTGGTATGGGTTCAACCCACCTCCCATCCTGCTGCATTGATCTTTCCCCTTGTAAATTCATAATTAGTGAACAGGTGGAAAAAAAAAAAAAAAAAAACTTATGCCCTTTCACACTATTGTTATGGGTTCAACCCACCTCTCCTCCAGCTGCAATGGTCTTCCCCTTGTAAATTCATAATTAGTGAACAGGTAAAAATAATAATAATAATAAATAAATAAATAAAAATAAAGAAAGACAGCGATTGCAGACAAATACAAAGAGATTAACAGAATCACAGCAAGTTAGCTAGGGAATTTATATAGTTCGTGAAGTGATTATTGGGGAGGTACCAGTCCGGTTGGCTGAGGCTTGTGCTTGAATTATAGCTAATATGTTATGTTAATATTTTCAAGAATAAGACTCAAAGGAGTATCACCCCCTTCCAGGCCGCAGCTGCCAAACTAAAATAACAGGCAGCCCCCCCCCAAAAAAGGGATAAAAAAATGAGTGGTTCAATATCTTGAATGGTTCAACATCAAATCAGAGTACCCATTGCACTTCATTTCGTATCCCCTATGATTTAATATGGAAAGAGAAGACTTAGAAGTTAACTGTGGTTTCATTACTTTGGTTTTCTTTTCTAACTTGCTTGCTTCTCTAACTCTCTCAGTTGATCTAAAATTTCCAACTCTCAGCAAATCAGAAGAAGAGCTCTGAGGTTTTGTGGAAGAGGATGCAAAGCAATAACTCCTCCCACGAAGAAGAGTCTTTTCAAGTTCGAAGATTAGAGATTGCAGATAAAAGCAAGGGCTTCATTGAACTGTTGCAACAACTAACTGTATGCGATTCTGTCTCTGACAATGAATTTGAGAAACGATATCAAGAGCTCAGTTCATACGGGGACGACCATCTCATATGTGTAATTGAAGATATTCGTTCTGGGAAGATTGTCGCAACTGGAAGTGTGTTTATTGAAAAGAAGTTCATAAGGAATTGTGGGAAAGTTGGGCATATCGAAGATGTTGTAGTTGACTCTAACGCACGAGGCTTGCAATTAGGAAAGAAAATTGTTGGGTTCCTTACAGATCATGCTTCCTCAATGGGTTGTTACAAAGTCATCCTTGATTGCAGTAGCGAAAACCGAGTGTTTTATGAAAAATGTGGCTTCAAGCAGAAAGAAATTCAGATGGTAAAATATTTCATTTGAGGAATTAAATTTTTTTGGTGAATTTATAGTGCAAATTCAGTGACTGAGGGTTGCACCTTGTTTTTTTTGTTTTTTTTTTTTAATTAGTATATTTATCTCTCAATTTGTTTTGGAAACGGTTGATCAGATTAATTACCAGAGCTTCATTTTATTCCTAAAGGCTAGAGTTGATTGATTCCTTTGCAGTCAAATTAGTTGCGTGGATTAACATGGCTGTTATTACATTGAAAATTCTGTGTGTGTGTGTGTGTGTGTGTTATGCTTGAAAGGTTGACTAAGTTACAGGGCAGTCTGTTTTTGCTTGCTTTACTATACAGAAAAATTTGAGGAATGTCCAGAATTGTGGCCGCGTGTTTGCAATCAATGGTATTTTATAAATAAGAAACGAATTCTGGTTGTGATATTAAACAAGGAAATATAAATTAATGTTTGTTTTGAAAATTGGGAAGGTTCTGGTGGAGAGTGGTTTTATGGGTTAATAATCAAAATTTTGGTGCTTATAGAATTTTTTTTTGGTCCTTGACATGTTGAAGCTGGAGGATCAGATCTCTAGAGTATTCTTTCTAATGCTGGTATTAGATTGACTGATGAGTGTGATACTAGAGTTTGGATTTCTAATGATGATGTTTCCTTTTCTCTTGTCAAGTCTACTTGGATAAGGGGTGACAGTTTAGCGCAGGAAACTATGTTCTTTTGTTGTAGCCTTATTTGATGTTGAAGCAAGGGAAGCTTCTTGTTAAGTTCTATAAGCTTTCTGGAGGGGAGAGATGTTTTGATTTTGATGGGATTTTATTGAGCTTGACTGTAGTCAGCATATTTTCAGGCAAGGTAATGGAGTTGCAGATGCTTTAATGCGAACCGGGAGCTAGTGGTTCCTTTTAATGGTCTCTTCGTAGGTTTTTATTTGTTATTCTAAATAAGCAGAGGCTTGTTTTGAGTTAGATACGGGTTTTCCAAATTGGAGAAAAGAAAACCAAAATATTTCCCTTGTTTAATTTTAGGAAATTTCTAATTAGTTGATTATAAACTTCAAAGAGTACTAACGAAAGTTTACCCTCTCAGACAAAATAATACAGTTAATAATAATAATAACAGTAAAAATAATAAGCTATTGAGCAATGTTATTGATGAAAAAACATGAAAAAAAATTTATATAGGTTCGTATTCCACAACTATATTATCTTAAATTTTCATATGCATGAATCTCATACACCTAAACGGATTTGATTGCACAGTCACAATTACATTTATGATGGATTCAAAATTTTGAATTAAAGATGGTCAAGCTAATTTTTTTTTTTATATTTTTAAAAAGTAAGATAACATTTTCAAAATTAAAAAAAAAAAATAAGTGGAGAATACACTAAATGTTAATATAAATATTTAGAAAATTAAAATAGTATCGAGAGATTTTAAAAACTTTTTTTAAGCAAGCTACATGGCTGTATAGGAAAAATGATTCAATAGGCCGATAAGAATCAAGACAAGACAGACAATTGGGCCAACTTAATATTTTGGAATCGCCTCAAAGAAGAACTTTATGTAGAGATTCCAACATATCATAATCAAATGCATTTACCTGGGACCCTGTGGGTACCACTCACATAAATAATGCCATTATTAACTCAGGACAATTTTAGGTAACACTCACATAAACAACGCCATTATTAATTGAGGACAATTTTAGCTCGATATTGATACATCGCAAACATAGTCTGTAAATCTAAAGAAACGGCTAAGCAGAAGGAACATAATAATTCCAACAACTCTCCCCCTTTATTAATGAAGGAAAGATGTAATCCATTAATCATTAATTCACAGCCTCAGTCAGGCTTCCAATCAGAGTTATAAACAAGTCTTTTCTGGGACAATAAGCAATTCCACCACTTCCAGTAGATATCCACTGTCGCCATTTTCAAAATACTTCTGAACAAGGATATAATTATATTCTCATAGTTCAAAAATCGAATCAATTCAATCATTTTGAAACGATTTTATTAGATGTTCGATTTGATTCTGCATCTTAAAAGTAACAAACTAAGTTATATTGATTTGTTTATGAATTAATTTATTTCAAAACTTGAACTGAGTTAATCCACTTTTATTTATTTTTTTTCACAAAATATATAATTATATTATAGGTCCAAACTGATAAAATTAGATAAGTTCGGCTCTATGTGATGGTCGGATTGGTTTGGGAGCCAAAGTTTATGACACAACAAAAATTGATTCAGTTCTAGGACTGGTGCAAAGCCAATTCGAACGACCAATGCACACTTCTACTTTGAACCTGAAATAAACTGCACTGCAAGTATCAAGTTAATCATGCTGTAATGGACATTTAACTTCCGTGAACAAAATTTCGAACAAGCTGAGGCAAAACTTAATCCTAAGACATACAACAAATTGAAAGCAATTTTGCACAGTTCTAATAGAAATGCACCATTGTAACAAGTCAAATGCTCCTAGCTCTTATTTAAAATGTTTACTTATAAAAAAAAAAAAAAAACTACAACTTGATGTACCAGTTGCACCTGAAAAGTGCAGCCAATTGTAGATATAAAGGGGGTACCAACACAAATATAATTTTCAAATCTTCTATCTTTCTCAAGCTTAGATGCTTGTGAGAGTGAAGGGAGACAGAATTTGCTGAGGCAGGAGTCTTCCAGGATGTTTTACAATTATAAAAATGTTAAATGTCCTTGTAGAAAGAGCAACATAATTGATTTTCGCACCTGCATGTCATAGGAATCATATCACTGAAAGGGATACTATATGATAATGATTTGTAGTTATTTGTCATTATAAGATGTTTCCAAGCAGCAGTGTCAGTCTTTCATGTCATCATAACAAAGGACAGTTTGAATAGCTTTATATTGCATTCTAAATTAATAAAAACATAGCACAACAAAGCCCGAAAAGGTCAAAAGGGTAAAAATTATGGAAGTTCTTTGAACCCAAATTCAATCTTAGGATTTGTCCCATAAAATTTCCAGGACCTTTTTCTCTGAACCTAACTTGCAAGATTTGAAAAAATTCATCCAAATATAAGGCTTGTTCAGAGTTGCTAATACCTTTAAGTTATCTAGGGACTCGTTTGTCTGGACTGTTGTTGCTTTTACCCTTCATATGCACCTTGGTATGCCCGGGCATTTCGGGAAGGGGTAGCTCCGGTGCATCCGGTGTACCACGGACTGTTGGATCAAACCCAGATCACTGTGCTGGGTTTGATCCAGCGGTCTGTGGTGCACCGGATGCACCGGACCTACCCCCGACTGGGGCATTTCACCCTCCATGCAGAACAACGTTTTGCAATTTTCTTGGTTGTTATTATGGAAAACAGCTTTTCGGGAATTTGCTGCTGAAAAGAATCATCTTCAAGCTCTTCCTGACTATCATTCCTAGAAACTGCATTTTCAGAAACTTGAGTTTGAGAAGACCTATATGATCGATCCATTTCTGGCTTACATTTCTAAATGTTATTTTTGGATTGATCAACTTGGGTAAGTCATTTCCTATCTTGTTCCTCCATAGACTTAATTTCTTATCTTGCTCCTCTATAGATTTCTTGAATCTATAGGAATAGTTCCTCCATCAGTTCATCCTCCTGAAGAATCAAACTTTGTCATTTTAGAATCAACACTATAATACCAATTGTCAGGACCCTGTTTGTGGTGTTTGTTACAAAAGAAAGTGAAGAAAGAAAGGAAGGAAAAGGAAAGAAAAAATTCAGTTGATTTGCCGGCAACTCACCCTCCCAAAAAAACCGTGTTGATTTGAGGGCAACTCACTCTCCTAAGAAACTAAATTCTGAATATTTCATTCCATGACTATTTTTCTAACAATACTCCCTATTTATAGTCTCTATCACAACAGTTAAACAAACTAACTTGGTAATAGGGACCATAACATTCTTAGTCTCCTCAAAAGAGAAACATTAAAGAAAAGCACCACAAGTGAACCAAACTTGCACATATGGAGTATACATACACATAACAAAAACGAAAGGAGAGAAAAGGGAAATTTTGTAAGGCTTATTTTTAATTATGTGGGTAGATCACATGTTAATCCCACTTATATCAATACACCTTCTCAGAAATCATCAACACAGGCAGAGAAGTCCAGAACTGGCGGGCCTTCATATCATCTGAAGTAGGTCTGCAGTTGACCACAATGGCTACAAGCAATTGTCACAGAAACATTTTTTTAAGTTAAAAATTATCAAGCCGTACATATCACTTGTATCAGATATGCCATATCTATTTCTGAAGTACACTTCTACCTAACACGTCTTTTCCCCTGTATTACAACACAACACACCAAGTAACCTAAATTCTAAGTATACCCCACGAAAGGTTTAAAAAACAACTGCTATTTTTAGCATTCAGATCCGGATTTATTGTGGTCACATATGCAGAATTGGTTTCTGAAGGATAAAAAATTTAAGACAGTCCATATTAAATTAGTTCGGAGACAAAATGAGAAACATTAATAGAGTATATACAACTCAATTCAACAAAGCATTGTCCCAAATTAGTTGGGATAAATTACATTCCTTTATTCATTTTTGTCAAGGGTTAGGCATTAGACATGACCTATTTCATATAACGTCACAGAAAAAATAACCCATAACAGAAATGAATGAAGAGGATCCATGTAACCGACTCCAAATAGTTTGGGACTAAGGTTTTGTTGAGTTGAGCTATTGTTACTTGGGAACAAGTGTCTAGCACACCTTTATTCTTTAAATGCAAGGGTCAGGTCTAGCGTATGTCAAAATATTGTATAAACAAGCACATTGGATTAATAATCAAATTTGAATAACTTCTAGGAGAGGGTATGGTGTAATGAGTCTTCAAATATAAAGCAAGAAAAAAAGCAGAGACCTTTTTAATCAAATCAGAAAAATCAGAAGGATGGCCTGTTTTCACAGCTACATTTTGGCTGGCCACATCCATAGGACTGTACTCAAAACCTAGTATGTGACTGAGGAATTATAGACTGGACTATAAAAGCTATAAAATAGTATTTCCCATTACTCCTTTCCAAATGTCTGCTTTGCTGCAATTTTTTTGGGTACAATCTCATGAATACAATGTAAATTTTCCAGTACCAAATTATGTGGTTGTTATATGTAACATTTATGCATCTCACGAAGAGACTTCTGCATGGAATAGGAACCTTTGTACCACGCTTTGATATGCCTTCACAAAATAAATAAAGATCACAAAATAAATTTATACATACAAAGCCACAGTGGAACCATATCTGCATTCATAGAGCTCCATAGTCAACCTGCTTCGTGGGTCATATTTTTAAGCAGAATCAATTGGTCACCTCCCAACCAGGGTCAATGTCCAAAAGGAAATAGGAATAATTTATTTCCCTTAATATACTCATTGCAGTGTCTGCACTTTGATGCCCCCTAAACCCTTCTCCATTTGCTGCAGCACTATGCACACATTTGGATCACTTGGGATGTGCTTTCTCACACAGGCACAAAAGTCGGACATGAGCAAACAATGGCAGTTGTCACTACAATCAAAACTTGAAAAGTTTTCTTGTGAATCACATTTCATTTTTGTGAAAATGAACTTTTTCCATTTGAAAGTCCATCCATCAGTCTATTATAGGTAGCAATATCAGGTATAAATCCCCTATCCAACATCTCATCCACCAAGAGCTGCCCCTCCTTTCTTTTACCTTCCCTTGTATATCCAGAAACCAAACTATTATAGGTCATGCCATCTGAATCCAAACCCTTGCTAGAAGCCAGCAGCCTCAATTTATTTGCTTCCACTGCTTTTCCCTCATCACACATATCTTGAAGCACACAATTATAAGTCACACTATCTGGAAGGATACCCTCTTTCAACATCTTTTCCATCAAGGTGACTGCTTCTTCAGATTTGCCCAATCTCCTGAGGCCTTCAATCAAAGTTGTACAAGCAATCATACTAGGAGCATTGCCTTTCCTCCATAGCTTCCTCACTACTTCCAATGCAGTCCCGACATTCCCTTCCACGCAAAGCCTCTCAATTAGACCAAAATAATCAAATGCATGAGGCAAAACTCCTTTCCCTGAGAAATCAACCAAAAGATCGCAGGCCTCCAAAACCCTACCTACTCTACAAAGCCCACCAATCAAAATCTCGCAAGTGACGCTCGAAAACTCACAACCCAACTCGATCATCTCATATGCCATCCCAATTCCTTCATCAAATTTCCTTTCCCTAAAGAATCCCTTGATCAAAGTATTAAAGCTGATCACATTCGGAGTACATCCCTTAATTCTCATCTCTTTAAACAATTCCAAAGCTAACCCAAACTGCGAGTTCTGACAATAACTACTAATCAAGATGTTAAACGTAAACACGTCCGGCTTAACCCGATCCTCAATCAACCTATTGTAAAATCCCAAAGCCTTTTCGTGTTTTCTATGCTTAACAAAACCATGAATCAAGATATTATACAGAGCAACACTGGGCAAACCATCAATCATTTTTCCCATATAATCAAACGCAATCAAAGCCTCGTCGAATCTACCAACCCTGCAATAAGAATTAATGGCGAAACGGAAAATGGGTTCAGTTCTGGAGCAGGAGAAAATACCGTCCGAACAAGGGCAAGGGTTCGAGACCATGAACTCGAGGACGGATTGGAGACCGTCGAAGCGATCCGTGACGGCGAGGGTGCGGACCATCCACTCGAAGGTGGAGTGGTCGTGGCGGAAGGAGTCTAATGTGGCGGCGTAGCGGAAGACGTGGAGGTCGAAGTGGGTGAACTTCGGGTGGTGGTGGAGGCGATTCTTAAGGAAGACGAGGAGGTCCTGGGGCGTGAAGGAGGGCTTGAGGTGCGTTTTGAGGAAGTGAGTGAGTTGGGTTTGGGTGGCGTTGGTGGAGACAGAAAGTGTGGGAAGAGGAGTTACAGAGGCGCCGGCTTGGGGTGGCAGAGAGAAGGCTGCGTCGGTGGTGGTCGGAGGCGGTGGAGAAGGAGCGAGTTTCGGTCTGTGTTTCGGGAGTTTCTTGGATACCATTTTCGCAAGGCCTAGGCTTCGAGCTTGTATATTGGCCCGGGACTATATAAATCCCAGATCTGCGTCAGGTTGACCAAACCCGAGCTTCACTGTAATGAACTGTTCTCATGCTAGGTGGTTGAGGGCCTTGAGGCAAATTGTCGAACAGTGAGAGTTCACAGACAAGGGGCCGGTGCAATCTAATTTGTTTTGAATTTTGAAAATTGAGAATTGAAATTGAAAAAAAAAAAAAAGCAAAAATTAAGAAAATGGTAAAAATGATAGCATCGGACCAAAGACATGTAATATAAGTTTGCCCTTCGTGAATTTGATTGGGATTTTGATAACTCAAGTCCAATTTATAAATAATTAGCATTAAAAATTAATTCGGAAATAATTTCATTTCAAAATTTATTATACCAAAATTTTGTTAGTGGTAACTCAAAAAAATGTATAGAGGCACAACACGCCCACAAGACACACATGCATATGTCAAATCCTAAATTTGTCTACAATGAATTTAGTACTAGCATGCAAATTAAGAAGTTTAAATTTTGAAAACATTGTTTACAAACAAAAGTAAAGTTGAGTTTATTTGCTGCCTTTGCTTTCTTACGAGGTTTCCCTTGACAAAGTATGTTGCTTGCTAAAGTTTCCACGCCAATAACTTGTGCACCTTAGACATCGATGAGTGCTTGACGGTATTAATTTGGACACCAACGTGACATGATTTTAAAATGTTTTTAAGGGTTCTGAATTTTTCTGTGGTGTTTCTAAATGTTCTAAAATGGTGTGGAATGCTTTAAAGGATGTTGTAATTTTTTTAGTTTGCCCTAAATTTTTTTTAAAAGTCAGTACAGCTAAAGATAGAGTTAAGAGGTGGGCAAGGCCACGCACCCAACCTAAAAAAAAAAATTATTTCTTATTTTTATTTTTGTTATTATTATCTTAGTGCTCACTTGTGCCCAGCTAAGTAAAAGAAAAAAAAAAAAATTAGTCGAATACTAATTGCACCCACACAAAAAAAAAAAAAAGGCCTAATACTAATTGTGGACACTTAATGTAAAAAACAAATTTTAATCAAGTATATACCAATGCAATTATACCCAGCTTACCTGATACAATTAAAAAATATCTAATTCTACTTTGATCATTTCTCCTCTTCTCTCATTCCCTCATATATGTGCTTTATAATTAATATCCACTTATGTATAAATTTTCAACTCTGTGCCCTGGGTATAGCACCCTAGGATTTTCTTTTAGAATATTGTAAAATCTATTAGAGTCTCTAAGAAATTTCTTAAATATTCTTACTATTGTGAATAATTATAGAGTATTTTATAATGTAAAAAGCTTCAATTGGAAGCTTTACATGTTTAAATATATATGATATTTTGGTAGAAAATTCTTGAGGCATAATTTTTATTATTGGATCAAATCAATCTCTGCTGTTTATGAGCAGATAGTTGATTATAAATAGGAGCGTAGACTCATGTATAATATTGTAAAAGAAACACTAGAGGTGATGGTGAAGTTAAAATATCAATGAAACTTTAATTTTGGTAAAACGTTTTAATTTCTAAAATCACTCCTAATTAGGTCGTTTTATAAAATAAAAAATAGAAACTAAATAATGAAATATCAAATAATTAAAATAATAGGTCAACTATCGTTATGCCGTTAATTAATAGTTGTACAAGTGCAATGAAAAGAAAAAAATAAAAAAAGAATAACAATAAAGAGTGACTTTGCGTTGAAAATTTGAAATCATAAAGGTATCTATGCTAAAGCGTTTCAACCATTTTTCTTTAACTGTATATGTCAGATCAACAACCTACACCACAAGAGAACAGTTCAAAAGTGTCTAACCAATTTCTTTAACTACCAAGACAAATAACTGACCCCATAAAAAACAAACAGCTTCTAATGTTTTAGAAAAATAATAGGTAGGAATAGTGGTCTTGTGGGTGTAAATCCTTTGAATTTTCATAAAGTATTCTTAAGTTATACATCGAGAGAGATATAATAATGAATTTGTATTTACACACGATTTCCAGCCCTTACAATTTAGATTTTCATCGAACGATTATGCCATTCGCTTGCATCCAATTAGACCCAAAAGAGTAATTGATGTATAATGTTTCAAAAATTACAATTAAAATTTCCTCTAATGTCTTGATGTATTAAATTTTTTTTTTGGCCGTCATAAATATGACCTCTTTTTGACATATTTTTCTTTTCTTAGTTTTTTCTATTTTTGTTTATTTTAATTCGATAATTTTAACGTTATAGTTCTCACTATAACCAGAATTTTCTAGATTTTCTATAAAAACAAAGAGTTGATTGATTATAATATTGAAATTTTATCTAAAGAAATTCTGTATGCTTTTTTTATTATTGAAAATATAATAATAATAATAATAATAATAATAATAATAATCTATTTTTGTGAAAAAAATGCTTATCATTATTTTAAAAGTCGCATCTAATCAGAAGTAAGGCTAAGAAATTGTCTAATAAACCCACAAAAATATTTAAAAAAGAACCATTAAATTCTATTTTTTAAAATCTAAAAAACTCAACGATTTTTTAGAATTGATACTAGTCGATCAGATCAAATGGGTTTGTAACGTGCACATAGAATCATTTTCCTTTCTTATTTTCTCATCTCACACACCTACCCACCATTATAATAACCTATTAACTTAATCATTCTCAATTATTTACTTTTTTTTCCACATTTGTACTTTTAAATAGTTTATTTTTAGAATAAAAATATTTTATTTTATTTTTAATGATTGCGTTTTGGCCTATGATTGTTGGTGTATAGGGTTTTATTATTTAGTCAAATACTAGATACGTGTGTGTGTGTGTGTGTGAGAGAGAGAGAGAGAGAGAGAGAGAACAAAATGAAAAGAAAAAAATATTACCAAGATACCCATTTCTTTTTTAATACAAACAAATTAAAATGACAATATATATTGTATCAAATGTGTGTGTGTGTGTGTGTGTGTGTGTGAGAGAGAGAGAGAGAGAGAGAGAACAAAATGAAAAGAAAAAAATATTACCAAGATACCCATTTCTTTTTTTTTTTTAATACAAACAAATTAAAATGACAATATATATTGTATCAAATAAGAAAGTCTTTTAGGCTTCTCGAAAATGGTTTAAATAAATAAAAAAATTAATTATAAAATTTTAGAAAAATTATTCTTTTTTGTTTTTAATATATATTTTTATTTAACTATTAATTTTAAACATATTAATGACATAATTATAATGTTACAATTCAATAACTATTGACCAATTAACATGCATCCAACCACTTTTTAGATTCATTGATGACCAGCTTGATTTTTAAAACATCCATCCTTCCTTCCCATTATCTTCTGCTGCATAATTAGCTATCATATATTATTAGTAATTCATTATACCCAAGAAAAGTAAGTAGATTAAAAAAAAATTTGATATACATTTTGGAAACTGTATAGTAAGACACGGCAACATAGCTAATGGAAGCAAATATATATATATATATATATATAAAATCAAGCCCTTTCCCACCTCATTTATTTATTTCTTTTTTGACTTCTTTCTCACATAAGTCTTATCAAGTTTAATTTCCTTCTTATTTTTTCTGCTATACAACCACGCGACATTTAATAATATGATTACTAAGTAAATATATAATATATGAAAACTCTCGAATTTAATTCACAATAAAACGCTCTAAAAATCATATAATTGCACTCGGGGAAAAGCAATGGTTCTAAAATCTCAATTAAGCTTAATAATCGAATTAACTTAATAATTTTAATGATTACAAGTCTTTACATCGAGAAGCAAAGAAAAACCTAAACATTTATAATTAATTGAATAAAAAATTCTTAACTAAAATAAAAATTTTTAGGTAATAATTTTTTTAGTTAAAGCTCAAATTTAAGTTCTAAGATCAATATATATATATATATATATATATATATATATTAAAGATTAATTAAAATATTTTTATAAACAAAACTCAAAACTCTACCCTTAAAACTTTTATAAACC
This sequence comes from Vitellaria paradoxa, assembly GCA_019916065.1. Classification (NCBI taxonomy): domain Eukaryota; kingdom Viridiplantae; phylum Streptophyta; class Magnoliopsida; order Ericales; family Sapotaceae; genus Vitellaria; species Vitellaria paradoxa. The sequence goes on from CM034234.1 coordinate 8,878,977, forward strand.
CGTCAACTAATTTCTCTTAATTAATTTCAAAAACAACATCATTAGTGCGCGTGCTTCATCTTTTTATAATTGTTGCCTTCCTCCTCATCATTCTTACTTTACAGTTAATTCCTCCCCAGCTATGATCATAAGTAAAACTTTTTGCCTCCCAACGATCATAAACTATTATATTATATAACAGGGATGCACAATTAAATCGGTTAAATTGTGAATCTAACTAAATTGGCTCTCTTTTGATTTGGTTTCATTCAATTTTTTAAATTTGCATTTGGAGGTACAAATAACTCCCAAAAAAAAAAATTAAAAAAAAAATTTAATTTTTTCCCAACTTTTTCTATTGCGTGTCACTTTTATACCTATTTTAATTTATTTTAAATTTTTTTTAAACTCGAAACGTTACAATTTCAAGTATATAAGACTTTTAAAAATATATATATGAAAGAATTTAATTACTTACCCCTATAATTTAGATTGTAGGGTAAACTTTAGCTCTAGAGTATAGTTGCTGGACATATATTTTTTTTAATTTTTATTAAAAATACAAATTTAATGTTAACGACTTTGGTTTGGTTATCTATTATAATATGATGTCGTACATAATTATCTAACATTAAACTTGAATAAAAATATCTAGCTAGATAAATTTTTTAAATAATTATTTAGCATAAAATTGTTAAATTAATTCAAAATTAACGATTTAGTAACATTCGATTTGATTTCTTCTATTTGAATGATTTAATTACGATTTTAAAATTTTCCCAACTAATGACTTAATGAATTTAGATTTCAATACTAGCGAAATTAAATCGCGTGCACCCTTGTTCTTATTCAAACAACCCATTAAGAGGAAAAAGCAAAGTTGGGTACGCACCAAACCTAGGTTTCTTGGAAGGGAGGTCATTTAGCTAGCTAGGTACATGAATGAGAATAGAACAAGAACCTGATCAGTGTGCTAGCTATATATTCTAATTAAGCTGTGATACAACGACGGATTTAGGGGTACCGTGGGGGTGCTCCTCCGAAGTTCTAGAAATTAAATTTTTACAGCTTTGATGTAATTTTAATAAAAATTTTAAATATTTTTAAAACTCAATCATTTATTATTATTATTATTATTTTTAAAATCTTAATATCCCTCTTATATATAAATATATTTTTAAAATTTTGAGTTCACATCGCTTGTAAACAATAGATCAGACCGTTAGATTAAAATTTAATGATCCAAATATATTTATTTTTTTTGGAATTAAAAATGTGAGAACGTATTTACACTGTTGAATCATAATCCAATAGTTTGAGGTATGTGATTCCTGAGTTGATGGCAACCTCTCTTTTTTTATATTTTTATTTTCACCTTAAAGAGTTCAAAATCTAAATTTGTTACCTCTAAAAATTAAATTCTAGATCTGTTATTGTTAATGAATAGAATATTCCATTCTAACTGTATTTATAATTGTTTTTTTTTCAAATTAATGATTTAATAAAACATTTGTAAAGGTGTTAATCCTTGTTGTTTATGTCATGCTTAGCTTCGCTTATATTTTGGTTCTATATATATGTATATATTTGTATGTTTTGTCTGTCCTGTTAACATGGGACAACTTCCGACCGAGATTAATGCTAAATTCACCATTTTAGGGATGTTTGGTATGGGATTAAAACTGAAAAAGATTAAATTTTAAATTAAATTTTAAAGCTTTAAATTATGTTAGATATATTTAATAAAAATTTAAATAAGTTAATATTTTTCGTACTTGGGCAGTTAAATATATATTGCCTTTTCAACGAGTGTGGAAAAAATGTAGAAGTTTTAGAAATAAGAGATTAATAATTATTCTATAGTATTTATTCTTTAATTTTTAAACTCATACCGTACGTATCGTGTGTGTGTGTGTGTGTGTGAGAGAGAGAGAGAGAGAGAGAGAGAGAGAGAGAGAGAGAAGAGAGAGAGAGAAATTGCTCGTGCAATAGCTCATTTGCGCACAAGCAAATGAGTTGTCATGTCGCACAATTGCAGAAACAGAAAGTGTTTAAAGCTCTTGTGAACTAAATTGGATTATTTTAGGAAAAAATTATTCCATTAGAAAAACTCTTCCAAAAAAAGCTAGCCAATCCTGTCGCTTCAATTTCAGTACCTTTATTTGGAAGAATTTTCACGTCTTAATTTCTGGATTCATTAGCTACTTTGGGACCCAAATTATATATAAATATATATATATATATATATATATATATATTTATGTATATGTAAATAGAAATGAGAAAGACAAGCTTTGCTAATTTACTACTTCAGGTATGCTTTCTAATACAGGCTTCCAACCTTTACAACTTCCATTGCCATCAACTTGAGGATCATCGTCATCATGATTCTGACTCTTCTGAAGCTGAGAAACCATTTCATCAACTGATGTTACTCCTCCTTTTCTCAACAGCACTTCCAGCTCTTGCTTGGTGATAACCAGCTTAATCCTCACCACCGGTTTTCCACCTTCTTCGCGATGATCATCACCGGCTTCTACCTCCTCCGGGACTGCAAATCTGACCCTTTTCTTCTCGGTTTTCGGTGACCCCAGCGGCGGCGGTGGAGGGAGAGGTAGGAGGTAGTAGAGGTGACCGCCGACCATTTCGGCGTCTGGCCGGAGATGGCCGGTGACAGGAAGTGTGTCAGATATTGCATGGCCAGCAAAGTCTGACAACACTTGATGGACTTTCAAGGGTGATTGATATTCGAGGATTTTACCGTCTGTTTTCATGACTTTGATGATCTTTTGTTGGCTAACCAAACAATTCCCCATGGCTGTATCTATGCCCTGTGGCTATGGCTATACCTTCTAATAGTGTTACAAGTTAGTTTTCTTTTTTGGGTAAGAGGAGGCGAGAATAATGCGTTGTATTTATAAGTATAATGGGACAAGGATGCCCTCAAATCTTTCCCAATATTACCGATAAAGGACCTTATGCACTTTGGACCCCACGCTGTTGATTTTTCCGGGAATTAAAGCCAATAGCATGAACCATGACCCTCTCATTGGGGTGATCATGAAGTTAATTCACTCAGAATCAACTTGCAGTACTGGGCTGATTGAATGTAAAACAGTATTTAATAAAGTCACAAGTGGGCACGCCGGATGTGAGATCGGTAATAACGGGGGCTAATTATTGTTGGATTAAAATTTAATGTTTAGTTGTATTCATATTTTTTATTTGTATAAATATATTTATATATTTTTAATTTAAAAATTAAATATATTTAAATTATTAAATTTTAATTAAATAATTCAGAATTCAATTGTCACTGAATTATTTACGCGATGCCAGCCCCTGAATCCCAAAGATATTGCACATGCAAATAATGCTTCATTTATTTTCACGTAAAAATGTTTCTCTTAAAAATATTTTGCTCATTTTTAGTTATTTGACAAAATATCTTTGTATAAAATATTATTTTTTAAAACAAACGAAAATAAAAATATTATGTAAAAATTTCAAACTAAACATCAAAAAAATAAAAAAATAAATAAAAATAGAAATAAAATTTTTGTAAAATTTAATTTTTACACAAAAAATATTTTCCTTTGTAAAATATCTTACATCGAAACAAACAGAGGCTACGAGTGATGTTATTCTCCCTAAATTCTTTATTAGAAAAAAAAGTTGTGAGAATAAGAGCGGAGTTAAAAATCTTTCGCGCCCTGGAATATATGTTGGGATATTAAACTTGGTTATAGTTAGGTATTAAATTAGATTAGGAATCTACATTCTTGCCCTGAGTTATAAGATGGGTATTAATGTAAGTTATGACTGGGTATTAAACTGGATTGTAATTGAATATTAAATTAGATTATAAATAATTATTAAGAATATTATACATTATTAGTACTAAAAGAATTTTGGACCAAAATTTTTACTATAGCTCACCACATCCTATGAATAATTCTACCACCGTGTGAGAATAATATGTGTCAATTATAATTTTGTAAAGAAAATATATTACATATAAAGATTTTTCTATTTAAAACAACGAGTTGAAAAGTCTTTATATTATTCTGTCAAATTTTTTTATTTTGTTTTTTAGTAGAATATCTTTTTACTGCAAATTAATCAGTGGCATGCTTCTCACCTTAGGACCACCCATATGACCTTTTTCAAATTTTCTAGTTTCCCATTGGAAATTTTGCCCATGGGTCATTTTCTTGACAAACAACATTGCAAGAGTGTGAAAATCATTCACCTACTTTAATTTATTAGAAAAAAAAGCATAGAAATAAAAACAAAAATAAAATTTGAGAACGAGTATTTTGGACGTGCATCTGACCCTTATTCCACTGTTTTTAATTTCTTTAAAAATAAAACGTTTAAAGAATGAACCAATTATATATATATATATATATATATGCGCGCGTGCGTGTGCGTGTATGTATGTGTATTTATTCTTCTGCCGAGTTCAATGACAATAACAACCATGATGTCCGCCTAGTTGGGGGTGGTAAGTGGATTATCACCAGACACAATTGCAAGAGTGAAAGATATGAACAAGTGAAGAACTAGCAGGGCCACACAGTATTAGACAGCCCTGGTTAACTAGTGGTTGACCAATGTGCGCACCAGAGATTAATTTCCCAATTGACTACATTTGTGCCATTCTATTATTTAATAATTTCTCGTTTAATATGATGGTCTAGTCCATGCAGCTCATTAATTCAAGAGTAAAATTTCCTTAATTTCACAATTTATTCCTGCACGAGAGTGATTCAAACAAATAGTGTGTAACTTAAATTTAAACTTTTTACGTGGGTTTGAGCGCGGTTAAAAAAATAATTTGACTGATAAAACTAAAGTCATGTTGATCTAAAATATTATAAATCAAAAACAAATAGTTCGATTAAGTAAAAATAATATCATTCAATTAATTTGGAGTATAATATTAATGTATATATATATATATATATATGTATGATGTTTTTGATCTGGTTCTCAAGGTGTTGATCTAAAATATTATAAATAAAAAATAAATAGTTTAATTAAATAAAAAAAATATCATTCAATTAATTTGGAGGATAATATTAACGTAAATATATATTATATTTTTTATCTCATTCTCGAGTTTTTGAGCCGATCACCTCATGGCTCAAACTCATTCTATATTTGTCGCTCGCGTGTGTGCGTGTATATTTTCGAGCGAAGTCAATGTCTTTGTCATACTGTGATGTAGTGGGCTGGCTGCGGGATTAGTGCAGAGGAGTGAGGATGATGATATCTTATGGTACACGATGTTTATTGAGAAATTTTGGAAAATATATAAATGGAGTGAAAAAAATGAATGGAAAGTGCTGTAATTGTGGTGAGAAAGTGGCCGGCCATTTAATTATGGAAATGAAGATCAAATTATCATAATGCCATCCACTTGAGATGATATATGAGTTAATGAATCATATATATGTATGTATGTATGTAGGGGTGGAGGTAGAATTTTTGCTGAGGGGACACCAGGCACCAAGGGGGCACCGAGCACCCAAAAAATAACAATTGACTTATTTTTTTATTAAGAGTAGGAGAAAAACGATGTTATTTTCAGAGAGAAAATAAATTATTCTTGAGTATTAACTAGTGAATATATTTCTCACGATTAATGATTCAAGCACCTGAAGTTTATTAGAGATATCCATCACTACAAAAAATATAATTATTATCTTAAATAAAATTAAAATAACAAGAGGAGTATTTTAGTAATTTTATCTTAAAAATTGAGGATAGTCACTTGCCCCTATCCCCATGTAGCTCCACCTGTGTATGTATGTATGTAAGGGGGTGCAGGAAAAGAAATATTAAGGTTGGCTTAGTGCTAAGTGATTTTTTCAACACGCATGCTTGATATATATATATATATATATATTGGGGTTGTGGGAAAGTTTTAGTGGTGGGATTAGAAAATCGTTTTCCGGCTTTCAAAGAATTTCTATGAAACTAGGAAAGGGAAATAGACATGAAATGAAGAAAGCAATGATTTCATGCATTCACTATTTTGACATCATCAGAACATTACTTTGGAATTTATGGATCATCATCATCGATCCATGATGTATGGGGAAAAATTTGAGAAATGCAAAATGAATTAAATTTTTAATCAACTTATTACATTTCATCCCTTCTTACAATGAATATTATATTTTAAAAGTGTGGAAAATTAAAGCTAGAATGCATTTTAATATTATTTAAAAAATTAAAGGCTAATATATATATATATATATATATATTAACTGTTTGGCATATTAGGGTTAGTAAAAGAATCAAGCTAAGCACTTTGCGCATTTAAGAGAGAGAGACTTGAATTCAGAACCGTTATTCGCGCGAAATCTTAGTGAAGAGCCCATATACATATATATATATACATTTTAAATGAGTATGTTATTTAATATTGTATAATTCTTTTTTTTTTTATGGGATCATTTTTTCAAGAGAAGTAATAGCTAGGAAGAATTATAGAATGAACGGCGTGCCTATGCAGAGTTGAGAGAGAGAGATCATCACTTCACAAATTGCATTAATTTTTAGAATAATAAATTATGATATTATATATGGGATAATTCATAGTATTCTTTGCTGTATTTATGCGATATATAACGGATACGTTTGGAGTAATAAAAAAATAAGATAAAATGAAATAATTTGTGAGTTTATAATTCATGTAATGAGATAAAAAATTAATAACTTTTAAGAATTTTTAAAATCTTTTAATAATTTTTAATAAATTAAACACACCCAACAAATTATTATTGCAAAGATTTAAAGTATATTTTGAAGTGGAATTAATAGTAAAGTAGAGGCCGCGAAGGGTAATTTACTCTATTTATTTATTATTAATATTGGTTAAAAAAAAATCCAAACGCTCTGCAAATGATTTTTGAGTTTTGTGACCGTGTTACTGCCAGTCAGATCACAGCTTGATCCACCGGGTGAAGGCAGAGAAAAAACAACAAGCTATGTGAAGTTTGTAGTCACATCCCACCTTGGATATTATTAATCTGATCGAAACATATGCATATGCTCGATGGAATCACTTCTTATCGCTTATTAAGGCTTCCCAGATGAATTAATTCACCATGGAAGTACAGCTAGGAAAAGTTTTGTTCATCAACTGCTAATTAATTAATTTACATCACCTCTCTCTCTCTCTCTCTCTCTCTCTCTCTCTCTCACACACACACACACACATTAGTGATCATGTTAGGTAGGAGAGTCTCTTTTGGTGCACTCTTTATGTTGATGGTCAACCACCATCTTTTTTTACCTGAGCAATAAATAAATGATAAACGAGAGAAAAATCTTCTAAAAAGGAAACCTAAAGGTTCCCAATTAAATCCATAGGATGGATCCTGAAAGTGACCTTTCCAAATGAAAATAATCATGATACATATATATATATATATATATATATATATATTCATCCCAACCTGTTACGTGGCAAACTATTACGGGCTGGGCGCCTAATGCTGGCACCACTGACACATATGGAAAATTATTTTTTGCTTAAGCAACAACGGAGGAGGATGAGGACGAAAGAGATCGGAAATCTTATTTTCTGCTAGCTAGTTAATTTGATATTTCAAAAATGATAAAAAATAAAACAAAATCATAATTAATTACTTTTATATATAATGGTTTATTGTGTCAGCGTGATGAATGTGCTTCTGATCTGACTAATGGGTAATTTTTATTTTTATTTTTTTATTTTTAATTAGGAGCAACATGACATCAAAGGGTACATCCATAAGCAAAGGAAAATTCTTAGTTAATTTTCTTTTCATTAGCAACTTGCTTTCTTCCCCCAAGATAGCTAGCAAGCAAAATCCATGCTTCTCCTCAGTTGCCAACGTTGAAGAATTGTCTTGCAATTAATTAAGATATATATCAAGCTTAGATTTTTGGTGCTAGTTGGTGCTAGGGCATGATTCGTGCGAGTTTTAGGATAGCTGATCTCCTTACGAATTTTATATACACCCACTTATGCTATATATATATATATAAACAAGAGTTTTGTCATAATACATACTTGAGGTTATACATGTTAGATATTGCCTTACATACCACACATATTTTCGTAAGAGATGTGTATATATGGAATTAATCATAACAAAACCTTAATTCTTTCTTTTAGATATTAGCTGACACTAATTGGCCAAAGTGAAGTTATTATGCTAAGATAACTGAAAATAGTTGGTATTAATCTATTGAAGTGAAATTATTATGAGATAACTGAAAAAAGTTACAGAATGATGTGTGAATAATAATTTTATAATTAAATTACAAATAATAATTTTATAATTAAATTATATTTTAAGAGTATTTTGAATATTTTTATTTAATATGATTGGGTGTTTGGTTGACAAAAATTTGACTAAAAAGTACAATAAAAGTATAAATATTTGATATAAAAGTGATATGTAGTAAAATTTAATTAGAAGAAACTACAAAGAATTGGTAAAAGTTAATAGGTTTTGATTAGTTTTTGACAACTAAATACCCCGATAAGCTAAAAAATCTATAAATTATTCTCTAGAGTTTTCTTCCGTAAATCGTACTATTCTATTATTAACATCATTTATATATAATACACATATATATCCTACTTTATTTTTACATACATTATACAAAACAACATTGGATTATAACCTTATGTCTGATCAAGGAGGATATATAAAAGTAGTATTAATTAGCTAGGTCGACGTGGGATTGGAATTATCAAATTAGATGTGGTCCATTAGCTCCTATTGTTGACAGAGCTAAAAAAACAAGCTGGAATAACAACCAATCATTTTCTCAAAGAAGTAAAATTCTTACCTGAAGTCTGTCCGTGTACAAAGTATGATGATCAAAATGGAAAAGCAACCCATACTTTCAAACCAGACAAATATTCCCTTCTCCTATATTCTCCCAAAGTCTCTATCTTCTTTTGCCACCCACAATAAAAAGAAGGCCCTTCGATTTTACTCAAACTTCGATTTTATAAACACGAGTTTTGTCATAATATATACTTAGAGGTTATATGTGTTGGATACTGCCTTACATGCCATACCTTATCATAAGAGATGTGCATATATGGAATTAAACATAACAAAACCTTAATTCTTTTTTTCTTTTTTTTAGATATTAGCGAGTATTAATTAGCCGAAGTACAGTTATTACGCTAAGATAACTGAAAATAGTTTGTATTAATCTGCCGAAGTGAAATTATTGTGAGATAACTAAAAAAAATTACAGAATAATGTGTCAATAATAATTTTATAATTAAATTACATCTTAAGAGTATTTTGAATATTTTCATTGAATATGATAAGTTCAAAAGTCTATAAATTATTCTTTAGAATTTTCTTTCATAAATCGAACTATTCTACCACTATCATCATTTATATATATATATATATATATATTCTTGTTCATTTTTTCATATATTATACGAAACAAAATTATATTATAACCCTATATATGTTTGATTAAGGAGAACATATAAAAGTAGTATTAGCTAGGCGATGTGGGATTGAAACTATCAAATTGGATGTGGTCCATTAGCTCCTATTGTTGACAGAGCTAATTAAACAGGCTGGAAAAACAATCGATTACTTTCTCAAAGAAGTAAAAATTTTTGTCTGAAGTTTGTCCAAGTATGATGATCAAAATGGAAAAGCAACCCATACTTTCAAACCGGACAAATATTCCCTTCTCCTATATTCTCCCAAAGTCTCTATCTTCTTCTGCCACCCACACTCAAAAAGGACCTTTGATTTTCCTCAAACTTCTAGTTTTTTTTTTTGTAACTTTGTGACTTCTAGATTGGGGCAAGATCGAGTGGGGGACCATCAGACCATGGTTGGCTGACATGGCACTCATTGATCACTGACATTTGTCCAAATCACCATGGTCGGCACCGTCCGGTAGAATCCTTGTCCTGTTGGCCAATGTCCTTGCACTTTGTAATGTTTTTGACTGGTCTTTATGTACTAACTAACTAAATTTCTACTTGCTTGAACCCTAACGGCCGCCTCTCTCTCTCTCTCTCTCTCTATACACACACACATACATATACTTGGTTTCAAATTATAGGTAATTAAGGAATTTGGCAAAACATGAAATGAGAGCTGGACTGGGAATGTAGAAGAGCATTAAATTGTTCATCTGGTGCGTGTAATTTGTTTCTGAAATCCAGCCCTTAATTCAAAGGAGAGAGAGGGTTATAGTCATGCGTTCTCACTTTCCTGAGATATGGGACCCTATATATATATGGATATGTATATATCTGCTTATTCTATAAAATGAGAGTCAGATACCTAAAGTGGAACTTAAAGCTATATAACCCTTGTAATGGCAGGCCAAGTAGATAGTCAACATATGGGGGAAGATGGATAAGGAACTAGCTAGTAGACAAAGTATATATATATGGTCCCCGAAAAGAAGACTAAATTAATATTCCATCAACCCAAACATTAATTTTATTAAGAAGTCCACAGCCAGAGCAATCTAGAAAAACAGGACTTAAAAAAAAGTTTTCAAATGAAGACCCTCCTGCAATAAAAGTTCAAGTTTGCGACCTCATTACAACTTTGATTTTTCTTCCTTTTTTATATTATACTCTCTCATGATTGATGAGAACCAACAAATTTCTTCTTAATTAGGTTTGATTTGGGAAGTAAAAAATCTAGTTTTTTTTTTGGTAGTTAGTTACTAGTTAGGTACTAAAAAATTAGTTTTTTTGTATTTGGGAGGGGAAAAAACTAGTTCTTTTTTTTAGTAATTAATTTTTTTATTTTTTGTTAATTTGACATTTTGTCTTTGAAGATTTAAAATAAAATTAAAATGTAAGAGAATAAATTTGATTATTTTTAAAAAAATTAATAAACTAGTAATTGATAGCTCAACTGCCGTCAATTTCTTAAATGAAGCCCTACTCTTAACATAATGCAACAAGCATTTTGCTAGTGATGGGTTTATAATTTAATATTTAGGCAGTGTTATTGAAAATTATAGATAAAAAGAAGATGGAAAAAAAATATTGAATCACAACCTAGCATACATTCTAGGCCAGGACTTTTTTTTTTTGGTTTTATAGATGATCTATGCGGTATATCAGGAAATGCTACTGAGGGAGAAGTATTTTAAAAGATTTTATTAATGAGAAACCGTGGTGCCATACCTTGGTTATGGAATTCTTCCACGAACAAATGAAACGCTGTTTGAAATAATGGTTACTAAAGAATTGCGGTTTAAAATAGGGAGTCTTCCTCTAGCAGTAACGCGGTTGATATCATAGTTATGGACTAGATTATCAACCGCTACATGAGATAGTGTTTCTTGGCTAGATATTTCCTGCGGCACACTCGGTCTCTCAGTTAGCCCTCAATGCTTTTTGTTGATCTCTCTCTCAGCCCTTACTGGCGATCTCTCCAGCACCAACGGCCACCACATCACAATCTTAGTCACTCTGTCACTGTCTCGCTCTTTCACTCTCAGTCTTCACTGTCTTACTTTCAGTTCAGCTTTCACAACTCCTGACGCTAGCATTCATCACCGGCGAGCTGTCCATCACTGGCGGCCACCACTTCTATAAGTTGTCTATTACTTTATTTTTATGTAATATTATTCACACAATAGGTGTGATTATGCAATTGGATTGCTGATATGGGTTTTGAAATTGAAAATGTGAGCTGTAAATTGCTCATTTGGACTTCCAAAATTTAATGAATCGCTTGTTACTGAGCTTGCAACCAGTGATGGGTAGTCAACTACATTAGTAGTTAAATTATTTGGTTGATTCACTGAGTTTTACTTCGAAGGGTTTGGCTTTTTCAGTGAAAACGTTGCTACAGTTATTACATATATATGTATAATAAATGAAGAAGGAAAGAAAAAAAAAAACACTTTGCCACTGGGTTCTATTGATCAGCTTCTCTATTCACTAATGAATTTTTCCCCCATCAATTCTTTCCTTACTCATAATTTCACCTTTCATATAATTGACTTCCACGTTCTATTTTAACACTTTGGTTGATTAGCATCATAGGATGGTAATAGTCTCATATTGCCTTAATAGTGTGGTGTTTGGATTATGTATTTAAAGAAGGAAATATATTAAAAAAAACACACACAAATGTAAATGTCTCAGCCTTTACATTGAATTTTATTCTAATACCAACTTACCAAAAAATAGAATTTTATTCTAATACTATGTTTGAAATGGTAAATTTAATGGTATTTGATTCTATTTCGGTAAAAATTCTTGCTAATTTTTATGTTTAATAAAATATGTTTATAATATTAGTTAAATTATTTAGTTTAATTGAATTATTAATTTAAATTGAATTAAATAATTGAATTATAATATTTATTAAAAATAATGTAATAAAATATATTTATTACATGCACTCAGGTTATTACACCTGAGGAGAGACTCATTTCTAAAATGATGGGAATTCCGTAACCCTTAACACTTGAACTGCTCGCTTGGCCTTAGGTTTTGCAGGTGAAAATCAGCAGCACAGTTGTAGCCACAAAAATCAATATGCCTCTCTTTCTTGGTAGTTCTCCTTTTCTTCCATAAGAAAGGCGGGTTGTATTTAATGAAAATGAAGTTTACTTTATTTGAACTATAACTGGGAAGTTAACAAATTTTTCCCTCACTTCCTTTAGTATATTACCAATTTCTGGTTTTAGTACATCATCATGCAGACAAACACTTTTGGGCCCCAAGCGAGTCGTGTAATTTTCTTCTAAGATTCGGTGATACGTGTCTGTGACAGAATTTCTTTTATTTCTTTTTTTATTTTTTTAAGTAGATCCAGTGATGTTCCAGGAACTGATTTATTATCTTCTTTGCTTCTTGTATGTTGGACAATTTTTCCACTAAAAATGTGTCTCTAAATTGGGAGAATGCAGTTGCCCCTTTTATGTTGTCTATATGTATCACTGGCCTGGAGTTTTGCATGGTTGCTCCTTTCTAGGCGTAAGTGTTCTGTTAAATGTGACTGTAAAGTGTCACATTTGCTTTATTGGCTACTTCAAACATGATCCAAATGTGTTATTGTAGATCTTCAAAAGCATGGATCTCAGCACACCAGCACCCAGCACCACTAAAACATGATATGCCTTTGAAAGGGTTGTATTTCCCTTTTGTCTTAAATAGAAATGCCAAATCTCTCTCTCCTAAGGTAACTAGGCCTTTATGCATGAAAATTTTAAAAAAATAAGATAAAAAATGAAAGCAACGAAACTGGGACCTCCGCTTTTGTCTTTACTTCCACAACCATAATATATGAATTCTAGAAAAAAAAAAAAAAAAAAAAAAACACGTACACACACACACGCAAAAAAAAAAAAAAAAAAAAATGTTGCAGGTTGGATACAACCTAAGAGAAATTTGAAATGGTAGTGGACAAACTTTTGAATTTAAGATTTTGCAAGGGTTGTGTTTTGTTATAAATGTTAACCAAAGTGAAAGAGCTGGGTTGATGCCTTTGGTTAGAGCTTTGATTAGAAAGGGTTTAGCCGTTTAGGAGCTAAAGTTAGGACTGGTCTATTAATGTGAATACTGAATGGTAAGTTAGTTACTACCCATTACGGTGTCTGCATGTAGAGAGAGGGGAATGCATCTGCATGACAAATTGGGTTATTCACCAAAGCACCATGCTGGATGGCGCATGTCTCCACACAAACTTCTTGTATTTTTTCTTTAACAGTGTGAATAGATCAAGATTACTTGAAGTTGTGTTTCTAATGTTTAAGAAGCCATTTTAATTATATCAGGCAGGTAGAAAAGCTTGTGTCTGAAATTGTTGAATAACTTGGATATCTTTTTTTCGTTTCTGTAGTTGAAGTGGAGCTGTTGGTTAATTGTTATCTTTTATCGTAGGATTAAATGATCAAGTGTTTGGCCGGTGCTTGAGTGCCAATGAAAGTGTTATCTCTGTCGACAAGATGTCTGGAAAAGCTGAAGCCATTGCGGAAGGTGCTACTCAAGTTATTCAGCAAAGTTTTTCCCTTTGCCCCTCTAGACTTTCAGGGAATTTCTATAATAGGTTTCCTGTCCCTCTACTTTTCAGAATGCTGGTTTGAATATTATAGTGGTGCCAATTTACTGTGTCTGAAACTTGTGTTGGATATTTTAGTGTTTGGAATTTTCCTTCTTGCACTCCAGTCTGGTGTTGTTGAATCAACAGATTTTCCACAGAAATTCTTTTACTGTTTTTGGTGGGGCCAGCAAAATCTGAGGTATGCATACGAAAGATCTTCAGTGGATGCATGGTAATTTTTACCCGAGAATAGTTGTTAGCATTTTTCGTCAAAAAGCATAAACTTGTTGTACTGCCTTAATGAATTACTTTGCTCACAATTCCAAATTTGGTAATTGCACACCAACTGAAACATGCCGTGAAAATCAAATGCTAGTTATTAGTTCACGCATGATGTTTGTGTTGGGAATTAGTCCTTTCTAACCAGGATCGATGAGAGACGAAAATAACAAAACGAAGAATATTGAATCAAAATAACAATCACACAGAGAAACACAAGGATTTACGTGGTTCACCCCAGAATAGTGCTACATCCACGATTGCTGCAGTCTTTCACTATGATCTGAAAATTACAACTCTCGTTCTCTCTGTTGTACAATGGGATAGAGGCCCCCCTCATCTATTTATAAGTATAGAATTAGGGTTACACGGAAACACAAAAAATTTATGAAAATACCCCCACACTTGGGGGAGGACCCCCCAAACCCCCCCGTTGGACCCAGGGTTTAAGTGAACAGTACTTATCAGGGTCCACCGACCCAACAATCTCCCACTTGGAACCTGATAACACAAGCTCTCCTTCATCTTCATTACATAGAGAAAACACTGCAACAGCTTGATTTTCCTTCATCACTCTTGATTTCCAACTGAAGTTGCACACAACTTCAGTTTGTCAATGGTGACTGTTTTGGTCAACATATCTGCTGGATTCTTGCTGTCATGAATCTTCTCAAGAGACAAGACTCCATCATCTACAAGTGAACAAATGAAATGGTATCTCAGCTGAATGTGTTTTATCCTAGAATGAAAAGCTGGATTCTTTGCAAGATGAATAGCACTCTGACTGTCACTATGCAAAATATTCTTTTCTTGCGTCTTACCCAACTCTACTTGAAAGTTCTGTAACCAAATCATCTCCTTTCCAGCTTCAGTAATAGCAACACACTCAGCCTCTGTTGTAGAAAGGGCCACAATATTTTGTAATTGTGAAATCCAACTCACTACTGTACCACCCAATGTGTAAATATAGCCAGTAGTACTCTTTCTGTTATCCAAATCGCCAGCCAAGTCTGCATCAACGAAACCATGTAACCCGACGCCAGTTCGTCTAAAACAAAGTGCCATGTCTGTAGTACCACTCAAGTATCTAAGTATCCACTTTACTGCCTCCCAATGCTGCTTGCCTGGACTACTCATGTATCTGCTAACCACTCCCACTGCATGTGCAATGTCTGGTCTGGTACAAACCATAGCATACATTATGCTACCGATAGCTGAAGCATATGGAACACGTTCCATGTAAGCCTGCTCTTCTTCGGTATTTGGAGACTGCTCTTTAGTAAGTCTGAAGTGGCTAGTCAATGGGGTGCTCACTGGTTTTGCACCATCCATGCTAAATCTCTTAATAACTTTCTTGACATACTCAGCCTGTGACAACTTCAAAATATCATTTGCCTTATCCCTGTAAATTCTCATACCAAGGATTTTGTTTGCAACTCCAAGGTCCTTCATCTCAAATTGGTTGGACAAAAGTTTCTTCAATCTTTTTATCTCTTCAATGCTAGATCCTGCGATAAGCATATCATCAACATATAAGAGTAAAATAATATAACTTTTGTCAGACTTCTTGAAATAACAGCAATGATCTGCTTGGCATCTTGTAAAACCGTTGCTACATATAAACCCATCAAATTTCTTGTATCACTGCCTAGGAGCCTGTTTCAAACCATACAAACTTTTTTGAAGTTTGCAGACAAGCTCCTCTTTCCCTCGTGTCAAGAAACCTTGTGGTTGCTTCATGTAAATTTCCTCCTCCAAATCACCATGGAGAAAAGCCGTCTTCACATCCATTTGCTCAAGGTGCAAGTCTTCAGTAGCCACAATTTCCAACACCAATCTGATAGTGGTCAACTTTACAACTGGAGAGAAAATTTCAGTGTAGTCAACTCCTTCCTTTTGTTGAAATCCTTTTGCAACCAATCTGGCCTTGTAGCGTTTACTTCCATCATGTTCTTGTTTAAACCTGTAAACCCACTTATTGTGCAAAGCTTTCTTACCCGCTGGTAGTTCAGTCAACTCCTATGTCTGATTTGCTTTGAGTGAATTCATTTCATCCTGCATCGCTGACTCCCACTTAATTGAATCATCAACCTGCAAAGTCTCATCATAATTTTCGGGTTCACCCCCATCAGACAGCAACAAATAATGTAAAGATGGAGACCAGCGCTGTGTAAGTTTTGACAGTCTTTCTGATCGTCTCAAAACAGGAGTAGGAGTATGTTACTCAGTTTGTGGAATAATATTTTCAGGATTATTCTGAATCCTACTATTCAAAACATCCTCACTAATCCCCTCTAACTCAACATGCTCATCACAAGTAACAGATTCAGATTCAGATGTCGACTTTTCCCTATCTTTATACATTACTTTTTCATTAAATATGACATCTCTACTTCTGATTATTTTTCGATTTTTATCATCCAAAAATCGATAACCGAATTGATCAATGCCATACCCAATAAAAGTGCATTTAACAGATTTTGGATCAAGTTTACTTCTATCAGCAGAGTTAATATGCACATATGAGACACAGCCAAAAACTTTCAAAAAAGAAAGATTTACCTATTTACCACTCCAAACCTCTTCTGGTAATTCTCCATCCAATGGAACAGATGGACCACGATTGATCAGATATGCTGCAGTGTTAATTGCATCTGCCCAAAATTGCTTTGGTAATCTGGTATGTATTCTCATACTTCTAGCACGTTCATTCAGAGTTCTATTCATGCGTTCAGCAACGCCATTCTGTTGAGGTGTCTTTTTAACAGTCTTCTCCATTCTAATTCCACTTTCCGCACAATATTTCTCGAACTCATTTTCTTCATATTCCCCTCCATTGTCTGATCTCAAACACTTAATTTTCAGACCTGTTTCAGTCTCCACCAAGGCTTTCCACCTTTTAAAGATAGTAAAAGTTTCATACTTATGGTTTAGAAAATAAACCCATACTTTTCTCGTTGAGTCATCAATAAAGGTAACATAGTATGATGATCCTCCAAGAGATGAAACTGGTGCAGATCCCCACACATCTGTATGAACCAACTCTAACTTTTCTGACTTCGATTTTCTGCCATCCTTTGAAAAACTGACCCTCTTTTGTTTGCCGAAAATGCAATCTTCACAAAAGTCAATGTCCACTGATTTCAAATCTGACAGTTTCTCCTTGTCTGCAAGTATCTTCATCCCTTTTTGACTCATATACCCAAGCCTTTGGCGCCATAGATTTGAGTCTTCCTTCTTACCAGCAACTGCTACTACATTCATATTGTTCGTAGTCATGTAAGGAGTGCCTTCTTTTTGACCACGAGCAACAACCATAGCTCATTTGGTAATTTTCCACAAACCACCCATGAAGGTTATAACATAACCTTCATCATCAAGTTGTCCAACAGAGATTAAATTTCGTTTCAAACCAGGCACATGTCTGACATTCTGTATCTTCCAAACTGATCCATTTGGCAACCTGATTGTTACATCCCCTTTACCCATAATCTTCAAAGGTTCATCATCAGCTAGATAAACTTTTCCGAAATCACCACCAATGTAATTGTTCATGATTTTCCTCTGTGAAGTAGAATGAATGATACCCCAGAATCTAAAATCCAAGATTCAAGCCGACTGTCAATGCTTAAGATCAAAGCATCAAGAATTTCTTCTGTTGCAGCATTAGCAGACTTCTGATTTTGATCACCTTTGTTCTTATTCACTGTCGGGCAATCTGCTTTTAGATGTCCCTTCTTTCCACAGTTCCAACAGCTTCGTCCCTCTCCAGTTCTTGACTTGCTTCTGTGTTTAGATTTTGATCTGTTGCGATTAGGATTTCTTCCCGCTGATTTTCTCTGAATTCTGTATTCAAGGCAGAACCTGATGTTTCCCCTAATTCTCTCCTGCGAATTTCTTCACTTAGAATTAAATCTCGAACATCATTGTAATTCAACTTTGCTTTTCTTGAATAATTGCTCACTGTCGTTACAGTACCAATCCAACTTTCTGGTAAACTGGATAGAAGAATCAAAGCCCTAACCTCATTATCAAATTTAATAGATACAGAACTCAATTGTGTTACCACGATATTGAATTCGTTCAGATGCTCAGCCACCGAAGCGCCTTCTGTCATCCTCAGATTAAACAGTCTGCGCATCAAATAAACTTTATTTGAGGCAGAGAGTTTTTCGTACATGTTTGAGAGTGCCGCCATTAGACCTGCTGTAGTTTTCTCATTCGCTATGTTAAACGCAACATTACAAGACAACGTTAGCCGAATAACCCCTAGCGCTTGACGATCAAGAAGAGTCCAATCTTCATCCTTCATGTTTGCTGGCTTCTTCGTTGAAAGAGGTTCATACAGATTTTTCTGATACAGATAATCTTCAATCTGTATCTTCCAAAATCCAAAATCTGTGCCATTGAATTTATCGATTCTAACCTTTTCGTCTGTAGCCATCGCTCCCACTCGAACCAATGCTCTGATACCAGTTGTTGGGAATTAGTCATTCCTAACCAGGATCGATGAGAAACGAAAATAACAAAACGAAAAATATTGAATCAAAATAACAATCACATAGAGAAACACAAGGATTTACGTGGTTCACCTCAGAATAGGGTTACGTCCACAGTTGCTGCAGTCTTTCACTATGATATGAAAATTACAACTCTCGTTCTCTCTGTTGTACAATGGGATAGGGGCCCCCCTCATCTATTTATAAGTATAGAATTAGGGTTATACGGAAACACAAGAAAATTACGAAAGTACCCTCACACTTGGGGGAGGACCCCCCAAACCCTTCCGTTGGACCCAGGGTTTAAGTGAACAGTACTTATCGGGGTCCACCGACCCAATAGTTTGTACCATCTATATTGGCACACTACCTTTTCATTCTCCCTCAATTAATCCCTTAGGCCTTATGTACATTAGTTAATCTTCCCTGAATTTTACCCCTTATATTTTGTATTACTCTACCCGACATGCATTCTACAACTCGCACGAGTAAAGCTGAATCTTCTTTGCACTTGTTTTGGATTGATCTTCACATTCTTTTAGATAGTTTTTTTCATAGCAGGAGACATGAGTGGTGGTGTTACGTCTCTAATAGGAAATTGCCTCTAAACTCACTTTATCTTTCCCACCTCCCATGTCTTTAGGCAACAAACCATTGCTTGAACCATTTTTTTAATCTTTTTTTGAGGGGGGCACGTTTGGGTTGTAAGCTGTTGAAAGTTCTGTTTCCTAGTCTGTCCTTGTTTCTTAAGTTTGGTATCAGTTGTTTGCTTCTCAGAGCTGTTACGATTCTTGACAGTTGTATACAGGATAAGATACAATTCATAGCAGAAGCTAAATCCTTTCTCGCGCATAGACTAAATAAATGACTGTTATTGATATTTTGGTGCGTTAACAAATGTATATGTATATCTGTCTATCTCATATATATTCATAAATACATGTCTATATATTTTTATACATTTACTTAAATATATGGTACAATCCTTAAGGGTGGCATTGGAGTGATAAGGTTATTTTATTACAACCTTGAAATCACGGTTCGAGTTTTGAAAATAGTTTCTTTGCAAGCAGGGTTAAGATTCTATACATCTAATCCTTCCTAGACCCTGCAATATGGGAATCTTTATACACTGAATTTCTTTTTTATCATGCAATCTTTGTTAGTCTGGGCTGAGGTTCTGTTTATTGTACTTTTGCACCTATGTAGTTAGTCTCACCTTATTTGATGGGACATTTTTTCTTTGAGTTGAAAAATGCATTTTACTATCTTTAAGGGTTGCATTACAGTTGCTAACTTGCTAATTCTAAAAGCAGTGTTCATTATTAAATTTTGCAGTTCTCTTGGTCAAAACCTTGATACAAGTACCTATGTTTGGGACATTTGCTTTGCAGTTTTCGTTTCCATCGCAAGCTTGGTGTTATTTTTATTTCTTATTGGAAATATGTAGGTTGGTTTCAGACATTTCTAAAATCATAATAAATACTCATCCTTTTGACACGGGTCCTAGAAAAAGCTTCAGAAATTTTCAGTTTGGGACCACTTCAATATTCCAAGCAATGGAAACTGTTTTCTCTTCATCGTACTGAATTATTATTTGTTCCGTAAATTGCTGTCAAGTTTAAATCCCATAAATTGCTATCTTAGGTCTCATCATACTGAATTGTTGTTAATTTTGCAAAGCGTTTTGTCTTATCTAAACCTTACGGTTTGGATGGCACAGTGTTTCCCCCCCACAGCATATGTAGCTACTTTTTTTTAGCTGAATTGACCGCATAATCTATTGTCAAATTACCAGGTTTCGATTACTTTTATATATAAATTTGCTTCAATTCAGTTCTCTGTCTTCAGTTACTTGTTTAGTTGCAAGCGTTTTTTGTATTCTAATATATTTGGCAGATTGATGAATTACTTTTTTTTTTTTTTTTACAACAGCATTTCTTGTTAAATTTAATTTAACATGCTAAATTTGAAATCATTTCAAAAAACAAAAGGATATTGTTATTTGAAAATATTTTACAATTTTAGGTAGTGATACTGATCTGTGAGCGTGTGTTTAGAATAATAATATAATTAAATTAAATTAATTAAATTAATATGTAATATATATCACTAATTTATTTCTAATAAATAATTACAAAAAATTAAATTAAATTAGTTAATTTAATTAGTAGGAAATATATATCATAAAATTATTTTTAAAAAATAATAAAATCAAATGCATTAATTTAATTTAATAAATAATTTAACTGATATAAATCCATTAATTTAATTATTTATTAAATTAAATCAAATTAATACATTTTATTTTATTATTTATTAAAAATAATTTTATGATATATATTTCCTATTAATTAAATTAACTAATTTAATTTAGTTATTTATTAGAAATAAATTAGTAATATATATTACATATTAATTTAATTAATATAATTTAATTATGTTATTTATTTAAAATAAATTTGGTGTAATAAAATATTTGAATAAAATAATTTATTTCAATGTGATGTAACGAAATGGACAAAATATTAGAATTGACAAGATGTTTGCAACAAATATTTAAAAAAAATAGAGTGAAAGCACTTTTTTTTTACTTTCTTTTGTTTAATTTTTTACTTTTTGAAAAGTCCAAAAAAATATTTTCCTATTTTTCTTTTTTTTGTCTTTTATTTTATTATTTGTTTTTGTGAGTACTTTGTGCAGGCATTAATAAAAGCCATTTAATGGAGTGTCGAAGTTAACCCCATTTGATAAAGTGCCGAATGGTGGGGAGTGGAAGTAAGGGAAAATGCAATTTGATAGCGCGAGCTTAACAAATGCCATTTGATACCGCGTTTCTTCAGAAAGCCCTATTCTAGATCGCAGTTTCAAGTCTCGCTGTTTCATGTAGCATTTTTTCGTTGTTTCAGTTCAGTACGCTGGTTTCTGCTAAGTTGTGGAATGAAGCAATAGTTGTAATTTTATGTAGGGATTTTTGTTGGCAACAACCGCGGTTTGAAACTGCATTTTCTCATTAATAGTACTATTTGAAATTGTTTCATTTCTATAGCATTTACCGATATACTGTATATAATATCGGTAAAAAAAAAAATCTCTGGGGCGGTAGGGGCTCTGCTCTGGCCTTCTTCAAATCTCCCCTCAGTTACCTCTTTTTGTCACATTTTGAGTCTGCCATGTCAAGCACATAATCAATCACTTTTGGATACGTTTAAAGTGATAAAAGGTGAAATAAAATGAGATAATTTGTAAGTTCATAATTCGTGTAGTGAGATAAAAAAAGTGAATAAATTTTATAAGTTTTTAGAGATTTTTAGAGTTTTTCGCCGATTTTTAACAAATCAAACGCACCCTTTGTTGCGTTAAAAAAATAAAAATAAACACTTTGTTGCAAGTAGGAACAAAGTCATTATTTTAAATCCGGGGGTAAAAAAATTATAATTAATATTATAAATTATATTTAGTAAATGATAAATAAATTAATATATGTATAAATGGTATAATTAGTTAAAATTTTAAATTTTGGATTCTATATAATAATTAAAAAATAATTAAATTTTAAGAAAGTTAGTCCATAACTTTATTTTTTTTAATTTAAAAATTTATACGTACTATTAATGGTATTTTCTTAACTAAAATTAATTATTTTTTTAAAATTTTAAAAGTGACGAATCACAATATAAATTTTTAATTAAAAATTTACATATAAAAGTAGCATTTTTCAAATCTCATGCAAGCCATAGCCACACAAGCCCCTTAATAACCCTGTCTTTTCTCTTTTTTTTTTCCCTTTTTTTGTGTTCTTGAATTATTTTCATTTTATTCCATTCTTTCCCAAAATTAACTTGTTATAGTTTTTTATAAAAAAAATAAAAAGATAAAACAAAAATAGAATGACTTTTTAAGATACAACTGTAGGGGATGTTTTATAAAAAGACAAAAATGAGAGAAAAATGATATATTTAAAGTATTGTTTATAATTTTTTAAGAAAAAGGGCAAAACCTAGTAGAAATATGTTATATTTGAAGTATCTTTTATAAGATTTCTAATGAAGGGGCAAAATCGAAAGAAATAGGGTAATTTTAAAGCATTTTCAAAATTAAGAGGGCAAAATTTAATATTTGACGAGCAAAGAGGACAAAAAAGAAGATTTTTCTCTTGATACATTGTATGTATAATAAGAGTTTGCTTTGTACAATAAAATTCAAATTAAACTAATAATTATAATTAGAACTTTAAATAAACGTAAATTTGGCTCATTTGAAAATTAAATAATACTGAATTGAATCATTCTTTTTTTTATGTTCACTCTATTATAGATAAATTAAATAGGGTAAGATTAGCAACAACTTAGCTCTACTTTGTCTCGAAAGATTTTGGTTTAATTTGGGGAGGAAAAAATTAGCGTTTTAATGGATAGTTTTTTAATTTTTTTATTAATTTGATATTGTTGCCCTTTATATTTTAAAAAGAGTTTAAAAAGTAAGAAAATAAATTTAATTATTTAAAAAAAAAAAGTGAAAGAATTAAGTAATCAGAAGGCCTTCCCAACCGAAACCTTTAATTGGATTAGTCTAGCTAGCATGAGGATATGAAAAGCCCAACGAGTTAGTTAGAACAGTTTATCTGGGCCAAATTCTTGTCCTATTTGGTCTAGGCCCAACTCGCAGATACCCGTCTGCCATGACTTGTGCTTAGACGGGTTCGGTTTGAAAATTGATCCAAGCTAGATTTTTTTTTTTTTTGGCTACTTAAGAGTATTTGAACTAATTTACGTGTACTTTAATTTATTCTTGCGATTATAAAATTAATAATCGGGTAAACTTTCTAATAATATTGAGGAGACTCAAATTAAATTTTGTATTGACAATACCAAAAAATTTAAGCTAGTATAATATTTTTTGAAAAAATACTTTTATTATTATTTTAGAAAAATATATTTTAAATATTTTTTAACTTCAAAATAAAATAAATAACGAAAAACAGGCCGCCACAGATATTTTCTTGATTTAAAAACACCACGTAAGACAGGGGATCAAGGGCACTGTATTGAAAAAATTCACTGCAGAAACTCCAGTGAAAAATGAAGGGTTGAATTCTTATGCACTTTAATTCAATGATTCTACTTTTAATGTAATAAAAAAATTTATCTTTTTAAAATAGAAGTTTAAAAAATTTGATTGGAGTACAATCAATAGAGAATATAAAAGATCACGTATCATTAAAGTATAAAAAAACTTAATCTTTCATTTTTTATTGTAACCCTTACTGTAAATTTTTTCACTGCAACCCCTTAAATCCGTACGAAGGGGACGGACAAAAAAAAGTTAAAAAGGAAAAGTCCTAGCAAAGCGACAAATTTGCACTTTGATTTTTTTTTATTTAAATGAAGCCCTAAAGTGTATTACCTACCTGTCACATTTTTAGCCACTCCCTCCACAAAAGAGGACAAGTCAGGCCGGGTGAGGAGAAGGTGGTTTCTGCCACCCCAACAAAAAAAAAAAATAATAATAATAATAAATAATAAATAAATAAATAAATAACAAAAATTAAAAAAATTAAAATTATATTTGAGAATGAATTGTGACGAGAAAAAAATAAAAAATAAAACACAAAATAAATTAAAATAAGTTTTATTTACGCTGCTCCATTTGATTTGATGTAAAATTTAAATTAAATTTTTTTTGTGTAAAATATTTTTATTTTAATTTTTATTATAGTTTCAAACATACTTTTTGATTTTTTTAATAAAAAAAAGAATACAAAGAAGATCCTAAGAAGGGAGAGGAAAGAGACTGGAGTATTTTTTTTTTCCCAAAAAATAATTCACGAATTTGAGGGCCATTTTTGAATGTTTGAAAAAAAATAAATTTTAATTAAAATACAAATGCTACATAAATTAATAATTTTAGCTGCCCTTCATTTTTTTCTTTTCCCATGCATCCGCATATTTCATGGCATAAATCGCTACTGTGAGTCTGGACTGTCTTAGTCTGCAACTATCCTTCAACTCTTCTCGCCGGAAGGAAATCAATGGCCGGAGTTCTCAACTGTACGCCTTCTACGATTTTCCGGCCACTTCCGAGTCGAAGACTACGGAAGAGCAGACTTTCTATCAGGTCATCGGCCGAATTCCCTGAAACGGCTCAGACTTCCGCTTCCGTGAGCACCAATGAGGAGCCCAATTTAGGATTTTCGGCTTCGTCCACCACGTTCTCTCCGCCGCCCAACTTCAGGCCTCCGGAGCCAAAGCGGTTCTCGGTGAGGCCCGATAAAGTTAGGGACATCATTGGGGCTTCTCTCGCTCTTTTATTTCGCCTGGGGACTGGCGTTTTTGTCTCGGGGTATGAATTCGCTGTGATTCTCTCTTTTTTGTTGTTTCTTGTGCTTTGTGTTTCCTTTTTTCTGTGGACTTTCTGGTTTGATACTTTAGGTTAGGGTCTTGCCTAATGTGAGATATATATTGGAAAAATTCTCACAGATATGCACTGGCAATTAAGTTGGTTCTTTTTATAATTAATTTTTAAGTTGATTTTTTGGGGGGGGGGGATTAAATTTAAATATTTTTGTGTTAATTAATGTGCGGGTTAAACATATTAACGAAGTTAAAAAAAAAAACAGGCTACTTTTATAGATTTTAAATTAGTGACTTTGAAACTAAATTTAACAAAAACATAAGAAAGATTGCCAATTTATGTGAGAATAAAACAGTTACTATTTTAAAGTAGTGTAGTCAAATAATATGAGGGTTTCATATAACTACTCTTATGGGGTGATGTCAAATCTATTATTTTAAACCACTCAAATTCATAACGAAATCCCTATCTAAACAAACAAAATTACATTTGAGCAATTTTCATTAAATAAATATCACCGAATCCTTTTATTTCAAATCCATTAATACTAATGCAACGTAATAACATGGAGAGCTTTTGCAACTGCCATATCTATTATAGAATAATAATAGGTATATAAAATGAAAATTTTCTTTTATTTGGTTCGAATAAAAAAAAAAAAAAGAGAGAGAGAGAGAGAAGAAAATGAACAGGCATTGTTAGATTTTTTTTTTTAAGTTGAATGTGTATGAATAATTTAATTTCTTTTCCTTTTCATGAACATGTTAAATGAAAAGCACAAAGTATCTGTTCAGATGCATCAACATAATACTGAGAAAGTCTTAATTAACTGTCAAGGAGAATCTTGATGTTACACATGTGGGGTTGATTAGCCACAGGAAACACAGAGACAAGTTGGTCTGTCTGTCTGGTAAAATGAATATGCATTTCTGTCTGCTGAAGATGAGCTAAAAAGAAATCGGCAGAGACAAACCTTACCCAGTTGAGGTCGGTTTATGCAACTTATAAGCTGTTAAAGTCTTAACTGCTTAAGTTTGCCGTCTCTTTTGTCCGGCTGGTATTGAATTCTTAGAATTAAGTGACTTTTTCTTCTAGACTGATAGATAGATATGCCTTAAAGAGATGGATACTAATGAGGTTATATACATCAGTTGGTTTAGAGAAAGGCTTGGAAGTTTGGAACATCCACAGCAGATTTGATTTAGTGTTTCATGGTTCGTACTGCAGAGATCAAATATTGATGTTGGTGGCTGAACAGTGATGGACTGATATTGTCATGTGCAAGGATAAAAGGTGAAGTCCATAGTGCACTCAAATGGAAGAAACTGAAATTCTAACACCAAGTGTTGATACTAGAAAGGACGGTTATGATTGTCAACATCAGAGTGGCTGTACCTATAAAAAAAAGGGGATCAAAGCGGCTGAATAGCTACAGAGCTGTAGCCAGTTTAGTTTAGGGTGTCACTGGGGTTCCCGTTCCCTATCCCTGCCCCAGTTTAACAATCTCCACTCCCGCCCATGCCCCTGCCCCTGCCCCTGCCCCCCGCCTAGATGTTGGTTCCCGGTCCCCATTACTGCCCCCTCATTTAAAAATAAAAATTATTTATTGAATCAAAATAATGTTATAAAATATTTATTAAAAATAACAATTATACATATTTTAAATCAAATGATATTATATAATATTATTTAAAAATAAAAACTATATACATTTTGAATCAAATAATGTTATATATTAACATATTACTACGATATAAATATAATTAATATATAAATAATATGTATAGGGGTATAAGGACAGACTACTGTCCCTGTTCGGAGATTACTTAAAATACCCATCTCTGAGGGTGGGTAACATGGGTGCCAGGGATGGGTATATTTGTGAAACCACTTGGAGGGAGGCATGGCTTCTTCTGGTGATTCATATTGATGTTCACAATTCAGATGCAATAGTCAGTGTTGGTTTTACTGGTGATAAATAAGGCCGTTTTCGCTACCATGATAAGATCAGGAACTTAACGTATATAATTTGGTGTAAGAATTGGGATCTACTTATTTTACATGCTCTGTGCAGAGATCTGGGTGTGCTATTGTGGTTAGGTCTGTTTCTGATGCGTAAATAGTAATAAACAGATAAAAACAATTTGGTCAGCCTATTTTTATTTTTATTTTTGTGTGTGGAAAGTTGGGGTTTACTATTGCGGACAGGTTAAAGAATTTCAGTAATTTATTCAGAATGAGTCTACTAAATTCATACTATTCACGAGAAAATGATGTACCAAATTCATATTCTTTGACTTTTATGTCCAAGGATCTTGTCCGAACTATCACCTCTCTAGCAAATATGTAACTAGATTATGCCAATCTGCTTTATTGTGGTGATCACAAATTTTAATCATCGTGTTTTACTGATGTCTTGTCTTATTGGAAGATTTGGTGCTGTAAGGATAAGTATGCTAATTTGGAGCGTGTCATCTGCAATAGTTTCTAGTGCTGAGACGCGTAGATTGGTATTCATTGTTATGCACAAAAAAATAAAAAAAAAATTGGGTTTGCTAAATAAGTAGTCCTATTTGACTGCAAAATATCGTATTATCGTACATTCAATTGTACCTAATTTGGTGATTTTACTTAATAGTTATTGAGACAAGCTGATGTGTACTGCTCTCATATTACTAACTTCATAGACCAGGAAGCACACTTACACCATTATGCAATTATTCACTTGATACAATGTCTTTTCAAGCTTGATTGTCGATTTTTCCTGGCTTGCTGAAGTTTCTTAATTTTTTATTTTTATTTTTATTATTATTATTTTTTTTATGCTGTGGTAGGTATTCAGCATCATTTGTGCCGAAGGATGAGTTTCCGTCAGACAAGTATGCGCTTGACTATGCTGGTAGTTAACACATCTTCTCATCGTTTCCATGCCAAGTAACCCAAAGTTATTTATGCGAATATTTTTTTCTTTGGTTTAAAGACACAGAGAGCTTAAGTTTCTCGAGAGTCAAGAGAAAGGGGGGAAAAAGATGCTTTGATACTTTGGTCCTGAGGGCTTCCAAACACTGAAATTGACATGCCTATGTTGGGCAATCTTTCCCTAATCATACTATCCCAATAATTCAAACCATGGCTTGCAAGTTGCAAGTGCAGTTTTATGTTTCTAAATGGATAGATCTTCTGACTCCAAATTGCAATATATAAGATGACGGCCTTAAGAGTTTTTGTATTCTCCTCATCTCACATGGTCGATTGATTTTGTTTGCATCAAATTGGTGATGTAATCATGTATGAAGAAGATTTGTTTTACTTGTCCATAATTTAAGTAATTAATTCTATTGTTTCCATTTCTTTTCAAATAGTTTATACATTTATTGCTTAGTTGTTTAATTATTGAACAATTGTTTAATTATTGAATAATTGTTATTGTTGTTTTTGACGCACAATTGAGTCCTTGCAAGGCTTATCATGGAAATAGGCTCTGGGTCAGAGAATAGAGGAAACAGAAGTAATTCCAGAATACTAATACAAAGAACGACAGTGTCTCTTCACCCTGTCACTCTACCTGTCTGCGTAAATTGGTGACTTTGTGGTTGTGATGTATCTGATCTTATTGACTTTGTTCAGTCGCTTATCGGGTTGTCTTCATCACCCATAATGACTGTCCTTACAGACATCTATTATTTATTTGGCAAGGAATAATTGCCAATTCTTATAATCATTTGTCAATCACCAACTTGCCTATTCCATATGTTCAACTTGCATGATTTGGGCCTCTGACATCTGTCATATTCCTGCTAAATATTTTATTCTCTCTTTTGAACTCAATAATCAGCTCAACTATGCATGCAACACCTCAAAAAACTGTCATATAGGAATGCCTTTTGAATCCAAATTAAATGTCTCCAAAGAAGCTTTATTTGGACTATTCTACTTTGTAACTACTGCTAGTTTTTCTAAGTTGTTCATCTGTCATTTTTTTTCCTTGTTTTATTTTCCAAGATCCTTGATAGCTTGTAAAAACAAATGAACTGTATCAAAGCTTGTAAAAGTTCTATTGCGGTGGTCTTAATGATAATTTTATACTTGCACAGTTTAGATATGATTTTTTCAAGAGTATATTTCTTTTTCTTCACTCTGTTTAAACAGGTTTCAAAGTGAAAGAGACTTCAAAATTAGGTCCTCGTCCAGAGAAGCCTGTGGAAATATATGAATTTGAAAGGTATTTGATTCTTAATAGCGTCTTCTTTCCTGTTATGTAGGTAGGCATTGATTTGGACTTTTACTTTGAATTTTAGACTGTTTTGGCCTTCCCTCCCCCCCTCTGTTTTTTCCCCTATCATTTGTATTATCTTCTGACACTGTGCGTAAGTTGACTTGATGATTAAGACTGATGCATGTGTTGCTTTCTCCTGATATGTATCATCGTGGTGTACGTGGAAATTTCAGCTGTCCATTTTGCCGGAAGGTAATAACCATCTATTGGAATTTCCCTCATATATTTACTAGCGGTATTCAATTTATATATTTGAAGTAACTTTTTTGTTTTTTCGTCTTTTACATTTGAATGCATTTTCCTGCTAGACAAAATGACCAGCATTAAATCCCAGTGTCACCATAGACATGACATAAACCATGGACTTCACAATTGCAATGACTTTTTCAGATAGCTTTCAGATAGGGTATTATTAAAATCATGGTTAAGTGGACATATTAAATATCATGCTGATTTTGTTAATATAAGTTTAGCTCATTCTATATTAAATGTTGTCTTTTTCCTTTTTTTTTTTTTTCCCTAGTTGATTGCTTTTTGTTGCCTCATGTTACTTGCCATGCATTATTTATCTTGTTGATTGACATTTCGATCAATGACAGGTTAGGGAAATTGTTGCCGTATTGGATCTTGATGTCCTGTTTTATCCGTGCCCCAAAAATGGTCCAAATTTCCGTCCAAAAGTTGTTCAGATGGGTGGAAAACAACAGTTTCCTTACATGGTTTGATAATATTTCTTTTCTTTTATTTTCCCATTAGTGCCATTAAAAAAGAATGACAAAAGCAATAAATTGATGTGAACCTAACCATTAGGAAAAAGTTATGAGGTTTTCCCTGCTTGCATGGAAATTTTTTTTATTTTTATTTTTTGATGACAAGGAACGTCGCTAAACAGGATCATATTGGATCAATCCTAGATGCTAAACCTTGGGCCCATGAACTGCCCAACATGACTCATGGATCAGTTCAGTACAAATTAGGAATGGCAATCTGACTCGAAAATATGGTACTTGACCTGACCCAACCTTAAAAGATTACTGTTAGGTATAGGACCATTAATAACTTCCTAAATTGAATTTAGCAAGTAAAAAGCTCCAGTAAATAAATAAATAGATGAGCTTCAGCCCTTTATATGCTACTTCTAACTCCTGTATACTTAAATGCCAAACCACTTGACTCAATTGAGCACAATGTCCATGCACCATTATCTGAACTCTGTATTGTACTAGATGGGTAGAAAAATAGTGGGGACATGGAGAGTCAAACTTGCTTTGTTTTTAATGTGTCAGTTCTGTGGAGACTTGGCGTGTCATTTATTTTTGGGTTAATAAAAAAATTACTGATCATCACTGTTCATTTTTTATTGATTATGGAATCCTGGAGTCATTTAACTGCTTTGTCGAACTTTAGGCTCCTTGGTTGCTTATTACTTGGCCATGATCCATCCAAGTGTCCCCCCCCCCCCAAAAAAAAACTTTTTCAGCTCTTTAGTTTTATATATGCTATGCTTTAACTTATATTGTAAAAAGGGTTTCCTGAAATGTGATCCAACCTCCGTCCCTTTTTTCAATATTGCAGGTGGATCCAAACACGGGAGTTGCAATGTATGAATCAGATGACATAATTAAATATTTGGTTGGAAAATATGGTGCGTTAGCTACGTTAGTTTGAACGTTTTCTGTTATTAGAAGGCAGATTTTATTATTGTACATTGATCTTTAAAGAATGCCACTTTTTAATTACATTTCAAACTAAATTGAGAGCTGCAGGAGTATCCTTTATTAGAATCCTGATATTGTTCTGGTTTGAATTTTCTTATTATCATTTCTTCCAATATGATTACAATAATTTCTAGTATTTGTTTATCATGGTTCTGATAATGGCTGAAATTTTTTCCCCCAATCCATTGAATGCTGGTTGCTGTTTCCCTTAAAGTTGACTTCCTTTGTGTAGGTGATGGAAATATCCCTTTCATGTTGTCTCTTGGTCTACTAACGGTCAGCATCAATCTCTATTTTTGGGTCTTGGCAATCTTCTAAGCGTAGTTATTGGAACTGAACTGGGTATTAAACCAGCGAAGATACAACAGTACATGGTTCGACCGGTGCAAGTCATTACAAAATTAAATCTATTTAATTATTTGTGGAAATTATTACTTCATATATTACACAATTAAATCTCTATGTGTTG
The DNA here is from genome assembly GCA_019916065.1 of Vitellaria paradoxa. Classification (NCBI taxonomy): domain Eukaryota; kingdom Viridiplantae; phylum Streptophyta; class Magnoliopsida; order Ericales; family Sapotaceae; genus Vitellaria; species Vitellaria paradoxa. The sequence goes on from CM034234.1 coordinate 8,910,629, forward strand.
CAATAAAACACATAAAGAAGCAGTAGAACAATGGTCACTTGACCTTATCAGCAACCTCTAGACGTGGGTTCGAGACTTCCAAGTCTTATTCTAATATTTTGCAGGTGTTGACCAAAAATTCAAAATATGGTCATTTTTTTGGCTCATTGAACCATGAGCGTGAGCCAAACAGGTAGACCTGCCTGTTCTCGGTTGAACCGGTTCAACTGGCTGGTCTAGTCCAGTTCTGGTAACAATGCTTCTGAGGCATTCATGGTTTAATGTGTATATCTTGCTGACTGTTCTACTGCAGACTTTGACTGAAGGGCTTGCCATGATTGGTCGTATGGGAAAGGTTTGATGGTTTTTAAATTCTTACTATTTAAATTTTGTTAGTTTTTACAGAATGTTGGAAGAAAGGCCCTCGTAGCCTGTCTAAGTTACTCAAAGCAAGCTTCTCCACCCCCCCCCCAAAAAAAAGTTCATGCTGTTTTGTCATTTTTTGCACAAGATTACAAGCTGACTTTTCACACTCTTTTGTTGTGATTTCTGTAGGGGAGTTCTTATACTTCATCAAAACTGCCACCCAAACCTCTTGAAGTATGGGCATATGAGGTTAGACTCTGATATCGATGGACATTTTTGTTTATATTTCAGTGCAAATGAATCCTTGTAGATACACCTAAACTAGAAATTTTTTTTTAAGACTGGTCATGCCTCCGTTTTCTAGTGTAAAACAGTACCTATACTATTATGTTTTGAATTGAAATATTTTATCTTTCCTTTCAGTCATCCCCATTTTGCAAAGTTGTACGGGAAGCACTTGTAGAGTTAGAGCTGCCGCACCTACTTCGTAGGTAAAATCCATTATGGCTGTCTTGATCGATGATTTACGAGTGCAAAAATGTTGTTTCAGCTGCACTTCTTTATTTTGATAATGACATCAACCATCATTCCAGTGTTGTTTCACCGGCAATTTTTATTCAGATAACCTAATTGTAATGGATTTGCACCATTAGAGACTATAAAATCATTGGTGAATGAAGATGTGAAACCCCCATCCTATTAGCACCTAAACCATCCACCTTAAAATCTTCAATGAACTTTCCTGCTACCAAGTTACTAATTAGCCTGCTAGAAGTCTCCAAGAGGCAATGAACTGTACCCAATTCAATTCAACTAAATTGACAAACTATTTCTGTAACTGCAAGTTGGCAATATGAATCTTATTATCTGCTCGATGTATTGGCAATTTTGCATACATTCTGCCAAGTGATATCCCAGCATGTATTTTCTTGTTGCCTCGTTGCCTACATCCTTTACTATCTTGCAGCCGAGCCCAACTAGTTGGGACAAAAGCTTTGTTGAGTTGAGTTATATTATAATAAAAAAAAATATTATTGAAGTAAAATAGTAGAATACAACAAAGGTGGATAAGAGCTCCACTATAAAAAAGATAAGAAAAGAAGATAAAAACAAATAATGGTAAGAGCAACAAATTTCAGTAAGTTATTTTGGTCAATTTGGAAGAAGAAATGTTTTAGAAACATTACAAGACATAGGGAATTTTACAAGAAGGTTTGGAGATGCAAGGACATGTTTGGAAGCAAATTCTAAAATCTATTTTAAGGTTTATGTCCAAATATTAAATAAGTAAACATGTTTGAGGTCTAACATCCAATGCTGGAATTATTAGGACAGGGTAAAAATATGTAAGGCGAAAAATTCTCTACACTCGTGAATGATTATCTTGCTGGATTTTGAACTCATCAAGGGGTTTGAGATAAGGAGATTCTCTATCTCCTCTTTTGTTCATTTTGGTCTTGCGGCATCACTACTTTAGGAATTGCAAATACTTCTTATCAGCCTTGTAATGGAGCTTCTGTTATTGCTTGGGCTCCAAATAATTTGCACCACCTTCTAAGTCGAGGTTTTGTTATTGCTTTGATTACCAATAGTTGATATACTTTTTTTGTTTTTACCTTAAAAGTATATTTTTTCGTACTTGTAGGTTTACATCTTTTCTTTTAAAATGATGTTTATCCATATTTGAAGGTTTGCTTAGAAACTTTCTATTGCAGCTGTGCTCGTGGCAGCCCTAAACGACAGATATTATATGAAAAAACTGGACATTTCCAGGTATTCTTTGGTATTTCATCAATGATTTTTCATTTCTTTAACATATGTATGCAATGAATCCTATTTACTTCAGACTTAAGGTAGTACTTTATTCCATCCTGTATTAGACCTCAAGTACCTTCAACACCTCACTAAGGTAGAGTTCAGATGGTCATTCTGTAAAATATATATATATCTATATATATTATATTTGTGGGAAGAAAGGAGGACAATTTGGTGTGTCACTTGTTTATGGTTGTGGCTAGACTAGAGGTTCAAACCTTCTAAGAATAATATTGTGTGTCGTCAATCGCGAGAGTTGCTGGAGGCAAGTAGAGTGAGAGTTAGAGCAGTTTGGAGGGAGGAGGGAGAGAGAGAGAGACTGACTGCATGGGCAATGGCTTTAGTGTGTTTTCTAGGGTTGACGATAGAGGGTATATATAGGGGTTAGGCCTACGGAGGCTAGTAGGCGATGATTTAGTTCAGTACTGCTCATGGATGGAAGGTTCTGTTGGATTAGGAGGTCCTCAGGCCTTGTTATGAGCCTAAGTTAAGCCTAATGGAGGTTAAATGTGTATATCAAACTCTAATTCAGTTGTAGAGATTCTTGATTGCGGTGAGGGATGTGAGACTTGGCGTGTCCCTTAGCTGAGTACCAAGTACGGTGGGTGAGGGTGGTCTTGGAGAATTGACTACCCACATCACCCGTCCCAATATTAGAGCTTCTTTTTGGAAAATTTAATGGTCATGTCTAAAACTAATAATTTTTCCTGTCACATAAAGAATGGGGGGGCTGGGGGAGGTAAATATTCAGACATCACTGTTTTTTGGAGTTTTACGTGTTTGGTGAAATCTTTCATCTTCACCTCTCTTGTTATCTCTCTCTTGGAAATTTTAAACTTTCTAATGCCATAAATCTGCCTTCAACCATCACCATTGCAAGCCCAATTTGCAACAACCATTTCCATGGGAATCAGTTGTGGTCATTGAGAATGATTGGGATTGTATATTTAGACTATTGTTTGTTCCTTAGATTATGGAGCCGACTGTTATTGAGAGTGCCTTGTTTTTCTTTTTTTGGGTAAAGAAATATTTTTTATTCAAAAGGCACAGGAGGGATGCCACCTGTGTACATCTCAAGGCTCAGTTGTTGAGAACACTTACCTTTGGTAGATTATTAAAAGACCGAGTTTGAGACAAGAAAGAAGACAAAGTTTGGTTTTTTCTCTATTTTAAGTAATGAAAGTTGAATTAAATGAATGACCACATTAGTTTCTTTGCTTGTATTCATAGTGAAGATGCGGCTAGAATGCTATGCTACAAGTCAAGTCAGACAATATTTATTTACCTACTTATGTGTATATTCTATAACTTGTTTGCTGCCTCATTTGGCATCTTATAGCAGGTGTAACATTCACTGCAACTGTTGACAGGCACCTTATTTAGAAGATCCAAATACTGGGGTGCAAATGTTTGAGAGTGCAGAGATAGTGGAATACTTAAGAGCAACTTATGCTCTTTAAAAGCAAAGGTTTCAATTGTGTTTTGAAGTTTTTCTTCATATGCTCTTGTATATATTTGTATTATGGTAAATATTTTCCTTGCAAACATATTAATGTAGATCATTTTATCATCAAAAAGATCATTTAAAAGATTCACTGTATGTGTTTTTCATGTTAGGTGAAGGAGGTGCCTTCCCTAGGTGTATGATGTATGGGAGCAGTAATTTGCATAAATCATCATATAAAAAGTCCAACCCACTTCCAAGTATTTAATGATGCATACTATACTTCATCCATGTCCTTGGATTTGGAAACTTATATTGTTCTTCTTTGGAATATGTATGGTTCTTCAACAGAATCCCTTCGCCCTCTGATCTGAAAAATAGTATCGGGAATGTGACATTCTGAATTGAAGAAATAGGTGGGGAAATGTGAGATGGTGTTCCCAACTCTAAAATAAATTTCTATACTACGCTACCCCCATTTTCTCAACCAGGTTACTGAAATGGTATTCAACAAGTGTCTTCCAACGCTGAAGTTCCTTCTTTGTATGTTTATTGCACGTAAATGTTTTTTTGGGTTTCCTTCACCTGTCTGTAGACCCACATTGGCTATTCCCCATTGTAGAATGAATAGCAGCGGAAGAAGAAAAAACTCACCTGGAATGTTTTTCACCCTTGATTTCCATATATGGATCATTGTAGGTCCCATGCAGAGGGATGCGAAATCTAGATGCGGGGGATGTAAACTCTAGATGTAGTGCACTAATATTTTTCCTCCTTTTTGTGCATTTGCATGTGTGCTCAATTATGAAAAAGCATTTTCTTTGAATTTTTTGGAGTTCATTAACATTCAGTTTTACTTTTCTTAAGCAATTCTATTCTATACATTATTGACAATTATCTGGTCCTTTGCATTTTCTTAATGGTGAATTTAGTTTTACTTGCTTTATTCTAGTGATGATCATTTGTTTATTTTGTGTCTCTGAACTATGAAGCAACTTTTACGTGCTTACGACCTTTTAATCGCAATTGTTTGTTACCTTGGAGCTCATTTTATTTTCATTTTGTGCTATCCCTTGCTTGATTCAGCCTTCTTGTCTCCTTGAAGAACCACTTCCTTTGTCACTTTCTTAACTCTATAGCTTTTTTTTTTATGTAGAACTTTTAGTTAAAATAGCAAATGTGTATTTCAATATCTGCAAAAGAATTGAGAAAATAATATTACAACAGAACTTTGTGTTTTGTTTCTCCTGCCACCAATCAATATGAGACCATCATGATCTTCCAATTGAATTTGCTTGAAGTTATTCTTCTAAATCGAGTTCATGAAGAGGTTGAATTTGGTACCATGTCAAGATATTATAAAAATTTTCTGATCTATTATGGATGGAAGATTAATGGAGCATGACACAATTGCATGATAAGAGGAAAACAGAGTCAGAAAATGAATGCCACATGGTAAACTCAAAGACACCATTTTTGACTAGGAGAGATTTTTTTTTTCCTCTCTCTTTTCAAGTTTCAGTTTCAGTGGACTCTTTTAAGATTTCTATGGCAATAGGGTAACTATTTTGGTTTAAATTTTATCAGAACGAAGCAGTCACATAATGTGACAGTCACATGATGTGTTCAAGATACATTTGTGGAAGGATTTTCATCTTTTTATCATATTTCATGAGTTGAAATTTTCAGTTGAAGCAGTCAAAAACTCTCGTCATTATAACTTGTGCTTGTTCCTATAACTAGAGCTGTGTGTGTGTTCTTCCTCAGATCTGTTATATGCGGGTAAATTCTGGAAGTTGATTAGATGATAAAAGCAACTCTATGAAAGACTTTCAGACTTCTACTTGGCAGTAATGTTACCATTGAGGTAATTTGTTGAAGTTCACCATTTTTTCCTTTGTTAATCTATATTTTTGTAAATATGTAGTTAGAGTAGGAGTCTGTAGTTTTATCTTAAAAGTGTGTCGAGTCATTCAATCCAACATGCTATTTATGTTTATGCATATGTGCATTCTCAGTTTTATCTTAATTGTTTGGAGTTTTCCATAATTTTACTGTCATGACAGCAACGTCCCACTTCAGGTTTATTTTCATATTTGCTGCGGATTTAATCTTACCATGCTAAGCCTCCTGCTGAGAAAATATTTCTATTCTGAATTTAAGTTGTAGAATTGCTTAATATAATTCATTAATTTGCATACACTATATTTGTGAAAATTTTCCCTGAATCTTCTGGATGTGAATTTTCTAACTAGATTGTTGAGACTATTCAGTGATAATTGTTGGCCAATTATGGATAATTTTCTGGAATATCTATTTAAGTCCATGCTTGTATTTGAGCTATGATATTGTGTATATGGTCAATAAAACCAGGATTACTGCTTAATCTGTGTGGCTTAGGGGAATTTAAAAATATGAAATGGTTTTAAAAGGGGACTCATCATATTGAAAAGAGGCATGCCATGCATAATCGCGATTGATTGATCTTGGTCTTCCATCTGTGATGGAGCAGGACTCACATAGGTGGATGGCCCAGATATTGCAACTGTGTTTAGATTTTTTCTATTGAAAATACCAGGAAGACCAAATGGTTGTTGCTGGAACATGAAACAATCTGGTATGTAGTGAAAATATTGTATGCGACAAAAGCAATAAAAATACTGGAATTACAAAAGCTAAGAGGTCCAGGGAAAAATGATAAATAATGTGCATTGAGGCCATGACAGAACACATAATTTGTCAGGGACTTAATAGGTTTGTTGAAGAAGTACTTGTGTAACTCTGCCGAACTGTTGGCCTAAAGTTGTATGAACAGAGAAAGAGCAGAAAAGTATATGAAATTGATGGATTAACATCATATAAAACACTGATAAGTCATGACTAGTATAGTAAAACATAGCAGCCAAACAAAATACGAATTACCTGGCGCCTTGCCCCCCCCCCCCAACCCCCCCCCAAAAAAAAAATTGAGTTACCTAGCTTTGTTTGGCTTTTATGTTTACTTATTTCTTTTATCTCATAATACTTAGTTATACCTTCTCTAGCGGCTTGACTTTTTTGTGCACTCTGTTTTCAACATGCATGATGTTAAATAGTCCTGATTATGTTATCAAGTCTTTTCCTGCCAGTTAACTATAATTCCTGCACGAAGGGCAGTGTAGCCACACCCAAGGAGGTCGATTGTTGAAATCAATATGGTTAAATACTTTGTCTAATCAATTAAGATCTTGGAATGGTTGGTTGATAACACTAAAGAGATAAATGATTGAATTTAATCAAGAATATTTTGTGGCGTATAGAGGCACCAAGGTATTTGTTGATGAAAATGAGTGTAACTGGTAGATGGCTTGATATACATTATTAGATTTATATTATTATAACTTCAATTTTTTTGATAAGGAGTGAACTAACGGTTTCAAGAGATCACTCAAGACTAGTTGTATGTATTTGCTTTCCTTTATGTTTGTGCGCCTTCTCAGTTTAGTTTGTAGTTTCACCTTTTTAGTCTCTCCGTTAGGAGCTGTAAGATAGATTAATATACGTTGTTGATTTTCTAATAATTTAGGATTTGGAACAATATTGGTGATCTAACAAGACCAAACTTAGAATGATGGAAAGATGCATTGGAACTTGGAAGTTTTCTCCTGCTATTTTGCTTGGACATAACCGAGAAACAAGATGTCTTTGTTCTATGCTGTTAAAGCTTCATAGAAAGTGTGGAATATTTCTTCTACAGGTTTTTGAGTCTTATTTCAAGAAGGATACGTAAAAATGCAACAAGAGGGAAAAAATAATGTCACCCATGCTTTCTGAAGGAAATGCAGATGTTAAGAATGGTTCTAGCTAGTGTTAAACCTAACAAGTGAAGATTGCTCACTAGTAAAAAATTATGACCCGCTCATAAGAGGATGTTTGGTCACTAGCAAGGTATCGTCGATGGTCCTTACAGAGTGGGAGTGAAGTAAATCCAAAGTGATTTAGCTTTAGTGAAGAATCTTTATCTCTATTTTGAAGTTGAGAACAGCAGAGTTGTCAACAGACAGCTTTTGATCTAGCCATTTTCTGTGGAAGGTCTCTTACATGTTCTGGTGTTTGCAGAGTGGGATTTTACCACTTTCTCACCTTTGCATAAAGTGAGTTTTTGCTTTTATATCATTTTAATGGTGGGGCAGGCCAGGCTAGGTATTGGAATCCTGCAAATTTTATACTCACATCCTGAAATGCATTTTCTTTTTTTTTTTTGGGGGGGGGGGGGTGGTGATGAGAAGTCTCTCCAAGACAGGGTCACATTAGAGTGACCTTTGGAGAGTAAACTCGGACTCACGAACCACCCCAAGACCCACGTACCAGCTACAGGCTTAGCCCTTGTGGGTGGCTCTCGAGTAGTAACAGCACCATGTAGGAATTGAACAAGACTTTCGACGTAGTTCTATGCATTTGCTTCTAAACTAATTACCATTGAGATTTTTGAATGCTGCAAAAACTATACTTTTGGGGCTTCTTTTAGAAAAAGTGTCAGCTTTCTTGGTTGTAGATCATTGAAAAGACAAAGGATTGCTTAGTGTTGTCTCTTTTGTCTCCTCTATTTCTATGGTATTGATGAGGCACATGAGAGTTTACAGAGCCTTTTTTTTTTTTTTTTTTTAACAAAATGAGTAGTTATTCATCTCCTTTAAAGCCTGTTTGAGTTAGATCTCTGGCCATGTAGGTGACTCTGTATGTGTGTAGTGCGGGGGATGTTGCTAAACGCAGTCTCAGAGATTCCGAAGTCTAAAAGTTGAACATGTGGTTGGTTTTGAGGTTCTATCCTTCTCCTTTCTTCCCAATAGAATCGAACATTAATTGGATTAAAGTAATTAAGGAATGAAGATTAGAAACTTATATGGCCATGCTTTAAGAGAGAGAGAGAGAGAGAGAGGAAAAAAAAAGCATAAATCATCAACCTCCTAAAAGATCATATGATTTGTTAGACTGGATGGCAATGGTTGTTGAATCCTGTTGTCATCAAGTTACAGTGTCTTTTTGAGTGTAATGAATAATTTATAGTACACATTGGGCTTGTTGATTGCCTGAGTTGACTGCCACACCCACATAAAAGGCACTCTAAATGGGCAAGAACCACAGCCTTTACGTGGACTGATTTTTCCTTTCATATTTTTTTTCCCAATTTTTTATTGTAGGAATTACAGATGTGAACCTGTGAGTTGACAACACTTGGCAGCATTTGTTCCAGTCCACGCTCATTTAAATGGACAAAGTGAAGGAGGGTGAGGTTGTATTTGTCTTTAGAAGAATGACTAGAGTTTTGTGATGGATAACTATTTAAGGAGAGGCATGGGTATGCTTGTACGTATATATGTCAGTATATCTATATTATAATACTAAAATAATATATTTTCTCTCGCCTCTTCTCCTTCACTTCAATCTTAGGTGGGATGCCTCATTGATTCCATTCCACTTTTCCTTTTTTTTTTTTAGTAGAATTTTGAATTACTTTTTAAATTTTTTCCCTTTCCTCTTCTTCTCTTCTCTTTTCTAATTCACAAAACATTTGTTTCTTTATTCTACATTAATAAAAAATTATAACTTTACTTTTTTTTTTTGGGCTTAGAAAAGTATTAGAGTTGTGGTATGTGATTTTAATAAATGTAAATTAACTCATGGGTTCTTAAAAATGACTTTATGTTCTTTGGTTTTGAAAAGGGGATCCAATTGTTTTTTAATTTTATATGATTGAATTAAGGGGTACCAAAAGAGGACTTACTTGTTTATAGATTCAGTATTGTTGTAAAATTTATATATTTTAAATATATTAGTAATTAAATTAAAAATATAAAATAAAATAGAATTAAATTGAAAAATAATTAAATTATTTCTCATAACAACTCGTAATTTTTAAAAAATTTTAAAAGTACAGAAAAAATAATGAATATTAGCTAGGTTGGGGAGTTGTTAATTTTTTAAATTTTAATTTTAAATTTAAATTAGTCACATTAAGTATATTTGTTTTACTTTATAAAGCACATATGATTAATAACAATATTAGTTTTGACTCGTGCAATGCACGAAATTGAATAATATTTTTCATGGATAAAACAAAATTTTAAATACATTGTAAAATATTTTAATAAAATTACATAATTTCAAGAGACAGTTGAGAATTATTTTTATAAAATTAATAACTCTTACTTATCTAATGAAATTATGTAATTGTGTCGAAATATTTTGTAATGTATTTAAAATTTCAATTTTGTCTATAAAAAATATTATTTAATTTTGTACATTGTACGGATCAACACTAGTATGTATATATCTATATTACAACTTAGCTCATTTGATTAGATATTTATATGCGTGTCAACACGAGAGAGAGAGAGAGAGAGAGAGAGAGAGAGAGTGTGAGGGGTGCAACGTGAGAGCTGGGGGAGAGGGAGAGGGAGAAGGGGTGGGGTTGGGGGTGTAGGGGAGAGAGAGAGTGGGAGAGGAAGAGGGGGTGGGGCCGAGGGTGCAGGGGAGAGAGAGAAAGTGAGTGATAGAAAGGGTTGGGTTGGGACAGGTGGAGGCTTCAAGGTAGAAAAATGAGAGGTTTTAAGATTCAAAAATAATATTTGTTATTTAAAATAATATTTTAAATTTAATTGTAAATTTTAAAATATAAATTTTAAAATTAAAATAAATGTACAAAAATATAATTCAAATGTAAATTTGTTTTTTAAATTTACATGAAAATTTATAAAAGTAACTTATAAAAATAAAAATCATTAATAAAAAAAGGTGTAAAATTTTATTATTTATTACAAACTAGCAATTGTCCATGCCTGAAAGCATAGAAATATAATTTAGCATGTAAATAACTCAAATTAAAATTTATAAAAAAAAACTTACATTAAAAAGTGTAAAAATAATCTATAAAATAAAAAACATTAATCAAAAGAGATTAAAGTATAAAATTTTATTATTTATTACAAACATTATCATATTTTTTAAAATATTAATTTAAAATATTTTATATAAAAAATATTAAAAAAATATGAGAAGAGGGACAGTGAATTATTTATTTTTATTGTATCATATTACAGTTAATATGTATCATATTCATTAATTAATTTATTTTTACTTAATAATTAAATTAAATTAAATAGTTTTTAAATTAAATACTTAGTTTTAGTTTATTTAAATAAATTAAATAGTTGTTAAATTAATTTAATTTATTTTTACTTAATAATTAATTAATTTAATATTAAATTAATTAATTCATATTAAATTAATATGAAATATATATTATTGAAATTTTCAATAAATATTAAATTATATTAAATAATTTAAATTAGTTAATATATTTAATAATTTAATTTAATTTGTTTAATATCAACTATTTATTAAATTATTTTTATAAATATCATAATTAATTTAATTTAATTAATTAATTTTAATATATTTAATTATATAATTAAATTAAATTAACATGAATATATTTATTAAATCTAATTAATTTTTAAAAAATTAATTGTAGACAATATTTCATTTCCAAAAATAATTTTAACTTTTATTTTAGAAAAAAGAAAAAAAGACTGCAAAAATACTTAAATAATGTATAGATACCTATTAGATAAAGTCAACTAATTTTTTATTTAAAATAAATACTTATACTTCAATTTTCTTGAAAATTTTATTAAAAAATAAACATTTAAATTGAAATTTTGGATTTCCGTAATAGTTAGAATTAATTTTCCTCTTTCTGTCAAATTTTCTATTTTTGTTGAATACTTATTAAATAAAGTATATTTGATATTAAACTTTGAAAATGTGATAATCATGATAATAAATAATAAAATTTTATACCTTAATTTCTTTTGATTAGTGATTTTTTATTTTTATAGGTTATTTTTACACTTTTTTATATTGGTTTGTTTTATGAATTCAAAATAGAGTTTTGGATACTTATTAGACAAAGTCAACTAATTTTTTATTTAAAATAAATATTTAAACTTCAGTTTTCTTGAAAATTTTATTAAAAAATAAACATTTAAATTAAAATTTTGGATTTCCTTAATGTCTAGAATTAATTTTCGTCTTTCTCTCAAATTTTCTATTTTTATTGAATACTTTTAAATAAAATATATTTGATATTAAACTTTGAAAAATGTGATAATAGTGATAGTAAATAATAAAATTTTATACCTTAATTTATTTTGATTAGTGATTTTCTTTTATTTTTATAGGTTATTTTTATAATTTTTCATATTGGTTTGTTTTATGAATTCAAATGAAGTTATTTGCACGCTAAATAACTTATGATTGATATTTATTGCTAATCATCGCTAAAAACTTTTTCACGTTATTACTGCTATTTTTTTTTCAAATTTATATAATAAATTATATCAGTTGATGTGGACAGTTATGTATGTAACGTGAAACGAAAGGCTATGCTAAGCGGTTTTGTACTTTGCACGGAGTTTTACACATTAAATTATATTTCTGTACATTTTAAGCACAGGCAAAAGAATTGGAATTTGGCAGTTTTTAATAATGAATTTATTTAATGGTTGATTTATTTTTTTTCTTTTTCTTCCCACTTTAATTGTCTTTGGATCACTTTATATGAAATTTTTTAAAATGTGATTACAAATTATTTTTATTTTTCATTAATTTTTTTTGAATGTGATTGATATGCTTCAAAACCTGCAGCATGCCCGCTCGACAAGCACATAACGTCACATTCAAAGTTCTTTAAACTTAAATTTTAAATACATACACTTTACACTATGTGTCATTTATATAATAAGAAAGTTTAAATTTCTGCTATTGAATTTGTTAAATGGTTAAAATTATTTTTCTTTTTTCTCTCAACTCTTCTCATTTTGTTAATACTTTATATAAAAAAATGTCATTTATATAATAAAAAAGTTAAAATTTTGAATTTGAGGTATTTTCAACTGTTGAATTTGTTAAATGGTCAGAATTATTTTCTCTCCCACTTCTCATATTTTTTTTAAATATTTTTTATAAAAGATTTTAAATTAATATTTTAAAAATGTGATAATATTTGTAATAAATAATAAAATTTTATACTTTAATCTCTTTTGATTAATGATTTTTATTTTTATAGGTTATTTTTACATTTTTTAATGTAAGTTTTTTTATAAATTTGAATTTGAGTTATTTACCTACTAAATTATATTTTTATATTTTTAAGTACAGGCAATTATTAGTGTATATATATATATATATATATATTACAGTGTGTTTATGTGTGTGTGTGTGTGTGTGTGTGTGTGTAAGAACCTCCTTTCTGATCCAGCATTTAAGCACGCAACCTTTTCTATGGCGAGAGTTATGTGATGGATAACTATTAAGGAGAGGCATGTGCATGCTTATATAACCTTTTCTATGGCAAGAGTTATGCGGTGGATAACTAGTAAGGAGAGGCATGTGTACGCTTGTACGTGTATACATGGGCGGATGCACACAGGGGCAAAGGGGTCAATTGACCCCATTAGATGTAAAATTTTTGTAGAAAATAATATAATTTTTAGATATTTTTATACTTTTACTCCTATAAAATATATTTTTTAAAATAAATTGTCCTTATACTTTAAATAATTTACAAGTTTTACCCTCACTGGAAGCAAAATTTCTTTAAAAAATAGTATAATTTTTGAGGTATTTTTATATTTTTATCTTTATAAAATATATCTTTCAAAATAAATTGTCCCTATATCTCAAGTAATTTACAAGTTTTGCCCATTAGAAGTAAAATTTCCTTAGAAAATAGTATAATTTGAGGTATTTTTATTCTTTTGCCCTCATAAAATATATCTCAAAATAGTTGTTTATAAGTCAAGTACATTATTTATATTTATGAGCTTGACTTTACTGTAACAAAATCGTGAATCCACCGTTGCGTGTATATCAGTATACATAGAAGAATCTCCTTTTTGGTCCAGCATTTGATCATGCAGACTTTTCTACGTTGGATTGCACTTTCAAGATACTGTAGCTTTGCTTGTGCATCCATAAACCTGTTTAGAGTAAAAAAAATAAGATAAATTAAAATAAAATGTAATTTGAGATTGATTTTTGTACTTTTTTTAAAAAATAGTAAATCGTGAGAAAGGTTTTCTAAATTCGTTCTTACGGATTTAAAAAAATTCACAAAAAATAATAATAATTGTATTCATTTGAAAACTTTCGACACGAAAAATATTTGTATAAAAAAATTTACACATTTGATTAATTTACTTTTAGATTTTTTATTTTTTAAGTGAAATATTAAAATTTTTTAAATTTAATGATAAAAAAATTAAAAATAAAAAAATTATTAGGAATTTATAAAACTTTTTAGAATTTCTTCTGGATGACCAACGGGGTTTAGTAAGAAGTCGAAGCCCTTGAGGCTCCAAAAGGAAAAGGTAAAATGCAGAAAAGATTCCTTATGCTTTTATTGGGATGCACTCCCACGTGATAGAAAAAGGCCTCTATGATTGACCACCACCAGTGCAGTGCAGAGGCCCTCCTCAGAGCATCAAATTAGAAGATATTTAGAAGTTCAAAAAAACTCAATTTTTGATGTTGATGTGATGTAAAAATGATGTGATAAATTTTGATTGAAAAGATTTAAAAATTTTAGAAAATTTTTGAATTTTTTGAGTTTTTTTTAGTTTCCAAACGAGCTGTTAGTGGGGAAATAAAAAGGATGTTTGATCAGTAAAATTTTGGTTAAAAAATATATAAAAAAGATTTAGTAGAAAAGTAATAAGTGATAAAATTTAATTAAAAAGTATAAAAAAATTGATAAAAATTAATAAATTTTGATTGATTTTGACTAATAAGTGGCAAAGCAATTACATTTTATCATTGTGAGCCCGTTTGGAGTAAAATAAAATATTATAAAATTTTACAAAATTCTACAAACATGAATTACGAGATAAAAAATTTAAATTATTCACTCACTGCAAAAAATACGAGATATTAACTTTTACAATTTTATACAACTCCAAACACACCCTGTTTGGAGTAAGATAAAACTCCAAAAAAACTCTATAAATCTCTAACAACTTCTCTACCTCTAATTTTTTCGCCATCACTAATTTCAAAAAATTTCAATATTTCGCTAAAAAAATAAAAAATCTGAAAGTAGGTTAATCGAATGTGTAAATTTTTTATACAATTATATTTTTCTTGTCGAAAGCTTTCAAACGAGTATCATTGTCGCTATTTTTTGTGAATTTTTTGAATCTATAGAAATAGATTTAGAAAACTGTTCTCACGGTTTATATTTTTTAAAAAAATAACGTTAAAATTAACCTCAAACTACATTTTATTTCAATTTATTTTATTTTTTCTTATTCCAAACGAGCCACAGCGAGAAATGGGACCTCTGCGACAGCAAAAAAAGGACCACCATGGTTCCTACTTTCATATTATTTTACCTTTTTTTTTCGCTTTGTTAATTTCTTCTTTCTCTGAAAGCAATCAATCAGTGAATTGTTTGAAATAACTTGTGCATCTAAAAATATCCCATTTTTACTAATTTTATCCGCATTAAAAATATATAACTTTCTTTAACTTTCACCGATATTTTTTTAATTTTTATTAATTTTTTACACTTTTTGAAAAATATACTAACCAATTAATAATTTAAAATTTACCTGATTTTTATTTTATTATTTTTTTGTTTTAATCAAAATTTAATACTTTAAACAGGCACATATAACTATTTTATTATTCGAATAGTGTGTTTGGAGTGATAAAAAGTAAGATAAAATGAGATAAAGTGAGATAAGTTGTGAATTCGTAATTCGTGTAGTAAGATAAAAAGTGAATAAGTTTTAAAGATTTTCAGAGTTTTTCATAAATTTTTTTATTTTTTTACTCACCAAACGTTATAGAAATTAACTTTTAACTGAGAAAATTAACTTTTAAACATATTTTTTTTATCGATAAAAAAATTCTCTAAAATTATTCACACCTAAATAAAGTTAACGCGTGAGAGAGAGATGAATATGTGGGTACAATCACTATTTATATTGAACCAACACACGAAGAGTTTTTAAGTTGCATCCTCCAAAAGTTTCTAGGAAGCACTGCTGAGTTTCGCAGACAACCTCCCATTCTCTCTCTCTCTCTCTCTCTAAATTCAGCCATATATCACTGGTGATGCAGTTGGAATATCTAGATGTAAAACGAAAAATACTATACTTTGTTTGATCAGAAGAAAGAAGAGAAGGCTGCAATGGCTGCCCGATTCTTTTTCCCTGTTGCAGTGACTGCATTGTTGCTTTGCCAGTGCTCTCTTGCCAAATCTACAGACTTGCAGCCACAGGGTTCTCTCTCTCTCTCTCTCTCCCCCTCTCACTATATACATTTGAATCTGTCTCTATGTATATACTCACATATTTATGCTCTTTTGGAGTCCCTTTGATAATTACTAAAAATTTGTTTTTTTTTTTTATCAAAAGTAACTAATTTTATCCAAAAAAAAAAAAACCAGCTTTTACAAGATTAACAACTTTTGATTAAAAAAAAAAACAATTATTTTAATTACCAAACGCTCTGTTAGTTCTCAAGGAAAAGATATGAAAATATTAATATTATTATTTTTAATTAATTTTTAAGGCTTGTTTGATTATATTTATATTTTTTTATATTTAACTATTTTTGTTTTTAAAATTTTTTATTTTTAATGTCAAATTTGTCAATAAAAATCTCCAACTTTATTCACACAAAAAATCTCTATTTTCTCACAATTTCTGTAACCTTTACTAATTTTCTCCAAATTTAACTAACTTCTTCCAATTTTTTTTAATTTTAACCAACTTTTTCATTTTTACGAATTTTCTCATACTTTTGAGAAATATACCTAACATTTAATAATTTAAATTTATCTATTTTTTATTTTTTCATTTCTTTCTAAAATTTAGCACACCCAACACAAGTATCATTTTTTTTTTGGGGGTAACACGAGTATCATTTTGTTATGCCAAACCAAATTAACTTTTAACAAATTAACTTTAAAACAGAACTTTTTTATTTTTTCCGACAAAAAAAATCTTTAAAGTTATTCACACCAAAATAAAGTTAACGCGTGGAGAGATGAGTATGTGGATACAATCACTATATATATATATATATAATCGACACACGAATAGTTTTGCAGACAACCTCTCTCCATCCCGAGAAATTTCTCAGAAATTTTGTTGAGTGACGATAAAATTAAACAAAATAAACATTACTAATTTTTTAAATATCAACTAAAAGTTTATATTAGTAGGGACATTTTATATATTATGAATTAAAATAATAAAAAATTAATATAAAATATATATTAAAATTTGCATCGCATCGCCATTCCCCTCCCCTCCCCCCACCCCGGGGGGGTCCGTCTTTTAAGTCCGCCCATTGTTGGAATATCACAAAAAAGAGTACATATATAAACCATACACTTTGTTTGATCAGAAGAAAGAAAGAAGGCTGCAATGGCCGCCCGAGTCTTTTTCTTCGTTGCAGTGACTGCATTTTTGCTTTGCCAGTGGTCTCTTACCAAATATATATAGTCTTGTTACAGCCATCTAGGTAGCACCAATACTTTAAAATAGGTGCCCTATTCGTATCTCATATTTTTCGAATACTCCAAGATTATATATC
Organism: Vitellaria paradoxa; assembly: GCA_019916065.1. Taxonomy (NCBI): domain Eukaryota; kingdom Viridiplantae; phylum Streptophyta; class Magnoliopsida; order Ericales; family Sapotaceae; genus Vitellaria; species Vitellaria paradoxa. Next base: position 8,927,880 of record CM034234.1, read on the forward strand.
GGATACGTCACATGATATATTTTATTATTTTTTTAAATATATGATTAAAAAAAATTTAAATTTTAATAATTGAAATTCTTAAAATTATAAAATTTTATAACTTATATTTTGTTATATTTTATATATTAAATTAATTTTATTGTGAATGTTATATTCATATATATAACTAATAAAAATATATAAAATTTATAATTTTTTGGTCGTCTTCCTACTATATCCGTATTTTAACTTTTTTTAAAATTATCATATCCGTATCCCTACCTGTATCGTATCCTGTATCCGTATCTATACTTCTTAAACAGTCACAGTGCTCTCTCTCTCTCTCTCTCTCTCACACACACACACACACACACACACACACACACACACACTCTCTGTATATATCTATATGATAATATAACTCATTATTTGATATTTGTATTTTTTTCTGTTAGATTTATTTAATAATCAGAATTACTAATTTCTCTCTTTATTTTAATTTTTTTTTTCTTATTTCACATGAAAATATAATTCATATTTTTTGAATACTTTTTATGCATAAAAAATTTTAAATTATTATTTTAAAAAATATAATAATATTTGTAACAAATAATAAAGTTACACACATTTATTAAATAATGTATAAATATCTATTATACAAAGTCAACTAAAATTTTTTATTTTCAAAAAATTATATTTAAACTTTAATTTTCTTTAAAAGTTTATTAAAAATAAATATTTAAATTAAAATTTCAATTTTAATGTGTTTAAAACTTAAATTTTAAATATATATACTTTTACACTTTTCGTGTCATCTATATAATAATTTGACATTTGTATATTTTGAACTGTTAAATTTATTCAATAGTCAGGATTACTTATTTCTTTCTCTCACTAGTTTGTTTGTCTTTTCAGTTATTTCACATGAAAATATAATCCCTCACTCATCTCATATATTTTTTAAATACTTTTTTTACAGAAAAAATTTTAAATTAATATTTAAAAAAATGTGAAAATATTTATAATAAATAATAAAATTTTATATATTTATTGAACACTAATGAATATCTTTAGTCTCTTTTAATTAGGGAGCGTTTGGAGGCAAAATTTTTAGTAACTTTTAGTATTTTTTGTCAAAAGTTGTTAGTTGTAATTTTTGGTGAAGCAAGTAATAATTTTTAGTATTTTTTAGTAACTTTTTGTAACTTTTGGATATTTGGTAAAATTTTTGACAATTTTTAGTAAATTTGACAATTTTTAGTAATTTTTAGTAATTTTTGGTAATTTTTGAATTGAGAAGTTACAGTAATAGAGCAGAAAAGTGGCAAAAAGTAGTGGTTTACCAAACATTCAAAATTCAAAAGTAAGTAATTTTTTGACTAAAAATTTTGTTGCCAAACTCCCTTAGTGATTTTTATTTTTACATATTATTTTTACAGTTTTCATGTAAATTTATTTTATAAGTTTAAATTTAAATTATTTACACGCTAAATTATATTTATATGCCTTTAGACGCAAATAATTACTAATATATAAATATATTTGAATCTGTCCCTATGTATATTCACGACAATTACTAGTATATGGATACATTTGAACCTGTCTTTGTGAATATTCACGAATATTTATGGAATTCTCTCCCTCTCATTATATATATACATATATATATTTGAATCTACCCACCCCTGGTTGGTCCAGTGGAGTGGAATACTTAGGTCGCAGGTTCGATTCTCACCTAAAGCGGTTAGAATTTAAGTAGGGACTATAGCGATGAATTGTTGCGCTAGTTCTTCCGAGAATTGGTAGCTCAGTCGGTATATACACATATTTAGAGTCCCTTTGATAATTACTAGAAATTTACTTTTTCTTTTTTATCAAAATTTACTAATTTTATCAAAAATCATAAATAGGCAGCTTTTACAAAATTAACAACTTTTGATTAAAAAAAATCAATTATTTCTAATTACCAAACACTCTGCTCGTTCTCAAGGAAAATATATGAAAATATTAATATTATTATTTTCAGATGCCGAAAGTTAATTTTTTTTAAGGCCAATTTAGTAACATTTATATTTTTTTATATTTAACTATTTTTATTTTTAAATTTTAAAGTTTAATTTATTTATTTTCCCTTAGATATAAAAATAGAAAATACTTTTATCGATATAATTTTGTTTATATAAATTCAATTTATTTTAATAGAATATTTAATTTTAATAATTTTTAATAAAATTAATTGAATTTAAGAAAATATATTTCATATTAATTTAAAAATATATTTAAATTAGTTAATTTAATTTTATAAAATATATATTTGTTAGTAATAGTTAATTTTAACAAACTATATAAATAAATAACATAATTTAATAATAAATTATTATATTTATATAATTAAATTAAATTTAATAAAATATTTTCATGACATAAATCATTTTAAGTGATAATTATCAGAAAATTAATTTAATAAATAAAAATTTTAATAATCTATTAAATAGTAATTTTTATAATATAATTATCTTTATGTAACTATTATTAATTATATTTTACCAAAACAATAAAGTAAAAGTAATAATTTTTTAAAAAGTAATTTAATCTAACAAAATAAATTATTTTAATAGTAAACTACTATTTTAATTATAATTAATTTAATTTAATAGAATTAAAATTTTAAAGTGGAATCATTATCTATTGAAAAGTAATTTTACATTTAATAAAATAAATTATTATTAATATATTATTATTTATTAGAAATAATTTTAATTTAATAAAATATTTCAATAAAATAATTCATTTTAATATGATGTAAAAAAATTATTGACAAAACATTTATAAAAAAAGAATTAAGAGTGAAAATATAATTCTTTTGTTTAAATTTTTATTTTTTTCAAAATAAAAAATAGAAATAAGTCTATCAATCTTATTTTATATTTAAGTTGTCAAATTTCAAAATTCTATAAACATAAATAAAAAAATAAATATAAAGGTTATTAAATGAGATTTTAGTAAAAGATTATTTAGTGTAGTATATTTATTGGTTGAACCAAGAATAATAATTTCGAGTTAATATTTTTTTTTTCTTTATTTTCTCAGATCATGCAACTGATCCGAACTTCGGTTACTCGGGCAACACTGGCCCCGACAAATGGGGAAGCTTGAGCCCGGAGTACGCGGCGTGCTCGGCCGGAAAATCTCAGTCTCCGATTGACATTTTGACAGACAAAGCCGTACTCGATAGAAGCTTGAAGGTCTTAAAACGAGACTATTACCCTACAAATGCTACCTTGGTTAACCATGTCCACAACATTGGGGTATGTATATATATATATATATATCTATGTATATACATATAATATCCGAGTGCATTTATTAGTTAAAATATGAGTTCTCATGTGCCAACAATTATGCACTTGGGAGGTTAACGGCAATTTTAATTTTAGTGATGCGATATTGGATAGTAAGTTGTGAGAAACACTCTATTTACAATGATTTATTCTAACATTTTTTACAATATACAATATTTTAAAACAATGCCATTTTGAGCCAATAAATTGTATTTATATTATTTTTAACTTGTATTGAAGTTGTAAAAACGTCAACATTTAAATATTAATAAATTATATCTAATTAGTTCCGGTCAGGTGTGAAATAAAATAATATTTATTAATTTTGGTATTTTTAATCGAATTAATATTTCTCCATAATTATTTATATTATGTGTATATATAAGTAAGTAAACAAACGCCATTAATAGAGTTTTTTTGTTCCTTACTTTTTTTGGTCCAAAACATTGCGTCTTGGAATGTTGTTAAAAATGTTAAAAAAATATATTATAAACATAACATTTCTCGTAATAAAAATTGAACAATTCGTAATAAAGTTTAAAAATTTTAGATAGATATTTCTTTAATTTATTTTTATTTTAAATCGTCTAATTTTAATCAGATGTCGATATCACATAACTAATATAAGAGTGATGTTAACCATCCCTTTTCAACAATTATGAGTTCATCTATTTTTTTTTTTTTACAATGATTCTAGTATGCTTCTTAGTTAGTAAAAATAAGAAAAAAATGGTGTATTTCATTTCTATGTTATGATCATTTTATCAAAATTATATTTTTTTATTATTTTATTTTTGAAATAGAAAAACGGGTAGTTTACATAACAAGCTTACCCAAATAAATAAATAAGGAGAAAATTTAAAGAAATAAATAAATTAAACCGAATTAAGTAATGGAATATTGAAATTAATTAATTATTTAAAATTAATAAATTTAGAAAATTAATTTAAAGTCAATTTAATTATTTTTCAAACCGAATGATTACATTTTACTTTCCACTTCGATGCGTTTACTTTGACCGAATGATTACTTTTCACCCAACCAAGAAGTATTTGTACGTAGATCCACTTTGGGAATGCTGGGGTGCTGGTTGTGGATGGCAAGAGCTACAACTTGCAACAAATACACTGGCATTCTCCTTCTGAGCACAAAATTAACGGTGTCTCGTAAGCGACTCTCTCTCTCTCTCCTCTCTCTTTCTTTCTCTCTCAATAACACTAGAGTCCCGTTTAGGAGCTCAAATTTTGTAAAAAATAACAAAAAACTTCTTAAATTTTTATAAATTGTTATAAATTTTTATCAATTTTTGGACATTTCTTGTTTTTTGTACATTTATTTTAAAATTTAAAATTTTATAAATTTTTAGCAACATTTATTAACTTTTTGTCAATTTTCTAATAATTTTTCTTATTAAAAATATTTGAACAGGTCATTTCATCATATTTGAACAGATTCTGTCAGCTCAAAAAATAACACAATATATAAAAATCGTTCAAATAGATAATCTAACCATGTTCTAAAGAGTCCTGTCAAAAAATTGAAATTTGTCTTTCAAACACCAACGAATGACTAACCCGTTACAATTTTCTAACTTTTACTTAATTTTTGTCTGCCATTTTAATTATTTAAAAAATTAAAAAGACTAAAACTATTAAAAATTATTTTTTTAAGTCGTCAAACTAGGCCTTAGTAGATAACCGATATTTAAACATTTATATAGAATTTGTTACATTGATTGGTGTATGTTTTAAATCTGCTGTGTTGATTATATTTTACTTAGACGAAGACAATTTAGGCTTGTCCTGTTTTTTAAGATTTCAAAAATTTTTTCGAACTTTTTATGTATTTGTATATTATTTTATTTATATTTTTATTAAAATTTATAAAAATATTTATATTAGTACTAACCTACTAACTTTTAAAATTTTTATAATATTTTTATTCAGAAATATAATTTAAATTTTAAATAAATAAATTTATATGAATGGGTTTAAAAAATAAACTTTGGCTCGGTCCAGCTTGTTTAGATAAGTCAAAAATTATTCCACTCCTGACTTGATCCATCCGTTGTTTAGTCATGGTGATATCTATAATATCACGAAGCACTCTTCAAATTTCTCGTAAATATTTTTCAATCGTAATAATAAAAACGTGGACATTTGAAGTAACAAAAAATTAATACAATCTCATAAAACTTAAAACTCCAAACACTTCATAAAGTTTTTCTTACCACATAATGCTTTATGGTACTAGAAACTGCTACTTATACTATAAATTTTTAATAATGAAAATAAATAAAAAAATCCCTAGGCTAATGAACTTTGATAATTAATTACAGATTTAATGCAGAGCTCCATTTGGTCCACAAAGCCATTGATGGCAGCATCTCCGTTATAGGAATCCTTCATAAAATTGGTCATCCTGATCCTATTCTTGCCAAGGTAAAGTATATATAATAATGTTGCAACTTTCTTTTTCCCCACTTTTTATGATAATTTAAGGGGCGTTTGGTTTAATTTTCTATTTATGTTTTATGCTCAAAATAAGAAAATAAAAGATACTTTATTTTTTTTATTTTGAGATTTTCTTTGTTTGAAGTTCAGAACGCTCAAAATGACTTTTGATCATTTTTCACTTTATATGTAAACTCATCTTCTATTTTTTAAAACAAATTTTAAAAATTCAAGTGATCAAATGTATTATACTTGTTTTCCTTATTTTCAAAAATGACAAAATGACAAATATATTTAAAACAAAAAATAAAAAATAGAAAAACAAACCAAACGAGCCTTTAATTTTTTGCATCCACTGATGAATGATTAAGTTTTCTGATTAATGTCCTATATATTCCAATAGTATTCACCATATATATATATATATATACACACACACACAAAGATTGTCACTACCTCACATAAGTGAAAAAAATGGCACTTTTATAGTATTAAAAAAAAAAAAAACGTTAGATATTTGTAAAAGAGGGTTTGTGCAAATTCAGAAAGCTAAATTGTTAATTTCACTTCTAAATAATAGGACAAAATTGAAAACAAATGTGCCGAAAAATTCAGATTTAAGCAAAGAATCCTCAAATTTATAAAAAGAAAAAAGAAGCTAAGAGAAAGTTCAGGGACAATATTGCTTAGGAGGAGTCAAGCAGCGGCAATGTTGGTGAATAACACCGGCAACGGCGATTGAAAAACGGTAGCGGCAGGTCCTCGTTCCTCAACAATAGAGAGAGGCCAGAGAAATTTTAAAGAAGGGGATAAAAGGATACCATGGATCACTTTACTCTGGATAGCTTTCCTATCAATTAAACCCTAACATCTCTAATGGGGAGGCATGGGTCTTAGACAAAGCCCCAGTTAGGGAGGAGACGTGAGACTTAAAAAAGAGCAAACGGACCATCAAAGTGACAAAATAGATCATGGAAGAATCTAGATACTCCTGGTACGTGGGAGTTTGCAGCCGCTTCCCTGTAAGAGATGCGCTCAGGGCGAGACACACTCCGTGATCCTAACCTGCAAAAGGATATGAAGGATAAACCAGCCTAGGCAGACCTTGGTTAACCGGCTCGATCGAGGGAACTGTTAGAAACTCGTCATAATAAACGGAAGGCTGTCCCACTGAATAGAGATTCGAACTCGAAACCTTAAGGATTGAGCCCATTAACCGCTTCCGAACTACACTCGGCCACCCTGAAGGGTGGAAGAATCTAGATACTCGCTCAATAGGTATATGGACTCAACAAGCAGAGAGATAAAATGTTAGTTCATTTTAACACAACTAAAGCGTAAAATAGGCCCTTGACAACTAATTTGAGGGATAAAAAGTGAAAAAATTCCGTAAAATAAGGGTGTTAAAATTTAAGAACTATTTCAACTTATATTATAGAAGATATATATAAATGTTACGTTAACTAATACCAAGATAAGTGACATACATTACTTGTGCGTGGAGCGTTCAATTTTTTTTTTAATTTATTTTTTCTATTCTCACATATTTTTTTTTGTTATTTATTATCTCCATAATGAGTTTGTTTTTTAATAGACTAACTCGTCTTTTGAATTTAAAAAAACAGTTTTAATTATTACCATAATCTCTAACAAAAATTATAGAAAATTAAGAAAGATAAATTTTAAAAACATAAAATTTTGATATGGGCATGGTAAAAAAGAAAAAATAGGAAAAAAAAAAAAAGAGACATCAATATGATTCTCCCAATGTAAATAAATGCAGCAAACATCTTTTTGCATTTGAAGCCAACTCCAATTAGTAATATGTGATTTTTACTTTTGCCGTTGCAGATCCAAAATCAATTGGTCAAGCTATCGAAGGAATCTCAAATCCCTATTGGGACCTTTGACACCAAAAAGTTGAGACTAAACACTCGCAAGTATTACAGATATGTTGGTTCTCTCACCACTCCGCCATGCTCTGAAAATGTAATCTGGCACGTCTCTGGCAAGGTATTCATTAATTTCATTGAAGGGAGAAAAGTTTATGTATATATATATATATATAAATGTACTAGATCTAGGTACACATAATTTCTTTTAAAATAAATAGAAGTATTAAAGAAACGTTAAAAATTTTTTTAGAGGGTAAAATTACACAACAATTTTTTATGAATTACTTTTAAAAATTTTAAATTATAAGAAGTTATTATAAGTAATTGAGGTGTATAAGAAGAAAAAGAAAAATAATTTCACTAAAAGAAATAGAGGTTCCATCATCTTTTAGAGTTGATAAAAAGGTGCTAGTCCTCCGTTGTATAATACAGGCATATGTGAATGAAGGGTTAATAGCAGAGTACTCTAGGTTATGTTTGGTACTTGGTAGGAAGGATTGAATGGTTGAGAATAAATATTGGGTGTGTTTGGCATTCAACAAAATAATATAAAATTTTATAAATCTCTATAAATACGAATTACGAGATAATAAAATTGAAATTCTCTACTCATTGTACAAAATACGAGATAGTAACTTTTACAATTTTATACATTTCCAAACACACCCATTGGGTGATTATAGGATAATATATCAGATTGGATATAATATGGGATTAATTTTTTATGAGAGATTATTTTATTAATGTTAAATTGGTATGATAAAAAATGAGATAAAAGATATCATTTAATAAAAAAATTGTGAAATTTTGATAGGAATCAAATTCAAGAGTAGGGATACATCATCCCACCTATGATATTTTTAATCTCACATTTTTTGTGGGATTCTTTTTTTTTCTTTCCTTTATTATTATTATTATTATTATTATTATTATTATTAGGGTAAATTTTACTAACCTCCCCTGAGATTTCTGACACCAACAGAAACCTCCTCTGAAATTTTTGAAATAACACTGACCTCCCTTCCTTTACCAGATAAATTTCACTAACCTCCCATGATCTATTTTTTCCCGTAAAAGTCCCGTTTGGAATAAGAAAAAATAAGATAAATTGAGATAAAATATAGTTTAGGGTTGGTTTTGGCTTCTTTTTTTTCTGAAAAGTAGCAAACTGTGAGATAAATTGAGATAAAATATAGTTTTGGGTTGATTTTGGCATCTTTTTTTTTAGAAAGTAGCAAACTGTGAGAACGATTTTTCAAATCCGTTCCTAGGAATTCAAAAAAATAGCGACAATGATACTCGTTTGAAAGTTTTCGATGCAAGGAATATGATTGTACAAAAAATTTACACATTCAAAAACCTCAGGGGAGGTTAGTGAAATTTATCTGGTAAAAGAAGAGAGTTCAGTGTTATTTCAAAAATTTCAGGGGAGGTTTCTGTTGGTGTCAGAAATCTCAGGGGAGGTTAGTGAAATTTACCCTTATTATTATTATTATCCAACGTTGAATTTGTGAGACTGATGAATGACAAATTCAATCTTTCTGAGTCCCACGTCCTAAAACAAACACAGCCTACGTCGGGACCATTCAGATTGCACAATTGCTATTGTTTCTAATATCTGTCTGATAATGACGAAATTTATGTATAAAAGTTATAATTAATTTTGATGATAAAAAATGAAGGTGAGATCAATATCGGAAGAACAATTGAGGGAACTGCAGGCTCCATTGTCATCGACTTGCAAGAAGAACTGCCGGCCAATCCAGCCTCTGAATGGGAGACAAGTTCAGCTGTTCCACAAGCTTCTTCACTAGTTAGTCTACTATGTATTCTGTCTTGTGTTGTTGCTACCATCAAGAATAACCCTCTCCCGTACTTTCTATATAAAATTTGCATTTGAGTGAAAAAAAATAATTATTATATATTAGAGTGTTTGAAATTGTAAAAATTAATATAAATTTATAAAAATTACAGTCTCATCAATTAAAATTTTAAATTTTATAAAAATTTATAAAAATTTGTATAAATTTATAAAAATCCAAACCAACTTATTATTAATATGGCCTGAATTAGCACTAACAGTTTTCTTCATATTATTGATTAGAATGGTTCAATTTGTAACCATATTTATTTATGAAAATATATATAAGTATATATATGTCAATACAAATCTTATTTCATATAAAGATTTTCCTTATTTATGATCGCATCTTTAACTCATATCTTATATATAATTTCGGAGCGAGTCTATTTTATTTTTCAATATGTTTTTATACTAAAAATATTATTTTATTTACAAAAGTTAAAATTGAATTATAAAAGTATTATTTTATTACAAAATAACTTAAAAATAAAAAATTACTAAATATTATTAACACTATGAATATCATAATTTTATTAAAAAAAAAACTTAGAAAGCAAAAATTACTAAATAATATAAACGCTGTGAATATTGTTTTATGTTACAATGTTTCTTTACAAATTTTTAAAAATAAAATAATATTTTAAAAGTATAATATTTTTATAAAACATTATTTTTAAATAGCGTTTGTTTTGTATATTTACAAAAGTAGTTATAAATAAAAGGAAATTTCAAAATCCACATCATCTCTATAATGAGATATAATTACAAACCTACAAGCTTTATATTCGATTATTTATAAATTTAAAAAACTAATCAACTATTTATAAATTTAAAAAGTTATCCGTTTATTAATTTATAAATCCAAATAAATTTAAATACTTATCTTTATTATTTTATAAAAATTTATAAATTTAAGGGTAAATTACACCTAGACCCCCTGAATATTAGATTAATTATAATAATCTATCTCAACTATTTGAGTCTTACACTTATCTCTCCTACTCCCTAATGTTTGTAATACTTAAACCTCTCCGTTAGTTTTTCCCCAAGGACCGTTAGGATATTACAATAAAATGACATAAATGTCTTTGGTAAGTTCAAATGATTAAGGAAGATTTTTGTAATTTAGCCTAATTATATTATTTTATCCAAATAATTTATTAAAATATATTTCATATTAATTTAATTATATTATATATATTACAGATAATTTAATAAAATATATTTTAGATTAATTTAGTTAATTTATTTTAATTAATTTTATTATTAATTAACTTAATTAAATTATTAATTAATCAAATAAATATATTCAATTAAATTATGAAATTAATTAAATTACTAGCTATCAAATAATATATTTTATCAATTATTAATTAATTTAGTTAGTTACGGTTAATTAATTTTATTTAACGGATTAGAATTTAGTTAATTAAATTAATTAATTAATAATTTAGTTATATTATTTATTAAAAATAATTTTGTTTTAATAAAATAGTTAAATTAAATAGATGATCTTAATATAATATAGAAAAAATGGATAATGTGTTAAAATTAAAAAATATTTATGACAGAAAAAAATGACAGTATTTTTTTTATTTTCATTAAAATTTAGTGTGTAAACCAATTAAATATCGTAAAATAACAATTAATTGGCATACGTTACAGCCTGAATTTATTCGTCGAGAGGACAAAAATTATATTTATAAAGAACCAGTAGCGAACGTAAGATTTTTAATTTAGGGGCCAAACTTTATTATTTTTTAAGTCACTCGAAAATTTTATTTATATTATATTTAATGTTAAATCTGATTTTGAAAGGCCAACTTTGAAATTTTTCCATTTACCCCGTGTATTCTGTTCAAAATTAAAAGTTGAGCGGGTCATGACCTTTCCTTGCCTGCCAAAGTTCTGCCCATGTAAAAGAACCCTTATGTAGGTAAGGACCCGATTGGATGATGTTAAAATTTCAAGGAATAAGATAAGAGGGGGTATTATTTTTAAGAGTTTTTGGAAGCCGGTCACTATTTATGTACTTATAATGATTTAAGTCATACCAACAAAATTTACTTGTGAATAAGTCACACTTGCAACAAAAAGACAAAAAAGGAGATCACGCGTTTTTCACCACATTTCAAAACTGTCAGTTTTATCCAAAAATAGTACACACTTTACTCATAACTTCCGTGACTTTTCATCTTTTTTATAAAGCAAGTAAAACTGACTTTTGGAAACAAAATCAAAACTGTTTGAGAAAAACCTAATTTCACGACTTTCCATCTTCTTTACAAAACAAGCAAAACTGATTTTTGGAAACAAAATCAAAACTATTTAGGAAAACAGTACCACATAATAAAATAATACTGCATAAAAAACAGTACTACATAATAAAACATTATCGCATAAAAATAGTATCGCATAAAAAACAGTACCACATAATAAAACAGTACTGCATATAACCGCATAAAAAACAGTACCGCATAATAAAACAGTACCGTATAATAAAACAGTACCTCATTAAAACAGCACCATTCTTTACATAATATAGTCATGCGGTACTGTTTTTGAACGAGCATGCATCCTAAAAAAAAACAGTACTCCAGACATGTGGTACTGTTACACATGCGGTACTGTCGGTCATTCGTTTGATATGTGAACTATTTTTGTGTTTAAATGTGATGTTTGCATGATAGAGTTATGCGGTACTGTTTTTGAACAAGCATGCATCCTAAAAAAAATAGTACCGCAGACATGTGGTACTGTCACACATGCGGTACTATCGGTCATTCGTTTGATATGTGAACTATTTTTGTGTTTACATGTGATGTTTGCATGATAGAGTCACGCGGTACTGTTTTTGAACTAGCATGCATCCTAAAAAAACAGAACCGCAGACATGTGGTACTGTCACACATGCAGTACTGTCGGTCATTCGTTTGATAAGTGAACTATTTTTGTATTTAAATGTAATGTTTGCATAATAGAGTCATGCGGTACTGTTTTTGAACGAGTATGCATCTTAAAAAAAAACAGTACCGTAGACATATGGTACTGTCACACATGCGGTACTGTCGGTCATTCGTTTGATAAGTGAACTATTTTTGTGTTTACATGTGATGTTTGCATGATAGAGTCATGCAGTACTGTTTTTGAACGAGCATGCATCCTAAAAAAAGCAGTACCACAGACATGTGGTACTATCACACATGCGGTACTGTCGGTCATTCGTTTGATATGTGAACTATTTTTGTGTTTACATGTAATGTTTGCATGATAGAGTCATGCGGTACTGTTTTTGAACGAGTATGCATTCTAAAAAAAATAGTACCGCAGACATGTGGTACTGTCACACATGCGGTACTGTTGGTCATTCGTTTGATATGTGAACTATTTTTGTGTTTACATGTGATGTTTGCTTGATAGAGTCATGCGGTACTGTTTTTGAACGAGCATGCATCCTAAAAAAAACAGTACCGCAGACATGTGGTACTGTTACACATGCGGTACTGTCGGTCATTCGTTTGATATGTGAACTATTTTTGTGTTTACATGTGATGTTTGCATGATAGAGTCATGCGGTACTGTTTTTGAACGAGCATGCATTCTAAAAAAAAAGTACCGCAGACATGTGGTACTGTCACACATGTGGTACTGTCGGTCATTCGTTTGATATGTGAACTATTTTTGTGTTTACATGTAATGTTTGCATGATAGAGTCATGCGGTACTGTTTTTGAACGAGCATGCATTCTAAAAAAAAAGTACCGCAGACATGTGGTACTGTCACACATGCGGTACTGTCGGTCATTCGTTTGATAAGTGAACTATTTTTGTGTTTACATGTGATGTTTGCATGATAGAGTCATGCGGTATTGTTTTTGAACGAGCATGCATTCTAAAAAAAACAGTACCGCAGACATGTGGTACTGTCACACATGCGGTACTGTCGGTCATTCGTTTGATATGTGAACTATTTTTGTGTTTAAATGTGATGTTTGCTGTGTTTAAATATGATGTTTGCATGAAAGAGTCATGCGATACTGTTTTTGAACGAGTATGCATCCTAAAAAAAGCAGTACCGCAGTCATGTGTTTAAATATGTAATCCAGATCCGTGTATATTACTTCGACCGACGTTAATCTCACAGCACAAATTCGCGTAATCCGTGTGTATTCCTTCATATATAATCCTTTAACAGATTTTTATCTCACTATATCTTCACGCGATTTATAAGGAATGAAACAAAAACGGAAAACGTGATTCTCGGTTCCATAATTTTCGGCAACTTCTTCTCAATTAATTATAGAAAAAGGGCATTTAAGTCATATTATAAATTATATTTAAAACAAACCCATGGGACCCACTCAAAAGTATGACTTAAATACAAAATTTTTCACATTAATGTGACTTAAAAGCAATACTTTTTTTTTTGGGTGTGACTAATAGTTTTAAAAGATTACCAAGTATGACTTGGATATAATTTTTCATTATTTTTAGAGGGTTGGCCCACATTGATGTGATGTTTATGAAATGGGATAACTTTTGACTTGGTTTAGATATTTTATAAACAAAAATGGGTGAATGATAAAAAAAACAGTCAAATGACTCTTTTACCCTTGTGGTGTTCCAAACTTGATTGCCCATTAAATTAAATATTAAATTACAAAACCCACTCTATTTTATTATTTTTAGACAATTTAAAGTTATATTATTTATTTCATTGAAAATTTAATTTTTTATAAATTTATTTAAACAATTTTTTTTAATATGTACTTTTGAGTAGTTAGTTATTATCTAATTTTATTTTTAATTATGTTTATTTTGACTTTTTAGCCTATCTATTATTTTTTTTACTCGCATTATATTTATTTTGATCAAATTAATGAGGGTTAAAAATGTCAAAACAATAGCCATTCCCCCCAGATAAAATTTAGGGGCTAGGGTTAAGGGCGCCTAAATTTTATCTGGGAGATGACTACGAGAGAGGGAAAATGAAGACCCATGAATGACAAAGAGGGGAGTAAGTTTGGTTGCCAAATCATGACAAAGGCGTGGGACCTACTTGTAGGCCAGATAAAATGTTTGGAGGTTGGCTTTCCCCACATCCAAGTGGAGCCTAAAAGAATCTTAATTACCAAAAAAAAAAATCTTATTTTATATGAAGATTTTCCTCACACACACACACACACACATATGTGGTTCTATCTTTAACTCAAATCTTATATATAATTTTTGGTGAGTTTATTTATTTCATTAATTTACGTTTGCCCACTACTATATTTTTTTTATTAATTGAAATTACATAATTATCTCTCTTTTCTTCTTTCATTCATATGTTACACATAATTATAATGCAATATATACTCTTATATAAAAATCTAATCCAAGACATAATTTTAATGTTATAAATACACTTATTCTATAATAAAAATATTTTTTAAAAAATATAAAAAAGAAAACTTATTAAAATATTTTTCACTTTCTAAATACTTTGATAAGCCAATGGGTAATTGTCACATAAATTTAAATATATATATATATATATATGTCACCTAAGTTATTTTACTATGACAAATAATTTCCATTCTATTTTGTTAAAAAATATTTTGTATTATAAAAAATTCAAATAAATTTTCTAAAAGAAATATACTTATGATTTCTTTAATAAATATTTTTTTATCAAGTATATACCATCTCCCACGAGAAAAAGGGCAAAAAAATGAAAAAAAAAAAAGTGACCAAGAACCATTTTTGTAAATCAAACGAAGTCCCTCTGACTTTTTTAGAACAATTCGGAGTTATTTTTGAGTGAGCAGTAGACAAAAATGATCGCCAATGTTCAGGCCGGTTGGACCATTAGACAAATTACGCCTGTTTAAGGGTCTAAGTGAATTTAAGATTCTTATTTATTTTATATATGTATTTATATATATTGGTTCCGTTTGAAGTGATAAAAAATTTAAAAAAAATATTAAAAAATTTTAAAAATTGTTCATTTTTTATCTCATTACATGAATTACGAATTCACAATTTATCTCACTTTATTTCATTTTATCTCACTTTTTATTATTTTAAATGCACCAATTATATACATATTAAATTGTCCCAAAAATTCTGAACTATGTTAGTGGAGGGAAAAAATCACCATCATTTCTCTCACTTATTGAATACCTTTATCATATTGAAGGCATTCAATAGAACAGTTTTTTTTTGGCTAAACTTATAACTCTTTTTTCGTTTAATTTTAGTAATATTATTTTTCTAATTTAAACAAATAAAAAACAAAAAGAATTAAAAATAAATCTTTGAATATCAGGTTTCAAAATTTTAAAAATATTTTAATTATATCTTTTAGAAAATCATTCTTACTTTTAGTATTAAGTGTAACGTAAATAAC
Organism: Vitellaria paradoxa; assembly: GCA_019916065.1. Lineage (NCBI taxonomy): Eukaryota > Viridiplantae > Streptophyta > Magnoliopsida > Ericales > Sapotaceae > Vitellaria > Vitellaria paradoxa. The sequence goes on from CM034234.1 coordinate 8,943,805, forward strand.
ATTTTTTTCCTTTTAAAACTCAAATACTTAATTTATATTTCATTAAAAGTAAAATGCTTAATTTATATTTTATTATATTCTATATGTTATTTTATTTGTATTTTATTTTAAAGTTTTAAATTTTTACATCAAATTTTTTTAGAAAGTATTTATTTTAATACTAAATTGTTTGAACCACATGAAACATAAAAGGCATTTGAGAAAAATTTTATATTTTTCATATTTTATGTACTCTCTACTCTGAATAAAATTTTGATTCCTAATTTTACAATATATACACGATCGAAAAGTTTTTAAGTCTAAAAATTTTTTTCAACTTGACCCCCAAATAATTTATTACGCCCTAGTTCACTCACAAAAATTGGGCCAATGGGTGAGAGATAAATAGGGAGGCACAATCAGAATATTTATGCACATATATGTATACACAGCACACATACAATAGATCAAAGGTTTAAACTGCATCTCTGAAAATTTCAACCGAAGCACTGCTAAGTTTAGCATTATAAGCTCTTTCTGTCCAAATTTAGGCTACTTAGCCATGCATGCATTGGAAGACATTACACGGCTGAGTTCTCTATTTGTAGAACGAGAGGGGACCATAAATGCAGAAGCCACAAACTTAAGAAGAAAGAAGAGAAGGCTGTGTTTGTTGGAGAGAAGAAAGAAGAGAAGAGGAGGGAAGAGAAGGCTGCAATGGCTTCCCAATTCTCCTTTTTCTCCTCCTCCTCCTCCTTCGTTGTCGCAGTGGCTGCATTGTTGCTTTTCCAATGCTCCCATGCCAACTCTGGTACACACTCTCTCTCTCTCTCTCTCTCTCACACAGATGTGTACGTATATTCTTGGGCAGTTTACAGCATACATTTTGATCAAATTTTCTTTCACGATATATTTTTTAATTGTAATATTCGGGAGCTTAAAATTTTGATATATTATAATTTTATTTTTATTTTTCTTCAAAAATTGGTACTCTGAAGAAACACCAAGGATAAATTATATTTATCCTTAATACTCTTGTATTTTATCATTAATATTACTTTCTCCTGAATACTTTAAATCGTCACACTTTGTCTTCTATACTTTTAATTCAATTTCATTTTACTTTTTTTGTAAAAATTATTGTCTAAAAATATAATGTATCTAACATATGTAATAAAAGCGTGATATTTCTATTAGTTCTTTTTATCGATAATTGATAGATCCAAGCGGAATTAAATTAGGATTACAGGGGCACAATAAAATATAGAGGAATTAAGTGTAATTCCCCCCAGTATTAATTTCTTGTTAATTAATTTTTTTTTCCCAGGTACCGGGCGCGGTACAGAATTCAGCTACTCCGGCGAGACTGGCCCTGCCACATGGGGAAGCTTGAGCCCAGAGTACGCGGAGTGCACGGCCGGAAAATCACAGTCTCCGATTAACATTGTGACGAAGAAAGCTGTTCTCAATAGGAAGTTGAGGGCCTTGCGTGGAGATTATCACCCCGTAAATGCTACCTTAGTTAACAATGTCCACTCCGTTGAGGTAACGTTCCTAACTAGTAAATCCTGTATGTTTAATAATGTCAATATCATTTGATTACGAATTAAAAATAAGTGAATAAACTTTCATATATATATATATATATATAATTACCACATGGTTTTCAGTCAGATGCATCTAATTACGTGTGTGGGTTTCAACACAGCACACGAGTCTGTGCAATGTTTTTCGCTCAAACGAGAATTATTTGTATCCATGTAGATCTAATTCGTTTTAATCATTTATGCAGATCCAATTGGGGAATGCCGGGGCGTTGAAAGTGGATGGCAAGAGCTACTACTTGCAGCAAATGCATTGGCATTCTCCTTCGGAGCACCAAATTAATGGTGTCACGTATGCTCTCTCTCTCTCTCTCTCTCACTAATGCAAGCTCGTAAACTCTGCTCCCTCTTCCTATCTATACGAAGCTAATGAACTTTGATGATTAATTACAGATTTAATGCAGAGCTTCATCTAGTACACAAGGCTGCTGACGGTAGCATCACGGTCGTAGGCATTCCCTATCAAATTGGTGCTGCGAGCCCCATTCTTGCCAAGGTAAATGGTATATAGTATTATAGTCTTAAATATAGAGAAGCTCCGACCCGAGATACCGTCTTTCGCAACCCTTATTATGGTAAAATTTTTTTGAGTCACATAATTATCTTACGATTTTGAATTTTTTTCTTGCTCTTTATTTGATTGGTAAATTTGATATCATAATGATTTTATTGATAAACTTCTATTCTATCTCTAAATTTGTTCAACTTCACACGAAAAAGAAAAAATTACTAAAATTTTAATTTCTATTTTCTTTTCTTTTCATTTTATTTCTTTCCTTCACTCACTCGTTGAAACTCAGAAAAAGAATAGAAACTTACATTATTTTTTTTTTCTCATTTTTTTCTTCATTCTACTAATTCCCCCCAAACGGGGTGTTAATCGCCCATAATTATCCAAAACTTAAAAAATGTAAATAAATGTTTAAAAACTATCAAACTAATTATTTATACAGACTTAACACTTTTTTTTTTTAATATTTACTTTTGGATGGGTTTGGTTTGTTATAAAATACTAAAAAACTTTAAAAATTGTTGAAAACCTCTAAAAGTTATTCACTTTTTATCTTACTGCACGGATTACGAATTCACAAATTATCTCACTTTTTGTCATTCCAAACGCACCATTTATTATTTATAGCAACTATTACAAATTGTTTAACTACAAAATAGTAATAATATTGCGTGTGGCACGTATGAATGTCAAGTTTATAAATACTCGAACTCTAGTTCTGACGTGTGATGTTTTGTGATTGCAGATTCCAAATCGATTAGTTAAGCTAGTTACGAAATCTGAAATTCCTATTGGGACCTTCGATGCCAGGCGACTGAGGCTAAACAGTAGGAAGTATTACAGATACGTTGGCTCCTTCACCACTCCCCCTTGTTCCGAGAATGTCATTTGGCACATCTCTGACGAGGTACAAACTTCTCTTCATATCGTCGAGTTTAGATACACGTGTACATTAGATGTAAGTGTCATAGAATTATTATTATTATTATTATTATTAAAAAAAAAAGATTACAATTTTCAAAAGCCATTTACATGGCCGAAAAACAAGCGAGTGATAGGACAAGCGTATAAAATCAAGTAGGACAAAGCTTACTTGTCCTTACAAACAGAAACGCTATTATTATTATTATTATTATTATTATTATTATTTTTTTTTTTTTTTTTTTTTTGCGCCTTTATACGTCTGCAAATTTTGCTAAAAGCATTTTATTTTTTATTTTTATTTTCTATCTTCTGCTTTGAGGTCAACATTTTAAGAATGGTAAAGATGCATTTCATTTTGCATTTTTTGTTTCCTCTGTTTTGGAATTCTACATGTTTTGGATTAAAAAAACTCAAAATAATTTTTTTGTATTTTATGTGTAAATTCGTTTTTAATTTTTAAAAATAAATTTTGAAAACATGAGTGTTTAAATGTGCTTGGAGTTATTTTTATTTTTTAACAAATACACAATGAAATATAGGTCCAAAACATGTATACAAGAGGTTCCTTAATTTTTTTACCCATTTGATAAGATATTGATATTAAAAAATTACGTAAAAGTTAAATTTTTTAAGATTCTTTTTGGAACTCTAAAAAAGATAGACAATAGCTGAAAAATTTTGAAAATTTTTAAAACTCTCTATTATATTTTCCCGCCTCATATTTTGTGAAATTTCTATAAATTTATATATCTCTATATATCCCACAAATTTTTACAAACCCCTATAAATTTTTTATAAAGCCCAAGTAACATTCCACAAACCCCAACAATATTTTTACAAATTTTAAAATTTTTTTAACAACTTTCAAAAAATTTTAACATGAATGTTTTGGAACAGACTGAAAATCCATTCAAATAGATTTAAAGTAAAAAAAAAATCATTTTACTTATTTACCAAAAAATATTTTATTGAGTTCTATAAGCTTAATATTTTTTACTTACTTACCAAAAAAAAAAAATTCAAAAATCAAAAAAATTCTACCAAAAGTTGTATGTCCAAATGAAAATCCATTCGAATGGAACTATTCATCTCTGAAAAATATGATTTAGTAGCTACGCTCCAAACGGTAAAATGTTACTCAAATCATATTTTCTATTTTTTTTTTTTTTTTTTTTTGAGCTTCAAACATCCCGCAAATGATAAAAAAAATTAAAACCAATAAGAATTTTTAAAAAATTGAACCACCAAATACCCTGTGTATTAATGGCAATATCAAATAAATATATTTTTTCAATAAAATTTTATATTAAATAAATGTTAATTTTTTATTTAAAATAAGATTAGATCCCAAATTAATATATTCGAAATTTATTAAACACAAAATACTACGATGGCTTGATGAAAATTGCAGGTGAGAACAATATCCCGAGGACAATTGAAGAATCTGCGGGCTCCATTGTCATTGGCTAACAAGAGGAACCGCAGGCCTGTCCAACCACTGAATGGACGAGTGGTTCAGCTTTTCGACAATTAAAAGCTTGATTTGGAAAACAATAAAATAAAAAATTCAATTTTCTTTCTTTTTCAATTTATCCTCACGTTATGTAATTTTCCTTTTATCAAAATTTAATTTCCTTTTTCAGTTTGATGGTTTTTAAACATGTTATTTTATTTATATACAAATACAACAAAAATAATTTTAAATAAAAAAATTTACGTACTGATTAAAAAACTACTTTTTTTAATTTTATAAAAATATAGTTTTTTCAAACAGTTTGAAAATTTTTTTAATTTTTTTACATTTTTTTATGAATGCAAGCAACATGCTTAAAAAAATATTAAACAAAAGAAATTAATTTTTGGTAAAACAAAAAATACCATGTAAGACAAATGTAAGTTTAAAAAAAAAAAAAAAACTTTTCTTTTTTAACCAAACCAAATGTAGCAACATTTTGTCTCTATTGCTCTTGCAAAGAACAACCCTTGTACTGTTGCATTTGATTTAAAAAAAATAAAAAAAAAAGATAAAATATTGTTTAATATATGATGTATATATGTATGTATGTATGTATGTATGTATTATTATTATTATTATTATTATTATTATTATGGTCTGAATTTGCCCAATTACTTTTTATAATGAATTGGTTGAAAGTTTGTAGTGTGCAAATATGGTAAAATGTAATTGGATCACCACAAAATTTAATTCCGGAACTAGGAATGTTGTTATCTACCTGAAGAGCTGAGAAACAGAGGTAAAAACTTTGGTAGATTTAGGGGTATTGGGTTTATCAATTTTAACATTTCATAATAATCCCAAGGTTTCAGCCCATCCAACGAGACTCAAACCCACATTTACATTCTAAGTTACCCAAAAAAAAAAAAAAAAAGTTTATCAATTTTATTAAAAAAAAAGAGTTTTATCAAATTTTTTTAAATTCTTACCACCCAACACAAAATTAACTTTTTACCAAATTTTTTTAATTTTTATCAAACATTTAACACTTAAAAAATAATGACACGTTTTAACTTGGCGTGAAAAGTTGATAAATTCTGCATACCAAATGACCCTTGCTTATGAGCTGCCACTCAAAATATATATATATATATACAAAGCATTTTTAGATAATTAGAAATTTTAAGTTAATAAATTTAAAATTATATTATATTAAAATATAAATAATAGAGTTTATTTATGTAACAATACATGAAAATTATTTTAATAATTACGATCAAAATAGTGGTCCCATTATTTTTTAAAATGGTGAAACTACCATTATCTAAAAAAAAAAAAATCAAATAACTACTTTTTTTAATTATTTCAAATTCGTTATAAAATCATTATGTTATAATATTCTAACTCCATGATAAAATTTCTATTTCTATTTATATTAATAAAGTTATTCAAAATTTTTAATAATTGGCACCAATTTTTGTTAATTCTAAATTTATAAATCTAAAAGGAACTTAAAAGACAAACAAATTCAAATTACAACTCCGATATTTGATGGCTCTGAACAAATAAAATTATTTTTGTGAAATTATTATACGTGAACAAATAAAACTATTTTTTTGTGAGAAATCTAAGGAAGGAACAGTGACTTGGCAATAATTTATTTTTTTATATTCACAATTCATTTACCTATACCCCTAGTAAGGAAAGGTTTGGATTGAAGATGGAAAATAGAAAAATATGTGAAAATAGAAAAAATCATTTTTAGGTTAGTTTTTTAATTTAATTATTTTTTATATATCAAATTTTATTCATTTCCACTATAAATCAAATAATAATAATAATAATAATTTTGAATCTCCTTATTTTTTTCCTTTGACTAATATACGTTAAATTAAACATAGAACTTGTCCCAAAGAAAAAATAAAAATTCAAAATTCCTCCTCATGTTTGATTTTAAAAAATAACACAAAAAATAAATGAAACTTAAGACTTAAAAGTAATTAAATTTAAAAATTATTTATTAATAAATATCTTCTATTGTTATATTTTTTTTCCATTCACCCGAACGGCAATATATATATTTAAGATTTTATATCTATCCTTGTCTAGGTTGGTTTACTTTCTCGTGATTCTTTGCCAATTAGGACTACGAAGTAGATTTCACCCAATGTGCGCACCCATAGATAACGACTGCGGGCTTCTCCCCGACCACAAAAAATTTTATATTTATCCCCGTTCTTTACAATTTCTTCTAATTATTTGTTCTCCTTTCTTTTCCTAACCAAAAACAACGAAGCGGCCAAAAGTCATCAGAGCAAGGAAGGAAGTCATTTCAGGACACCGATTGATTGGCAGAAAGAAACCAACTCTTTCGTGGAGACGCAATAGCATCCAAATTAAGAGTCAATTGTGGTGGCCTAACACAAAGAAAGAACTCCTTGCTCCTCATGAAAATAAACATTTTCCTTAAAAAAATAAAAAGAATGAAGAATTTAACTTAGAATCAGAAAGAGTAAATTTCTAAATGATATGTTGATCGGGAAATATTTTGTACAAAAATTTTAAATTAAAATAAAAATTTTTGAATCTCAAATATGAATTATGCTTATGTAAAAGATCTTGCCTTAATACATCGATTAGACTTGAACTTTCGTGACAAATAACAAGATTGCCTTAAGGTACGATTGGTGTATTAATTTTTATTGAAAATTTTTAAAAATTTTTAAAAAGTAATTCATTTTTTTATCTCACTACACGAATTTATAAATTTACAATTTATCTTATTTTAAGAATATTTAAAGTGATAAAAAGTAAAATAAATTAAAATATTTATAAATTTATAATTCGTACAATGAAATAAAAAATGAAAAAATTTTAGAAATTTTTTAAAATTTTTTAAAATTTTTTTACATTTTACCTTGCACCACACAAATTTTTTATTTCACTTTTTATTAGTTCAAACACACTCTTTAATATATAAATACAAATTCACATGTGATCGGAAGAAATTATATTTGAAGAAAGCAATAAAATCTTAAATTAAGTAGAGAAAGGTATCAAACTCAACCCACGACCAAAATCTTCAATTACAAAGTAAGAGAATTTACATCGGTTCACTCCAAAAAAAGAAGCACTCTTCTATTTACAATAGCTATAAATAAAACGAGAAATTGAAAAGAAGGCCAAAGAAAATTGTGAAAAATTTTTGCTTTTTGACCTTTTAACAAGGGAAAGGAAGCGGTTATTCAACCTACCACGTCAGCTCAACAAACTTCCCATTTTCCAATAACCACTTGGAAAAACGAGCGCGCCATCCCCATCCTATCACCCCACTACGATCAACTTCTTCTTCCAGTGGGCGCCCACGACGGACGAATGATGTTTCGACACGCCAGCGTCTGATTCAGTCATCGGCACCCAACGACGCCGATGATCTCCTGCCGGACGCGAACCGTGTCATCCCTCCCAAACTGGGAGGCTCAGCCGTCGGTTCGACGGTCGCCGGAATCTCGTATGCCTTGATCGTCGCGCTCCTTCTCGGCGGTGATTCCATAGCCGGAGGCGGCGCGTTGCTTTGAAAGACCTGTTTTGTTCTCCGACCGAACCTGAAAATGGCCATAAGATGCCTAGCGATGCCGGTCCTCCGGCGTTCAACGCTTCTGGCGTTATCAGGTCGCACCGCGGCAGCAGCCGCCGGTTCCGACGGCTTCCGGCGGCCTCGCTTAGATCTCACTCTCCCCATACATGAGACCTTCGGAGATGTCGGCTCCGCCATCGATGTTGACTTCCCAACCGATTCTGGCCGCTTAGGAAACAACCGAATATTCGCCGGCTTCCGCTTCGTCGTATCAACAAAAGTCGTCTTCTGAGTCTTCGGCAATCCGATCATAGCAGCCTTGGACTTCAAGTTCGTCGAAAACCTTTGCGACGACGAGTTCGAAATTGGATTCAAACTCGGATTCAAGTTACTCGAATTCGAGCCCTTCGTCGAGTCCTTCCGCTCGTAGAACGCATTGCGATCGAACCAGTCAAACTCGGCGTCCTTGGACAGCCAGAACGACTCCGGCGGGAAATCCGGCTGCACTTCAAGCTGCAGATCTGCCTCCTCCACCTCTTTCTCTTCCTCCGGCCGGTGATCTCCGTTGCCGTCCACCAGCGTTTCGCAGGCGATCTTACGATCGCCTCCGCCTCCGCCTCCGCCGCCGCCACATACAGAAACGAGAGTTTCAAGATCTACCTGCGGCATCCTTTGAAAACTTAAAAGAGGCAGAAAAAGAATTGGGAAGACAGAGTTGGCGATATGATACATATATGTATATATATAATAAAGTGTGTATATCATACACTATGGAAGCGTGTTTCAACTCTTTGACTGGTAATCGGGGGTTGTTTCGTTCGTGTGCACTGCTGCTTTTCTAGAAAAATAGTAAATATAATATTATTATTTTTTCTTTTATCTCTTTTTTGTATTTTCTTCAAAGGTTGGTGATTTTACCTTTTTTTTTTTTTTTTGGTTGAGGTGTTTGGTTATTTTTAATGGTAAAGATTTGCATTATTAACCACCAAATTGGACACACATCAAAGCTTAGATTGCATTAATGTCAACTTTTATAAGAGCAAAACTTAAATTCTTTCAAATCTTCACAATATATTGAGTTTCAGTGAAATTATTTTGGTTTGTTTTATGGCTTTAGTTCCTAAGAAAAATGACAACACACAAGTCTCATGTAACATGCCTTTCCTGATTTTATTAGGGATTCTTGCATTTTTATAGGAATAAAGAGGGTGTTTGGAAGTTAAAAAAAAACTTAAGTTTTAGTAGTTTTTTAGTTGTTTATTTTTTTTTTTTTTTGCACTTTTTTGTGTGTTTGGTTGAATCAAGTGGAATTTTTAGTATTTTTTTTAATAATTTTTGGGTGTTTGGTAAATTTTTTACTGTAGCAAAGTAAAAAAGTTGTAACTTTTGGGTGTTTGGTGTGTTTTTACTGTAGCAAATCAAAAAAGTTGTAACGATGGAGTGGTACTTTTTACTGTAGCAAAAAGTAAAAAAGTGACAAAATTTATGGTTTTGCCAAACACACAAAAATTAACTTTTGGTAATTTTTTACTAATTTTTGAGTTGCCAAACACCCCCAAAGTTTACAAGCTACAAAATAATGGTCTTGTATTTTAAAACTCCACAAATATGATTCCTCAAATTAGAAACTACATAAAAATGTTTTTTTTTTTTGGGTAAATGCATAAAAATAAATTTTTAAAAGCAAAAACTAAACATTCATGAAATCCTTATGATCACTCTCAAAAACCACTAGAATATTCATTGTTTTTATATTTCCTTTTTCTCCCCTTCATCTTCCTCCTCCCCCCTTTCCTATCCCCCTCCCCCCCCCCCAAAAAAAAGATTTAAAATAAGATATCACAATCTAAAAAAAAATTGAAATGCATTATGTTAATTAGCACTTATTATACCTATGACTAGTGCTCGAATGTTATAATAACTAACTTTTTTTTTTTAGCATACATGTAACTTAGTAGAAGAGTTGATGTGTTAAAAGTTCACCATTTACCGACCTCAGGTTCGAATATGAGCGTGGACTACCCCTATACAAAAAATAATAAAAAATATAAAAAAATTCTTACCTTCTAAAAAAAACTTTTTTTTTTTATATTTTTATAGAATATGGGGGAATTGTAATGAACAGAAGATAAGGATTATGATTTAGTGGAGCAGTTGAACAGTGATGAAAGTTAAAACTCTTCCTCTTCTTCTTCTTTTTTTTTTTTTCTTTTTTGTATCATCAAGTCTTTTCTAATATAATTAGTATTCAAAATACATCATGTTGACTAGTGTTTATTGTAATTATGAATATAACTTAAATGTTGTAACAATTAACCTATTTTCTAAAAATTTATAGAAGAGGGGAGATTTGTCATGATTAGGAGAGGGGGATTAGGATATAGTGGAGCAGTTGAATAGTGGTGAAAGTTAAATCTTTTTTTTTTTTTTTTTTAGATATTATCAAGTCTTTTTTAGCATAATTGGCATTCAAAATGTATTGTGTTGACTGGCACTTATTATAATTATGACTATAACTCAAACGTTATAACAATTAAACTATTTTCTAAAAACATGTAGAAGAGGGGGAATTGTAATAACTAAGGACATAAGGATTAAGATATATGTGGTGTTTAGATAAACCAAAAAAATAATAAATAAATAAATAGTAAGTCAGTGTAAAAGTGACACATAACGAGGTTTGATTTAAAAAAAATTAGAGATTTTTTTTGTTGTTTTTTTTTTTTTTTTTTGGGTAAATCAAACCCTCCTATAGTAGAATCGTTGAATAGTGGTAAAAGTTAAAATTTTTTTTTTCCGGTATTATCAAGTATTTTCTAGCATCATTGGTATTCAAAAATGTATTATGTTGACTAGAACTTATTATAACTATGACTAGCACTCAAAAGGTAGAACAATTAACCATTTGTTTGGCTTATGCTACTTGCTGTGCGTGTATGTGTATTATATATTCCTATTATCACTAACCGAAAATGAAAAGGGCAAGAAAAAATATTTCGCTTTTTTCTTTTGGTAAAACTACTGAGAAATAAAAATTAAAAGCTGATGGCATTGCATCTAAGTTAAAATATCGTATTTCCTCAAAATAAAGGAAAAAAAAATATGAAGATAGCATGATGATAATAAATAATTTGATAATCAAAATTAAAAAAAAAAAAAAACCAGCTATAATCAGTATATATATATCTTCGATTAAAATTGAAGTTACATGTTCAATCATGCACTAATTTTCTTGATTATGCAAGTCTGTCGTTTGAATTGATTGCCAGACGGGGATATGTGAGCCACCAGCTTGCTAGCGCCAAATAATTGAAGAATATTGATGAGGTTTCCAACTTCCACCGTTTAGGGTGTGTTTGGAGTAATAAAAAATGAGATAAAGTAAAATAAATTATGAATTCATAATTCATGTAATGAGATACAAAATAAATAACTTTTAAAGTTATTCAATATTTTTCATCGTTTTTCAGAATATTTTTTTTCACTCTTAACGGAGTCTAAGTTGCAAAAATAAAGAGATTTGTTACTGATCAAAAAAATAATTAAGGAGATTTGAGAGTCTGCTTTTATTAATTTTGAAACATATATGATCAATGATATACTTAATTAGCGGGGTAAATAAACTTAACTGTAGTATTTATGAAAAATATGTTGGTCAAATTTAATGAGTTTAAAAAATATTAATTAATGAGTTTGATTGGATGCAGATTCAGTATTTTCTAAAGAGCTAAGGCAACATTTGTTTTAATATTACAATACTTTTAAAAAATATACATTTATTCATGTTTTAAGAAAAAAATATATTTTCAAAAAACATAATTTAAAGTTTTTCTTTAATTTTCTTAACTTTTTTTTTTCAACTATGAAAAAACTAAGAAAATATAAAAAAATCAAAATCAAAAAATTATTCCAACCTTGAATTTTGTAGGACACGAGCGTGGCCTGTAACTCAGTTGTTAAGAACTTCTCCTGCTCGCTCATAATCCGAGTTCGATTCTTTCCACTCTCCCCTTTAAAAAAAAAATTTACCTTTCAAAGAAAAAAAAAAATTTGTAGGGCAGATACAATTAATAATTCATACCAACAAAGTACAGAAGCTGGCCTTAAAACAGAGGAAAAGGAAAAGGAAAAGGCTGTGCAGCTCTAACCATTGACTTTTCATGTTTGCATGTGGCCCCATAATTTGATCATATTTTATATGGTAAGTGTCACGGATGACAAACTACATTAGCTGTCCTTGCTTCCAAACATTATTTTTCTCCTTCTTAATTTCTGTTTGCGAGCATGTATTATTCTTCTCTTCCTTAATTTCTGTTTGTGATCACGTATTTGGAGTTATATAAAATTGTATAAAATTGTAAAAGTTAGTATTTCGTATTTTGTGCAACAAATAAAGAATTTAAATTTTATAATCTCGTAATTTATACTTATAGAAATTTATAAAATTTTATATTTTTTTATAACTCCAAACGTTGCCCATTTATTGTATTTGGAAAATTAAGAAAGTGTTCAGGGAAAACCACGATGTTTATACTTTGCTCACAGGATACAAGAAACATAGATTTAATCCTATTTCCCATTTAAATTGTAGCGGTTAATTTTTTTAATAGATAATTATACCTTATCCTTTTAAGTTTGACACAGAAACACATGAAGTTTAAAAGTTAAAAAAATAGTCTTCTTGTAATTTGAATTGGAGTGTAAAATAAATTGAATCAATTAAATTTACATTTTAATTGGTTTAGGAAAAAAAAATTCTCCAAAATAGAAATAAAAGTAAATTTTTACACATTTTATATTAAAAAGATGAAACATTATTTTATTTTTTAAGGAGACCCAGTTTACTTTTATTTTTCTAAATAATATTTATTAGATAATTATATAAAAGCCTACATGACGGATACAATACAAAACTAATCAAATTTACACATTTTATAGTAATTTTACACTTTAATCCAAATCACAAGAACATTATGCGTTGACTTTTAAATTAGAAAATGACCATATATTTTTTATCCAAATTGCATATGAGTACAATACAATTACTTTATTTTTATAAATGGTAGATGTTGTAAGGGTAATATCAAAAGTTTATTATTTTATTAAAAATAATAATTCCAACCCTTGATCTTATGCCATGGTTAACTGAACTAGCACGTAACAATCTTTAATTGAAGTTAGCAATTTCAGATCCGATGGTTTAGAATACGGAGGTGTTTAGAAGTTCAAAAAAAATTCAAATTTTAGTAGTTTTTTGGTTTTTTTTTTTTACATTTTTTTGTGTGTTTGGTTGAACCAAGTGGAATTTTTAGTATTTTTTAGTAACTTTTAGGTGTTTGGTAAATTTTTTACTGTAGCAAAGCAAAAAAGTTATAACTTTTGGATGTTTGGTATGTTTTTTTACTGTAGCAAATCAAAAAAGTTATAATTATGGAGTGTACTTTTTGCTGTAGCAAATCTAAAAAGTGAAAAAATTTATAGTTTTGTCAAACACATCAAAAGTAATTTTTGGTATTTTTTTTACTAATTTTTGAGTCGCCAAACGGGCTCTACGTATGTATCTGTGTGCTAGCAATGAATCTACCTGTACGAATACAACTGGGTTACTCAAGCGAGCCTGCTTACATTTTGAAAGCGGCAATTGACTCAAAATATGTGTTCATATAATTAGATTCTTAATGGTAATTATAGCCAGGTAGACTTCTTATTTTGAAGTTAACTTTAATTGTAATCATTCCCAAGCAGACTCTAATTCCCACATAATTTTCTTTCCCTGATTAATCAAGCAATACTTATTTTATCATTTCCTCTCTTCCTTGTCTTTTGTTTTCTATTTATATATATCATTTTTTTTTTATATAACCAAAGAAAAATGCTAAACACGTGCAGTTACTCAATACCAAGTACAAATTAAATTAGTTACTTTTCCTTACTTGGAATTTTTCTTTTTCTCCCTTTTCTATTTTTTTTTTCATAATTAAGCCGAGCCTCTTTTTAAACTTGAAATATTGTGTTTAATTTTAGGCGCAATTTATAGTAACTTTTGGCATTTTTTCAATCATAAACTATCAGTTATAATTTTTGATATGTTTAATAAAACAAATAACAAATTTTAGTAATTTTTAGTAACTTTTTACAATTTCTAAGTATTTGATAAATTTTTTGATGACTTTTAGCAAATTTTAATAATTTTTGATAATTTTTAACGACTTTTGATAACGTTTGGATTAACAAGTTATTGCGACAAAGTAAAAAAGTGACAAAAATTGATAATTTGCTAAACACTCAGGAATTAAAAGTTAGTAATTTTTTATATTTATTATGCCTCCAAACGTCCTCTTATTTGTTAGGTTTATTGACAACTTCAAGTTCAAATTAACAAAGCATAGTTGTGAGCCAGTAATTAAGTATGTCAACAAACAAACCATAAATTAACAAATTATAAATAATTTAAGTTACTAATAAGAAAAGTGAACTCATTAAAATCTCGTAAGTATTATTTGTTAATATTATTATAAAAATGTTCACGAGTGTATATATTCACGAACTATAAATAAATGTGTTTATGAATGATAAATAAATATGTTCACAAATTTTATTAAACTAAGGTTACTCTTACTTGAATGCTAATTTATTTATCGAAATTTAAAAAATATATTGAAACTTAATTACTTTAGTTCATGAAATCGACATAAATGAAACGATTTCTTATTTTTGTATTAACTATATATTTTGATAAATTGATGTTTCTAGATGGCAGCTGGTAAATGCCAAAACAAATTGTCAAAGGGTTACTAAACCGAGTCAACAACTATCAAAAGAAAAAAAAAAAAATAGGTGAAAAAAATAGTAAACAAAGAAGAAAGCGATGAAACAGTGGGGTTCTTAATTGATATTAGGAGGAAAAAAATAAAAAAGAAAAAAATCAGAAGCTTCTCTATTGCTAATTAAGGGTTGGTATGGTTTGCTAAAAAATGTAAAAAATTTTTAAATTTTGTTTTTCTTTTTATTTTATTGTACAAATTATCTCATTTTATTTCAGACTTAGTTTGGGAAGAAAGTTAGCTAGTTAAAAATAAGCTAGTTAACTTTATATTTGAGAAGGAAAAATTTTGACTTTTTTTTGAAGTGAATTTTTAGTTTTTATTAATTAGATATTTTTACCCTTAAAAGTTTAAAAAACTGTTAAAATATAAGAGGGTAAAATTGACTAAACACTGTTAAAATTAAAAAAAAAAAAAACTGACTACCAATCGGATTTCTTATACAAAATCTCAATTTATCTCAATTTTTACCATTTTAAACATTCACAATAAAGTTAGCGCACTGTGGCTCCAAGCGCCAGTCCAAGCACGAGTTGTCAAAAGTTGACCCGTGCGTCTCGAATCTTCAAGTTTCTAGAGCGCTTTCTCCTCTTTCTCTGCAATTTCCTCCAAACCTACCTTTCGATATGATGCAACCTTAAAATTACTGCCGGAGAATGAAACCCAATGAAAAAAAAATAAAAAAAAATGAACTTTAGT
The DNA here is from genome assembly GCA_019916065.1 of Vitellaria paradoxa. Lineage (NCBI taxonomy): Eukaryota > Viridiplantae > Streptophyta > Magnoliopsida > Ericales > Sapotaceae > Vitellaria > Vitellaria paradoxa. The sequence continues at coordinate 8,959,379 of CM034234.1, forward strand.
ACGCCTTCCTTTTCGAGTTAGGAGAGAAAATAAAAAATATATATTAATTATAAGAGAAGAAAAAAGAGAGAGATAGAGAATTTTTGTAAGTCGAGGCAAAATAAAAGGAGCAAAAAGTATATATTATTATTTTACCATTAAATTTTTTTAAGAGTTAGAAAGTTATCAATTTATTTAATTTTATAATATGTTTATAACTTTTTTTTTAATTCTTTAGTTTATAGGCAAATTTGTTATTTTAAAAGTTTCATTATCTAATTTTTCTTTTCCCTCTATTTCGATCCACTTTGAGAAGATAAAATTTTTAAAATTTTAACACTCACTTTTTTCTTATTTCTTTCCATTTATTTCTTAAAAAAATCACAAATAAGTGATAAATTTTAAGATATTTTTTCACTTTTTTTCTCGCATTTCACTCTATCCAAATAGATTGTAAAAGAATTCCATAAGAAAGAAGAGAAAAAGATTAAGGCTTTGATTGAAAAAATTTTTAGTTTTTAATTCTCAGTTTTCTTTTTCATTTTTTTGAAAATTGAACATGAAAATTTATTTATAATTTTGTTTTTAATTTTTAGTTTTTGAAAAAATAAAATTGTTTTCAAATTTTTTAAAAATTATGAAAACATACAAAAGATATTTTCTCAAGTCTTTATTTTCAATTTTCATTTTGTTTCACAATTGTTATCAATCACAATTATCACTCACCATCAATCACATCGTCTGTTGGTCGTCACATATCCAACAACCACGAACTATCGTCGAAGCCGTCACCACTACCACCGCCACCACTCCCCACCCATCTCCAATCATTGCCAATTGTCGCCCGCCCTTTACCCACCTTCAACTACCGCCAACAGTTACCTACTGCCACCCACCTCCTGTCACTGGTAACAACAAACGCCCCTCACCCACCTCTAACTACTGTCAGTAGCAACTTGTCGCCTGACATCGATCTAATTTTGCAAGATTTAAAACTTATCCATATACTTGGATTTGATCCATTTTGAAAAATAAGCTTTTTTTTTTTTAAGCATTATTTTAAAAAAATAAAAAATATATTTTATTCAATATATATACACCATAATGATTAAAATACAAACAACAAAAGTTGTTATATTTTTTCATTAGATTGCTTGATTTTTTTTTTAATTCTTAATTTGATGATGAAATTATGGTTGGTGATGGTAGATTTTTTATTTTTATTTTTTATAAAAATATATTACATATTATTTAATTAATAATTAATGTTATCAATAATTAATTTATATATTAAATATAATTTAATTAATAATAATCTAAATTAAATTAATATAAAAATATTTTATTAAATTATTGAATTAAATTATTTTTAATAAAATAATTAAATTTAATTAATTAATTTAATTTAGTTAACCTGAAATATATTTTATGAAATTATTTTTAACAAATAATATAATTAAATAATTAAAATTTAATTAATTAACAATTATCACTACTAACTAATAACTATCATTACCAATTACGTTTTTAAGTTTTTGTTTTTTTTTCTATTATAGAAAAACTAAAAATAAAAAAATTGAATACAAAAACTAAGAGCTTAACTTATGTAAAAATTGAATGCAAAAAATGAAAAATTTATCATATGGGCCTAAGCTTTTATGCATTGATGTTATTAGTGTACCTATATATCCTACCAAAAAGTAGGGCTAGATAGATACTCCAGTCCGATCTATGGTTTTACTGATTGGAACACGACGAAGACCACGATGGATGGCGAGAGCTTTCTTGTTTGTTTCCACAAGACTCAACAATGGGTTCCAATTTAAGTCAATGGCTCCTTTGTTGAATGAATAAATTAACTTTCATAAAATATTCAAAAGGCTTCCAGAAGCCGCCCGATTGTATCTATATATGCACTATTTTATTATTATTATTATTATTATTATTATTATTATTTTTAGTTCAAAGTGTTAGACTCCGTTTATTTGCATCTCCTAAAATTAACAATCGAAGAAAATATCTGGTGCTCATTTGGTTTATTTCTTTATTTTTTATTTTTATTTTTGAATTCATTTTTTTTATACTTTTGAAAATAAGAAAAAAAAATTCAAAACGCATTTGGTCATTTGTGTTTTCAAAATTAATTTTAGAAAATAAAAAATAAGCTTATACTTAAAATAAAAAATGACAAAAATCATTTTAAACGTTTTTAATTCAAAATAAAGAAAATTTTAAAATAATGAAAACATAATATTTTTTGTTTTTTTTTTAATTTTGAGTTTTTAAAATATAAAATGAAAAAGAAAAAAAAAATAAATCAAATGCTACCTTAGTGACCTTAAAAAGATTTAAATTAGTGATTAATAAAAAATAAATTCAAAATTTTATTAGTTTAACTAACCCTCAGCGTTCTATATATACACCTTTAATTAACAAAGGTGATGAAGAAAGTAGGGCATATGCATGCCTGGAAAACTAACATGGTTTTAAATAATAATAATAATAATAATAATAATAATAATAAATTATTAAAACTCAATCAAATTAACTGAATTATGATTAAATTAATACGTGAAATAACGTAAGTTGTTGACTAAAAAAGTAGATAGATTTTAAGTAAAATATAATAGACGATCGATCATATATATAATATTGTATATAAAAAGAATTTATATATTGGGGGCGTTTGGAGTTCCAAAAAAAATAAAAAAAAATCAATGGATGGGATTGATGTGATGTAAAAATGATAAATGACAAAATGTGATTGGAGGAATTTGAAAACTTTTGAAGTTTTTTTAAGTTTTTTGATTTTTTTTATGGCTCCAAACAAGCCCATTATAGTTGATAATTAATATTTTATTGTTTCTAATAAATGTAACTAAATTTATTGTGAATAATATTATCTAATTTATCAATCATACCTAATCATTTTTATCATTTAATTTGTTCAAAAATTTACATTTTTTAATAATATTTACTTTTCTATACTGTTATCGTACTTTTTTTTTTTAAATGGTTGAAATATTAACCAGAGATTCTCATATTTTTTCTTTTCATTGTTGAAATATTAACGACAGATTTCCGGGAGATTGAAGCATATAACAACCGATTTAACTCAATGAATGTGTTGTAACTGTCGTGGGTTTCTTTGGGATATGTTTTAACCCAAGATTTTGCATTTTGGCGAGAAATATATACATATACACACATACACACACATATATATATATATATATAATTTTAATTACATGTTCTAATTTGAATGAATTAAAAAATGAAAGAAAACAACATATTTACAATCAATAAGCTTTTTTAATTACTTAATTATCAAAAAAATTAGTTTTTTAATTTAATTATCTTTAATTTTTCACATCATATGCATATTTTTTTTTTTAAGTTTTTATATCAAACAAAAATAAATAAATAAATAAATTATCTTTCCTTTACATCTTGCAATATGCGGTTATACATCCAACAATTTTTTCTTTTCTTTTTTCTTTTTTTTAACCTCAGAGAAACTCAACTCATTAAACTTGAAAGCTTACTTACATAATTTATAATATTTAATAAATAAATTCTATTTATTTAGATATATTAGTATTTAACAATTGTTTAACAATTATTTTTACTTAAAAAGTCTCCGTATTAATTATTGAGTATTTTAAAAGTTGAAATTTGAATTATCATAAATATCAATTGTTTCTTATAATAAAAATTATTATTTGATAAAATAACTATTAAATTTGGTATATTTTTAGGATATTCAATATAGACAAATTTTAACAAGTCAAATCCAAGATTAACTTTTTTTTTTTTTTTTGAGCCCTTATTAAGCTCAGGCTTAGCTAGAACCTAACAAATGTGAAATGAGCTGAGTCGAACTAGACAATCTGAGCCTGAGCACGATAAAGTCCATATCAACTTGACTCATTTATATTCCTAACTTTTTCAACCAAAGTAATATGAAATATAAGTACTTCACCGTACGTGTTGACGTAGGAAATGAGTACTTCACTGTATCTTAATAATAATTTGCTTAATTTCTCGCAATCCGTCAATATTACTGCTCCATCACAGTTTTTTTTTTTCTTTTTTTTTTATATATAATGTATAGATAATAGTATACAAGTATCTATACTAATTTATAAAGGAAGAACACATTTTAGTATCTCCCATTTTTGTAGATAATTCATAATTTTGAATGACTTAAATATCTCTTAACAATCCTTTTTTTTGTTTTTGGGATAATTGTTAGTAATTTTTTATCAATATTAAAATGATTAACATTCTTATATCTATACTTACCCAAAAAAAAAAAAAAATTCTTATATTTATGTATATTATTTATTAACATTTTTATGCTTAGTAGTAGATCCATTAAGTTATTATACAACAACTATTATAAAAAAATATTTACCCAATTAATTAATATATAACAGTATTATTTATAAAAACTGTTTGTCTCGATGCATGTTTATCCTTCCGTTATATATATTATCTATACATCAATGTTAGACATATTGAAATAAAATTCTTGTTATTAGAAAAATTAAGCCAGTGTTTTATTAATTTAAAGAGAAATTCTCTTATTAATTGTTAAAAGAAAAAAATGAATAAAATTTTTACTGATATTAAATACCTAAATTAATAAAATAAAGAAGTCCGCAACAGCACCTTTTTATTTTTTTTCCCGTCAAATCCTCGCTCCAAGCCACACCTTAGCAAATCTAACTTGAGACCTAAAAAAAAAAAAAAAATCAAACCTACGGTACAAACATAAAAATAACAAAATGGATTAAAATAATAAAGGTAAATTACATTTATTTCTTTTAATATTTAGGTAATTTCACTTATTATTCATAATATTTAAAAATTATATTTGTCTCTCTTATTTTAAAATGTTATTAACATTAACATTTTTCTGATAAAATTAGTTATTCAAACTTACCATAAAATGTTAAACTAATTAAAAATTTAGCTATTTTCCTTATTTTACCTCTTCCTTTCTCATATTTTGTCAATTTTCTTTACAAAAATTTTAAAAAATTTTATTTACTTTTGAGGAAAATATAAGAGAGGGGGATAAAATAGAAAAAAAACTAAAATTTTAATTTTTTTAATATTTTCTATTAAATTTTAACGGTTAATCTTATCATAAGGGTTAATATTAATAATATTTCAAAATAAAAAATATAAGTATAACTTTTTAGATATTATGGGTGTTACGTGCAATTAGTTAAATGCTAAAGAAAGATAGATATAATTTATTCTTAAAATAATAAAAAGTAATGGCAAAGTGCATAATTACCCCAAAAAAAAAATGGCAAAGTGCTGTTTTCTTACCAAAATACCCCTGTCTAGTGACCGTTGGGACCCGTTGGAGAGGCCAGGTAACGGTTAAAACATTTTCAAAAAAAGAAACTCCCACCCTCGGACACCCTTTCCCTTCAAATTGAGAAAACCCAGTTTTGCAGTTAAAGAAAAATTATCTCCCCCAGATCAATGGGTTGTGCTTCATCCAAACTGGTGAAGAAAGATCTCAGACAAGAGGCCGTTGTGTTTGGCAATGGCGATTGCGCATCCAACCATGTGGTCTCCCTGACTTCGAGCACTTATGGGGTTCTCAGACTCGACAAAGATCAGCAACCGCCACCGATCAGGGCGGTTGCGAAGGAGACGAAGAAGCGATCTCCGCCGCCACTGCCTGGGGAAGAGCGCCCCGAAGTCATCAACGCTTGGGAAATGATGGAGGGTCTTGAAGAGGAAATACCCATTTCGGTTCAACCCAAGAGAAGCCCGAAATCGCTGCTTTTTCTTCGTGGGTTTGCAGATTTGGATGCGAGAAGCCCCCTGAAGTTCTTAAATCAAGTGGCTTCACCGAATAAGCTGAAGAGGTTTGGAGGGAAAGAGAACAAGGGGATTGTCAATAGATTCAATGGCACCCCGCAAAGGGCTTCGAAAGAGCCTAATTTGGTGGAGATTTCACCCAAAACAACACCAAATTTGAGGATTTCAAAGCAGAGGTCCGTGACTGATTCAGGGGTTTTGTCGAGGAGGAGTTTGAGTCCGCTGTTTGATCCGGAGCTCGTGGCGTTTTACGAGAAGGAGCTCTCTGAAAAAGAAGAAGAGCAGATCAAGAAAATGGTTTCCGCAACACCCCTCTCCGGAAAAGCCAGAAATTCCAGAGATTCCGATTCGATTCTCGCCTCGTTTGATCAAAAATGCCCGCCGGGCGGTGAAAATGCAGTGGTTATATACACGACGACGTTGAGGGGAATTAGGAAGACTTTCGAGGACTGCAACAACGTTCGATCGATCATCGAATCACACTGCGTTCGGACGATTGAGCGCGACGTGTCGATGGACTCGGGGTTCAGGGAGGAAGTGAGAGGACTAATGGGGACGAAGGCAGTGAAAGTGCCCCTAGTGTTTGTGAGGGGGAGATTGATTGGCGGAGCAGATGAAGTGGCGAAGTTGGAGGAGGAGGGCAAGTTGGGAATTTTGCTTGGCGGGGTTCCGAAGGCGGTGGCCGCCGGCTGCGATGGCTGTGGCGGAATCCGGTTTGTGATGTGCGTGGAGTGCAATGGGAGCCGTAAGCTGTTAGATGAGAATGGGAAGAAGACAGTGTGTGGCGAGTGCAATGAGAATGGGCTTATACATTGCCCCATTTGCTGTTAATTCCCCTTTTCTTTTTTTTTTTTTACTATCGCTTGAACTCTCTTTGGCATTGAGGTAGAACTCAACTAGGTGAAGTGATATGAAAAATTGGGGTCTCAAAGTGGGTTTTGGGAACCCCCCCCCCCAACTGTTTTATTCTTTAATTTGTTTGTTTCTATTGGGTTTTCAATGTGGGGAAAAGATTGGCAATAGCAATTTATGCTTGAATTGCCGAATTTTATTTATGAATGGAAAACTTATTTTAGTGCCACTCTTAATTTAAAGGCTACTTATAATTTTAAATATTTTAACTTTATTTTATCTTTTTGCTTATTTTTATCAATAAACATTAATTATTCTTTGAATTTTAATATCAAAGGAGAATAAATAGAAATAGAAGAAGGGAAAAATTAAACAATAAAAAAAAAAAAGAAGAACAAAGAAAGGAAGTGAAAGAAAATATAATAATAGAATAGAAGAAAAACTAAAATGGAAAGAGACAAAAATTAATGGTCAAATGTGTTAGTATAGTGTAAGTAAAACAAATATTCCTAAACATGATTTTAACATTAATTGATTCTCTGTATCTAACAAAAATTCCTAAAAATTATAGTAATTCATTTATACTTATTTTTATAAGTTAATTAACAAAAATAAGTAAGTGATTAAATTACTTGCCCAATTATTTTTTAAAAAAATAAAGATTATTTGATAGTTATGCAAAAATATATAATTTGTTAAAAACAATTTAAAAAATTATGAAAAATAAATACAATTTAAAATTTTTATATTGTTACTTTTTTGTTTATTTGTTAAAAACATGAAATAAATATTTAAATGGCTTAAAATTAAATCGGAGAAGAAAAAAAAATTCTACTTTGTAATTTTCTTTAGAAGACAAAATAAGAAAAATCTTAACACTTCATAAAAGGTCACTTTAATAATTTTTTTTTGGTAAGCTCATTTTAGTAATTTTAAAAGTAAAATAATTGTAGTAAAATTCATTCAATAGTGATCAAATAATTCATGTCTTGTGCGTGACAATAATTTAGCATGTTTATATTTAAAATCTAACTACTAAAAGTAAAAATAAATAAATAAATTAACGAGTTATAGAATACAATATTTTTTTAAACTTTAAAATTAATATTATTTTAATTTAAATTTGTAAAAAAACTATATCAAGTAGCTGTTGAGTTTATATTTAATTTGTATTTTATTAATTACTCTTAATTGTTTTTCCAAAACAAGAAGAAGAAAGTAAAAAAGAAAATTACATTCCCATTATGTCGAAATTATAATTGGTAATCATAAAAGATATAAAATTAAATTTAGATAAAATAAAAATTAAGGGGTACTTAAGTAATTATATTATTGTTGTAATCTTATATTATCTGTAAAAAAAATAAATAAGATAGTGAATTTTTAAAATATATCTATAAGGTTTCTAAAAAAGAGATAAAAATTAAATAGAACATATTTAGTTGCTGTAATACACTTTATAGTTATGTGTATTTTCAAGATTGGTGAAAATTGATATATCAATTGCTACATCAACTTCATAATTTGTAATTAGAACCTTTAATTTTAAATTTAATGGTTCAAATGTATTCATATTTATTTTGAATTAAAACGATGTGAATGCACTTGAATCGTTAGATTAAATTTCAATGGTTCACAATAAATGTCACAGGAAAGTTTAAAGTATAATTAAGGAGGCAAAATTGAATATATGCAAGAACGAGGTTTTTTCTAAATAATATTGACATGTTATTATTATTATTATTTTTTTTTTGTATAATGTATTTGGAAGGTTAATAAAGGATAACTGCCCTGCTAACATGTGGGGTGGGAATGTAGACATGTGTCCCTACTGCATATACATATGCAACACTGGCTGAACGTTGGATGGCATGATCCCCCCACCTCTAGGGAAAACGCGACGATGAATCCATGAACATGAGGAACATAATCCAACTTCACAATAACTACGAAAAAAATTATAAATAGGCTTGTATTTACTAGAAAAAGGCACTACTCTCTCTCTCATGGTAAAATTTTACTAAATCTACTTTTATAAACTAATTGAGGTGGCGTTTGGTTTATTTTTTTTTATTTTTTGTTTTTTATTTTTATTTTATGTTTTAAAATTTTTAAAATAAAAAAATAAAAAATATTTTATTTTCATTATTTAAAAATTTTTCTTATTTTAGATTAAAAACACTCCAAACAATTTTTTCTCATTTTTTATTTTATGTGTAAGTCTATTTAATGTTTTCTAAAAAAAAAATTGAAAACACAAGTGACCAAATACGTTTTGATTTTTTTCGTTATTTTCAAAAGTATAAAAATAGAAAATGAGTTTAAAATAGAAAATAAAAAATAGAGAAATAAACCAAATGAACCCTTAATTGTTTCTATGTGCGGGGTAGGAAGCATAACTTGATTTTTTTTTTTTAAGTAGGTACATAACTTGATTTGACGGTACCCATTAAGATTATAAATAGAAAAATATAAACTCTTTCTCACGCAATAAAAATTTTGCGTAATTCACTTTTATACACTAACTTGGTTGGTAATCTTTTGAGAGAAATAAAAAATTAAAGAAATCTAAAACTTCGGAATCAAAACACTCGAAGAGGGAATCAGTTCAATTCGTAGTTAAATGTGAAGTTAATCAGACGACAAAAGGATTTGATTCGCAAATTTTTGGTCTCTCACTATCTCATTAATTTTGATCATAAAATTAATGTAGTGATGGTGTTAATACCGTTTGATCATGCAAATTGCCTCTATTAACATACATGGAAGTTGAGTTGCTCTAAAACTGTTTCAATTAATCCCAAACAAATATTGATTGAGTGGTAACTTCATGTATAAAGAATAATGTTCCGTTTGAATAAATAAGGATTTTAAATTAATTAATTTAAAATTAAATTATATTAAAATAAAAGTGAAAAAGTAAATATATATAGTAATACTTAAAAATATTTAATAATTATTACTAAAATAGTGGTACCACTTCTTCTAAAAATAATGGTGCTATTATTAGAAAAGTTTTAAATAATTATTTTTTGTAATGATTTTAAATTTATTATAATTTGTCATGTTAAATTATCTAAATTTATAATGTAATTCTAAAAAAATAAACAAAGCTATATTTAAGCAGATCTCTTTAAATAATAATAATTAAATTTCTTCATTTTAAATTTTATTAAATCAAATTCAAATAAATTTTATAAAACTATTGAGTTTGAAAGTAATTTTATATTTGATTTAACAATTAATAAAATAACTTAACACAGAGTAACTTAGGGAGACGTGAAATGATTATGGCTCTGTTTGGAGTTACACAAAATAAAATAAAATCTTACAAATTTCTACAAATATGAATTACGAGATAATAAAATTTATATTCTTCACTCACTACACAAATTATGAGATATTTATTTTTATAATTTTATTTTATTTTATATATTTTTATACAACTCCAAACATACACTGTACATGATATGTTTTTCCCAATTAAGAAATTAGGTACAAGGTTTGCGGTAGATTTTTCCTATAATCAGTAATCAAATCCACGACCATACTGACATATTGTGGACGACATTGTAAATTTTAAATACACCAACCAATGCATACTTGCCACGTAATCCTCGGCTGACATTTCCATGACGTGGCGATTATCTAAAGGCTCGATTTTGTCTTGCATATGATCACAACAGCAACGAAGGAAAACTCTGGTACACGTGTTGTTGTAGTAATAGTTTTCCAAGACCCTCCTGTTCTTGTTGACAGCGGTGACTGCCACCTCTTTATCTTCTCTTTGCACACGTACTCTCTCTCTCTATCTAAAATTTCAATAGGCATACACAGAGGAATTCCATTTGGTTATCATCATGGCTGGAAGGAAAAGGAGGAAGGTGAAGCTGTGAGTTCATTTTCCCTTCAAATAATTGTGTAGATTTGTGCATATATATGTCCATTGGTAAGTAACTTTGTATGAATTTCAACAGATTAGTATTAGGTTTTCAAGAAATGGTTGTGGGGTTTATGCAGATCAAGTCAAGTTAGGGTTTATGATTGAGTGTCATTAGATAATTCTGAGTTTTGTGTGGTTTGGATCTTCTGAATTGGGTTTAAAATTTTATACGGTTTGATTGTCTTTTTCCTTTCTCTTAATTTCATTTGAATAGAGTTCTCTGAGTGTGTGTTTTGATCATTCAGTTGTATGCTTATTTAGTATTTATTTACCCATTTATATGACAGAGACTAGGTTAGCTAGAAAAAGGTGAGACTCAAAATGATTGATTGTGAACAATTGGTTGAGAATGACTAATTTTCATTTCTGGGTGGTTTATGCTTGGGCTGTTTAGTAATTAGATTTGATTAATATGGTTTGTGAGTTTATTTTGGGTTTCAAATTGCATTGCCTTCGCATTTTTTCTATTAACAAAACTAATCCTGTGATCAATTATTGAACGAAAAGAGAAGAGTGAGATTAATTTCTACTGATGGTGTTGGATTGAATTTGACCTAATAGAATATATGTGATTTTTCTCTAAAATTGTATTTGATAAGTTATAAGTTAATTGGGTATTTTTCAGAGTCTTCAATTCTCAATCTTAGATTCAGTTAACTTTAGGTTGCTTCGAGGAATACTTAATAGTAAAGAATTTTAAAGAATTTTGTAGGTAGTTAACCCACTCAGTTGACTCGTGCGATACTTAAAACACTCAACCCCTTATTCTAGTGGTAAGTCAACCTAACTCCTAGTCAGGGAGCAAAACACTCGCAAAGTAAGCAAGTGGAAAAGATATGTTTAGAAGAATACTAACTCACTTGAAGCTTGGAAATTGGATCTTTGGATCCTTTGGATGATACAAATGAACACACCTTACACCTATTTACACTAATCCACCTCCTCAATGGACGGTGGAAATTGATTTTATCCAGAAGTGGAGATTATATTTCTAGAATCCTCAACCAAAATATTTAGATATTTACACATGTAAAGCTTCTAATGGAAGCCTCCCCTATATTGTAGGATACTTTATAATTCTCTACAATAGTTACAACAGACTAGAGTACTCAAGATACTTCCTAGAAATTCCACTAGGTTCTAGGATATTTTATAAAAACCTTGAGCAATCTTGTGGTTTCTAGAAAACTCTTAGCCATACTAGATAGTTTCTGGTCTAAAAAACTCCGGACCATTCTAGGACATTCCGAAGGACTGTAGAAAAATCCATAATGCTCTTGGTAATTCTTGAGTCATGCCACGCTAGTCTCCAAATTAACTTTCTCAAGTTTTTGGCATAATCTAAAGTGGTAGGACGTGACAATTTTCGCTTTCAATTTGAGCATGTTACTTTTTGTATTTCTATTTCCACTCATCGCTTTGGCATGTTGAGAGTTTTGTTGTTGGTTATTGGGCATAATCTTATTTATTAATACCACTAACCTCTTAATTATTTCAAATCACAACTAATCGGAGCTGTATGCTTGTAGATTAAGTGAAACAGTCATGGATGGTAAAATGGTTCGAACTTGGGAGAAGAAAGATCAAGAGCAACAAACTTGGTCTGAGCTACCAGCAGAGCTTTTGGAATTGATTATGTCCCATTTAACCTTAAAGGAAAATATCCGCGCTTCTGCTGTGTGCAAGAGATGGTTTTCAGTTGCTATCTCAGTCCGAGTGGTGAATCAACCTCCATGGATTATGTACTTTCCAAAATTTGGTAACTTGTATGAATTCTATGACCCAGCACAGCGGAAGACCTATTCCCTTGAGTTACCGCAGTTGCACGGATCAAGGGTTTGTTATACTAAAGATGGTTGGTTGCTCCTATATAGACCCAGAACTAACCGGGTGTTCTTCTTTAATCCCTTTACTCTGGAATTGATCAAATTGCCAAAATTTGAGATGACTTACCAAATTGTCGCCTTTTCTTCTGCCCCAACTTCTCCTGACTGTATTGTTTTTACAGTTAAGCATGTCAGTCCCACAGTTGTTGCAATTAGCACCTGTCATCCTGGGGCAACAGAGTGGACCAGCGTTAATTACCATAATCGCTTGCCATTTGTCAGCAGTATTTGGAATAAGTTGGTTTTCTGCAATGGGCTATTTTATTGTCTGAGTCTTACTGGTTGGCTGGGTGTTTATGATACACAAGAGCGTACTTGGATTATCCGTGTCGTCCCTCCACCTAAATGCCCCGTTAACTTTTTTGCCAAAAATTGGTGGAAGGGCAAGTTTATGGTGGAGCACAAAGGAGAGATTTTTGTTATATACACATGTTGCAGTGAAAACCCTATTGTATTTAAGCTAGACCAGACTAACAAAGTGTGGGAAGAAATGAAAACCCTAGGTGGTGTGACCCTTTTTGCGAGCTTCTTGTCATCTCAAGCAAGAGTAGACCTGCTAGGAATGATGAGGAACAGTATCTACTTCTCTAAAGTTCGCTTCTACGGAAAACGTTGCATATCGTACTCCCTTGATAACCGCAGGTACTTCCCCCGTAAGCAATGTCATGACTGGGGAGAACAAGATCCATTTGAGAGCATTTGGATTGAACCACCCAAAGATCTCTCAACCCTCATGTAAATGAGGCTTCGGATGGAGGTGAGAATGTTTGAATCATTATTTGTTCTAAATAATTATCTTGTTTTATTATAACAGTGCATGCAATAAACTGCACATGCAGTCCCTTTAGTCTTGGCAAATTCTCATAATTATGTTCTTTTCTTGTCCTTATTTATTTCTATTAGTTTGAAAACCAGATTGAGACAACCTGTGCACTAGGTCTTGTTGTTGTGAATTCTGAATTGTATGTGATAAAATTTATGCAGTTCTTATGGTTTTATCAGGCACCGAATTCGCTTGTACTTCTGTTCGGTTTTTGTTTTGGCAGTTTCTATTAGCTTTTGCTATTTTGATAGAATTGTGATGTATATCATGCTGGGTATGTTAGCCACAATAATTCAGCCCAGATTCTCATTAACAGCTGTATATTAGATACTTCGTGTTTTGCATTATCCACAAGGTGCATTCTTAAGAGAAAACAAGAATATTTGAGATGGATCTAGTGCCTGTGGCACCCCTTTTCCTCCGTGAGTGGTAGTGGGAGAACCTCAATTTTCAGAAAAAATTGGGTAATTATTATTGTGGAAAGCTATATAGGCATGGACCCAACATAGTTTAGATTGTAGAGAGCCATAAATAAGCACTTTATTCTCTCTAAATAAAACATTATGCAAATATCATGCCACTTTGAAATTGAAATAAGTAAAGAATGACACCAAAATATTTCATTGATATCCAAAAGGAAGAGCTATTACCAACTCCTAACCTTGATGATAATATGCTTTGTCAGATGTGAACTTCTCCATTGTTTTAGTAACTATCCGCTTGACAGGTAGTTATCAACCTGTAGCACTATCTTAATCGATAAAAAATAAAAAAATAAAAATCCTTGCATTATCTTCTCTAGACTGCCAAACATAGGGTGCACTAAATTGCTACTTACTCCTTATCCTTAGACTAATGAATCCATTGGAATTTTCTCAATCTTGTTGTCTTGTGATATAGACAGAGTGCCCTAGTGATTTCTCTTTCAGCAATACATGTAATACATTACAGACAGTTGGAAAATGATATGAAATTTGAACAAGAACTTTGGGAGTATTCCATTTCTGTGAGGTTATTTGTATAGCTAATTGACCAGCTTCATCACAACTCGCAGGAACAAATAAAATCAGATGGGGCAACTTCCAGGGTATCTTAATCTTGGATTAACCAGCCGGATTGATGTTATATGTTTATTATGTTGTTATTCCGGAAGTACCATTTATACTCTCCTCATTGGGAAGCTTAACAAAAAGATGCAAAACAATCTGCACGCTCAGGTCGTTTGGGTGGAACAAAACCGTGAGGCTGTTGAATGAGAAAAAATAATTAAAAAATTAATTAGGCATGTATATATGGGAACAGCGGTTGTGGAATTTACTTGGAGATCATGGTGCTGGCAAGTAACACTTTTAAGTGTTAGTTATCAGGCAGTTGCCGTAATTATGAGGCTGTCTGATTCAAGGTGGGTTTATAAATGATAGGTGGCAATATATGGATTGGAGTGAGGAAGGGGGGGGGAAGAGGTCTAGTAAGTGGGTAGTACATACACATTGCTATCAAATTATAACTCGTAGTGCTCCTTTTTGAATTGAAAATAAAATAATTTATTCGTATAATTTATAAATACGTGCGAGTACTAAGACTTTCAATAGACCCTAATTACTACACTCCCCCCCCCCCCCCACCCAATTTGGGCATGTCAGATGCTTTTGTGATTTAAGCAGCAAATATTGTTATGCCCGAGTGCAGTGGCAAAGGGCCTTTTGAGTGTATCTTTTGGTAACTAACAAAAAGCTTTTGAGTACCATCTTGGTAGAGATGATTGGATGACCCCAAGTAGAGCAAAATATCAGGCAGAGAATAGATTTTGTTGTCCATTTTAAGAAGTTAACTGCCTTTATCTTCCAAGAAACTTCCGCCTTGAATGTCTAGTTGGTGTTGTATTCCCTTGGATCCATTTTGGAGTCTTGTCTCAACTGTTTTTGCTTTTACCCATTGCATCATCCATTTTCTTTTAGTGGTTTTATTAATATTTTGGTTAAATTACTATGTCCCATTTTGGGGGTCTTAACATTTAATTGTTATAGTTAATGGTCTAAAAATTCAATTTGTTGCAATATGGAGTCTCTGTTATCCTCCGTTAACAATTTCACCGTTAAATGCATGCTCGACCATTAATTGAGGGGTAAAACAGTAAAATGAAATTTTAACGAAGGGGGGTAGAAGTCGCACATTGCTACAAAGTGAATTTTCAAGCTCTTAATTGTTACAATAAATATGGCATCTACCCTGAAACGGGATTTGGTGAAGAACTCGATGGTTGGTGAAAATCCTAATTCAGCCTCGTATTTTTAACTATTGTTGTTCCTCGTTAACATCTGCTTCTACTGCAAACTTGGCTAGTGTGATTTGACTTTGAACAAATGATATTTCTCAGGTCAATTTCTCGGACAGTTCGACAGTTGTCCAAATGTTGTAACTCCTTCAGACCCGGAAAAAAAATAAGAATAAAATCTGCAGTCTTTTAGCTATTCATCAGCAACGTGCCAGGAAATTCCAAGAAAGTTTGATTCACTCCAGATAGTTTTGACTTGACTTTACTGCTGGTGAATTCCATGGTTGGGAACAAAGAGAATGGTATCTGATGCGAGGATTTCAGGTCTAAGGAACTACAATTGTGTAGAGTGTATGAGCTTAAGCCTAGAAATTTAGAAATATTCCAAACAAGTTTTTTAAAGTCAGATTTATCTAGCGTTCGTGCTCTTTTTCAAGTGTGTTTAGATTTGAATATTGTAGCTCTGCAGAAGTGATGACTAGATCTACTACTTGTTATACAGCCAGTAACCATTGTCATACTAGTCTTATATAATTCCTGAAAAATTGGGAGGAGTTGATGTCAAACTTGTATTAACTCAATCTAAACTATTAAATTAAAATCTAACGATTCAAACACCTTCATAAATCTATAATTTAAAAAATACATATGTTTGGACTATTAAATTAAAATTCAATAATCTAAATTAGATAGTCTAGTATTAAATTATCATCTAACTGACATCAAATTTAAAGTCAACAACCTAATTCATTCATGAAAGGAGTGCTTCAAATCCCTCAGAACAGCGAATCTGAAAGCTTGTAAAGTCCAGTTAACCCAAAAGGGGAGAGATTTCTTTTTTTAAAATATATATATATATACACATCGATGGATAATTTGGGATCAATAATTTCAGGGGTTTTATATAAAATTGCTATTATACTCGTCAAACTTCCCCCAAAACATTTTAATAGCCCCTGTAAATACCAACACTGACTTTCACCAAATAAGAGAATACTGCTATGGTAAAATCTACTGGTAACTTATGCTTGCTTACAAGCTTCCAAAATCATCAGCAAAATTTATACCATTCATTTCCTCAGCAATCTAAAGTAAGCAATCGCCAAATTCCCAAATACCATGGAACGAGGTAGCACGCTCAGCCAGTATATATATCTAGAGAGAGAGAGAGCAAATCGCGTATTAATACATCTTGTTACAAACATGCTCATTTACAAAAAAAAATAAAAATGGTCTCAAATCTGTGAGGCCAACATAAATTACTGCCTGGGAAGAAAAAGGGGGACTGAAGCGACCAAGCACTACGCAGTCATTATCTCTCTTGTGGAAATTGAATCCGCAAGCAAAATACAAACTACTAGTATGGGTTATATCGTCGACCGCCGCCACGTGCACTGTCATTGCCACGTCTTCCACCACTTGAGCTGCCTCCACTGCTCCTGCCACTTCTCTGCTGTGGTGGTGGGGTAAGTGGCTGTGCTCCTGGCTGTTGCCTACAGCAGACATATCCAGGCAGCTTAAGATGGTATGAGAGATGATGACAGCAATGATGCTAAGGTTGAATTTCTATTTTTATGAATTTGAAATAAAAAAATCCAGAACTAGTGAAATCTAGACTTGATGATTTCCTACCTCCTATCTCCTATCTAATATTTATGATGTTTGCATCCCCTTGATGCTTTTTCAGCAATAAATTTCTGCACACATTTATTTACTACAAAATATTCATGATGCATGGATATTTCAAAATAGGTCCTATAACTGTATCAGACATTTACCAGCCACGCATGCCTTGGACACACGGAGATACGCATTAGACATGCAGCGTATTTATTATTATTATTATTATTATTACTACTACTACTACTACTACTACTACTACTACAACAACAACAACAACAACATCAACATATTTGAGTTTTAAGATTAAGTTAGTGTTATTTTCAATTTTTTGTAGTTTTTAGAAGTTCTATTCATATCATATATGTATATAATAAACATATATTACATATTTTCAATCTATCAGTCATGTCCATATCCTTATTTTTTATAAAATTGGTATAGCCTGTGTCAATACTTGATATTTTATGTCCAAATCCGCGCTTCTATGAATTCCTAAACAACCAGATATGTCTGCAGAATTAACCAGTGTAAGTGCGCTGATCAACTAAAAATTCTAACTCAGTGCAATATACTCAACGGATACTAATGATTTATGTAACATTCTTTTTAATTTAAAAAAAAAATTAGAGTAAGCATGTGGATCCTCTGATCCTCATATAAAGCAGTATATAAACAAGGTCGATTACCACATAACTAAGCAGCAGAGTCCAACATATTGTACTTACAAAACATATCCAATCCTTCCATCAGGCAAAAGCATTGGCATCATTGCCATGCCAGCAGGAGTAGGTCCCCTTCCATAGATTAGTGGCTGCAAGGCAGTAGCATCTGTATTAGCAATCACAGAAAAATAAAATAAAATAAAATACTAGAACCAGGATTTCAGAGGGATCAGATCCAATACAAAGCCTTCCTAGTCATCCTCTTTACAAATACAGACATAACATGCATGTAGATAGAGGGAGAGAAGGGATAAAAGGGGGCACAAATTTGCACTTAAAATTGCTCATATGTTTACTTAAGCAGCATGGTAGATAAAATATATATATATCAACCGGATCACACTGAGGCATTAAAACTGACAGATATCATTTACATTATTTATTTAGTGATTAAAGAACTGGTGAAGAGCTTATAACTTACCAACTTGCCTTTTTTTTTTTTTTTTGAAACTTGCCTTATTATAATGTCTCTATTTCCCCCAAAATTATGAGAATACATATCTTTTTTTTTTAAGTAGCAATATTATGAAAATATATTCTATACAATCTCAAGAAACTACTTGCTATTTAAAATATGGGCCACTAAGTAATGCATAAAAGACCAAGCAAAATTCAGATTGAAGTCTCTACCATTGTGCAATAACTAAATTTCAAGGCACAAGAGTGAATTAAAATCAATACAGATCCCTGTTAGTCAAAGTGCTGAGAGGGTGTGTATAGATAATATTATAATAAAATAAAATATAAAGAAAGTGCATTATTCTAAATGGAACAGGGTATCTCACTTGTCCAAAACCTGCACCGCCATATCCTGCACCTACAGCACCATAGGCACCACCAACCAAACCATAACCAAGACGAGGGGGATAGCTTGGAAGTAGGGCAGACTTCTGTGAATTTGGCCCTCCAGAAGACTTCTGATCAGCCTGTGGTTTTGCAAGAGAGCACTCCAAAACTTGACCTATCAAGTGAGATTAAAATAAGAAAAGGATCACTACAAATGTTGGATCAACAAATACAGGTTTGCCGGAGGTGGATTATGTACAATACGAACATCCCGCATCAGATGCAAGTGGTAACTGAGGACTTGGAAAATGAACCGCCTTACCATCAATCTCATATTTCTCAGTATTCTTTAGAGCCTTCATTGCGCTTGACCTTTCTGCAAAGTGAACAAAACCAAATCTGCTCTTCTCCTGTCCTGCTTTAGCAGGAGGGAGAGCAACCTTTGTGATCTTTCCATGATGTTCAAACAGCTCTTTTAGCTTGTCCGGGGTAATGTTTTTGGGCAAATTCTTAACATAGATTGCTTTAACCTGTATGAACAAACACGAGGTTATGATTCCATACCTACCGGTTTTGATATTTTATTGAATTTGGAACCTTTACGTAATACACTGTCACTTCAAGAAAAAATTATAAGTTCAGTCCAGCTGCCTTTTTAGACGACCTAACCAAATTACGTTAAAACACGAGTTATTATGAGCAACAAACATTTATCACTGACTCTGCATGCTATAGCAGCAGATGTGCATGCTTTTCTTGATGCAATGGTAGCCACCATCTATGAAAAAACCACAAGCACTAAAGTGACTGAAAAGCTGTCTAACACATCTACCACAAATACAGGTGAGAGAAGGCTGCCTTTAGAGAAACATATTTAAAAAGAAACCGAGAAAGAAAAGAAAAGGAGGCATTGCAATTGTAGCAAGTCCAGGATTATCAGTATCTGATACACAAAAGAAGTTCTTTTTTTCTTTTTCCTTTTTTTTTGGGGGGGGGGGGGGTAAGTACACAAAAGAAGTTCTTGGAAGCAAAAGAAGACAACACAGAACAGTTCTCAAGGCTCTCAAAATCCCAATTTAAATCTTAAAATCCGACAATTTCATTATGATGTTAAGTTGAGAAAACTTGTTGAATATTATCAAAAATCTTAACAGGGGTAAGATAAGTAAAATCTCAACTATGGGACAAAATCAGTAAAGTGTCGATTTTACAGGCAATTTTACAGATTTTAAAAATTGAGGAGTTTTTGTGTAGTATTGTCAAGCAAAATGAACTTTTACAGGTTTTAATTAAAATAAATTTTTATGATTTTATTTTATTTTATTTTATTTTTTCAAGTGATAAGCCACAAGTGTTTTGTTTGTTACTTTTTCTTGTCGATTTTTTTGTTTGTGTAACATTACTCTTTCTATACTATACTAGTTGAGGACCGTCTACATTGTTCCACCAAATTGATTACCATAAATTAAATGTAGTAGCTAGGATGGAAACCGAGACCTATAATAAAATGATACAAATACATTTCTAATCCTACAAAATTATGCTAAAATAAATTAATATTTTAATGTCAATTGCATACATCACACCAAACACTTTAAAGATTTCAATTATATAATTGGGTAAAAGGTGTATAAAACTAGATATAGAATCATTGGCGAGTTTTGTTGACAGTTCGTTTCGTTAATATGGATGGGTTTTTATGCATAACATTTTCTTAATACCTATTTTAGCCTCTTATGTTATTACTAATAAAATTCTTTATTTATTAAAAAAAAATAGAAGCTCTAAATGAAAAAATTGTACCATAATAGACTAAGGTTTCAAGCAATAGGTTGGTAAAATCTTACGGTTTTACGATTCGATTTTCAGACCCTCAACCATTTTTGGGTAGAATCTCGATTTTAACAACTTTAACAGTCCATAATCCATAAAAGTGTCAACATACACCCTTAAAATATTGGTTAAACTAATTTAACCCTTGGATACATATGCAAACTCTGCAATTACTATGAAACAAAGAAATAACAACATAAGAATTAAAATAAAAACAAAGCACCTGTGAAGCAGCTGAGGACTCGGCATTTTTGGGGTCAGCCCAACTTACAGTTGGAGCATTATCATCAAGCTTAAATTCTGGTTTTGACATCTTTTGTCTTGAATACTCTGCACAAGCATGGTTATAGTACTCGATGAATGCAAATCCACGGTTGCGACTGGAGTTCTGTGGGTCCTGTAATATCAAAGAAGATAGATAAAATGGAAGCCAGGAGAAGAATAAATGAATAGAACGATCAAGAATAATAGATTTTAGTTCAATTTTTTTGAATAAGATCGAAAAGTAGATCTAACTTAGAAGTTACAAAAATAGAATTAAAAAAAAAAAGATATAAAAATAAAAAATATAATAGTGGAGAACACAGACCTTCAGCAGCTCCACAGCAATGACTCCAGGTCCTATATCAGATACAACCTTCTTCATATCTTCCTCTCCCCAGTTTCTGGGGACATTACCAATGAACAATTTATGCTTTGCTTGGGATGATGAACACCTGATCTTTTTACCCTGCAGAAAAAAAAAAAATTTGATTTAAGGTTACATAGAGTCAATTACAACCTTCAAAAATTCCAGTAATATGCCCACAGGTCATCAAACTACACTCAAGAAACTAATCTTGACTGTACATATGCATGCGCAAAGGTAATTGGATAAATGAAAACTGGGGAGGGGAGGGGGAAGCACCAAATCAACAGTCTGCTTGCTTTACCTTCAGTTCAGTATTATTAAGCTCCCTAATGGCTTTAGAAGCCAATTCCTTTGTTCTGAAGGTGACGAAGGCATAACCTTTGTTCTCGCTCGAGTCCTTTCCCTTCATTATTCTGACCTGTTGTATGCATATATAATAATATATCATTTGCAATTTCACATAAAACATGCATCCATATGTGAAAGCATGTATCTTACCTCTGTGACTTCACCAATGGATTCACAAAAGCTCTTCAGATCCTCTTCAGAAGCATCTTGAGGAATGCCTCCCAAGTATACCTCTGACCCATGAGGAGGGAGTGCAAGAAGCTCAGCATGCTTTTTTTCCAAATCCTCTTCTACGTCAGCAGGTTTCATGTCCTCATCACCATCTGGGCCTTTTTTCATATCAGACCCTTCAACAGCGATACGGCCCTGTTCCTCTTCCTCTGCCTCCTCCTCCTCCTCCTCCTCCTCCTCTTCAACCTCCTCCTCTTCCTCTACCTCTTCCACTTCCTCTTCTTCTTCCACTTCTTCATACTCCACCTCCTCTTCAACTATCTCCTCAGGATCATTGTCCTCATCAAGATCCACCCTCTCTTCTGACTCAACAGGCTTTTCAAGTTCAGTTGGCTTCTCTGATTCATCTGACTTAGTTGCTGCAGCACTTGATCTTGTTCTCGGCATCTTATGAATCTAATAAAGATAGCTTGCACCGTAACTGTGATGGAACCACAGAAGCCAGAAGCATTTGGAGAAGAAAGAATAACACGGACAGATGGAGAAAAAATGAAAGGGCAATAGGAGTTCCAGAGTAAGAAACTTGACTGAATCAGCGCCATAAGATATGGCTCCAAGGAGTTGCAGTGTGAATATTTTTCAATAAAGGGATTCATAATACAGTAGCAATACTAATAGAAACAGACAAGAGAGAATTCTGAATGATAACCAAGAGGATGATGATGCTCAGCAGGTGCAAAATCAATGAAGCAATGAGTTCCCGAAATCTGAATATTGATTGATGCCGGAAAAATAATGGCTATACTGTTTAATTATATATCCGGGAGCAATGCATTCACAACAAAGAAAGGAAAACAGCAACAGCAAAAGCAGCAACAACAACAACAACAAAGGGAAAACAGGGTATGAGAAATTGAACTACAGGAGATGAAAATTGCAAGGAAATAATTTTCATGCAGAAAGATATTCCAAGGCAACAGCAAAACTAAAAACAAGAAAATGTCTCCAGACAGCAACTAAATGGGTTTGATTTGGTCGTCAAGAAATGCCCTGCCCAATCCCAAAAACAAAGGTCCAAATTGGTAATTTGTAAACTTACGGCAGTAACAAAATGCATAGGAACTAAGAATGTAGAGACTAATTACCAATCCTAAAGACGCCAAAAATAACCAGTGGTGAATAGCAGGATTGATTATCACCAATTTTATTAGCTCCATATACGTATACAGAGCTTGATGGATAACAAACAGTTGGTTCACATTTTCAACAAAGCATATAATGGTAATTTCTTTCTTTTGATTGGCATACAAGGGAACCATAATTTCAGCACAAAAAAGGGCAATGCTATGCAACCAAAATTTTAAGCCAGAAACACTCACCAGAATGATGTGAATACATTGTGGGCCAATCACTTTTAAACTACTCATCAAAGAGAAGTTCTACTACAAAAATGCCATTGCCACATCATTCTTGCACACTTTTCTAGTTAAAAATTCTGGTAGAGTAGCATTACCCAAAAAAGAGGAGAGGTCAGCTTTTTTGTCTTAAAGTTCAGGCAAGTGAGGTTCAAACAAAACTCCTCAAATTTTGAAGCTATGAGAAGAAGCTATTTCACATTCAATTTCCAGATTAAGTTGCCCTTTTGCTTTGATATTTTGAATTTTTTATTTCCCATCTTCAAAATTTGGTTAAAAGAGCACCACACAGCAAACCAGATAGTTTACGAAATACTTCAAAACCAAAAAAAAAAAAATTAAATCTCCAGGTCAAAAGCAGGATGTTCAGTATCTATTAATTCAAAGCCATATGGATGTACAAATTAAAAAAAGCAGGAGTAAGCTCCTGTGAGCCTTCAACCATTAGATTCATAAGTCACAACCAAGGCAACATATAAGGTATCATCAAACACTTAATATATTTTTTCTTTTGTTTGTTCTTTTAGATCATTGCTAAGAGCAAATCCTTATACCATTCTAGATGCTATGGCAATATAACCATTTTTCATTATGGCTTTTGCTACTCATAAAATTTACAAGGACTCTCCTGAAAGGCTAACAATATGTGTCTAATGATATAATGAACTTCACAATACATAGGTCAAAATATATCCAAAAACTAAGGCAATGCGGGACATTCAATCTTTACAGAACATACCCGGCAAAGGGGAAAGCGGTATGCTGCATAGAATAAGGTGTGGTACTCCAAGTTAGGTTTATACATTACATGGTCGGCATATTGTCTCCTCTCCTTTTGGAACTAGTATTAAAATTAATCAAGTCAAGGCATTAAACTGATTATATCTATCATGCATTTAGCTCTTAAATGTGCTGTTTCCCATCTTCCTGTTCCACTTCTAAGATAAGTCTCCATTGTCTAATATCCCACATATCATTCTTAATGTTTACCTATATAATTTGATAAGCAATGAAAAATCTATCAAGTAATTTTCTGGATTCCCCAATTAAACAAACTGAAGTGCTCGTATTTTGGTATGTGTTCAAAAATAGAGATAGCAAAGGAAGTACCAAATTCTAGTAATGCTACTTCAAGGCCAGGCATAACCAACAAAACAAAAATAAAGAAATAAAAATTGGCAGTGCCATAATAACATGCATAACATTCAGAAGTTTACAGTAATGTGCAACATAAATGAAGATTGGATGGTAGTCATTCAGATGGGGAAAACAACTTATGCAAGCTTATGATTCAAAAAGTAGTTAAACAATAAGAGAGGTTCAAGTTGAATTAGCATTTGAACATGGATTGAAACTCTTGTTTCTTCAGATGTATCACCAAAAGGTCAGTGTCCATCTCTCAGACCGAACTAGAACTAAACCATAACAGCATTTTGCATATACATTAAATAAAATCAATAGAAATGCAATAAAATAAAATGTAAATTTAGCATAGAAAAATTTTCACAGGCATCTGCGGCTAACATTCTTAACCTCATGTTTGGATCTTGAATTTGTTGATGAAGAACAGAAAAAAAAATACAGTAAAAAAAATTAAATTCCTTTTTCATAGTTGGATTAGAGAAAAAGCTGAATCATAGTTGGATTAGAGAAAAAGCTGAATAAGAATTTGTCAAGAAAATTCCGATTTGGCACACCAAAAAAAATGAACATGCACAAGTAATTTCATTCTCGTTTTTCCATGAAAATCCATATCCAACAATGCAGAAAGAAATTGTCCATTACTCAGTAATATATATATATATATATATTACATAATATATAAGAACAAATCGAGCTACAATTACTATCTTCTCTTTCATCATTCTCGAAGCTACAAATCACAAGGAAGTCATATATCATCCCTAATTTATATATACAAAACAATGAATATAACCTATACATACATAGAGACGAAGACAGAAAGTTACCTGGAAGGGACAGTGGCCGTCGAACAATCGAAACGAGAGCTTTTCTTTTGAACCCTAGCTTCACTAGTGAGCTTACGTGAAAGGGCGATAAAGGATCCGGTTCACTATTTATAGAAAAACCGGTCAAGTTTCCTTTTCAATTTAAAGCCACAAGTAGTTTTGCCGGTTCGATTGGTCTACCGTACATGTAAAACGTCGATTTTGTAGTTTTCTACTTTGAGTTTCAGTTAATTATACTTTTGGCCCAAAACCACGTAAAAGTGACATGTAGCCCTTCTCCTCGAGTTTGAATTCTTATAAATATCTAAAATATTCTTTTCTTAGACTTACTTTGGCAAGAAAAAAGTTAGCTTCGCTTTTCAACTTTTTGTAATTTGATATTTTTATCTTTTATAGTTTAAAAGAAATTTAAATTTATTTCGTTTAGATCTCTAAATTTTACCAAAAATACTAAAAATTTTTAAGAAATTTCAAAATTTTTACTCATTACATGAATTATAACTTAATAACTATTACTAATTTTTAATAATTTTTTACCACTCCAAATGCACTATTAAGAGATTAAAATTGATTATTTCAGCAAAAGCCAAAAAACTAAGTGGTGAGAATTGAGAATTGGCTAAATCTCCCCAAAAGAGTCTTATTTGTAATTTTTTTTATTTTTCATATTGACGATATTCATCATCTAAGTTATTTTCAAGGGGCAAAATAATAAGAGAATAATAAAGAAAAATGAGAAAGTCGGAAAAAAATCAAGGCATTAAAATAATTTAGCAATCAAATATTGGTCTAAAAGACATGTTTTTTATTCACTACTTTTAATACGTGGAGTTGTGTTTTCAGATAAAATTAAAGAAGTTAAAAGCGCAATTGAAGCTAACTAGATAATTTTAAATTTTGGAATAATTACATTTTATTCTTATCTTGCACAAAATATGAATTTTTTCTTTATTTATTATTGATGTACAAAATAATTGAGAGCAAAAAATATAAATATATGATATACGTTAAAGTTTAATTCAATAAACCTCAAAATTCAAGGATATCGAATAAGAGAAGCAGGTAATCGAGGACCTTTTCGAGAACGCTAATTAGTTTAAATTACTTTTCAAGGACAAAATCAATATTTTGTATCAAGTAAGAGAAATAAGTAATCAAAGACTTTTCCGAGAATACTAATTAGTTTAAATTACTCATTGGGTATGTATACGATATCTTTTATTATAATTAAGTAAGAGTATGGCAAGGGTAATACTTGATCCTGATCAACTTGACTCAATTTGTTGTCATCTCTATTTTCTTGCTTCTATGTAAGTTAGCGCAGGCCTATTTTTCTTTTTTATCACAAATATTTGACATCTTTAAATTGATTTGGTTCAATTCTACTAGGGATTCAATTTGGTTTCAATTTTTCAAAATGTCAATTTGATTTTTACAAGTTTAATTACAAGTTAACATATTTTTTTTAACCTGATTTGAACCGATCTAATATAACTCGATCCAACCTGATTTTTTTTCTTTTTTATAAAATGTAACATTATTTTTTTAACTCAAACCAAACTCAAAATTTCTATTTGATTACATGCAATAGTTGGTTCAATCCTAGATTCAATATTTTTAACCCAACGAAAATCGATTCAATTATGGTTCTTTGACTAACTTGAGCCAAACCCAGTTTCACAAACCCCTAATTGCAAAGGTTAAGGCACGAAATCTTGCATTTGAGAACTGATATAATTAAAATGGACCAGGATCGGAAAATAGACAGATTAGACAAGTTGATGATGAATTTAAACAGGTTAAAAATTAAGTGGGTGCAACGCAAACTTACCTATTTAAAATGCGAATTGGATACGGATTAATACATACCCATAAACTCATAGTCAACATATTTACCCATGACCCAATCTATTTTTTTTAAAATTAAAAACTTATTTCAATTGGGTATCTGATACTGCAGAATTTAGTGGCTCCGCTTTCGCCGCCAACGCGTGGTCTAATCACCGGCTATGATTTTTAATTTAGACTCGGAAGTCTCCACTAGTTGCCTCAAAGAAATTTTTGAAGTTTTTGGTATGAATTGAATCTATTCATACAATTACATACCGGCGTTGTGGGGGTTAAGTTTCGAATTGAAAAAAATCCATATGTTTTGTATTTGTTTACTTTATGACCCAAACATATATATATATATATATATATATATAGAGATAAGAGTTTTAACTTAATTTATTTTTCTTAGATTCTGATTCCAGGTCCTATAAAGGAATTGAGAGAGAGAGAGAGAGAGAGAGAGAGGAGTTATATGAATGTAGACACCAAAATATAGATTATTTTTTTAATTTAATTGATTATTTTAACAGCTCCAATATAATAATCCAATTATACCCGCTTATAAATGAGTATTTTATAAATTATCTAATAACAAACTCAATTAATAAAATAATAAGATCTAAACTTATTTACTATGAATTTAATTAAACGGATTGATGAATATAAGCATGAGTTGACTTTGCCACCCTTAAAATAGACCCAAGTACCAACTATGCAGCACTAAGTATCAAGCGTTGAATTGCATAACCTCACATACAATTCCCCTCCACTGTTATCAATGTCATAATTATTCGTTTTAAAGCTATAGCGACATATGCATTTGAATTAATCGATTGGTCTTTTACCCAAACTTACATATATATATTTAATACTATTTGCACAATTTAAAAGTCTATAACCAAAACATGTGCTAAGTTTTATCTTGCTTGTGATCATACCATACATCATTACAGATTATTCATTGGACAACCACATCACAAAAGAAAATAAAATAAAACAAAACAAAATAAATCCGGCCTTTGATTGCAGTGCGAACTAAAATAACAAAAAATAAACAAAGATGGGATATTAGTGCAAAGATTCGACTAAATTTGTAGACCCACGTAACTCCAAGGACACGTTATGCTAGCAATTGATTTGAACTCTCCTTCGAAGAACGGTGCTTCCTTTTCTTACTCCTGAATCAACAAACCAAACAGTATCACAAAGAGATAAGGAAAGAGAAAGGTGCTTCCTTTTCTTACTCCTGAATCAACAAACCAAACAGTGTCACAAAGAGATAAGGAAAGAGAAAGGGAGGGGGGGTTATGCAGAGGGTTAGAAGGCTCTGCAGTGTATTCCCACTACAAACTCAAAATTTTGATGAATTCAATTATTGGACAAGTATATTTATTATGAGGTCTACACACAATGCACATATCCAATAATTGTATTTATCCAGTGCTGAGTCTGCAGTAAAAATACACTACAGAGCCCCCAATCCATATGCGGATATTAGAATGATATAAAAAGTTACTCCGGTAGAAGCGAGTGAATCGACAATACTTGTCGTGTGAGCCGGGATCCCGACAAGATTTGAGCTTTCGATCAATGTGCTTCATATCTGTCGCAGTTGGGGTCTCCAGTTTACTCACCTGCATACGAGGCCAACAAGGAAAGTTTTAAGTAGGCTTGCGGAGGGTGAAACAGAACTATAATACCCACTCATTTGCGCCCAATGGAATGATGGAAAAAAAGGAAGCCATTTCAATGTTTCGTGCAGCATCGTAGTGCAAGAAAATAAAGAACTAATACTGATGAAATGCAGTGCAAGAAAATAAAGAACTTATACTGATGAAATGCGGAGATTGTTATGACAGGTAAAAGATATGTACCCAGGAATCTACGGAAATTAGAGAAACAGACTTGAGTAATTGGGTTTGTACCAAAGAATCTATGCTATTTAGAGAACTGGTGAGCTCTGAAATGGTGTGCCCAGAATGCTGACGAGAGAGAAGGCTCCGAAGGTATCTGCAAAGAAATACAATTCAACAGAAACCATTATTACAAACAAGAAATAGAGACAGAGAAAAGAAATCAATTTGATGCATAGTTTCGGAAATAGTTTAAACCTCTCGAAGTCGAGAACCCTATGCACCTCATTTGACCTGCGCAAAGCAGCCAATGCCAACTGCACCAAGGCAACAAATAATCACAACTTAAAGGTGCTATTTAATAATAATAATAATAACAATAAATATTATTATTACAGTTAATTGTCTTTATACCCCTGTATTTAAGGTAAAATCAGTTGTATCCATTAAACTTAAAAAACATACCTTTACACCCCTCGTATTTCAAACTAAAGTGGAACAGTTAAAAAATTCATCAAAGATAATGGTTCTAACTCTTAATAACTTTAAAAAATACACTTACACCTCTATAGTTCATATTACCTACACTTATACTCCTAATTCTGTTTAATTTTCAGTAGGTATTTTTGTCTTTTCACTTAAAAATTTAACACCATTTAGATTTTCACTTTAGTCTCAAGTATGAGAGGTATAAAAGTAGATTTTAAAAGTTCAAGGGGTGTATGTGATTTTCACCCCAGGTACATGGCATCAAAAGTTGGTCATGTCCAATGAAGTCAATATACAATCAATTCCATACCCAAAAATCTCAAATTCTTTTGTGGCTCAAATGATTAGAGAAACCTCTGTAGAGACGGAAAAAAAAATTGATTGAAGATTAAAAAAGAAAAAGAAAGAAAAGGGGAAAAAAAAAAAAGCTCAAACAAAACCCCAACCTTAATATGTTCTCCTAAAAGGTTGAACCTATCTGGCAATTATATCTTTTCTATTATGCAGAAAATCACAAATCATAGTTTAAAAGTTTGAAGTACCTAAAGCAAACAAGTTCTACAACTATCAGAAGACGTTTGAATGATGAGTACCTGCCCAGGAGGGAATAGAAGAACTGCATCCGTACGCAATACCTTATCTGCTTCCATCTTAGCAGTTTCATCCATATCCTACACCCACATTGAACACCAGATCAATATTACTCACATTAATGGAAGAGGGAGAAAAGACAATTAAACTAATTGAATTATATTTTCATATGTACATGCTGACAAACGGAGTAATCTTTAAACAGAACCACATAAAATTTCCATCACCTCTACCATTAATAGATGAAGTAAACAAGCTGGAAAATCAATCTATTTCCAGATTGCCAGTGAAGTACAAATACCGCAGCCATGGAACATAAAAATGGGGGGCTGCATGAAATGCAACTGAGTAAATTGAACGACTAAACTTAGTTGCAGCAGTGACCCAAGACTACTAAAAATAAAAATGCCGTAAACATCCCTCACCAACCAGTATGACAGAACATTAGAAAATGCAGAAGGATTAGAAATAACTTCTTCCAGGTTGACCACTGCCAACTGACCCTTTATTCTATCATAAGCAATGCTCTTACAACACTGTGACTGTCAGACTCACCATGTGATACAAAAGTGCATTGAGCTAAAACAATAAATAAAGAAATAATTAATGAAATTGAAAAAAAAATCAAAAAAGACATTGAGCTTGGTGACTTGGATGAGTTACCAACTATATGGATACTCTTTATAAGTTAATGAATGTTGTATATTAATAAGAAATTTAACAATTTCCGGGATCATAAAACAGGAATATGCATACCGTATTCAGTAAATAACTTGGGAGAGGAAAAGGCCTACCTTCAGCATTTGAAGCTGCTCATCTTTTGCTCCGAGAAATTCCTATACTAACAAGAATAATTTCCATAATTATCAGTGCGAGACACAAAAGAAATTAAATTAATCAAATGCAGGCCAAGTACAAGTAAACAAAGAAAAGGTCATTGGTTATATTGAAGAGTGATTCAAGTTGCTCTTATACAGTCATGAAATGGAAATCATATGCAAAGAAATGATTGGAAAGCTGACCTGCACATCACTAACAAAACCATCAAGAGCGCGATAAGGTGCATAAACAATAAGATCAAATCCTAGACTCTGCAAATCAAGAACTGCTTAAAATAATATCAAATCAGAACTACGGTAAAAGAATGACACAGGTCATATTCATGCCTGAAGAACAATCATCTCATTATTGAGGATCATTTGATGATCTTGCTCAATCCCCTTGCCAAGCTCTTCTGCTGATACATGATTCTCTTCTACTTTACAGGCTGCATATATGGAAGTTAACCTGGGCACATAAAAAAGTGATTAGATTCATTAAGTTTATAATGAGTGACAATCAAGAAATTCCTTTTCAAATTCAAGTATCAATGAAAAGACTATTTCCATATGGATGACAAATAGAAATTCAAAATTATATAAGCATCAAATACTGAGATAGGATATAGGTTTACTGGAGCGAGGGAAAAAAAAAATAAAAAAGCCTCCAGAAACTTTTCTTTTGTACAGTTTATACTGCACAGGATGCAATAAAAAGCCAGTTTCCACATTGAGCCATTTAAGCAACAGCCAAACTATACACCTTGATTGTGAAATATATCTAAATCTTACATAATGTCTTTTGGATGATGTTCCATAACCGACCACTGCAGGTAAAACCTTTTGAAGTATATGAGAGCTGTTGCCTGTAGAGAAGGAACCACTTTCAAAAAGGAAAATTTTAAAACATAATTCACAATCCTGAAAGAGAGCCGCATACCTGAATTTTCCGTGGGAATTTGAAGGCATCACATACATCTTGAATTTTGAACTCATAGAATGCCCTCAAAAGTTGTTCTTCTTCAGTCTTAAGTGGTTTAGGACGTGAATGTTTCTCAACTAATGTAAAAGTAGAAAGAAAAAATTATCACATTGGAAGAAACTTCCTATGTCTCCAAACCAGCCAAACAAGAATCTTCAGGACTAATGAATTATACTCTATGAATTTAAGCCTCAAAAAAAGAAAAAAAAAATTACCATTATCTTTTGCGTTAGTTTGAAGTTCAGGATATGACCAGGACCCATCAACATCTACTTCCATTCTTGTTGTTCCATACTTCAAAATATATTCCATTATTAGTGGACCCAAGTACAGTAACCACGATATACTAACATAAAGAGTTCTTCTAAATAAAAAATAATTACAACAGTAAGTGAAATGCATATTGTATACATATAAACAGAGATAAAAGAAAAATGGACAGCACCATCCCAAGGTGCCTAAACCTAGAATAAGAGTTGCATGATCAGCTGATTGTGACAAGTATTAACAATAAGCATAAGATACTTGCAACACTCGCAATAATTTCCCATATCTCAAAATAGTTAGACCATAAAAAACAATTGTGGAGCACTTGAGCCATAAACCATAAACCTAAAAGGATGACACTTGAGCCAAAGGGATTGGTACTATTGAACACACAATTATGGGTGCTTTTTTTTTTCCCCCTAATTTAACTTTTTGTCTGTTTTATTTTCACTTTAATTTTGTAAAGCAATCTAATTTTGCAAACACTTGGTTAATGCTTGCTAAAAACTTTTTTTTTTTTAATTGGTAAGGTGGGGGGGGGGGGGGAGGGCACTCCGGGTGTCGAACCTGGGTTAATGAGGAGGCAGGGGGAGGCTTTTACCACTCAGCCATGAGCCATCCTCTAATGCTTGCTAAAACTTAAGATGATTTTCTTCAAATTTCCATTCTTATGCAAGCCATCCCTATATTGGTTTAATCATTGTGCCAACTATTTGGTGAGAAAATATATTATAGTTTTTAGATTACATTTCCTTTAATGCGGTCAATAATACTTGAACCATAGGAGAGAGGAGCCAGCTCAACTGGAAGAAGCACCACCACCAAAGCCACAGGTCGTGAGTCCAAGTCCTCCTAACCCCCTTCCCCGATTAAATAATATCTACCTATCAATAAAGTAAACATTTATATATTTGAACCATAAGTTGATCTCATAAAACCACATGCCAATTTAGTAGTATCTTAATACAAATTATATATATTCTTGAATTTTATAACTTATAAATAAAGCAAGGCATCTACCCATTATTTTAGGTTAGAAGGACGACACATTTAGGCAAACACACAAGCAAGCCTCCTCAAATATAGGGTTCATGGACTCAAAATGTGTCAAATGGAAGACTTTACTAAAGTGACAAATATTAGAACCTATGCATTTCTTCTTATATTGATGAACATATATACAAGCAAGCAAGAAGGCATACACAGCAACAACCATATCTCTGCACATGTATTGCACAACTTTTAAATTTCAACCCTGAAACTATCCAACAAAATAAGCTATACAACAATTATTCTAAAGTCGCTCATTACCAAGGTGGATAATTCTCCATCCTAAAGAGTTTAATAGATGGATAATGTTAAGTGACCATAAGAAATTACAAACCATACTTCAAGCATTCAACATGTTGTAATCTGTAATCAATATGTATATCCTTACATAGCCATGTGAACAAAAACATTACATATATTTAAAGAGAGAAGCATACACCATCTACTAACGAAGCAACAATTTCCCCATACCTTCTCCAGCATTTGCCTTGCTCTCTGATTAGTAGCTTTGTACTTCTCCTTCTATTTAAAATCATTCAACAAATTTGCATTCAGTACAAGGAAAAAAATAAGATTATCATCTAAAAACCTGCACTTCAAAACCC
This sequence comes from Vitellaria paradoxa, assembly GCA_019916065.1. Taxonomy (NCBI): domain Eukaryota; kingdom Viridiplantae; phylum Streptophyta; class Magnoliopsida; order Ericales; family Sapotaceae; genus Vitellaria; species Vitellaria paradoxa. The sequence continues at coordinate 8,992,971 of CM034234.1, forward strand.
TTTTCTTCCCCTTCTTGTTGCCAATGAGCACTAGGAAAAGAAATCAAAGCCTAAAAACATTATACTTATCATCATTCCAAGGTACGAGGAAAACATCTAATGATCTAAAATCCTACAATTGAGGAAACTCATTTGTTTCCCTTCTGTTTGCCAAGGAACTGTAGGAAAGAAGGAGAGAAAAACCATAATCACAATATCACTTGTTTTCCTTCATTTTATCAAAAGCTCCGCAACATTAACAAATGAGGATTTTATAGGAAATAATCGAAAGGAAGGAAGTGGGTTTGGTACCAGATCCTGGGGAGAGAAAATCCACTTGGCGCGGTGGGTTGAAGTCGGAAAATCGGCCATTAATCAGAAACAAACCCTGGGAAGGGGACAATTGCTACAGAAATCACAGTCCCCTCTGCCTCTGGTGAACTTTAAGGTCTGGGAACTTTTGCTGCAGGAATCAGAGTCCCCTCTCTTGAAACTTCAAGTTCTGAAACGAAAAACTTTGGGGTTTCTATTTTAAACCGAAATAGTCAAAAGAAAAAATACATATATATTTTTCTTTTTTAATTACAAAAATACAAATTAAAAAGTACGTTGTGAGATGTGTTTTTTATATAATTAAATTTTAATAATTATTAAATGCTTATTTATCAATTAATATTAGAATTATTTAAATTAAATTATATTTACCACTTAATATTTAAATTTTACCTAGATTAAAAATTTTTATAATTTAATATTTTATCACTTATTTTTTAAAAATTTTAAATATTATAATTTTGCTTGTTACTTAATACTTGTTTAATATTATAAACATGACACATGTTTTCTTAAAATATTTCTAGTTTTATTAATTAATTATTATTTTCATGTCAGCTAAATATGATAGTTATAACATGTGCATTTCGCTTTTCTCAATTTTAAATTTTATTAATTGATAATTATTAAATATTATTTATCAATCAATATTAGAATTATTTATACTTAAAATTTTGGTTGAGTTACTGTAAATTTTTAAAAATTATTTATTTTTATTGTACCACACGAATTACAATAAACTCACAACTTATTCTACTTTATTTTATTTTTTATCACCGTAAACACATCCTTAATATTTGAATGTAAATTGATTCAGATTTTTTACTTTATCACATAATATATAAAAATTCCAGATATTATAATTACTTAATTTAAATTCTATTTATCACTTAATATTATAATTTAAAAATAATATTTTTGATAGTATAATTAGGACACATATCCCTCAAACTATTTAATTTTGTTAAATAATCATCAATTTCATTTAAAATAATAATTTTATATAAATTGAATTAGTCATATATTAAAATTTTTTATTTAAGTTGGATTTTTCATAAGTTGTCATGAGGATCAGAATTCCTTTAACTAAAAGTCTTTTGGGGCTTTACGTGATTTTTGTTAAAATAGTGAGATTTTAAAAATATTATCTAAGTTGATTTTTTATAAAAAAAATTTTAGAATATTATGTACAATCAAATAATGTTATATAAAAAAATCAATATGGACACTCAAATAATAATAAATTATTATACCCGCCCGTCTATATACATTAATTTTTTTTAAAAAAGTTTAACTGCATATTTTAGATAAACATTAATTAAAAAATTAAAAAAGTAAATAGTTTAGAACTAAAATAATATATAAAATATATAAAAATATATTTTTAAATCTTTCCGGTCAGGCTAGCGCGCGAGGGGTCCAACCCCAATTAATTCTCTGTTTTTGCCTTCGTTTTTGAATTAAAAGCTGCTTTTCTCTATATACATTAATTTTTTTAAAAAAGTTTAACTGCATATTTTAGATAAACATTAATTAAAAAATTAAAAAAGTAAATAGTTTAGAACTAAAATAATATATAAAATATATAAAAATATATTTTAAAATCTTTCCGGCCAGGCTAGCGCGCGAGGGGTCCAACCCCAATTAATTCTCTGTTTTTGCCTACGTTTTTGTATTAAAAGCTGCTTTTCTAAACTTTCTAGTTTTGCTATTTATGGAGTCCTTTTTTGCTTCCCCCCCCCCCCCCCAAAAAAAAAAAAAGAAAAGAAAAAAAAATCACCACTCAAACAGGTACGTTTCCAGTCATAAAGGAAAGGTACAGCTAAATATAAAGAAAACAAGGCTGCCAACAAAATCTTTGAAGATGAGTCAGCCTCACACTTGAAGGAAAGGGATTAAACATAATATTTGCTCATTAATTTCATTCAAGAATCAGCATGAAAACACCCACATTTGACAATCCATCATACAGAAGCTCCTGAATTAAAGTTCAAACACACTAGATTTTCATCACCCATGAAAGAAAAACAAATTAAAAAAAAAAAAAAGGAAATACCCTAGATTAGATAATATCGCAGTTTAAGCCCGAGACACCACCCAACTTCACTAGTAATTCAATGAATGACACAAACTCAATACCAAAACTAGAGGATGACTTGGATCATGACTATGTAAGCTGCTTCGTTTCCGGGCATACAAAAAGCTTGGAAATGCTCGGTTTGCTTCCTTATATAAACAAATGCTTGTATTCCCCATTTGCGAGTTGGCAAAGCTGGTTGTAGTTGTACGTGTCTGCAAAAAAAGGGAAAAAGGAAAGTTCTTTAGGAGCAAAATTTGGAAGTGTCTATTACAAATTTGGTGATAAAAATCAAATAAGATCAACAACAATATACGGTAAGGCAAAAAATCAATTAACAGTAATTCCTCCACAACTTTACTGATGGCATATTAACGTCCCCGATCTCGAGCTGGAAGTGTTACAGACGAGCACAGCTGCACTTGGTCTCAGAAATATTTCAGCGAGACTCAAGCTAGCACCATTTTTAAACTAACCCGAGATTGATGGTGCGTAAATCACAGAACAAACTATTGGCAATCAAAGAGTCAGTGATCCTTCAGAACATCTCGAGTAGAATTCTATGAAAATTAAAAAGATGAAGAATAAAAAATAAAAAAATGACAGGGATAAAAGGGTTGGGGCTGCTTCCAGAATCCAGCTAGCTTCAATGAAGAAATAATTATATTGCAAGTGAAAATAGAAAAACAAATAAAAACAAGTTGTGCAAGCAAAATCTAGAAGCGGAAGGCGTTACACGCTGCTTCAGCTTTACCTAATAAACACAGTAAGTGGCTTCTGCTGCCACATATGAATAATATCGAAAACTTCATTCTCAAAAAGTTCTTCAGCTTTAAATAACAAAAAGTGCAGCCAGCAATCAATCACGAAAGTACTAATAGAACAAAAATCGGTAAGGAATGGATATAGTAGAGCAGAAATCATACCAAAACCTAGCAAAAAAATAAATCATACCAAACGTATCACCAAAGTTGGTCCATATTTCAGCATGAATGGATTGATTACTGTCAGCAATACCAATCACCTCAACATAAGTAGTAAGAGAAAAAGGCGGGGTGCCTTTGACAATCAACTGTTTTTCATCTGTAGATTTTCCAATAACAGTACCACCATCAGATCGCACAACCTGAATAACGGCCCGAACCTTCCGTCCCACAAACATGCGCAGCAACTCCGCATTTACAAATACTGCAGGGTTCGATGTATCCATAACCTTCAAAATAAAATGTACCGATAAATAAAAGAGGCCTGAGGTTTCAAGTAATGGTTGGCTGGTGAAAAAGAAATCTTCTCTAGTTCAAAAGTGGACTATAATAATAATACAGATATAATCCTGCACTGAGTGACATGAGATGAAAAATAAGATAGAGACATGCAAGGACATGGATTGACACGTTCTAAAGCCTTCCTATCTAATCCCTCTTAGCTTACTTGGCTATAGTAGCTTAGCTGGAAGTCATCCACTCCTAGGATTCATTCAACCTTTTTTCGGTTGAAGGCTTACAGTTCAGAGCAGAGCAGCAAGTTTACTGTTCCAAAGCCCCTATGAAATTGGTGAATTCATTTTAGCAGCTCCTACACTGCATGAATGAGAAGCTATTGCAACCCAACATTGAATTAAGAAAGAGATATTCCTATGAAAAACGATTACAGGTGGTAATGAAAAAGAATCTGTTAGCATTTGTTGCGTAAGACAATTTCACTAAATCAAGCAGGTCTTGTTTGGCAGGCACCATAGCTGGGGCCGACATTGCAGTATCTTAGATATCACATGCAAACATCTGTGAATGAGGGTAGCAGAATTCATCAGGAAATGCTTACCTAGTGAGGAAGTCAGAAAACACAGCCACAGAAAGTTTTACAACCAGAGAGTTAATGCCTAATTATAAAACATGCACTAGCCATGCTTCAAGGCTTTACAATTACTGCCCTTTTAAAGCAGCTTAATTAGGTTATGGTGGTATTCTACCTGCCTATGTGAGAAAGACCTAATGGAAGGTGATCAGAGGACTCCCACTTAAGTTTGACCTCTTAAAGATGTTGTAGATAAATTAAGCAGTACTATTAGAATTATTGTAGGAGACTTTTGTGGAAACTACAATTTAAATAGGCTTCTAAAACATATTATAGGAGGTTCGAGAGATCTTCAACTTAAGTTATTATAGGAGATTTTACAGTGAGATTAAGCTTTCTAGAGTTATTATAAGACAATTTCTCTCTATCTTATCCGTTCAACAAAATTAGAATTAATGTGTATTAAAAAATTTTAAAAATTTGGGGCCTTTTTTTTGTGGCCGTTGGACGGTTGCCTAATTGGCCTAGGCATTGAGCTAGCCCTAAACATGGCAGTACATAAGATTTTTAATTTTAATACACAACCACAGATGGTCTTTAATTCTTTTACAATCCTTCCATCTGAATTCACTGTGAAGTGTGAATTAGCCAGGAAGTTATTAAGTCTAGTTCCATTACTTCCTTGATTATGAACAAGAGACTATTTCGGTGCAGGGGCCTTCCAGGTAGATTTATGGATGTTAATAAACAAAGTAGGAAGCTGACGCCAATACCATTGTCCAATCCTAACACAGTTGTGTTCCTAGCCTCAGATTTTATTAAATGTTTAGCCAATACTGTGTGAAGAAGGATAATCCCCATAATTTATGAAAAATATGTCTCAACTATCTGGATAGAGAGGTAAAACGAGGACATTAAGTGGGTGACAAAAGGGTTCACAAAGAACAGGTTTTGACAACAGTAGCTTACCGGGTCTCCCAAAAATAGCTCCCTTAAAAATCCAGAAGCAAATCATAGCAGCTGAGGAGTTTGGGTACCAAATACCAACAGACGGACGTCTATGTTAAGAATCAAGGGGTGTTTTTTATTCAAAAAAATAATGGAAAATAAAGGTGACAGCAATTCAAACTTTAACTATAACGACAATCAAGTAAAAAAAAATGCAGAAAAAAAAAAAAAGAAAGAAGAAACTAATGGGAGCAAAATTTGACTAAACAATCTCGACTATTCATCAAAAGCACTCTCCAAATCTACTTCGGATCACTCTCAAATCACTCCAAACAAGAGGTTTGAGGGGCATCTCCACGTAATATTACACTATATATGTCTGCTTGTATAGTTGTATGTATATACAACACTGTCCATGTCACATTAGTAAAAATTACATCCTAATCTCGTTCAAAAAGGGTTCACACTTTCTCCTTGCGTGAACGCTCTTTGGTTCATCTGGTGTTCGATTACATTCAATCGGCCAAAAATCCAAACACAGGATACAAAGGTAGATAGATAATCCATCTATACATATCAAACCCACACACATATATATAAATATATACATGTATAAATGATTATATATGTAAGAAAATTGGGAGGAGGAGACGAAAGAGGAATTGTGGGGATTGAAATATCACCTGATCGTCGTAAAAAGGGTCGCCGGGAAATAGGTTGTCACTTGGACACAGAAACCTTCGGTGTGCTGGTGACTGGCGCAGCCGTGAGGGTTTGGTTGCTCCTTTGTGGCGCGAATTGGAGGCGGCAAAATGAAAAATGGAAATGGAATGTAGGGCTTTGATTCCATACCATTCAGCTCCGGCGGTCTGATGTAGGCTCTTTAAAACTCCAAATAAATGGGACCCATTTTAAAAGACCATCAGACCTCTCACTGCAATTAAACTTCATTTGAAGTGCTAAAAAATTTTAAAAATATAGTAAAAAAATATTTGAAAATTTTTTAAATTATTTATTTTTCATTTCACTACATGAATTATAAATTCATAACTTATCTTACTTTATCTCATTTTATTTTACTTCTTATCACTTCAAACGCACCCCTAATACTGCCCATGAAAAAACAAAAATCTCAATTAACATAGAATTTTGTTCAAATTAGCAACTCAACTCAAGTCATTTTTAAGGACTCTCTCTCAAAACAAAATCTTAATTCTTCTGTTTTTGGAATTCAATAATTTTTTTTTTCCCCAGAGCCTTTAACTAAGGTTAAAAATGTAAATGAGTTAACAGCCCATGAACAAATTCAAACTCAAGCTCAGTTAATTTATAATATTTAACAGCATATTTATATAACTAAATAATGAATTTATATCAACTATATATAGTGTATGATATACTCGCATCAATTGAAATTCAATTTGATATCTTCTGATATATATAATTACATAAATTTTAAAATAAGCGAGTGAAGCTAAACATAATAAGTTTGAGACTATCTTACTAAATTAAACAATTTTAACCAAGCTCGGGCTTGAGATTCATGTATAATAAGCAAGCTTTAACATATCCCAAACTCCAACTCGAGTCTTGTAAACAATAAACGAGCGTCAACCTGTCACAAACCCTAGTTCTCCTAATGATTTTGTCAAACCTAAATTGGATTCATGCTCCTCAAAGTTAAAAAGTCACTCAAAATGAGCCTTCAGTATTTCTGAAACTGTTTAAAAATGCTCTAACACCATACATATAAAAAAAAAAAAAAAGAAGAAAAAATCAAATTTGAGCCCCCCCCCTTACTCTTCTAAACTAAACTGTAGCTACATTATATTCTTGGTGGAAGTTAATCCCACACGATTAACACTTCAACCGGAATAGGGAGTTCCCAGGCCTGACATGACCCGATAAAACTTGATAGGCCTCCAAAATCTGATTTTACGAATCCGGACTGATCCAGTAGAACCGATTATGATCCGTCGGATTTGCCCCATCTATTGTTGTATACCGCATCTCTCTCTCTCTCTCTTTCTCTCTCTACATACAGCACATATATAAACTGGGGAGGGCTTCACTTTCAAACAAGCATAGCTGAAGGAAATACTTCCGTTGAAGAGATTCAAGAATTTGAAATACTTCCGTTGAAGAGATTCAAGAATTTTTTCTTGGTGTGAGGTGACGAATGTAAATAAATAAATAAATAAAATGAAGAATAAGTAGTACAATCATATGCATATGTGAACAATATACACCCCGCGGGGTGGCCTAGTTGGCTCCAATCTTGAAGGCTCAAGAAATACAATCACAGCAATATTACTCATTTTTACTATGCATGGCTGTACACAAATGCATACAGCAAAACCGGATGGCACTCTGTTTTCAACTGGTAGCTCCGCCCAAATACTGCACGACTCCAAACAAACTTCCTGCACCTAAACCAGTATCCATCTCTTTTCAGATTCCTACTCGAATCAATCATCAGAGAGCTTTATAGTCAGAGCTGCATTAAAAATCATTCATCACAGATTAGTTTCCTGCTTATCCCCCTTCCCCGCACCTCTTTCTCAAATTAAAAAAAAAGGGGGGGGGTGTAAAAATGTAAAACAACGTGTAAAGGAAAAAAGTATGGAAACAATAGGTATTGCATGCATGTTGAGATTGAATTGATAGTACCACCTGTTAATTCCCCGACCGTTGCAGTAGTTGCAACATCACTTTTTCTGATTATATCACAAGCCCAGATGATGTCCGTGAATCACGTTCACCCAAAAGGGATGAGCGTTTTAGCTCCTGCAACTTCCCACCATCTAAAAGGAAAAATCGATTGGCCATCAGAATTGTCTCCAAGCGGTGAGCAATGATCAATACCTACATGGCATACCGGAAGTTAATTTGAGTATGAATTTGAAGATATTAAATAGCATTTAAAATGATAGGCATTCCAGTTCAACAGCCTGTTTCATGCGTTAGGAACTAAACAACCACAACAGACATGTTGAGTGGAGAAACATAAACTTCCCACCTCCCCTATTTCTCCACATGAGAATCAAGTTTGCATTAAGAAAGGGAAGAATCAAAACCATGGATTGTGTGTTTGCATTTTCATGTTATTATTACTGATAGGTTATTGGGGGGTTTGCAAATTATTAAGATGGGCCAGATCATAAAAACTCAAAAAGGTACCAGAAGTCCTTTCAATTTCATTCAAATAGAACTACAACAAAAAGGACCCAAAAGATCCCAGTCAATATACACGAGAATAGGCCCAAAGACTAGAAGAATTCAAAGCACGTCAACAAAATGCCAGCCAATTTGAAGTTTTGAACACATGCAGTACATTGATTCGTGGAAAAGAAGGGATAAAAGCGAATAATGTGGTCAAGAAGTTAACCCCTGAACCCACAAGGCCCACTTAGCATTGAGGTTGCCAATCCCAACCCCAATCTCAATCCCTCATAAAATACACAGTAGGCACATGCACTCACATGTGCATATATCTTTTTTTCTTTTTTTAGTTCTAACAACAAACACACTTACTTGGAACCATAATAATATTTCAGATGTAAATTATTATATGGCAGACCATCTGTTCCTTTAGGTGTGGTTGTGGTTTTGAGGAAAGAATAAAAGTAAAGGAAAAGAGGTACAAAAGCAAAATAAAACAAAAGACATTAAATTTGTTCTAATTTTTGGTTAGGTTAGAAAAATGAGAACTTTAATAGATATTTGTCAAAAAAGACTTCAGATTATTGCTTTGTTGAGTCGAGTTGAGAATTTGTTTAACTATAATACATAAATATATGAGTAATTTCATTTCCCTCACATTTTTTTCCCTTGACAAATCTTTGATCAAAGCATGATGCTAGAAAATATTAGAAAAAATACATAAAGGAAATGGATTATTCAATTTTCCTTACAGTACGGTTTTCCATTAAGCGCTGCACAGCTTGTCTCACCAGTAGCTCAGACCTGGTATCCAATGCAGAGGTAGCTTCATCCAAAATCAAAATAGACGAATTCTGATAGACTGCCCTTGCAATAGCTAGTCTGGAATTATAAATAAGGGTAAAAATAAATGGAAGCATAACTAACATAACAGTGAAATTGCATGATTTATTACTTTATTCACCCATTACAGGTGCGCATTAACTTTGAAAAAGAACCACATGATAAATCCTTGTAATGCTTGATCAGTTATCACATAACATGTATCAATATTAAAGCTTGATATCCCACCTTTGCTTCTGGCCTCCACTTAAAATTGAGCCTCTAGGTCCGATATTGGTTTCATACTGTTTTGGAAGTGATTCAATAAATTCATCCGCATTTGCAGTTCGTGCTGCAAGCTTAACCCTCTCCATGTCAATTTTTGTCATTAGATCTCTATATCCAACGTTTTCAGCAACTGTCCCTGAAAAAAGTGTCTTGGGAATACAGAAGTTAAACACATTCATAGATGAAGCCTTCTAACACTTAAGTCACTTACATAGATACATGTTAAAGGCTTTTATAATGGCGCTGGTTTCTTAAGCATTCACGTCAGGGTGTCACCTGACAGTGATCACAGTTCCCAACAACATTATGGCTTCCTGATCCTACGCCTACACTAAACCACTGCCTCAGAAAAGTTCTTATCAAAGGGCCAAAAGGTTGTTTCCGAAGGAGAGCAAGGCAATCCAGCTAAAACAAGAATTGATGTCAAAAAGTAGTCTAAGGAATTTATTCCCCTTTTATGGTCTTCAAGGGTAAGTTCACACCTGGCCAACCATCAATGCGAATGTGGAAGAATTCTTCATCAATTCAACATGAAGACAACTTTTTGCCAGCTGTCTTGCTTTCATAAAGATCTGTTAGTTTTTCCAATAATCATGCAAAACACCAAACCCCCAGGGAAGGGGTGGGGATTGACCTACTTACTACCAGAAAGCTATGTGGGACTTGGTGTTCATTATTAATAAATGCCAGTTATTCCTCAACAATCACATGCATGAAAGTTATTGAGCATAAAAAGCACCAAAGATATGCAGGAACAATATCAGGTAGTTGGCAGTTACTCACTATATCCTGAGAGACCAGCCCAACATGCCTTCTTAAGCTTTCCAACCGAATATTTTGGATGTTATGATTATCTATTAGTATAGAACCTGCCAAAATGAGACAAATAAAACTTCACATAAAAAATAATGAAAATATTAATAACCAAATGGTCAAACATTGAACAAATATGTCAGAGGTTTGCAATCACAGATGGCTCACCACAGAGAGGATCATAGAGGCGAAGAAGCAGTTTCACAAGGGTTGTCTTTCCTCCTCCTGAGGGCCCAACAAGAGCAACGGTCTCTCCAGTTTTGATATGAAGGTCAAACCCATTCAATACAAGAGGACTATCATCACTGTATTTGAATGAAATGTCACAAAATTTCACCTCTCCAGTAACATAGTCTAAATTAGTGGCACTTGGTTTTTCAATAACCTAGATAAATGAATGCAGTAAGCGGCTAACTTTTGAAATCAACACTGAATTCTAGCTTTAACAATGTCAAGTAAAAATAAATATTATGGCAAGAAAGTGAGTGCCCCATATAATTAAGATGTGGTTTGTGTGTGTGGTGATATCCCAACCAACCACCAAATTTTTAATCTATAAGTTGGGTTGTTTTCACCTAAAAAAAAAAGGTCTCATGTATCCACATTGTTAAAATGTGGTTTGCAACGAGTATTAACTTAACGCCCCTTTTCTAAAAAATTGTATACTTAAGATTTTAAATGAAATGCCTAAAAAACCTTATGTTTGCTATTAGTTAGTCAAATTAATGGAAGATAATCACGTGAGATTCACATGACTTAAAAATTATGAATTTATTACCATAATACCCATTTCATATAATATGCCATATAATATTAATATATATTATAGACATATATTAGAGAACTCTAAATTTATTTGATATATTTCTTTTTATATAAAAAAACTCAGGTTCACGTCATGTGTATGTCTATCATACACAATAAGCCTGTTTAATTATAATTTTTTGAAGGGAGATTAAAAAAAAAAAAAAAAAAAAGTCTTTGTCGTATGCTTTAGAGGACTCATTGTTAGCACTAATTGAAAGGATATTAAAATCACGGTTGGTTGCAATGGACTATTGGATGGAAATAAAAAGAAAATCAAACTCGTATTAAAAATGTAGTTATATCTTTTATGTTCAAAAACTTCATATAGGTTAAGAGCTCTGAGTGTACAACTTTACACATTAAGGCTATGTTTGATTCAAGCAATTGGATGACAAGGAGTAAGTAATACCATAGCATAATATAAGTGATTAGATATAACATGGGATTAATTTTTTGGTGTTTCGTTGATAGAATATAAAATGAGATTAGACAGGAGATAACTTTGGAACATTAGACATTGGCAAGAAACAAACACAGAAATGAGGGTGGTATTATATATCCTCCATTTTAAGGGATATATCATCTAGAGGAACTCTATATTCCATGAAAAAACAAAACACCACCATGGGATATGGCAGGACTCATGGGCCAGTCCGACCCCCATAACCCTTAATCAAACATACCCTAAGGGCGTTACGTGATAGTTAGGGAGCACCAAAACTAATCTACCTCTTTAAACAAGCATAAATTGCTCTCTTGCTAAATGGAACATTGAAACTGTATGATCACCCCCCCCCCCGGGGGGGGGGGGGGGGGAGGCAATTCAACACAATCAAAGCATCTAAGGAAGGCATACAAGAATGGGTTAGAATTCCACAACCCTAGTTGAGTCCAAAAGTTCTACACAATCTGCAGGAATAACTGCTATTATTTCACTTACCAACTACCTATATTCAAGGGAAAGCCCAACCACCAAATTTCTTCAAAACTAAATGACTATGGTTAGATAATTTTACAATTTTTTATTTTTTTTAATTTTTTTTATTTTAATGATTTTGAGGTATAATTTTATTGAGAACTAAAAATAAAAAAATACATAGAGCCTAACCATGAAAAACAAAAAGGTTAATTTTATCTACACCCCCTCTAATTTGGGCCTTGTGGCATATTGACACTTAGAATCCCCTAGTTTAAAATACAATAAATTACAGGAATTTTCCCTGAACATTTAATTAAATATAAGTAGATGCCATGCCATTTAGATATTACAATTACAACAACACCCTTAATTTACAAATGTTATTAACATCGAATCCCAAAAATTTACCTTAGATTGGAATCTGGTCAAATCAAACAAGCGTTCAACTGCCGGCTCTCCTTGTTTCAACTCATTGTATGCTTTTCCAATCCCCTGCGTGATTCTTCAAATTCAGTTTGAAAAACAAGCTCCCAAAGGCTAAGCCATAATGAGAACAAAAAGAAATATAAGAAAAAAGTTATCTACACTAGTTTTTAAAGATAAAATTAGATGACAATAACCTAGCTTAAGTGAGTGGAGTGGAACGGTAAAGGAAAAAAAATGATCCTTGCAGTCGATCCCATTCAATTGGGAAAATGCAAAGTTGAGTTGAATTGAATAAATTCGTGAACTATTTTCATCTTATCAACGGAACAAAAAAGACAAATTTAACCCAAATCATCATGAAGTTATCTGTATTGTCTTTTCTCACGTAGAAAAACTAGACAATAGAATCCAGCGACAACCTGGACTACCACTCTTAAGGACCATATTATTTTCATCAAAAGTTCAATAGCTTGCTTGTCATAAAAAATAAAGTTAAATCTAGCTTCCAAGAACACCATGTTGCCACTGAATATTTGAAGTTCCATAGGAGTTACTATGCTTCAGAGAATCAATTAAATTAAATCTCCTCAATTAAGGGTTTTTATTAATTAGATGGAAACTTATTTTAAAAATAGGCATGGAGAAAATTATAAAATCATGGATTAGTTCCCCCCCCCAGGCCAAAAAAAAAAAAACATACACTTACTCTCTCTCTCGCCCTATCTTCTCTCCTTCCTTCTCCTCTTCCCTATTCTCTTTTGTTTTGTCTCTTTATTCACTTATCTAACTCTCCATACATGCTGTGTGACGCCAAGTTTCAATGAATTTGCGATCGTTTAGATTGATTGTGTCAACAAATTTATCATGTTCAAGAAGACGAGGATGTTGAGAAGGTCCATTCAACCACAATTTCTTAAATGTACAAAATGCTATTCTAACTACATCAACTTAGCCTAGAGTTGAATTGATAAAAATACTGCTAAATAAACTTACCATCTAAAAATCTTGTATATGGTCAAAACCCTTAAGGTTGAATCGGTATCACCATTTCTATTTGTGAGATTTTTATTTATTTATTTTCATTTATTATCCTTTTTGATTATGATCAATAATCAAAATTTTATTCCAGTAGTCGTTTTGTTTGGTCATCATAGAAGCATAAATATTTTGTAAATCTTTCGAAATATGTTACATGGACTCGGGTACAAGAATTGGATACAGATACATATCTAAGAGTTGAATTAATCTAATTCTCATATTCAAGGTTATGGAAACATGGAAAATGTTCATATATTTAATATAATTCTTTTATCTTGTAGGGACAAGATAGTATTTATAGCTTATAAAAAAATAAGGTGGTATTTATAAGGTGCACTAGAGTATTTCATGCATATAATATAAGTTTTACTCATAATTACGAGTTAAACCTCAATTGCTAAATATGTCGGACGCATATATCATACCCTTACCGTGTTTTAAGTATCTAATACTGGTACGTCACACATGTAAAAAAGTTCACGTAACGTAGTATACATGTATGTATGAAAGTATCATAAATTAAATAAATTATTTTCCAACATTAGATTGTTTTTAAGCGTGGTTTACTTTGGTTCCATAGAAACATTAGAATTATTACTCGGTTCATTTTATTCTCTTGGGAAATGACTTTTTTTTCCCTTTCCTATTTAATGTAAAAAAATAAATATTTAAGTTTTCTCCTTATTTGTAAGTAGTAAAAGGGAAAGTTGTATCACATCAATACCTAAAGGGTGATTATCAGCATGCTCAGAGAAACTACAACTGGCATTTCTCATAGCTATAACAAAAATTCACCTGGACAAAACCCCAAGGTAAAATGAGGGCATTAGGTTATTGAAGCTAGAAATAATTACCTGTATTGGCTCAATCAAGAATACCAATGATGATATAAAGGAAACTGCACCACAACAATCAAAAGAACCACCTAAAAGCACCATGGAGCCAACACAAAACATCAATAGTGCCCCAAAATATACTATTTGCACTATCTGAGGAACTAATGCCTTCATTTTCTTCTTTTCCAAATGTTCAGAGAGGTCAGTATAAGCTAGACATCGAAACCTGGCACCCTCAGAGAGCTCCGCATTGTTAGCCTTCACAAAAAGAACTGATGGGAGGACCTGATACATGAAATTTAGAAGCTAATCAGCAAACGAAATAAACCCCAGGCAAGAGAGTTCATCACACTAGAAAAGGTGACAGAAAAGACACTGAGTGGAACATACAAAATCAAGACAATAATGTCATGGAACAACATCAAAAAGATGGTTAAGAGCAAGATGGTTAAAATGAAAATATCTACCAAAGGATAACAAACGGCGTGTCAAAACAATGACAGGACAGGGAGCAATTTGCATGAAAACTTAAGGGAAATGGATCAACCTCCTCCCCGAGGGAGGCGCAAATCAGAAAAAGGAAATATCATTGTGTTCTGATCATAATCAATGGATTGAAAGAGAGAATTTTGAGTGAACTATAAAAATGAATAAGTCTAGCTGTTAAAGAATATTCAACTCCAAGGAACCTCTCGCAGTAATAAGGAGGTGAATATTTGCTAAAAAAATAGTGACAATGGCAAACACCATAAAACAAAAATTATCAGAAAAATGTGACGTGTTGTTGCTTCCTAAATCCTAATACAAAAATGCAGGATCAGGACAGAAAAGCAAATGCAGGGACATCATTATGTGATGGGACAGAAACAGCATAGCTTGACAAGGCATTAGTTTAAATTAAAGGAGTAGTTATACTAACTTGACAGTAGCGCTGCTTGTTTTGTTGCAACTTGTAAGGTCTTTTATTTCTTATGTTTTTATCTGGATTAAGTCATTATAGAATGTTAAAAAGTCATGATTGAAGAAAATCCATAAATCCATCAACGATTTTAAATGCATATATCAAATCCATAAATCCAATTTATATATGAATTTACCGCAATGATTTATGATTTACGACTTATGATTTAAATCCAGATAGCAGTTATATTAATTTACCACAATGATGGATTTAACTAATATACGAATCACCACAATAATATATAAACTTATTTCAAACATAGGCATAGATTATTGTAATGAATTTAATATATATAAACATTTATATATGGAAATATCTTCCTAACCAAACCAAACCAAGCCTTTTCCCACTAGGTGGATGGAAATATCTTCCCAATTTAAAAAAATTTATATTTGAGCAATTCTCCCTAACTAAATAGCACTAAATTGTTTGACTTCAAATCCGTAGATACAAACACAACTTAAAAAATTCCTAAAAATTATTACTTCCAATATAGAAACCACAAAAATACTGAAAAGCCTATGACATAATAGTTTCAAAACAAATAAGAGCATGCGAGACTGCATGAAATAACTCCTAACCGCCTTAGAGAAGAACTAAAATAGGAACCTAAACAGAAAGTAGTGAACCTAGAAATTCCTAAAAATGAAAATTTTCATATAAACTGCTATCTGAATCCAGTTTATATATTATATTCATAAATCCAGATATAATAAACCCATCAACGTTTATATATTGAAGTCATTCCTGCTATTCATTGCAACAACCTATGAAAATTCCTAGGCTAGGTAATTTTTCTTTTCTCCAATATACTACTAGAATAACTACACCAAAATGCATAAAATTTTTTAACTATTTGCCTCTCTCTCATATTTTAATTTGAGACTCATAAGCAATCTAAGGAACTCAAAAATAATATAATCACATGCCGTCTCTCAAGTACTGAAATAAAATATACCACTATACCTCATTTAGGTAGGATGACAGAGCAGCAATGCTAAGATGTGCCTTCTTTGATATCTTACGAAGCTTTTCACCAAGATATACACTGACAAACACCATTGATGGAATCGCCTTCAAGTGTAGCAGACAAATTTGACACCTTAAGAGTGACCATATAAACCAATTATTAAAGAATAAAGGAGAATAATTCTATTATTCATTCCTCACCAAGGCAGAAATTGATGAAAGAACAGGGCTGATAACCAGCATCTGAGTTGCCATTGCAGATAACTGCAGAACACTGGGTAAAATAGCCTGCAGCATGAAGGAAAATATCAGACTCAAAACACCTGACAAAATTGACAACCTTTTTTCACCTATCTAATAAGCTATACTAGGAGGGTGGCACCAACAATATTAATGCAAGTGTGTATAAGAGAAACATAGTGAGGAACATAGAGAGAGGCAGGGCACTGCATGTCAGTGAAATACCATGCTCTGCAATTTAATCTCCACACATGATGTGCCCAATCAAGTAGTCTCCAAAAAAAAAAAGGTAAACTTGTATGCATAACTTTTATCCTCTCACATTCCATGCATGTCTGTCAATGCTCAATCAAATTGGTTGACGTCAATAAGCATGACCATTTCTCTAAACGGCATCCTAATTTTGTGGAGGGTGAGATTAAAGATGCCCATTAGCCTACTTCAAATAACATCTCATGTACTTTCAAATAATTAATCCTCCCGTTCTCACCTTCTCGGAGAAGATCTCAATCAACTAAAGCAACCAAAAAGACACTAATATTGATTGAAAAATTAACACTAAAGGCCATAAGATCTACAAAATATATATATATATATATATATATATATATGAAGGGAATATAAAAGAGGCAAAGAATACAAAATCATGAGTCAAATGACATAGTAAAAACAAGAATAATAATTTTTTGAGTTCTTTTTCTTCTTAGCATTGCCATTCTAAAATATATATGAACTAATAATTATTTATTTAGTAACTAGCAATAACCCGTGCCTATGACACTTTAAACAAAATTAATATTAAGTTTCTTATATAGTTGAAACTTTGGACAAAAAGTTCAAATCAAAAAAATTATGATAATTCATGAGTTTTAATTTTTTTCCCAAAACTTTAGACCCTAGCAATTACTACATGTGTTTTGGTCCCTCTCTCCGATTAATTTTTGATAACCTCCGTTAAAAAAAAAAAAAGAAGAAAAGAAAAACACAAGTTATGGGGACCTGACTCTCTTGCTCTTTTCAATTCTGCTCTTTTAGATCTCAACTTCTAGATTTCATCCAAGGCTGTTAATACAATTTTTTATGGGTCATACTATATTCACTTTTCTTCTTAAGTTCTTATATTGTAATTATCTCTACATTTATTATAAAATTGAGTTTATATTTCTGACCTTTAGATTAAAATAGATGATGGAGATTTAAAAAAGCAAAATAGAAAAGAGCAAGGAGCTAGTTCTCTAGTTCCAAATTATAATGCTTTAATTTAGAAGGTTCAACTTCTTAGAAACCACAATTGGACGAAATTTAAGTCGGTAATTTTAATTTACATATGATCTCCACCATTGAAATACGGTAAAATTTAAAATATTCAAAATGTTTTGTAAGATAGATGATAGTAAGTTTCACTAAAATATAAATTCGGCAGAAAGTTAGAAATATAAAAGTAATCTCAATAATTGAATAAAAGAAAAAATAATTTGTAACCATTAAATCTTAGTTCGTGGGAGGGAATCGGTCCTATTTTATTATATAGATAACAAAGGTTTCCCCCCAAAAAAAAAAAAATTCTTACTAGGGCCTAATACAGTTTATTGATAATACTGAGGTTTACCGTTATTTTAAATTTTAAGAATGAATCAATAAGAAAATCTTCATATATTTTATAAATTTTAACACAACTAATTAATTTCACAATGGCTGCTAGTAAATGATTAATAAGATTGTAGTAAAATAGCAACCCCAAGAAGAGACTCACATTGAGGAGAGCATAGACTGTTTCGGCTACATCCGAAGCCTCGGCGGTGATCCGGTACGCAATATCTCCAGCCGAAATGCCTTCAAAGAAACCCAAATCCCTCTGCAAAACCCTCTCAAACACGTAAACCCTAATCCCATACACCGTCTTCAACGCCGCGTCCCACAGAAACGCCTGCTGCCAGTAAGTAGCGACCAACCGAGCCAGAGCCAGAGCTCCGAGCACCAATGCCTCCTCTCTCACCCGAACCGCATCGACCGCACCCATCACCGCAGAGAATCTCCCGATCTTGGGAACCATCAGAGAGAGCGAGAAGACCGAGATGGCACTGCAGGCCCAGCCTGCGAGGATTGGCCTCCATTGGGACTTGACGTAAGGTGCGATGGAGTCGAAGGACGATAGTGATCGAGAGAAGGGATCAGCGGTGGTGGTGTGGGTTTTAGAGGATTGAATGGGACAATTGGGTTTCAGAGGGAGAGTTGGGAGATTGGTGATGAAATTTTTTGATTTCGGTTTGAAATTGAAATTTAAGAAGGGATACGAGGATGGAGATGGAGTGAGGAGGTGATGCAGGGCCATTTTCGGAGATTGAGAAGCTCGAGACAGCTTCTGGCTTTCACAAGAGAAAGTTCGGCCTGTCTTTGCTCCGCCGCCGTCGAATTCATTTCACTGTTAGGAATCTTTAGTTGAGTTTGGGAATTGAAAAAAAATATATATATAATAATAATTGTGTTCGGAAAGAAATGTAAGATTAATTTTTATCTTTTTTTTTATTAATTTGATATTTTTAACCTTCATGATTTAAAAAGAGTTAAAAATGTCATAGGATAATTTTGATCACTTTAAAAAAATTAAAAAATTAAGGTGCCATTTGATTTGTTTTTTATTTTCTATTTTTTGTTTATATTTTCTATTTTGAACTCATTTTTTATTTTGTGCTTTTAAAAATAAGAAAAAAGTTCAAAACTCATTTGATTACTTATATTTTTAAAATTTATTTTCGAAAACAGAAAATAAATTTGTATATAAAATGAAAAATGATAAAAATTTATTTTGAAGGTTTTTAACAAAAAATAAGAAAAATTCCAAAATAAAAAATATAATATTTCTTATTTTCTTATTTTAAGATTTTTAACACATAAAATAAAAATAAAAAATAAAAAATAAAAAAATAAACAAATACCACCTAAGTAATTGATAGTTATCAGCCGTGGTTCTCCAATCGAACCTAAGATTAGTTTGGAAAAAAAAGTTAATTTTTTAATAATTATTTTTAAATTTTTTACTAATTTGATGTTTTTATTTTTTTAATTTAAAAAATTAAGATATAAAAGAATAATTTTAATTGTTTTAAAAAAAAATTGAGCAGAGAAAGTTAAATTTAACCATCAACGATCGCAAGCCACAATTATGTCTATTAGAATTGAGAGCCAAACATTTTTGCTAGTTGCCTTTGTGTCTTACATGATTGCGCATTGTTTTGCATCTAAATATTTCCCTTATACCCCTTATAGTTTCGAGTTTATATACTTATGTTTCACAAGTTTTATAAATATGCATTTGAACCCCTTAAGATTTCATAAATATGTAATCAAACCTCTTCTATTAAATTTATTTTTCCAAAACGTAAGTTTTTTTGCCAATTAAATGTTATAAAATTACTTTTATGTCCTTAGTATTAATAAAAAGATATTTATATGATGCTATAGCGCATATATATTTTTTATTTAAAAATTACATTATAATTAATTTAATAAAAAATTTATGTGAACCCTTTTAATATAAATACTTTAAATTATTATACTCAGCATTAATATTTTAAATTATTATATATAAATTAAAAATTATACATAATAAATTATCATTATTTTTTCAATTAATAATCTAATAAACTAAATATGAAAATAAAAATGACATTATAATAAATCTATTAATTTTTTATGAAATAATTTCTATATTAGTACTTTAAATTATTATACTTTATATCAAAATTTTAAATTTATATTATATATAAAATAGTAATTATATATATATAAATTATCTAACTTTTTTTTGGTTAATAATCTAATAAATTAAACATGAAAAGGAACAAATTTTAATTTTTTCTTTTTTTTCTCACTTCATTTTTATTAGTATCAAACAATAAAGGAAGAACTTTGCTATCAATTTTCTTCTTTAAGCATTTTTTATATTAATAGCAAGGGTATGAAAGTCATTTTATAGCATTTAATTGGCTAAAAATTATGTTTTTAAAGGAAAATTTTAATAGAGAAGGTCTGTGTGCACATTTATAAAATATCAGGGGTTCTAAGTGGACATTTATGAAACATGTGGGATCTAGATATATAAAATTAAAACTATAAGAGCGTAAGTGAAATAAACCTATAAGTTTATAACACAATGGAATGCATGCCAAATCAAATTAATAATCATTGATAAATGAATTACTATAAATATGCAAACCAAACAATATCGTGAAGAACCCCCCCAAAAAAATTAAAATATTCAAATGAAAAATGCTATTGAAATCATAAAGATATATGAGAAAGTTAAATTATAATAATATGACAATGATGTTAAGAAATTTTGCCATTTTGAGCTACTAAATTGAGATGAATTTTTATTACCCTAACTAAGAGTTGCGTATTGAATTGAGTTATATTAGTCTTAGTATTAGAAAATTTTTGTGCCAAAATTTTATTCAAACTACAGTCTATCGCAGTTTAAACACAACTTTACTAATAATTATAATTAAAATATACATATTTATTATTTTTAAATAACCTGCCGACGAGTATTCTTCATCATTTTAGTTACTTTAAAAAAAATGGTAGAATTAATCTATTCAAATTTAGGGTCCTAGCACATAATGTGCACTTGTGGAATTCAGTTAACAAAAGAAAATAGCATTAGTTTAGGCTTAATTTGCTACTTCCACATAATTAATAAATTGGAAGTAAGAAAGCTCACTAGAGTATGTGAAAAAAGAAGGAATACAAAAATCA
The DNA here is from genome assembly GCA_019916065.1 of Vitellaria paradoxa. NCBI lineage: Eukaryota > Viridiplantae > Streptophyta > Magnoliopsida > Ericales > Sapotaceae > Vitellaria > Vitellaria paradoxa. The sequence continues at coordinate 9,014,141 of CM034234.1, forward strand.
ATAAAAGGGACAAGAATTGTAACGAAAATTGTTGGGATTATTGACCATATCCCATTATAAGCTTCATTTCTCTCTTAATTTCTTGGTTATGGCAAAAATTGCTCCAGCCACAGCCACAACAATCCCAGAAACAATTACAGCTGACTTCAAAATTTGTAGTGCATCCTTTCTTTCCTTTCCTTTTTTAGCCTACAACATGAATAATTTTAAGATAATTAGCAACAAGTATATGTGTGTTAGCACAAATATAAGAAGGAAAAAAAAAAAAACAGTGTATATTCTTCATTTTAACACATTGATACATGCACATTATCGGCAACGCTCAAAATTACACAGATAATTTAAGGTGCATAATTTAATAGGTAAATCGTCGAATTAAATCAATCATTTAGTTCAAAATTTTTTTAATCAGTGATCCAATTACGGTTTAAAATTTTAAGTAGTCTAATTCAACTTATTGTTTGAGAATTCGATTAATCGAACCAAATCAATACTATTAAATAATATATTATTTACAATATATTAAATATCTTTATTTAAAAAGAATATGAAAAAAAAGGTGGCCTTGATTAAAAATCTACTTATTTGAGTATCTTTACAAAAAATCTCAGAGCCACAAATGCATATATATTTAAATATTTTACCCTCAAATATAAGTTAAAATATTATTTGGTGCAATTGGGAACACTCAAATTACTAAGTATGGGAAAATAGATCTGACTTTAAAAGAAATAGCATTTTAAAATAGTTCAAACATTAGGACAGTAACCTGCCTATCAAAATCATGATTGATCAATACTGTCCTAAATCTTTAAAATATAAAATGTTTTGTTGATAAATTATTTTACATAAAACAGTTAAACTATACCAAAATTAGAGGTTTGATTTCCTTAATTGAATAGTTTAATTATAGTTTTAAAATTTTCTAAATCATTAAGTTAAGATTGATGGAAATCAATGGTTGACCTCCAAAATTTCAATCCCGTATCTCTTCTCTTTAAACAATGTGCTGGAAATTTGAAAAATAAAATTGGTAGAAACTAAAAAAACACGTTTGATAAAAAACAAGAAAAATTCTAAAAAATTCAATTTTTTTTTTATCTCAATGCAAAGATTATGAGAGTATAAATTTTATTAATTTTTTACTGCTTCAAATGCATCCATATATAAATAAAGTAATCTAACGGACGAAACACCATTTATTGAGATTAGAAAACGGACAATTTATTTATACATTACTAAATTTTTACACTACATTATTTTTTTCCCTAATGTTGATTCAAACAAATTGATTTAGCCAAAATGTTTGTGAAATCCATTAAAAATCATGTCCATAAATAAAAAAATGTGTATGTATAAATTATGTATATGAAATCCATTAAAAATCATGTTCATATATCAAGAATATATATATATATATATATATATATATAAATTATTGTTTCATAGCCATGAGAAGGCATACAAACACCCATGGGTTTGGGTTTGGTTGTTTTTTTCGTCTTACGTAACTTTTTTTTTAACCAAAAATTAATTTTTTTTTAACAAACTACAGCTTGCAATCAAAAAAAAAATTAAAAAATTTTCATCCATTTGAGTAAAAGCTACACATTTGACTAAAAAAATTATTTTTTTTTTAATTTTTATCCAAATAGATGTGAATTTTTTTATTTTAATTTTTTTTTTTACAAGTGCGATAAACACGTCTAAAAGTAACAGAAAAAAACAAAAAAACAAAAAACAAACAATTTCCCTTCTTCCAAACATATAGAAAATAATAATAATAATAATAATAATAATAATTACAATCCTAGTGCTTGGAGGCACTGATAAATACATGTCATATAATATTATCTTTGATGGAATAAAAAAAGTACAGAATATTATTACATGACATATTTTTGTAGATTCTTAATGCTAATAATAATAATAAAAGTACCTTTCTCTCCTTGGAAACAGCAACTTCGGACGACGCAGTATCGACCTCAAAGTGCTTGTTCTGGCCAGGATTCAATTCTTTGTTAACATCAGCAGCTGGAAATGTCTCGTTTCCATCACTTCCCTCCATTTTGATCTCGACCAGAAAGAAAATATTTGCCTTCTTCAATTTGTTCGTATAACTCACTTTGCTCTTTTCGTGTCTTTGTTGTTGTTGGAGGACAGAAATATAAGCGCCGTATTTATTGAAACCACGAAGTGAGAATTAGTAAAAGTTACAGCACAAATACGTGTCTGTTTAAGTAAGAAAGTTTTACCATTTTGGATGAAACTGCGTGATTCGCTTTTCTTGCTTGCCAAACAGCCCGCGAAAAGTGGTTGGATTTAACTAACTCACGTTGTGCAAATGACAGAATAACCCCGAAAGCATTTTGTTGTAGAATGCTCCGTTAAATCCGCAAATGACAGAAAGTTCCATAATTTGAGAGATTTTTTTTTTTTTTTTTTGAGAATAAATACTATACAACATGAGATAAAATAAAACTTAACTTTTTAACTTAATCGGTTAACTTGAATAAATAGTTCAGGCTCAAACTCAACTCGATAAAGGACAATTTGGGTTCAATTAGACTAACTAAAACAAAATTTTTAGGATCTAAATATTACTATGCAAAACGCATTACTCGATTAAATCAAAATAACATTATTTTATTAAATCAAAACGACCCTGTTTTGGTTTAAAATATATGAATATTATTTTTTGAGTCAGCTCGCACGTTTTTAAATCGAGCACCCAGTGGCTCGAGTTGGGCTTAAACTTTAAACGAGCCAAATAAAAGGTTTGAATTTGGCTCGCTTGTGACCATAATTTAAACTTGAGATAAATTGGGTTTGAACAATTCACAGGCTATTTGACTCACGACCACCCCCTCATGCACAACAAAGTATCAAAATTTAACATTCAAAAGCACGCATAAAAATGACAATACTTAATTTTTCTTTGGAGATATATTTTGAAAAAAGAAAAAGAAAAAAGAGGTTCAAGATTTGGACACTCAATATGCACATGCAGCAACCATCTCTTAAAAGAAAAAAAACAACAACAACGTTGAACCGACTAGCTGGAGAAAAACCAGGGAACTGTCCATTCCATGATCAGAAAATGACACAAATAGAGAGCTGATAGCCATTAAACTCTGGTCCTAATCTCTGTTTCTCTGCTGAAGGGTTTAATCCTCAATTGCTGGCCCCAAAACCACGAGGGCTTGCCCTCGATGAATCTGCGAACTGAATTCTTGATTCTGATTTTCTCCTCCTCCTCCGTGCAGTACCGGGAGGAGCCTGACATAGTTGGGGGTCAATATTTCACCTTTGTCAGCTTAGCTTATATCCACAAAACCAGAATGCTACCAAAGCAGTTAAAAAGTTTACAAAAATCTATTGAAAAACTAATGGAGAACTCAACAGGTGTGAAAACTTAAAAAAAAAAAAAAAAAATTCTTATGGTATCCGAGTCAGCTCAAAGCAAGGTTAAAACAGATGAATGAAGTGTCAAGATATCCCATCAAATAGGTTCCTCCATACGTAAACGAATGATTTTGACCTAATCCTTTACTACTTTGAAAAGCTTGGATTAAACAAACTTTATTTTAATTTTATAGTAGCGTGAAACAGATTAAGAAAAGTTTAGACACCATCTAGCTCGGGACTAGTATTAAATGGACTCTTCTATTTCTTTCAATTACCTTTATCCACTTGGTATGACAAGGGATGCATCTAATTCTCATACCTTTTGGATAATTGGATTCTGTAATTTTTAACAACTATGGATTTTAAAAAAAAAAAAAAGGAAAAAAAATTTATCTTACATTGTAAACTCTATTTTATTTTAATCTTAGAGAATGTTATTTTATTTTTTAACATTTCACCGGACCGAAGATAATTTTTTTTTAATTAAATTTTAAGTATTTTACTATATTCTATCACATTTTATATGTCGTACAATATACAATATATTTAAATACTCACGACGCATCTGCATATCCTACCCAATTTTTTACTCATATCCTAATATTGAAGTTCTGGGAGGTCCAAAAACCGATCATATCGAGTCCGTGTCCAGTGTGCCATCTGGGCCCACAAGGCCTGCTAATGATACTCGAGAAATTCCAGAATAAATCTACTGATCCAAAAATAGCAGGTAACTAAGTTAATGAAATTAAAAGGATATGATTTCCCACGACATCAGTAGGCTAATGAAACACGGGCAGTTAAGTGGGATTCAGTCGTAGGACTAGATAAACACCAACTGCGTTCACTATACAGGCCTATCTATATGCAATATGAAAACATAAGGAAAGGGAGGCACCTTTTGTTCAGATTTAAGAGCTTCTTCGAGATTGTTCAGTGCAGGAATAGATCCACCTTCCATGACGCCCATTAAATTCTTCATGCGAATGCGCATTTGGAAAAGCTGAGCAACAAGTTGGCTCACCTAAAATTCGTGCAGATAAAATACCAGTGAATTTACACAGCTGAAATTGACTAATCAGGAAAGAAAGAAAGAATCAACAAACTTTTTTTGATGCCAATTTATATAAAAGTTACATCTCTTTGCAATTCTACATACCTGCTGCTCTGTTTTGCCAGAATCTTGAGCAATTCGCTTTCTCCTAGAGGGGGATTCAGCCAGAAGCTCTGGTTTCTCCCTTTCCTCTGCAAAATAGAGAAAAATAAAAAATCTGTTTTAATTTTCTTTCTTCATCAAACAGGTAAGAAGGAAAAACAACCTGGCGTCATTGCTTCAATCATTGCTTCCATTATCTTCAGACTCTTCTCTGCCTCTCGAATTTGTGCAGGAGTAACCTGTTTCCATAAACAGTGTCAAGTGAGTTAATCATAGTTTTGTGTGTGTATATATATATATATATATAAAACTATCACCCACCTCTTTGCAAACCCAATACTGAGAATTTGGGGGGGGGGGGGGTTGGGGGAAGAGAGAAGAAAATGCAAGAACATGAAAACCATTGTTCATACCTTCCCCATGCCCGGAATCATTCCAATGACACGGCTCATAGAACCCATTCGTGCAACAGCACGAGTTTGCTTTAGGAAGTCATTAAAGTCAAATTTTGCACTCATGATCTTCTTCTGCAATTCTTCAGCGTCTTCTTGCCGCATCTACTCACATTTTGATTAAAAGCTTCATTAAACAAACAGTTCGTTTAATAAAAAAATGGGTTTCAAATCAATAGGCACTCACAACTTCTTGTGCCTTCTCCACAAATGAGAGAACATCTCCCATTCCTAAGATTCGTCCAGCCATTCGATCTGGGTAGAAGGGTTCCAGGTCCTCCATGCGCTCTCCTCGTCCAACAAGTTTGATTGGCTTTCCTGATACCTGTTTTGGTCCCAAGCATAGGGAACAAATAATAAAAACTCAATTCATAATTAAAACGGAGAACTTTTTATGAGTTTAGGGAACCCAACAACAATTAAGGAAAGTAATTGCAACTAAAAACAGGACGCTAAGCCACTTCTCTTGCAATTTCAACTAATCAACTTTTGAAAAGGGTAGCTTACATCATCTTTTTGCAGATAGGCCATATCCTCAGCTTCCTCTCCCAAAAAACAAAGGAATGAAAATCAGCATCCTTTATTACTCATTTTTAAAATTTAAGCAAAGTATTACAAACAAACAGCATGAGTTTGTTTTGCCTTTGTAAAACATGAATTGCAAAAACAAGTTACAACATTGTTTTCTTAATTTTCTAGAAAATAAATAGATACATATTGTTTAACATCTTAAAGAAGTGTAAAATATTCAGCTCCCTAAAAGAGCTGCGTCTAATTTACTTTCTTTTTCTTCTTAATACACCTACCCAATCAGAGTAGGTATAGCAGGGATTGCTGCCATGTCGAAGGCAAGTTTTAAGGTGCGAACCCTTTTCATCTTCATTCCAAAAACCAATAATTAATTATTTTATATTCACATAGCTCGTGGGCAAATATTACTAACCCCATTAATGTTGTAAAATCACTCCAACCATCAACCTTCCAGGCCATCATAGTCAATCATATATTTCAGTAAATATGATTTGTTTAATGCACCATGCATATCGTAGGGCCATCTACTATAAATATACCATTACAATATTCAAATATTAAGTAATTTTTTTGATAAGTAAAAAATTGTAGTAAAATGCATCAAGAGGATGCCACCCAAGTAAAAAAATAAAAAAGGCACAAATAAACAACCATGTGCTCAATAAAAGCACAAGTAAAATTGCATACAAAAAATATTTAAAGAACTTGGAAAAAGTAATCCAAACATGCATCATTATTTCACAGTATTTTGTTCCTTGCTCTTCTTTCTCCCTTTGAGGGGAATCAGTGTGTCTATGTAGAATAAGATTGCTTGTTGGGAGATGGAAGAGCAGCTCACTATATATAAGCTAATTATATTAAAAATTTCTGTTACAATAGCAGAATAATGTTTTTAATGTATCTAGTAAAACATGTTAAGATGTAGCATGATATACCAAACTAACAAGTTACTTAACATGCTTTCATACATTTAACTATATTTCAATTTATACTTCTAAACTACGTATGTTCATATTCTTTCTCATCCAAAAGAAAATTGGGTTTCAGATTTTTGTGCCAATTTCAAAAAAATGTTTCAAAAATGTTACATTTCCATGCTAATTGAAACAATCTGCCCAAACAAAATTTTGATCTTTGCCTCTAAAGCTACCTGCATGCTCACTCAACCCACCTCGGTGGTCTAACACCTAGTTAGTTCTATTATACTTATCAAATAGCCATCTTACTCACCTGCAAACATCCATAGATGCTTCCTTTGATGGCTATCTGATAGACATTCAATAGATGAAACCACCAAAACTCTCTGACAAACATCCATAGATGCAATTACCAAAAAACTTTCAAATTGTACATTTGATTTTATAGTACACACTGATATGGCATAAATATAGGTATATAATATTATCAATGTGCATCTTCGGATGCGATCTCGATGCAACACATCTCAAATACTTGATATGAATCCATTGTATTAGTCATTTATCCTGATATAATGCATTGAGAGAGAGAGAGAGAGAGAGAGAGAGAGAGAGGTAGGGGTGGAGCTTTCTTGTTATTAGCTAACTGTCATTAAATGATACTCCAACCCCAAATTCTTAACATCAGGTCGCATTGATTATCTTCCATAAAATGCCTGGTTTTTGAATGCATAAATTACCAAGATAAAAGAACAAAGGCTTGCTATGAGGAAGGAGGCAATAGAAAAGGAAAATATAAGCAAGTTAGGATTAAGTTCAGTGGTAATACTGATGCCAACCTCTTTAACACTCAAAGCAGCTCCACCTCTAGAGTCTCCATCAAGCTTTGTCAAAATGGCACCAGTAATTCCAATTTCAAGATTGAATGTTGTCACCAAGGCTGAAGATGCATGAAGAGAGTGAGAGAAAACAGCAGTACAGAATTTCGGTGGACATTATTATATGCCAATCAAGAAACAATTAATGCAAACAACCAAAGACGTAGTCAGGCAGAAAGGCAAGTAAATGGCTTTATTTGAGAATCTTCTGCATGCAAGTCATATAGGATTACTTCTACTTTACCTACAGCAATACAGCAAAACCTGCATCTTTTATCTCACAAACATAGCCCAAAGTAGAACTTGATGATGTATAAAATGTCTATAATATCTAAACAAGAAACAATGTATAAATAGGACATCACATTGATAGCAGATTCTCTTGTAAAACAGAACGCAGACTGAATGTGACAGTTCACAGCAAGAAGACTCGAGGAACAAATAAACATGGTATAAGCTCTAATAACTTTTAGCAGTCAAAATAGTTAGGAAGTTTAATAAGTAAGTTTGCATGGAATTATAGAACTTCATTAGATAAAATAAGTTCAAACACCTGCAGCTTCTTGGCCAGTCATTGCATCCACAACAAGCAAAACTTCTGTGGGATTCAATGCACGTTTAACTTCTTTCAATTCATCCATCATTGACTTGTCTATCTGACAAAAAAAAAAAAAAGGAAAGAAAAAGAAAAAAAAAACAAAACAAAGGACACAACAAAAGAAGAAACATGAGATTAAACAAATCTCATTATATCTGCAAAATTTTCAGATAATACAACCTGAAGTCTTCCAGCTGTATCCACTATCACCACATCTATGTGCTTGCTTTTGGCTTCCTCTAGACCTCGTCTAGCAATTTCTGCAGGTCTAGCCCCAGTCCCAGTGGTATAAACAGGCACATCCACCTGTCCAAACCTTATCACTGAATATGAGAATGAATTATGTGATCATGAAGCTGAAGAGGAGAGGATTGGTAACAGATCAGAAAGGAAAAATAAGGAATACAATAATTGCTCAGCAAGTTTTGTTTTTTCTGAGTGAATCAGTCAAAATATTTAAAGTTAATATAGTTGTTATTCGATGATTCAAAGGGGGAAAAACTTTACAAGATAGCCTGCTGCCACATTCCTGTTTGTTCATTTATTACTGACACAATTTACTTACGAGAGAACTTGGGATATGAATTTGGCAGAAGGGGATAAACAGAAAACCTTAGTTAAACTATCTACTAAGTAAATTGAAGAGAAATAGACAACTTCAATTAATAGATTTTACTTTGGTATTAAGCATGGGGTTAATGAATTATAAAAGCTCAGTTCCAGAAGCAGCACATAATTGCAAAAAGTGATACTGAAACACCTCCGAGATGGTTGTCTGGTCTGTCTGCAATAAGGTATCTACTATATTATGCTACAACTGCTACTCAAGAAAATTTCAGACATGCTTTCTACAGTTTTTATATTCACTATTTTGGCATAATCTTCAAGTCTTATTGCTACTCAAGAAAATTTCAGACATACTTTCTACACTTTTTATATTCACTATTTTGGCATAGTCTTCAAGTCTTATTATCTTATTATCAACTTTTCTGAGCTAGAATCCAAATGGAAATGTTGATCATTGGCGGGTATTTCAACTTTGCATCCACCTCTGATATAACAAGGCCAAATACGTGATGAACAAATCAGGAAGGGAACTCAAGCAGGTCCCAAATTGAACAAGATATGTGAACAGCAGGGGGAACTTGTCAAAAATGACGGACGTCAAGTACCTGGTCACCCAAAATAACTAGTTGGTCAATTGCAGCAGGTCTGTAAACATCTCCAGCAACCATCATGCAACTCTTCCCCTGAAATTAATGAATTTACAGCTTCTATAGACTTAAGTTACAGAGACTCATGCATGCACCAATGAGGCAGGTGGATGGGTATGCACATGCTCATGGGCACATCAGAGAGAGTGTCACCTGTTTCTTTAGATATAAAGCTAACTTTGCACAAACAGTTGTCTTTCCAACACCTTGTAGACCAGCCAATAAAATTACTGTGGGGCCAGACTTTGCAAAACCCAGTTCAGAAACCTCTCCACCCATCAATTTCACAAGTTCATCATGCACAATCTGCAGCAAGAGTAATTTTCTTAAATGTCTTATGCATAGTTTGAGCACAAATGGAGGTAATTTTCTTAAATGTCTTATACAAAGTAACATCACAAATGGAAATTCACCCAAGACACGTCATGCAAAACTTACTAGCCATTCCATTTTTTCCTCATTCACGGTGATTTATACAGAAAGGCACCGAGTCTTGCTTGAATGGCATGCACTCAGTGTAACATTGAAATGCAAATAACAAGATAATAGAAAAGAAATTACAAATAGCTCTTTGTGACTCAACAGTCCACTGATAATATCCAACAGAAATAATAATCCAAAAGCTTCTTCCCGACAGAAAGTTTACAAAACATTGACATACCAGCAGAAAAATTAGCCAATACATTCATCAACTTTATTCTTAGTCTCAGCCTCAATAGACTAGAGTATATAAGCCTCACCACATGAAAATAATATTTGTACTTGAAATTTTTGCAAAAGCTCTTGTAGGCACACAAGATCATTTCTTATTTGATCAACGAGTCCGTTTAATTGCACTTCTGATTCCAATTCAATATAGGCATTTAGATGGTTTCTCTATAAAGGATGTTGTTCCCTAAATGAATATGCCATACTTTGACCAATTGCTGATCTGGTCTCACTCCACGAATCAAGCCAACACCAACAACCCGTTCACTTACAGCTTGCACAAACCTTCTCACAACAGGAAGGCTTACCTACAACAGAATAGTTAGCCAAAATTAATCTTGAGATCAGGCTGTAATAAGCAAAACACAAATATAAATATCACAGAAAATTATTTTGGTCTACATCCATTACAACAAAGATTCACTTACATCTGCTTCTAAAAGAGCCCTCCTAATGTCACGCATTGGTTCCACAATATTTTCTTTGGTCAAGACCTCTGCAGCAGCACAAGGAATTATACAAAAGGACAATTAGTCAACATGAATGATGAGACAACCAACTCAACAGGGCCAAGAAATCCCAGAGCCAATGGTGTAGAGCATGCCAAAGGAAAAGTGGTAATCTTGAAGTTTGCTAGGAGCATTTTAAGGTTTTACATAACAGAGTTTTGGGTCAATTACTCAATGACTGTCATAATTTAGTAAGCCGGTGGAAAATTTTTGTCATATTTTATTAGGTATCGTTAAAAACCTTTTTGCTTAAGTTTGAGCACATATTTATGTCGACTTTCCTGTTTGTTAGTTAAACAGTTAAACTCCTAATAGAATTAAGAAAGATCTTGTGTCTCATAAAAATATGAATCTTCATTATAGGACAAATACCCCGTTTTATCTGACATTCTATTTACTTAACTCAATAACCCCGTATTCTTCAATCATAGATTACGTTAACCTTTTCATACAAGTTGAGTTGATATTATAAGAATTTGAGATTGTGTTCATATGATTTTCTCTAAACCATTTTTTTTTTTTTTTTGATGAATAAAAGTGGGTGTTTGAGGGTTCCCAATTATTGCACACATCAAGCATCAAGTCATTGCACTAGTCCAAAAAATGCCAAACCAAGAATCCCTTCTGATTTCAAAATTAAATGAAATTTATACTTTCAAAACAAACTTAGAATAAAACCAACGCTTCCTCTTTTCACATCCATGTGCCTCAAAATTCAAAAATCACAATTTGGTTTGATTACGAGAGTAACTAGTGAACTTTTTTTTTTTTCCAAAGAGTTGACACTGCAAAAAGCCTCTTCCTCTTCGCAGATCATCCTTTAGAATTTAACACGAGAATAGAGAGACAGGAAAAGCAAAACCTTCTCCTTTGAGCTTGCTCCACGCTGCTTCAAGGCCGCTTGTGAGCTGACCAAACATTTCTGCCCTAGTGGTGACAACCTGAATGCCTCTTTTAACGGTCACAAGACTCTTGGAGTTCACCAAACCCCATAGCTCTCTCTGCGAAACAAATCGTATAAACCTGAACCCACATTAAAAACAATTGAATTTTACTCAATTGAAACGCCAAGTGAGACTGTGCCTGTGATGTACTTACAGTGAATGAATTTCTGGACGAGAAGGCAAAGGAGCGAGCTGAGCCGGCCCAACAGGAGCAAATGCTGGTTGATTTTCTCGAGTTGGAGAAGAGGGTATTGTGGAGCGAAAGTGAAGGAGAAGGTGAAGGAGTTGCAGAGAAATGGCGGGAAGTAAGGGTTGGTGGGAAAGGCATGGATGCGGCTTCCATGTATGGCCGGAAGGGAAGGCTTAAGGCTACTACTCTCTCACTCTCTTCACCCTCCCTCTCTGTGGATTTTTTTTTTTTTTTCCTTCTCCTACTTCTTCTTCTTCTGACCGTTAGTTGTCTGGTTTTTATCCACTGGAACAGGTGTATAATCCCATTATTCTATCCACTTGCCGGATTCTATGTATCGCGGGCTAGCGTGGTATCCTGCACTTCGGCTTGTTTGTAGCATCCTTTGGGGGTGATTCGTTAGCTTCAATTTCTTTCGTTTTTAACTTTTTTATTTTTAATCTTTTTTTTTACAATTTATTTTATAAACATGAATAATATGTCTAAAACGAAAAATTAAATTTTAGTAAAAAAATTATATAAGACGACAAAAAAAAGGTAAAACAAAAATTATAGAGTTTATATAAAATTTTGACTTCTTTTCAATATATATATATATATATGTGTGTGTGTGTGTGTGTGTGTGTATGTGTATTTTGATTTCAAACTTTTAACTTTCTATGAAGAGAACTTCTTTACTAATTCAATTTTAATATTTTATTTATTTTTCTCACTTTTTGGGGTTATGTTGTATTGTTCAATTACTTTAAAAACAAATAAATACCTCGTTTGTCTTATACCATTACATTTGATTCATGATTCTTTCATAAATCTGGAGCTTACCACCATCATGATTTTTTTTTTTTTAAATCTCAAACCTCACCACCAAGATACGACTTGCAGTGATTTCTTTTATTTTTTTTTCTTTTTTGGGAATTTTTACTTTTCAATCTTTTAGGATGTGTTTGGAATGACAAAAAATGAGATAAAATGAGAAAAAATAAAATAAAATAAGATAAGTTGTGAGTTTGTAATTCGTATAATAAGATTAAGGTAAAAAGTGAATAACTTTTAAAATTTTTTTAATATTTTCTATTTCTTCAAAATTTTTTATCCACCAAACGGAGCCTTAATTTTTATTTTAAAACAAACTCCTCCACAGATAAAAAGAAACTCAAAACAAAATTGCATTCATTCAAATGGGCATTTTTAAGGAGGGTAAGCTAAAGAGACATAGGATCTCCTTTCAATTATTTCAACCTTACCCTTAAATTTAGTTATGCTTTATGGTTACAATATTTTTTTAATGAATGACGATCTTCTTTGTTGCCAAATATATAAATATATATATATATATATACATGTATATACTATATATTCCCAGATAAATTATTAAAAAAAATGATGATCTTCCTCTGCCAATAATATTAATAATGGGAAATTCTTTCACAGGTTTTGGGGCTCTTTCTCAATCAGCAACATTCCGCAGAGCTCATACAAGCATTAACTGTTTCCACTTTCCATTGCAGAGTTTGTGCAAGGTGGAACAATCAAGTCATCAGCACGGTTAGGCTCCGTTTGGATATCTATAAATTTCAAATGAATAAATTCTAGTTAACTGCTTGTATAATAATAAACTGAAAATTCACACCAGTTGCACAAAAGCAATGGAGCCATTACTTTCTAAAATAGTGAAATAATTTTAAATTCATGATAATCTATCATATTGAACCACTCAAATCAATGATGAATCGCACCTCTAGCTTAAAAAAATTATATTTAAATAATTATCTTTTAATAAATAGCATCAAATCCTTCAATACAGACGCAACATTTAGGGTATATGAAGCAAGGATTTGGTGAGGAAAAAGAAAAAGATAAGAAAAATAGGGAAAAAAACACAAAATCTCATGTACATGTCCTTATTTTAATAGTTAAAAATATAATAAATAAAAAACATTTATCAATAAATTAATTTTCTAATTTAATTGTTTTTAATTTCTCAAATCCCAAGTCTTTTCACTTTACATTTTCCATCACAAGCTAAACAAGATAAGGTACCTTGAATCCCTATCCCTCTCTTCTTCCCTCCCAAACTCCTAACTCCAAACACACCTTTTAAGTTATATTGCCAGCAATGTTTATAACCTCATCGGTCCCAGAAACACATTTATCTTCGAAAAATGGAATAGTCTTCCACACAGTCAACTTCATTGGCCTGCTCTCTTTGCCTACATGTAATGGGAAGAGAATTTTTAGCATTTAGATACCATTGTTTTCAATTCCTGTAAGGAGAGTAATTCCTCTCACCTTCGGCGGGACTCTTATTTTCCTTGCAAATGGCAGCATAATGAGAACCAGCCAATTCAAAGAGGGCGAACTGGCAGTTGCTAGCGAAGTTGGAGTGTTCGTCAGATGAATCAACAACTATTTCAGACGCCTGGAAACATAATTGAGAAATTATTAGTACGGAAACAAGAAATATTTTAACTTTTTTTTTTCATTTTTGGATCAAGGACTAAATTGTAAAAATTTTAAAATTTCAAGTGGGGCAAATTGTGTAATCTTGTTCGGCATTTTAAAACAAAGATTTCTTTAGGTTGAGAACTTGAGAAACAGGACAAAAAGTGTGCTGAGAGTTGAACTAGCACCGCCTAAAACCTAATCACTTCAGATGGAAACAAGAAAAGGAAGAGTATCGGGGTATTGCAATTTGCAGGCAAGCTAATGATCCTCCAATGGATGCAAGTTAGATACATTACTCTATAGACCCTGTTTGGGGTTGGATAAGATTCTTAAAAATTTGCAATTATTTTGCTTTTTTTTTTTTTTCTCCCTATCTTTCTAGGTTTTGTTTGGAATTCGGAACAATTAAGGGAAAACAAAACCCTTTTTACTTATCTTTTCAAAAAAAAAAAAAAAAGGGAAAACAAAACCCTAATATCAAAGCAAGGAAAGATAACCCAAAATATAAGTTAGAATTGTTTGCCTGCAATGCTTCCACAAAGTTTGTCTTAATTTCCTAAATCTGGTTTACTCAATCATTAGGGTTGAAAATTGGATTTGTTTAGGGCTTCCAAATTATATAGAGCTGGAAATGTTAATAAAAGAGCATGCATATTATTATTATTATTATTATTTGCATGAAAAAGTAAAGCAGCCATTGTGGAAACTTGCATACTAATTACTACATCTTCTTTCAAAACTACATCCTACACCATTTTGTTGATTGAATTTGATAATGTGACTAGCTCCATCGGCACATTGTTTTAACTTTCAATTTTCTCCTGTTGCAACTCAACATCAGGTGGCCAACTTTAGATTTTAGTACTGAAAATCTTTCACTCGGCCAATTGATTTGAAGGCTCCGTTCCCCCTACCCATGGCTAAATGCACTAGTCTCTGGATCACATCACAATATAAGGCTTGGTTTGGGACGTAAAAAAGCTAACTTTTTTTGTGTTTAGGAAGGGAAAAAAAACTGGCTTTTTAGTAGTTAACTTTTCAACGTTTTGTTAATTTAACATTTTTGCCCTTGAAAGTTTAAAAAAAGATTAAAATGTAATAGGGAAAATTTGGTGATTTTAAAAAAAGCCAAAAAGCTAGAGCTACCAGCTACTTCTTGCCAAACGGAGCCTTATACTACTAGTAACTATAATCTAACTAATTTCTAACTCCATCCCATCTAAAGGTCATACGACAAACCTCGGAATTTGAATTAGGAGAGAGAGACAAGCTTCCTCTGCTAGCAGCATTATACCGGATGGTAAAAGTCTTGAAAGGTGCACCCGAGAAGCCCCTTCCCAAAGCTTTGACATATGCCTCCTGAAAGTCAAATATAAAGGAATCTATGTTAGTCTTGATATCATTCAGTCCAATTTGTATTACATTACGTCCTGTGCCTCAACACTACCTTGTATTTTTTGAAACGCATATGGAACCAAAATTAGATTTCAAGTTTCATGTCCCCACCCCCCCCCCCCCCCGGCCAAAAAAAAAAGAGGAGTTTAAATTTGCAGAAGTTTATTGTCATCGAAAATACACAAGGTCAAAAGAACCTTCATATAAAGCCATTATCCACCCAGTAAAATAGAGAAGAGAAAGAACTCTTAATTCAAGGCGCCAAGAGATCTAGAAACCACCTTAGTGGCTTCATTGTCCTTCTTATAACTTTTGAACGAACAAATCATCATCAGGAACAGGTGCATTAGATGAAGTTAGATCCATTACTGTAGTTTAGGATTTTTAGACATGGTACTATTAAATTGCAAATGTTATTTTCTACTATGACTTCCTTTTCCCATAACAGACCTATTAAGAGTGATGGAGTTCTGGAGAATTACATACAGATTAAATAACCATCAAATATCAAGCCATCGCTTCTAGAGACAAGTGGATGAAAGACAAAATGCAAAACTCATTGCAGAACATGCCAGGCTGGAAAGGACATCATTTGTTAACATATTTTTGCCATGAAATGAAATAGAAAGGGAAAAAATTACACACGCATAAATGCATGCCCTTAAAAAACTTCATCATCGTTTAGCAGGAAATGACAGTAAAACACCATATTTTCACCTCATAAATTTGAACACCTAATTTCTTATAACATCAAGGAAAACATAACTTACAACAAAATGGAATGGAGGAAGTGGATTCACGTAGCCAACTTCAACTAGTTTGGGACTAAGACTTTATTGAGGTGGGTTAAGAAATTTGGAAAAACAATCCCTTTTGCAACCGTTTTAGGATTTTTTTTATTGAACTTTCAGTGCAACTGCTTCCTAATTTCTTTAAAAAAAAAAAACCCTTCTGCTAAATATTCAAATATCGACTACTGTAATTGGCAGGGTTTTTTGATAAAGCTGTATTGTTTTACTTTCTAACCAAAGAAAACAAATAATATGATTTGGATCTTAAACTTTTATCTTGTCCTTACCAATTGAATCACAACTGGTTCTAAGGCTTCCCATGCTTTGCTAGTTCTGAGGCTTTCCATGTATTTAGTAGAACATATCACAAATATGTTTGTTGATTAATATTTAGTTCTACTCAAATTTAAAAATGTGTTGAGAAGATAAATTGATTCTTTATAGCCAATAATACAAAATGCTTAAGAAACATAGCTAATCTAAATGTTTAGACTAAGAAGCACGGATACAGACACGGAATATGGATACACCGATATGTTAATTTTTAAAATTATTAGGGTACAAAATGGCATAGTGGCGACATAACGAATAAATATTACTTTTATATATGAAGATGAAAAAACTACTGCTTGTTCACTTTTGTACTAAAAATGCAATCATTTTTTATAAATTTCTATTTTAAAAGATTTTATTTACACAAAAATTAGAAGTTTTAGGTCTTAAGATTCTTAAAAAAAAAAATAAATAAATGTAAATTCATGTTATTTTTTATCTTATTATTTGTTCCAAGTGTATTTTTCAAATTATAAAATGTGTATCTCCTAAGGTGTCCAATAGGGTATCTAACATGATACGACACCAATATGTCACCTCTCTAGAAATGTCCATTCTTCTTAGCATTGAGAAGATAAATTGATTCTTTACTGCCAATAATACGAAATATTTAATAAACATAGCTAACCTTCAGCGTCCATAATTTTATTAACTCCTGGCGTTGAAGTTCAGGGTCTGGAATTGCAGCCAAGAAATCCACTTCATGGTGTGAAAAGTACCGCCTAGCAAAAGACAAGATACTGTTCTTTATTGTCCGTTGCTTTTCTTCCACATCAATACCAACCTATGATCGCAAAGGGGAACCAATTCCATTTAAATTTACTTTAAAGAAAACAGCAGTTGGGAGGAGGGAGGAAAAAAGTCAAGAGGAGACAAAGTGATAACTGCATCATCTGAATATATGTATGTGGTCCATGAGAAGGATCGTAGTACTAACTGAAGAATCCAGAGTCACCCCACAGGCTATCAAAGAAGAAGTATGTGAAATATTGAAATGCAATGGTGGTGGGTGCCAATCATCACTTTTTTGCCACTCTACCTATCAACATATTCCATAAGAAAATTTGTAGGTATACAAGAAAACATATTTAACATAAAAAATATAAAGTTTATGAACAAATGGATGGGATTCCTATCTACTCACAGGATGAAAAACAAACCTCAGGCTTCCCATGGATGTTCTTTCTAAACTTCAAGGACCTTGCACTAACTTGAGAATTAATCTGATCTAGTGTGTGCACGGGGAAAACAGTAGCTCAAGTTACACAAGCCATTGTAAAATATCTCTTCTTTCAAAATAGAAAAGACAGAATCAAGCATAAGAATCCTATCCAAATAATAGTTTAAATGTAATATACAAATATGATGGTACATTGAATAGAGGAGGTTGGAACAGTAATTTTTATTGGATAGAAGCAGATTGCAATTCCTTTTCCTTTTTCTTTTCCTTTTACATGTTTTACATCCATTATATTTAGAAGCAAGTGTACCAAATGGGAGAATAGCCTCTCAGTCTCAGATGTCTGCAATATTTTTGTTCTTAGAGTGACTTATGAGTACCCAATGGTATTTGAAATTCTATAATTCCCAGGCACATGCATACAATAAGATGTTCACCAAAACCACAACTATTTTAGCTTACCAATGATTGAAAACAAAAAACACCTCATGCAACCATGAGTTCCAATGATTCAGTATCTAAAATTAACGGTATCAATTATCAATGTTTATAGATCCCTATCCATTGGATCTTTCCTCATTTAGACTAACCCATGCACTTGATAAATGAAATTTTTGTCGAGATGACCGATTGATACATCAAATAGAAAGGAACTTAATTTAGAAAATTCAAATTACAATTTACAGATAGTTGAGAACTTCCAATTGATAGGCAGTTGTAAATTCAGTAAATAAATAAAAAAAAGAAGAGATTAAGTTAGATATGGCCCCACATCTCGCTATGGTAGTGCGAACCAAGGCACGGGCAAGGAGGGCTCTTTTCTTAAGATCCTCTCCACGCATGCAGCAAACATTTTCTTTCTCACATGGTGATAGCAGTTCCAGATATTGATTTAGAAGAGATGTGTTCTTCACTTCATTTGGTAATATGTACCAAACATGAGTTTCCCTGGAAATTAAATGAAAATTATCCATGTTAGTTCAGATAGGAACTTTCTAAGCCCTAGTAGGAGCTATATTTTTACAACAACTTATAAACACATTCAAGAAAATAATTACTAAAAACACTTAAATAATGTCCAGCTATTAGGACAAGACCTGGTATCTGAATTGGTCTCACAAGCGGTAAAATTAAGCACCACTCTAAATTCCTTCCACTTACCAAAATTACTCTGAGGAGAGCCAGTCCTCTAGAAACAAAATATTACTACCCACAATAACCAAAAATTTTGTTTTTGTATAAATTTAATATTATAAGTATTTATATATAGATACCTGATTCAATTTTCAGTTCAAAAATACAATAAGTGGAGTCGAACAGATATATAATTTGGGTCTAAAAAGGTTTGATTTTGTTTTTGCACACACCCTATTTATTTTTCTTTTTCTTTTTACCACTCTTCATGCCCCCCTCTAAAGAAAGTATAGCTCTCACTTTCTCTCTTCTTAAAAGTGCATTTAGAAAAGAGGTTAAGAATCGATGGTAAATATTATGGAGTAATTGTTAGGCTTTTATTCTCAAAATTTTTTACTCCTTTTATCACCTCTTTGAAAAATTAAGAGACTTATAGAAATTATGCAACATTTGAGGTCAAATGCAAGCCAACAACTGTCTTTATCCAACCCAGCATCTTAGCATGCCACACAAAAAATATCATGTACGTCCAATTGAAAGATCCAAAAATCATATTCAAAACTAAGCAATACATGCTCACGTACCTTTGAGATGGAAGTTGAACAGGGACCAGAGTAGGGGAATAACTAAAGAACTTCCGACTAAAGCAATATGACTTCATCATAAAACTTTCTCCGAGCAAATATGAGAACATGCATGATGGGGATTGTGCTGAATCAATCTTTGAGCGTTGTGACCAAGGCGTTACAGCTGAACTAACAAACAAATCTGTGATTCAAGAAAATTAGGTCACCATCCATGACACAAGATCATTTTAGAATACGAAGAATGCAAACTTTCAGATCACAGCTTAACAATTGAAACATGTCACACACGGTTATGCAATGCAACAGTGAACATGTGCCCCCACATGCAGAAGCACACGAACACACCTCCCTGAGAGAAATTTCCACTGGAGTTACGATGCTACTCTTTGATTTTCACTTGAATTGCAACAATCTCAAAGCATAAGTCCATCCCACCATAATTACATAACACAATGAAATCCCATCCATGCAGGGGCGGACCTAGAAATTTTGTTGAGTGGGGGTAAAATTTAGAAAAAAAATAAACATTAAAAATTTTTAAATAATAACCAAATTTTAGTGTGGGTAATTTATATATTTATATATTAAAAGAATAAAAAAATTTATACAAAATATATATAAAAAATACAAACTTTTAGCAGTCAGTGGAGGCAACTGCCCCCACTCGTCCCTTCATGGATCCGCCCCTGCATCCATGTTTGGAGATGGTGTCATACCATGGAGACGATGGCGGATACGGATAAGGTATGGACACGGGATATGGCAAGTTCCAAAAAAAAAAATGAAAATTAAGGGGGTGTATAGAGTTGTTTAAATTTATTTAAGTTTGTTTAAATTTGTAAAATTTGTAATTCCGTAATTTGTGTAGTAAGAAAAAATTTTTTTTGTAATTTGTGCATTCAGTAGAAATTTTGAATTTTAAATAAATTTGTAGAGATTTGAAGAAATAAAATGTGCTCCAATCGGAGCCTAAATTAGACAAACTGAGAAATAATAATTCTTCACATATTTTGCCAGATTGAAATGTTTTACCCTCCTCTCCTTAATTCCATTTTGACCATTGTTTTATAATAGGTAAAGCTATAGTCAACACTCTATAAACCTTGAAATTACCCCCGAAATCATTGCCCTTGCTACAGTCGTAAACAACTCTCTTGGCCTTCTTTTAATGTCACTTTTTGAAATCACCAATCATCCAATTAATATGAACATTAATTGAAGTAGCATTTTGAAGGACTGAAATCAGTAGGGAAACAAATATAAATGAATTCTACATTCGCGCAAGCTGATGAATCAAGCAAGAAGGTAAACAAATAAGATGACTAATTATGAAATTAGGGTTTCTGAGACGATGAAGCAGAGCGCATAATTATGCAGTGTAGATATGTTCGAATACAGATAAAGAAAATTACCATTGAATTATTAAGGGCTCCGTTGGGCACGAAGGAAAATAATTTTCAAAAGAAACTTCCACAAAAACACATCTTGGAGAGAAATTTGATAAAGCCCTCTTGGTCAACTTGAGAAGAGATTGAGAGAGAGAAAGGGAGAGGGGGAGGAACCTTCGCAGTGTTAACTTTTGAAGCTGAAAATGGCATTTCTCGTTTGTTGCTACGAACATCGTCGGGAATACCGCGCCAGCGGGGTCAGGCTGTCGAAAGGAGGAGGCCGGTGACATTTTAATTTACCAAAAAAAAAAATACAAAAAGAATATGAATGCTTTCTAGTTTAACCCAACAATCTCGACTTTAGGAGGTGTTTGGTTTATAAAAAAATAAAGTAAGAAGTATAATAAGAGTAGAAAGATGTGATATATAAATGAAATGTAAAAAATTTTAATTAGAGAAAAGTATAAAAAATAATTAAAATTAGTGAGTTTTTGTGATTCTTGATGGTGCCAAATAGTGCTTTAATATCACTGATATAATAATTTAATTTTTTTATATGATTTCTCGTATTTAAGTTTTTTATTTTTTTAAAAATTATCAAAATAACAAATTGAGAGATTAACAAAAAATAACTTCTTCAAAGAGATGCAGATTAAAATTTTCTTTATTTTAATAAATTTTTAATGAATAAAAATTTAAATATGAGAATACGTATAAAATATCTAATATTTTTTACAAAATCAAAATAAAATAAAATTAACTTGTATGTAATCTTTTGATGAAAGATAAATTTATTATATATATATATATATATATTTTTATTTTCAGTTATTAATCTATTGTTTTTTATTATTTTTATTTTTTTTAAATATTTAAATTTATATTTATTAAAAAAACACAATTTAATGCCAAGATTTATCGCTTAACCGTGGTCCAGTACACGCACGGGCCATACCGCCAATCTCTGCTTGCTCAATATTCCCGACCATGTTCATAGCGTCAAAACCTGAAGTGACACTTTTTTAATTAAAAAAAATATAAATACATTTAAATTATTAAATTTTAATTCAAGAATACTTGAAATCGAACTGACTAACTATATTAGTCCTAAATCCCAGATTGTTTTTTTTTAAGTTATTTCACCTAATTTTTTTTTCAATAGTTAATTTATTAGATTAATAATAGATAAAGTAATAATAATTTATATATATTTTTATTGATTTATGTATCATAAAATTTAAAATATTTATGAAAAACATAATAATTCAAAAAAAGGTTTATAAAAAATTTTAATAAATTAATTATAATATAATTTCTATAAATAATAACTACACTTTTTTTACTAATCTTAAGGGTATAAGGTAATTTTATAATATTGAATTAGTCAAAAATTATTTTTTAAATAAAAAATTTAACAGAAAAGGTAGGAGCAAACCACAACATTCACTAACCATTTTTTTTTATTATGTTTTCATTTTTTATAGCTTTTTTTTCCATGAAAAATTGCTTATCTTTTTTTAAATAAATTTTAGAGATGTTTTACAGTTATATAAAATAAATAAATAGAAAAATCCATGCATGGGTCAAAATCATTTTTTCTAAGTCGGTTTGTTTCATCTTAACGCAATTTTTTTAAGTTGTCTGCATTTTTTTTTTTTTTTGGCAGTTTTTTTAATAGATATGAACAACAGACTTAAAAACCATAAAAAAATTAAATTGAATTAAATTTTATTAAATAAACAAGAAAAAAAGAAGAAGAAGAAGAAGAAGAAACAAGCTTCCGGTCAGCTTTGCACAATCTTTAGGTCATCATAAATATAGCTGACATTGTACACTGAAATCAACCAACCAAGAAGTTGTTAGTGTGAAATACAAACTAGAGAAAGAGCTGTTCAACATCAAACCAAGCAAAGTTAACAAATTCCACCCCACAGAAACATAACATAAACACAAATGAATCATACACCAAATCTCCAACTGAAAAAAAGCAAATTCCTTCAGACGCCTCCACCAGTCAGTGAGAGTAGTACTAATCCACCACCCAAATCTCCCTTTCACCTCCAAGCTTCTACCCTCTCTGTTCTAGAATTTAACCTGCTAGCAATGCTCGTTCCCCTGCTCTTCCCCGGCCGTCTTTCGCTTACTCTCTTGAGTCCTTTCTTCACATCATTATTCGAATTACTCGATTGCCCAGTTTTCTTCTTCCGGGTGTTCTGTAAATTTCGACGGCTAGAACAGTCCTCTTCAGCCATATTTGCGAGGGTGTCATTTGATTGAGCTATTCCACCTGCAGGAACGATATTCTCAATGGAGGTTAGAAAACCATGAGCTTCATTTTCGGTTTTCGAGTCGTCATCATCATCATCAATGTGGCGGCCAGGGCTTTGGATTTGCTCCTCTTCTTCATTCGCCTCGTCGTCGACCTCCTCGGACAATGGCTGCTGAGAGCTGCTGTGTCCATTCTCATCAGGAGGATCTACTTGGGGTGGAGGGGACTGCGAGACTATGGGGTCTCCCCTTTCTCTCAATGTCCTGACAATGAGAGTCTTGAGAAAATTCATTACTTGAACTGCAAACATCAATGCTGTCAAAGGATCTGCCATCTGCAATCAGCAGTTAGTTATTTAAACTGTCGTTAAAGACATCAATTTAAAAGAAAACCAAAATGCAAGTGGAAGAATAATAAACCCAGTTAGCTAAAAAGCACAACGCCAAAAAGGAATGTTACATGAATCTTCAAAATATATGAAGCACTCAGTCAGGCGATTGACAAATTCTAGAAACTTGGATAAAAATGCTTGGATAACAAGTGCCTCCTACATGTATAATTGACCATTCATACAAACGTATCCGACAATTCAATTTTTAGACTTCTAACATATAATCATGCATAAAACTTATATTTTATACATGAAATACTCATCAAATACCATGTTGTAAATGCTATATTATCTTATAAGATAAATACTTTCTCATGTCTCTGTATTCTAAATAAGAGAATTAGATAAATCTAACTCTTAGGCACGTATTTATACCCAACACCCAACCCCAAGTCCATCAAAAGTCCATCAAAAGAGCCAAGTGAAAAAATGGTTATGAGCTCGTCAACTTAGACACTTTGTTAATTGCAATCTTGGCATAG
The DNA here is from genome assembly GCA_019916065.1 of Vitellaria paradoxa. Taxonomy (NCBI): domain Eukaryota; kingdom Viridiplantae; phylum Streptophyta; class Magnoliopsida; order Ericales; family Sapotaceae; genus Vitellaria; species Vitellaria paradoxa. The sequence continues at coordinate 9,038,041 of CM034234.1, forward strand.
CTAGAAAGCAGAACCTCATCTATTGGATACTGATTTGATACGCTTCCCATATAATGAAAGTCGTTCTCCCACCTCTTTGCAGCCTCATTTCAAATTTCAATACAAGTCCATACAGCTTACTTTTTTTCTTCCGTGTTCTTTCCAGCACAGTAAATGGTTTTTGAAATCAGACATTAGAGCAGAAGAACTTTTTTTTGAAATGCTTCGTGCTCACCTGGGTCATGTTTGGCGCAAACACCATAGCAATGTTACGTGCATTCATTTTGTTAAGACTTTCAAGCTGTGCAACATCAGTCATTAGGTTCACTGCCCAATCTAGGAGAGCAGCTTCTGTTGGTGGAAGGCGCCTCACAAGCCGAACACAGTCCTCTTCCGACTGGGCTTGCATTACGTCCTCTGGGGGCAGAGAATCCAACAGCCCGTTTGGGAGTTCTCGAAACCAAGCCTGCAAAAATACCAACTCTCACAGATTAGAACAAAATGGGATGGATTTATTTTTAGGAAGAAGAGACGTGATAAAAGCAAATTGTTTCTGAAACAAGGTTTAATTAAAGATTACAAAATGTTGGAATCAGAAGAAAATTGGATTTATGGAATTGAAAAGCTTAGTTTCAATGACATTGCATTTGAAATTAATGGATTTCTAAGAAAACAAACTTTTTGGAATACAAAAAATAAGACTTCGGGTTCATAAAGCATGATTGAGCAAAATAGAATTTGAAACAGTTTGTGAGAAAACAATGGTTTGAATAAGAAGAAAATTAGAGTTTGGGATTATAAAGCTCAGAATAGTACTTGAAATGGGGTCTTCCAAGAAAAAAAAGATTTGGAGACTATACATAAAGCTTATTAAACCTCAATGGGATCCTGTGTAAAAGCTTTGTTTATAATGTGTGTTCCAGTAAGAGTATTTGTTCACTTAATTCTTTTATAAAGTACATCTTAACTTATCAAAGACACCAAATTGTTCAAGATTGTGAAACAGATGCATTAAATCTTTAAGTAATATTATCATTTACTTAATACGCCTTTTCAATTACCGGTGACAAGATCATTACGCGAATTCTTCTATTTCTCCATTGTATCTATATTCACAAGATATGACAAGATAAGGGCACAAGAATACCAAATTAGACCCTTGAATCCTCTAATTTTAAAAGAAATAAAAATGTAATTACCTTTATAAGACCTGCTAAACAGTGCATGTCAATGTCATCTGGCACCACTCCACTATTTAACTGTTCCCTCACATACTCTTCTTGGGTGTTATCAGCATTTATTCTAAAGATTCCTTCTGCCTGCATGTTGCAAGTTCAAAAATTACATTCTCGAATCCAAAATGTGCACAGGAAGGCCTTTGCCTAGCTGATGTAATCATATTTTAATTCTAGAAAATGGGAAGAAAGAATAGAGAATATTTTGTGCTCAAATACCTTCAAACCTCCTTGTGCATACAAGCGCCTCTGCATCATCAGAAGTATCGTGGGCACGCTGTTCCCTCTGGAGTCAAATGAAAGCTGCATTGACTCCGTTGAAACGCCAAAAGCGCTCGTGCTGTAGGTAAAAAGGATTTTAATTCAATAGCGGCCGGGAGATCAAGATGCAGCATTTTGTAAATGTTTGAGACAGAAACGCCAATGCACAACACAGCAAGGATTCTAATGAGGAATTGAAACAACTATAGCAGCATGCCTACTGAGAGCAAAGGAGGCGATGATGCAGAGAGAAAAATAACATGGGTAAAAACAATATGGCCTATGATAAAGAATTGAAGTAACCGTTGCGAGCTCCTTGGAAGGTGGGGCTTTGAGGCTTGATGTTGAGGAGGAGACACAAACTGAGCAATAAATTTATGTACCTGTTCTGGTCCAATGAAGAATTCCTTCACAAATTTTACCCAGGAGAGGGATCTCATGGTGAAATACAGGCTAGTATAATAGATTTCATTCATTAGTTCATGAATGAAAAACAAAAATGCTGAGAAAAACACAGTTGATAGCAAACCCTGCAAGTTGTTGGACAATAATTTCTACATGTAAAAGAAAGAAAATATACACAGTTTCTTTTTTTAACTTTTTTTTTTTCTTCTGGGATCGGGAAGAAGCTTGCAGTCACTACCCGAGGGTACGCACTGGGTGCAGCCCGTCCTGTGGACCAAGCCGGCAATAGCCCACGAAGTGGTAAACCAGCCTAGGCAAGTCCTGACTGACCGGCTCGACAAAAAAGGCTGTTAGAAGTCCGTCGAAACGGTAACCTGCTCCTTCCCGAAGGGAGAGTCGAATTTGAGACTTCACGCGACTCAAGTCTTTAGGCACTCCCGAACCCTCACTCAACCACCCCAAAGGGGCAACTTTTTTTTTTTTTTTGTTTTTTGACTTGGTGAAAGTTTGTTGGCAGTAAAAGTAAGTTTGCTCACCCTCAAACCAATTTAGAACAAAACAAACAAAGGTGAACAAAATGTTGTCTACCTAACCCTTTTTTTCCTCTATGTTTTTTTGCCCCTTATTGAATAAAGAATTTGCAAGGCAAAGTCCAAGTGAATGAAATACTTGGAGTTAGGACTAATTGAGAGAGAGAGAGAGAGGGAGAGAGAATAATTTAATGTGGGGTTCCTAAGAGAATATGCAAAGAATGTTTCTCAGGCTTCGTTTAATTTGCAAACAATTTCTAAAAAATTCTATAAATCTCTGTTAATTTTATATCACATCAACTTTTTTCTTTCATTGCACGCATTACGAACTCTTAATTTATCTCAATTTATCTCATTTTTTCTTACTCCAAACACACCCTCAATGACTAAAACCCACCCCCCACTTGCAAATATTTGAAAAGCCAAAGTGTTTGTTGTTCTTGCCAATGAAATACACAAAATAAAATCATAATCACAGGTGAACAACACAAAATTACAATATTGATTTCAAGAAAAGAATCCACGGGATTAGCAACTAAATGAAAAAATTATCAAAGTTTTTGAATCCAAGAAAACAAGAAAATAGTAAAGCAAAATGCCCAATCTGAATCCCTCCAAAGAGTTTTAAGAGAGAAATATGAAACCATGACCCATGAACCAAAATTTATTCTGATCAAACAAAAAAGAAGCGAGAGAGAATACATTCCATTATCACAAACACACCCATAAATATCTACAGCAGCTATTGTACATATCATGTTAAATTTCCTAATGCAAAACCCAGAAAAAGATGGAAGACTGACCTGGCACTAGGAGGCCTCCTGGGAACCTCAGGCTCAAACTCTACAGGAAGACCCAAAAATCCATTGAATCGATCAAAGGTGACATGAGCTACGTGCCTAACATTTGTAGGCCACCCAATCTCCATTGAAGAAGAAGAAGAAGAGGAGAAATCCTCAACCCTCCCACTCCTGCAAGCAACCAAGGACTTCCTAAACACAGTCACCACAACAGTCAACAAGGACAGCTGATCTCCCTCCTCTCTTTCTCTCTCCTCTTCCCTCTCCGCTGTATCTCTCCTGTATTCAGCTACAGGGTAAGAAGTGGGGCTGTTAAAAAGGGGGTCTTGGCTGAGATGGGTCTGCTGGTATAACCCATCATTGTTTGTGGGTGGTGGTACACATGGTATGGAGCTTGGAGATGAAGGAAACTGGGATGTAGATTGCAGTATCTCAGTCATATTTTCACCAAATTGCAAAATAATAGATAAATGTATGTATGTATAGAGATGGTTTCTGTTTGAAGGGAGGGAAAAGGAAGCGGATTTGGGTTTTTGAAATTGGGTTGGTGGATTAGATATAGATTAGAGAGGGGGTGTCACTGGGGGAACTGGGGCATGAGTGTCTTGAGAGACTTTTGAGTAGAGTTGGATTGAAGGAAAGGTGGTGGATGGTGAGGGGTGAACATCATCATTCATTCCTTTGAAATGCTTTATACATACACATGTACACATGTACATATACACACATGTATAGCTATGTATATTTTTCAAGCCTGGCTGGCTTTGCTTGGGAGGACTAGCAATGAGAGTTGAGAAAGAAAGTAAGCAGCGAAGATAGAGTGGAGACAGAAATATATGTATATTGGGGGGGGGGGGGGGTGGAGAGAGAGAGAGTGGAATGAGGTGCTTTTCAGCTTCCGTTGAGAAAATGTTAAGAAAACAGTGTCCTTTCTTAAAAGCAACCTGAAGTTCAGAACCACCTATTTTAAATTCTGCCATTTCAGCCTTCGAGATTTTTTTTTTAATTTTTTTCCGTATTAAATAGTTAAAATTATTTTTGTGGATAAATATAAATTCTATTTTATATGATCATCACTTAAAAAATAGTTTTCATTATTATTTGTAAATTTGGATGTCGTCTTCATATATTTTTACTTTCTAGATTTTATTTTGAATAAATGATAAAAATGTAAACACTAATCATAGCTCTTTAAAAAATCACATCTAAATTGGTCATAAATAAATCAACAAATTAATAAAGTGCCGTTTGGAGCTTTAAAAAAAAAAATTAGTTTTTATTTATTTTTTCATTTTTATCAATTTTTTTTTTATAATTTTCATAATTTCAACGCTGTAACTTTTGATAAAAAATAATTTTCTTTTGGACTCCAGAGGCCACCCGAATGTATATATGCTTTGTGCGAAAAGACACCTGAGATATATACGACCACAATGACATAACAACAATAATGTCTACAAAGTTTAGTAAATTTTTAAAAAAATTTTAAATGAGTTTTGATAAAAAAAAAGTGGATGTCCTTATTTTCATTTTTCAGTTTAATTAAAGTAGCTACTAAAGGATGCGTGGATATTCACACTAGTGATTAGATTAATTCGTTGCACGTATTTATCATATTATATATATATTATTTTAATCTTTAATTAGATGTTATGTTAAAAAACACTCAGTAAAAATATTTTTTATTAAATTATATTGCAATAAAAAAAGATGATTAACCAGTATTAAATAAATAATTTTAATTCATTTATAAATGAAACATATGATTAATTTATTTTATTAATTAATTATATCACAGTTAACATTATCACGTAATTATATTCATAAAGAATCATATTTTTTTTTTGTTTTTATTTTATCTCAATTACCAAAGTAGAATTAGATAAAATAATCATAATATTTGAATTGAACTATAATTCCAAATTTGTATAGAATAATATTTAATTATTATTAGAAAATTAAAAAATAATTTATTATGCTATTTTTAATTTATAAAATTTTTATTTTATTTCAATTATAGATAAGATATGATAATATTTGAATTGAATAGAATAATATTTAATTACATAAAAATTTATGATAGAATGATAATATAATACTCTTATTGTATAAATATTTTAAAAAATAATGAAATAACTATTGACATACCATACAACATGTATAATTCATGATAATATTAAAAAATAATTCATGATAAATATTATGTTAAAATATTATAATTAGAGTAAATGTTAAACTTTTGATTAAATAATATAATAGATTTTCTATTTTTCTTATTTTCCTTATGAAATTTATTGTTTTAAAATTTATTCTCTATTTTATGTTAAAGATGATTAATTAAAAAAATAGTATTTGACTTGAGGTATAATTCTAAATCTAAGAAAGATTTAGGCCTATCACGTTGAAAATTTAACTGAACTAATTGAAGTACTCTTATATTATACAGATATCCTGTTTACATCATCTTAATAATATGTATCTGCATCATTTCAGTAATACGATTAAAATTTTTGATAAAATAATAATTTTCTTATAAAAATTAATAATTAAATAACATATAACTCCAACGGCCCCTCATATTAATATGTGGTAGTGCTTTCACAATTTAAAAATAAACTAATTTTATTAATAAGATTTAAATATTTTATAATGTAATTTAATTTAGTAAAGTTCTAATAAATCTTAAGAACCAAACAACTCCTAGAGAGTGTTTTCATGATGTACAAATTATACGACTTAAGTAATACTTGATTGGTAAGTACATGCATGGTGATTTTAAGTACACCCATATATATATATATATATATATATAACTACACATTATTTCCTTAATAGGGTATGCATTTATTCTAATGACGTACACTAAACAGTTCATATTTACCTTAATTGACATCAGTGATTATGACGGTATCCTACTTGCCACAATTGCTGATTAAAGGAAGTGAGGAAAGCTAACAAATATATATATATATACCACACGTGCCGGGTTTTCGACCAGTAGTAATCCTTATTGGATTCAATATTTTTTTTTTTTAATAAATTTTGGCTTTTTGGTTTTCAATCAATTAAACTTATTCACATGCCTTCGGCACATACAATTGTTAATCGTTTTATTACTCAGCGTATTAGTATGGCAATTAATTGGTGAATCTCCTCCATGTATTGATTGGACAACATGGTAATTCAATCAAACTCTTTTATATTTTTTCAATGTTTTTTTTCTGATAATTAATATTTTTTTTCAGTGTTTATATTAACATCTTAAAAATACGTTTTATTAATTTTTTATTCATGCATTATATATATTACTTAAACAAAACTTCTTAATTTTTAGTAGTGGTTGGTCATATTCACTTGTCAAATAAAATTTCAACATTTCTGCGTAATTATCCAAATACATTATCATGAAACGTCTTTAGTCGTATTTATGCAAATTCTCAAAGAACAAAATGAGAATATTTGCCTAACATAGGATTTGCGTAAGTATCAGAATAGAAGATAAATTAGTGCATTCCAAACTGAATAATTCAATAATTACATTTGTCAGTCTCTATTCTCCCATCGCAAGAATTATTCTCCCATTGCAAGAATTACAATTAATTCTCAATAACTTCGGCTTAATCTTTTATGAACAAACATGGTCAAATATCTAATCTATTATATCAAGAATGATGGAACAAGTATTGTATTGAGTTATCAATCGGGTATAAATACTTTCAACGGGCAAAAAAGTATATATATAGAATTTAGAATAAATGTTTCAAAACTAATGAAATCTCTTAAAATATAAACTTTAAATTTGTAAATTTGTAAAATAATCAATTAACTTGATTATTTATAATCAAGTTGAAGTAAACAATCCACCATTGTTTTGTTATTATAAGTTTAAAATTAGCACTTAAGAACTATAATCTCTATTTTTAAACTAAAACCTTTAAAACTCATTGATCGATATTTAACTTAATTATTACAACATAAAACTTTTCTAAATTATTTTAGTTATTAATTCTTAATTTATTTTCCTAATTTTCTAACTTTAAACTAATTAGCTAATTTGATTTTCTATCTTTCGTGGCTTAATTGTTAAACAAGCAATAACTCAAGTTTCTAATTTTTCAAACTTTACTTAATTATCCGTTATCAATTAATTTTAACTTAAACTTTATTCTATCATTTAATTTAAATAATTTAATTTACGATTTTCTATGTCAACAAATTACGAGTCAAGTTAAAATAAATAAAATTCTTAAAATGTAAATTATAATTCTATATCTTTTAATTTCAAATCTAAATTTTTAACTTATAAATTAACTAACATCAAATCTTTGAACTTAGACAATGTTTTAAGTTTGTTTAATAACAATTTGAAATTGTTATCTAACGTACAATTTAAACCTAAAATATAATTCTGTGATAACTGCTAAACATATTTCTATCCACAACTATTAATCAAACAATAATTAATTAAAAAATCTTCAAAAAATTGAAATAGAACAGAAAGAAAAGAAAAGGAAGGAATGTGACCGTTAACTACATTTTATGATAATTTTTTAGACCTTGAGATATATATACGTTGCAGGCCAAGTACTCCAAATACGTGACCCAAAAAAAAACAAAAACAAAAACAAAAAAGGGGGGGGGGGGACTTTTTTGTTTCTTCTTTTTTGGTCTAAAGTACATTGATCTATTTATGCCTTGCAAAAAACTAGTCTGGTTAGGTTTGTGCCGTTGTTTCTTGCTTTAGTGTAGATCACGTTTTTATTTGATTCTGTGAAAATTGTTTTAATAGAAAAAATGTAATTTATTTCACTAATTAATTAATGTATTCATAGATGGACCGAATCCAGCGAGGACAATTATTCTCGCTAATTTAAAAATTATACACAAACTTTATTGATTTACTTTTATTTACTTGTGAATTTTTCTTTTATTGGTACATTTAGAGTAACAAAAAGTAAGATAAAATGAGATAAAGTGAAATAAATTGTGTGTTCGTAATTCATGTGGTGAGATAAAAGTAAATAACTTTTAGAATTTTTCAGTATTTTCGTCGTTTTTGCGAGTTTTTTACTACCCAAACGGAGATTATTAAGCTTTTGTTCCCACTATTTTTTTTTTAATTTTATCCCTATTTATTTTAAAAGTATAATTTTATCTTCACAAATTATAAATTCTAGATTCGCTTCAGTGTACTATAGGGTGTTTGGTTAGTCAAAATCAACCAAAATTTATTAACTTTTACTAACTTTTTATACTTTCTTCTAATTAATTTTTATCACATATCACTTTTATATCAAATTTTTAAACTTTTACTTTAGTTTTTGCCCAACTAAACACCCACTACGTCATCATGTAATGGAATGCAAAAGGAGAATGCAAAGCTATATCACCATGATCATCCACTATTGTTAACTTGCAATGCTCGGTACCCTCGGTTTAATTTTTACCACAATTTTTACCCTCGGTTAACTTCCAATATTTTTCTAGTACTAAAATTTTTTTAAAATTTATCCGACATAAATATATAAATTTTCAATATTTACCACAACAAATAGTAAATACTAAGAAAATAAATAATAACAAATTTAGATAATAGTTAAAATTTTAGATGATCAAAAGTTAAAAATAATTAATTAAATTAATGGTTTTGGAAGTAGTTATGAAAATAATAAAACAAAATTTCTCACCAAAAATTGAGGTTATATCCGTCATTTTCCTTATATATTAGGGATAAATAAATATATATCGTAACAGTATAAATAAATAAATATCATTCTTACTTGTTCAGCAATGAATATTATTATATATTAATATTATATAATATTTTATAATTAAAATTAAATAGTAAATTCTAAAACATTTATATAAATTTAATTCATCATTCGTATAAAACAATTGAGAAGGCATAAATAATAAGTGAGAGCTCTTGTTCCCTCTTGGGAAGGCAAAGTGAGTATTGAAAATGATTCTTGGAGGATAATTTTATTATAAAGGTGACACCATTTGTTTTTTTCAATAATAAAATAAAATAAAAAAACCTCAATGTAGGCCCTTTATAACTAATGTATAAATTAACTTTGTGTTGTTATATAAATGATATATATATATATATATATACATACATATATGTATATGTTTTCATTGTGAGACATTGCAATTTTGATGTGGCTAATGCCTGGCTATCCGTGCACGCATTGCAACGTGGGGTTCTCAGGCATAAAAAGGTACGCAAGGAAAGTGAAAAAGCAGCCCAGATTTTTGCAACTTTCCGTAAACTTTGAGGGCAGAAGAAGCCCGTTATGTAAAATTTCACTGTTTCAAATTCAAACACTTGATGGCGGGCACTATTCCATTTTTTTTTGTTGTACCTACATTATTGGTTATGGGCCGGACCAGAGCGTAGTTAGGGAAGAGAAAATTTATTTTTTTGTTTTTTCTACTACAATTTTTTTTTTTTTTTTTTTTTTGCGTTCAAAAAAGGCAAAAAAAAAAGTTAATTTTTAGTTAATTTTTTAATTTTTTATTAATTTAATATTTTTATCCTTTATGATTTAAAAAATTAAAATATCCATACAATAAAACGTGATAGTTTTTGAAAATGTCTTCCTTACAAACTAAGATCTAATAATTAACAATTATTTTTTCTTCCATTCAATTATTAAGATCATTTTTATATTTTTAATTTCCTGCTAAATTTTTATTTTAATGGCCCTACTACCATTTATCTTACAAAATGACTTGAATATTTTAAATTTCATCATTTTTCATGGGTGGATATCATATGTAAATCAAAAATACCAACTTAAATTCCGTCAAATTATGATTTCTAGGAATTTGAACCTTTCAAATTAGAGTACTATAATTTGTATTTTCTTTTACGATTCTTATCAAAACTTAATTGGAAAAAGAGAGAAACCAAAATACATGCAGTAGAAGTTAAAGTCTAAAGTTTAAAAAAAAAAAATTAAAACTCATGAATTATCATAATTTTTTTATTTGAGCTTTTTTGTCCAAAATTTTAACTATATAACAAACTTAGGGTCCATTTGGTATGGCAAAAAAAGCCAAAAATGTGATTTGAGAAATTTTTTGACATTTGACACACAACCACCAAATCACGTTTTTCATAGATGAATAGTAAAATTTTTTGACTTTCATGTCAGCTTTTTAGAGAGGAAAAACCATCCGAAAGATTTTTTTAGTTTCGTCATAACGGTTTTATGTTAGAATTTATTGAAAGTGATTAAAAAATTTTTAAATCTTGTAGAAAAGTTACTAGGATTTATGAAATGTTATTAGAGTTTATAAATATTTTATTAAGGTTTAAAAAAATTTGTTGGGATATATAAATATACATAAATTTAAAAATTTTCACAAAATAAAAAGAGTACAAAATGTATTAGAGAATTTTAGAAATTTTCAATATTTTTCAGAATTTTTTATTGTGCCAAACGGACCTTAATACTAATTTTCCATAAACACGGGTTATTGATAATAAAACGATAATTTTAATCATATCATAAAAAAATCAAAACAAATGAATAGTCAAAAATTAATTTTTAGTCATGGATTGCTAAGCTTAAACTAAGCTTAGGAATAGTAATTTTGTCCCATCCCGATACCGGCGAAGTTTCAAAATTAATAGATAGATTGTTCGAATACAAAAATAAAATATTTGTTTAGGCTTGAAATCAAGGACGCAAGTTCAAAAGGTTGTTTGATACACTATTTTTTTAAGTTAGTAATAATAATAACAATCCTTTTGCCAAGTTTCTTGTAATCCATCAAATGAAAAAATAAAATTTTTGACACATAATTATTTTTTTTTCATTTTTCTAACCCAACAAGTAAAAATAAAATAAATTCTTTAGCATTCTATTCATTTTACTTTCTTACCCTTTTCCTCTACAAATTTTAAGTTTCAAATAGAGTCAAAATGGTTCTACCAATTGCATTCAGAAGAGTCCAATAGCACATAAAACTTCAAATAACAGAGCATCGGGGATCAAAGCCATGTTCTATTGAGTTGGAACTTTCCTACCTTCTTTGTTTTTATCAATATATACATATGTGTGTGTGTGGATGTGTACATCATCCCTCCTTTACTTTTGCTAGGCTCAATTTACTTCAACTACTCTGCTACAATAATTCAACCACTCCCAAACGTACATTAGAAGAAAATAAAAAATAAAAAATCATCTCCATTGAACTGTTGAACATCAATCTCCGGCAGAGCACTACTGTACAGATGCCTAGGTTTGGAAAGAAAAAGTTAGCTAGCCACTAACCAAAAAGCTAGCTCAAAATGAAAAAAGAAAAAAAAATTAACTTTTTAGTAATTAATTTTTTTGTTAATTTGACATTTTTACCCTTCATAATTTAAAAAAAAATTAAAAATATAAGAGAACAAATTTAATCATTTAAAAAAAAAAGCCAAAAACCCAAGCAACTAGAAACTAGCTATTAAACGGAACCACAGCTTAATTAATTCCCAGTAATGTATGTGCATGTCAACAAGAACGTACATGCATTTGGAATGGTTAACGAAATAAGAATTTCCAAATCTAAAACAGCTAAAATGGCAGGTAGTATCAAGAATCCATAGCTAAAAAATTCAAAGCAAACAGGCTTAATTAATTCAGAGAGTAAAATAACTAAACAGCAGCCTTCTCTTAACATCATTCAATAAGAACACTAACACTAGCTTACTCTTCTAGTCCCCGTTCATTGCCAATGGTCAAACATACAATCCTAACACAACCCACACCCCTTATTCATCTGACATTATTCCCCGCCGAGCCAATTCAATTTAATTCAATATGCACAAGATATTCTTTAAAGTGAACATTAACAGGCTGGAGATTGTCCAAATTTACAAATACAAACTCAAACAGAAGTGGCCACTAAATCAGCTACTCTTATCCATCTCAAGCCTCAGCCAAGTATCAGTGATCTTATGTCAAGTGTGAATGTAATACTTACCCCAATTCACCCCATTATCATAGTCTCACTACCCAGAACCAGTTAACCCTGGAAGCAATATCCAAGAGCTTATCAAATCAACTTACTAATCAGTACATAACAAGATGCTATTCAAGTCAAGTCAGTTTAAAAAAAGCCAACAACAGTTAAATTTTTGTGTCAACTGCTGAAAATGGTTAATTGACATTCTTTCTTTCAATAGCATTAGCTCCATCATACTAAAACAGCACGCTAGTATGCATTACATTCTGCTAATAACACAATCAACAATCACTGAGCTCTGCCTACTGGTTCAAGTGCTTCAACAGTAACTACGCTGTTTCCTCGGATAACCTGCAGAAGAAAAGTCATGCCAGTTTCAAAAGCTGAGAAAAAAAAAATAAAAAGAACAAGTATAAACTGGAAATGTCACCCTTTTAAAAATAATAATAATAATATAATAATAATAAGGAAAAAGAAATTAAAACAGCTGAGACCTACCACCATGCCTATATCATTTTTCTCGTTCCCATTCACCTCCACAGTGTTGTCAACCACAAGATTCATAAACTGATCAAAACCACGGAGCGTCCCAACCACCATCCGATTTGCATTCAATTTAACTGCAATACAGAACACCAGTTTAAAAAAACTACAACCAGCTTGCTTGGGCAAAAACTGCTGGCTAAACTAAACTAAGTAAATCCAAACAGTATTATAGTAAAAGGACTCAATAATGGTTGAAGTTGTTGATTTATACTTACTGCAGAGTAAGAGTCCCATAAAGGATATTTAATTTCTATTAGCATGTATAAAGTAGTTCAAACTTCACAAACTAGAAATAAGAATAGGAACAGAACAGGATCCACTATAAGGTACACTTTTTGAAAACACAAAAAGGTATAGTGGCTATATTATTTGCAATTCTAGCTGGCTGAGAGAAGGAAGGGGGGGAATGTGCAATGAGCTCCCGAGAAGCTTATTCTTCCCTCTACCTATGTTGGAAGAAGGATGGAATTTTTTTGGTGGAAGTGGGAAGGATTCGAGGGCTCCCCAGCCCCCAAAGAGAAAGAAGTTTTCTCAAGAATGCTTTTTCATGCCTTTTATTGAATTTCTGATCGGTTTATATAGCTACATTGTAACTGAATTGTAACTAGAATTAACCATTCAATCATGGTTAGTTTCTAACTATGATCAGCAGCTAAATAACAAAATTAACTACCGTGGTAGTTGAACTAAATTGTAACTACCAGCCCTATAATGACAGCTATGTAACTAAACAAGTGACCCGATTGGTAAAAAGCCACTCTCTCAACCCAGTTTGCCTGAATGGACCCCTTTATGCAACCCATGGTCCTTTACCCGGCCCCATGGGTCTTCACCCGATTCCTTTATTCATAACTTGACTCTACATATACTCATTTGTCTTCTTCTGGACTCTTCCCTCTTCCAGTTGTGTGTACAATTCACTAAATTGTTCACCAACCCCACTACCATCTGCTGCTATCCTATCCGTTGGCTTCCAAATAATCTAATGGCTGAGATTGAGATTGCCACAAACAATCTGGGCCGCCCATGATAACGCATCAACAACTGATTTGACAGCTAGGGCTAATTTGAAGGCTTTTACTTGTCTTTTTATTTGCTTGACTTTGCACAGTTGTACTGCTCTTCCCGAGCTCTTCTCTCTCCATAGTTCCATTTTGTCCCTTTGCCTATATATCTGCTAGTTCATGTGTAAATGTTTCATGGTATTACTCTGTGCTTCTCTCCTCCGAACTTATGTTTTTGGTCTCATTACAATTACCCACCGCCTCAAAAGGAACCTTGTCCTCAAGGATATAAAGTTCGAACACTGCGATTGGAAGCGATAGAGGCGTTCCCATGTTGCGTCGGCTTCACCTTGGCCTTGCCACTATACCAAAATCTCCATGAAGAATCGCTTTCCTCAATCGCGAGTTCATGACCCCAAAACCACCGACGAAATTGGTAACATCTCCCCATTCTGATCTGTTGATGATAAGATAAGTACAGTCTTCTCTTTATCTTCAATCTTGCCTTTGAGTTGTGAAATGTGAAATACAGGGTGGATCTGTGATATATCTGGTAACTTTAACTTGTAAGCTACTTCCCCAGTTCTTTATATTATCTAAAAAGGTCCAAAATATTTTGGAGAGAGTTTCATGTTACCATGACGCTGGACAATGCTTTGTCTGAATGGTTGTAGTCTAACATATACCCAATCTCTAATAGAGAATGTTCTGTCGGTCTTTTGTTTGTTCGCTTGCTATTTAATATATTGATGTGCTCTGTTCAGTTGCTTTTTTAATAACTAGCATATCCTATGATGAGATAATAATAGATCATTAACTGTTGTTACTACTGATAACCCAACCACATATGGTGTGAGTTTTGGGGGTTTAACCCCATAAAGAGCCTTGGATGATATCATCTGTATGGCCATATGGAAACTTGTGTTGAACCGATATTTGGCAAGATAAATCCACTATGACCATAACTTTGGAGAATCTGAAACAAAATATCACAAATACGTTTCGAAACATTTGTTAGTAACCTCTGTCTGGTTGTTTCTCTAGGGGTGGAAACTTGTACTAAAATGTAATGAAGAGCCCACTAATTTGAACAACTCCTTCCAAAACACACTAGTGAAGGCAGCACCTCAGTCAGACACAATTGTAACTGGAAGACCATGTAACTTGAAAATATTCTGCATGAAAATTAAGACCAATTGAGGGGCAGTGTATAGGTGGGTAAGAGAAATAAAATGTGCAAATTTTGTAAGTCTATCAACAATAACCCAAATCACTGAAAATCTGTCAGAGTTTGGTAACCCCTCAGTAAAGTCCATGGAGATGTCTGTCCATGTACTTTTGGGAATAGGAAGTGGTTGCAACAAGCCTGCTAAGGGTGTGTTGCTACTCTTGCATTGCTGACAAATTGAGCATTGCCTGACCCACTGTTTGATGTCCATTTTCATATGAGGCCAATAGAAATCTTGCTGAGCTTTCTTTTGTGTCTTCTGAACACCACCATGTCCTGCCATTGGATCATCAGAACAAACTTGAGCACTTGTTGCCTTAAAGCTTGCTTCTTTGGAATATAAACTCTGTTTTTTGTAAAACAGAGTCCCTTGATGAAATGAGTATTTCTATGCTGCTAATACTTCTTGCTGTATTAATTGGAATATACTTTGGACCTTTGAGTTAGTTTCATAGGCTTGTTTTACTTCTTCAAACAAATGAGGAATTGGACCCGCAATAGAAATAGGACAACAAATAGGGTGAGATGTAGGACCCTTATACTCATGCAACCTAGATAAAGCATCTGTCACCTTGTTGTCAACCCTCTGTTTACATTCAATGGTGAAATTGTATCCTAACAACTTAGACATCCACTTCTGTTGAGTAAGAGTTCCAATTCTTTGCTCTAATAAGAACTTTAAGCTGTGATGATCTTAACGCTTGACCAAGCAAGTATGGTCTCCATTTCTTTATTGCCTGGATCAAGGCAAACAACTCTTTTCATAAGTTGATAGCAACAATGTTCTCCCTTTTAAAGCTTGGCTAAAGAAGGCAATAGGTCTTCTTTCCAATATTAGTGGTGCTCCAACTCTTGAACCTGAAGCATCACATTCAATTGTGAAAAATTTTGAGAAATTAGGCAAAGTTAAGACAAGTGGGCTAAAAACAGCCTACTTTAGCTCTTGAAATGCCTTCTTAGCTACTTGCGACCACTGAAATGCATTCTTTTTCAATAATTTTGTCAATGGTTTAGCTATCCCTCCATAGCCTTTAATGAACCTTCTGTAATAACCAATCAAGCCTAGGAATCCCCTTAATGACTTCAAATTCCTTGGAACTGGCCAGTTAATCATTGCTTCAATTTTTTGAGGATCAACCCTTACACCTCGGCTTGAAATTAGATGACACAAGTAATCTACTTCCACATAACCAAACCTGCATTTGGATTCTTTGGCAAACAGCTGATGCTGCTATAATAGTTGTAACATCAATTCCAAATGCTTAAAATGCTCCTCCACAGTTTTATTGTACACTAATATGTCATCAAAAAACACTAATATGAATTTTCTCAAATATGGCCTAGACACATCATTCATCAAGTGCTGAAAAGTAGCTGGAGTATTAGTAAGCCCAGAAGGCATTATCAAAAACTCATAACGGCCTGAATGGGTCCTAAAAGCAGTCTTAGAAACATATTCTGGCCTCATCCTTATCTAATGATAACTTGACCTAAAGTCTAGTTTTGAAAAAATGGTAATGCCATTAGGTTCATCCAATAATTCATCAACAACTGGGATGGGATATTTATCTTTAATGGTAGCTTGATTCAAAACTCTATAATCTACGCACATTCTCCACGTCCCATCAGCTTTCCTTACTAGAATGGCTAATATGGAAAATGGAAACTGGAAATTGGCTAGGCTGAATCAGTCCAGACTCTAGGTCCTTAACTATTTTCTCTATCTCCTCTTTCTAGAAATGGGGATACCTATAAGGCCGAGTGGAAATGGGTTGTATTCCTTCTTGCAGCACAATCTGATGCTCATATCCTCAGATTGGTAGTAGCCGTTGTGGTTCTTGAAAAACTAAGTTAAACCTGTGTAACACTACTTGAATCTTGACACTTGCTTCCTGTGATTGCTTTAATTGATTTTGTTGAGATGGCTCTGCACTGACATGAAACAACCGTAAAATAAACCCTTTATGAATTGCTCCTTTAATCAGCTGAAACTCCACCTGCTCAATAAACTGATCATTCCCTTGCAACCCCTATACAGAAACAGTCTTGTCTCCTTTCTTGTAATTCATCATAAGAGCAAAAAAGTCAAAAGTCAGTGGCCCCAATGTCTTTAACCACTAGACTCTCAAGACTATATCATACCCTGCCAATGGTAATAACAAAAAATCCACAAAGAAAGCACTCCCTTGTGCACTAACCTTCACCTTTTTGCACCCTCCTTCACTTTGAAGTGTTGGTCCATTTGCCACTCTGACAATTAGAGGGTTCCCTTTTCCACACCCAATTAACGGCACTTGGCTATCCTTGGGTCCATGAAATTGTGTACTTCCCAAGTCAATCAGGATTGTACATTGCCTCCCTTTAAAGCACCCTACCAGTCTTAAGGTTTTTTGGCTAAGGATTCCCTATTATGGCATGTAAGGTGATCTCAGGCTCACTTAAAGCTAATTCCCCCTCAGCTAATTCCTCCCTTTCTATCACCCCTTCCTCTTCTTCTTCACAAACCACTGATTCTAATACTAATAGTTTGGGGTTTTTACAAACAAGATGATTCCTCTGCCATTTTTCATCACAATTAAAGCATAGCCCCTTTCTTTTTCTATCTTCTACTTTAGTAGGGCTGAGTTTCTGCACAAGCAACTTATTCACAATGCTACCACTACTACCTTTTTGCATAGTTACATTACTTTGGGAATTCACAATTAGAGGAGGCTTCCATTGATAACTTTTGCTTGCATTTACCCCAGTGCTATTCTTCATACTGAAATTGGTAGAAGTACCAATTCCAGCTTTATTCTGCTGCCTCTTAAAGGCCAGAATACTTTCCTCCTACAGCCTTACCAATCCATAAGCTTTTGTTAAACTTTCTGCGTTGAACATACGCACTGAAAATCTGATCTCTTCTTTTAACCCAATCAAGAAGATACTGAGTTTATGGTCTTCACTTAATCCTTTAACTCTATTAGAAATGCCTTCAAACCTTGTTTTAAATTCTTCAACAGTAGAGGATTGTTTCAATCTAATTAACTGATCCATGGGATCTTCATATGCATTTTCCCCAAAACTAACTTGTATGGCATCAGAAAATTCCCCCCAATTCATCCCTATTGTTGAATTCATCAAATCTTGAAACCAAACCCCAAGGACTTTACCTTCCATATGCATTGAGTCAATTTCCAGTTTCTGATGATCATCAATTCCGTAATGCTTAAAGAATTGATTGGCTTTATAAAGCCATTCCGAAGGCTTTTCTCCTGAGAATACTAGAAACTTAAGTCTCACCGACTTAATCTGAATTCCACTGAAAACACCATTGGTTCCCCACTGATTTGTCTGCACTTTTGGTACTGATTGAACACCATTATCCCCGTGATTCTGAAAGGATTTAGCACCATTGATGTCCTCTTGATTTTTCTAAAGGGACACCAGCTTTGACGGTGAGAAGTTTCCTCCAATCTTTCCAGTCTTCTACTCATTGCATCCATCATTTCAATTAGCTGTTTGAACTGGGAATGATCTTGTTGATCTTGTTGGTTGTGTTGTGATGTAGATCTCTTCTCCATGCCTATTGGATCCAATTGCTCTGATACCAATTGCAATGAGCTCCCCGAGAAGCTCATTCTTCCCTCTACCTATGTTAGAAAAAGGATGGAATTTTTTGGTGAAAGTGGGAAGAATTTGAGGGCTCCCCAGCCTCCATAGAGAAAGAAGTTTTCTCAAGAATTCTTTTTTATGCCTTTTATTGAATTTCTGATCAGTTTATATAGCTACATTGTAACTGAATTGTAACTAGAATTAACCATTCAACCATGGTTAATTTTTAACTATGATCAGCAGCTAAGTAACAGAATTAACTACCCTAGTAGTTGACCTGAATTGTAACAACCAGCCCTATGATGATAGCTATGTAACTAAACAGGTGGCCTGATTGGTAAAAGGCCACTCTCTCAAACCAGTTTGCCTGAATGAACACCTTTATGCAACCCAGGGTTCTTTACCCGGCCCAATGGGTCTTCACCCGATTCCTTTATTCATTAACCCGACTCTACATATACTCATTTGTCTTCTTCTAAACTCTTCCCTCTTTCAGCTATGTGTACAATTCATTAACTGTTCACCAACCCCACCACCATCTGGTGCTATCCTATTCGCTGGCTTCCAGGTAATTTGATGGTTGAGACTGAGACTGCCACAAACAATCTAAGCTGCCCATGATAACGCATCAACGGCTGATCTGAGAACTAAGGCTGATTTGAAAGCTCTTACTTGTCTTTTCATTTGCTTGACTTTGTACAATTGTATTACTCTTCCCGAGCTCTTCTCTCTCCATAGTTCCATTCATTCCTTTTGCCTATATATCTGCTGGTTCAAGTGTAAATGTTTCCTGCTATTCCTCTATGTTTCTCTCCTCCGAACTTATGTTTTGGTCTCATTATAGACTGGGAGAGAAGGTTGTATGAAACGGACACAAAGGCAACTTCCTTGTGCTATTGTGCATATCTTAATAAAGATAATACCTTCTATAAAAATACAGGTATGCATTTTTTATTAAATTAGACCATGAACATGGTCAATATATATAACCAAGTTTAAATGCAAAGGGTCTAGTCCAGGAGTTTTGATGTAAGTTGGCTTCTCATGATGCATCTCAAGTCTTGTGATTGCGAAAGCATTCCTCATTGCATCATTCCCATCCCCTTCATCTCAAAAATGTTTGCTTCTTATCAGTCCAAAAAAGGAGAGAAAAGGAAGGGGGGAGGATACACTCCAAATATCTTTTCTCTATCTTCCACTAAGTACAGCTAAAGCATGGAGATGGAGAGAGAGTATCTACAGAATTTGGGATGGAAATGTATTTCAAAATCACAGTGTAGAAGGCATGATGGAAATGCAATACATGACATTGTGGAATATTATTTACAAAGCTATGGTCCCAAAGCAAGCTAGATATCTCCAAAAAGGGGGTAATATACCACTTTGCCTCAAAAAAATAATTGAACAAAAGTAAGCAAATAAAGCTTTGTTTTGAGATAGATATGAAATGTCCACTGAACAATTTTTTTTTAATAAGTTAAACATAATATATTAAAAAAGCATCAAGGGGATGCTACCCATGTACAAAAGGCTCATCATCTACAAGTATCAAGAACCATGAAACTTCAAAGGGTTCCACGTGATGAAAAACTATGCACATCCGCATGAAGCACTGCCAAGATTCAATAACTTGCCTAGGTTCCCTAGGAAAGATCCAATGCATCCCAAAGCAAGTCAAAACCAACTCCAACAGTGTTCTATCATCCAAGTGCAATGAACAAAAAGGATAGTTAATAGACTCCCCATCTCTCTTGCATAAACATGACCAGTTCACCAAGATGAGCTTTTGATTGTGAGAGTCCTTCAATGGAGCATGAACTAAACAAATTCCTACACATTTCAAATACAATGTATTCTCTAATTTACTATTAATTTTTGTCTAAACCATTCCCAACTGCCAATTACCTCAATCCAACTATTACCGAACTTTTTCATTAGCAAATGTGACAAGAAAAATTCTTGTTTTTATATTTAGTATTGTCAACCTGTAAATGAGCACATCACAAAAAATTGTCAACCTAAATTAACCATCACGAATTATCTCCATTAGTTTCTCTCCTATTTATTTTACTGTTAACTATTGCAGCACTAAGGTAAACTTGGAAATTTCTAAAATAAAACCCAAAATTTGTAAAACTTCTGAGTTAAAACATTGATATCCACATCAGCCAACGCATAAATCCTCATGTATAATATCGCGACCCTTTCAAATTGATAACCCATTTCACAGCAAGAACACAAATGTTTATATAGAAAGAAGAAGGCAAACCCACGAAATCAAATGCAATAAATAAAACCCTAAGAAGGTTCCCTTCCCCACTTTTCAACGAATTAAAATAGTTTGAGAAAAACAAATGAAGTTCTCTTTTACTGGTTCTTCTGTTTTCTCATTAACCAAACAACAAGAAGCACTCAGATAAGGAAAAAAAAAATGAGGCCAAAGCATTCGAGATCCAGGACTCCGGGGAAAGAAAACTTACTCTGTAACTTCTTGTCCATGTATCTGACAAACAAAAACAAAAAATGTCAACAAAGGAGCTAATCGAAGAAAAAGAACCTACGAGAGGGATAGAATACTTACTTCTTGAGATCCGGAGGCTGCCCTGACCTGCTCATGATTGTAAAACCCTACACACACACAGAGAGAGAGAGAGAGAGAGAGAGAATTTTCAGATCCAAAAAGTAAAGAAGAAATTTGCAGCCAAAACAAGTCGAAGCGGGAATCATACTTATGGGGCTAGTCCACTGACCTTCATATTCTGGGCTTTCCTGTGCTAGTCGAGACCAAAAATATATGGGCCAGGCCCCAATACTATATAACTATAAAATATAAACCGAAAAATTATATTTAAGTCATACTTTGTAATCTTTTAAGACTATTAGTCAAACCAAATAAAAAATATTACTTTTAAGTCCCATTAATGTAGAATATTTTGTATTTAAGTCACACTTTTGAGTGGGTCCCACAACTTGATTTTAAATATAATTTATAATATGATTTAAATGCCCTTTGTTTCTATAATTAACTGAGATGAAAGTTACTAGAAATTGTGGTAACCGCAAATCACGTTTTTCCGTTTTTGTTTCATTCATTAGAAATCGCGTGAAGATATATGGTATATTTTTTATTTGAACAAGCATGTAATGAGATAAAAGTCGGTTAAAATGCCATAAATAGCTACGGGTAAGGATACGAATAATGGTTTGAATTTTAGCAAGAAGTACCACATACATATGATACTATTTTAATTCGGTACTGTTTTTTTATGCGGTATTATTTTATTATGTGGTACTGTTTCCAGTAAGATGTATTATCGTATAAACACAGTACCAAATGTATCTAGTATTCAAAGACCACCATTAAACACAAAAAGAAGTATCACGTACAAAGAATTGTGTTGTTTTAATGATGTACTGTTTTTCATGTGGTACTGTTTTATTTTGTAGTACTGTTTTTAGTAAGATGTATTATCGTATAAACACAGTACCAAATGTATCTAGTATTCAAAAACTACCATTAAACATAAAAAGAAGTACCACGTACAAAGAATGATGCTATTTTAATGCGGTACTGTTTTATTATGCGGTACTGTTCTATATGATGATGTTGGCTCGTATGGATGGTTTGTGTTATGCATCGATTGATATTTTTTATGATAGTATGAAAACAGTACCGGTACTATTTTCAAAACAGCCCCATGAATTATAAGCAGATGACAAGTTTTGGGCAAGAGAAATCTATGGGGTTGATTAGCATTTTGAGTTATTTTTAAAACAATACCGGCACTGTTTCAAAATCAGAAAAAATAAAGATGCTTAGAAATGATGATCGATTTAAGTTTTTCCCAAACAGTTTTGATTTTGTTTCTAACAATCAGTTTTGCTTGCTTTGTAAAGAAGATGGAAAGTCGCAGAATTAGGTTTCTCCAAAACAGTTTTGATTTTGTTTCCTAAAATCGATCTTGCTTGTTTTATAAAGAAGATGGAAAGTCGCAGAAGTTATTAGTGAAGTGTGCACTATTTTCGAATAAAACTGGTAGTTTTGAAATATAATAAAAAATGCGTGATGTCTTTTTTTGTCTTTTTGTTACAAGTGTGACTTATTCACCAACAAGTTTTTTGGGTATGACTTAAATCCTTATAAGTTCATAAATAGTGACGGGCCTCCAAAAACCCCTAATATAAACACCTTGTTAACAAGAAGAATCCCAAATAATAAGTTGCTATTTGGAGGCTGTTTAGTTATCTGTTTATGTTTTTCAATTTTTGTTTTTTATTGTCATTTTTTTAAACGAAAATTAAAACTTTTGTTTACATTAATTAATTTGTATTTTAACAAAATATTTGATTTTATTAATATTTTAAAATTTTAATTAAATCTAATTAAATATATTTTGTATTAATTTAATAATATTTATATTAAATTATTTCAATTATATTATTTATTAAAAATAATTTAATAAAATATATTTTATATTAAGTAAATTAAATAATTAAATTAAAATTATTTAATTTAATTAATTATATTATTTATTTTTAATCAATAAATTAAATTAAAGTAATTTGATTTTGTTATTTATTAAAAATAATTTTAGTTTAATAAAATATTTGATTAACATAAATTATTTTATTGTGATGTAATAAATTGGACAAAATATTAATTGACAAAATATTTATAACAAAAAAAAGATAGTGACAACACATTTTTTTGTTCACGTTTTCTATTTTAATTTTTATTTTTTTCCAAAAAAAAACTGCTTGATATAAATAGTGCAAGTGTATTTTTGTATATATATATATATATATATTTTGGTAAGTTATTTTTGTATATTTATTATGCGCTTCCTTTCTATAGTTTTATTTTATAATTATAAAATCAAATCAAGTTTCAACATGATGGATGAGTTTAGAGTGATAAAAAGTGAGATAAAATGAGATGAAATGTGATTTGAGAAAATTTTTTTATGTTTAGTGCACGTATTTTAAATCGTGTTTTTTTGATATGAATAGTAAGATTCCTATTCTAACGGATTGGATTTCCGTTTGGATGGATTCAAAATTTTAAACAGTCATGACTTCTTTGCACTACAATCCGTCCAAATGGATTGTAAAAATCGTTTAGACGAAAATTGGTTACGCGAATCCATCGAAACGGTTTTTACAATCCGTTTGAATGATTTCTACAACCCTACAAAAAATAGTCAAAGTAAGTGTCATTTGGTAGTTTAAAAGTCCACGGTGAAAATGGTAAAAAATTTTTTGTTATTTGATTAATTAAATTCTAGTTATCAATTTTTTTTAAAGATATTGAAATTTTTTTGAATTTTGAGAAGACAAGATTATGTAAGAATATATAGAGATTTTCATTAAAATTTGGTGCGCCAAATACACCCGATATGTTGGTTGTTTTGTTTTGAATTCCGCGAATTTGTGTGAAATAATGAAATCATTTCAACTCGATAAGATTTAAAATCGAAATTTTAAATCTAGAAAATGAAATTTGAACAAAATTTTAAACTAAATAAAAATTGTAAACTAAATTTTTAAATAACTTGTTATCCTATGTCCTGGCCATGAAAGAACCGAAATGGAGACGTTTGGAATACACAATGTTTGGCTGTTGGGTTAAGCTTAGCCTATCTTCTTTTCAAGTCCCATGATGGGTGATTGGGAATGATTAGGTTTGTTTATATATATATATAATTTTTTTTTATTAAAAATTGATCTTCATTTTTTTGTCTGTTTGATAATTTCTAAGTACGTTATTTATATTTATAAAAAAATTATAAAAAATAATAAAATTCCCTGATGGATGAAAAATTTAGTTTTTTTTAATCAAATTTTTTATAAAAAAAATCATTTAGAACAAAAGAATTAAAAAAACGGAGCTAATTTTTACCAAACCACCATCCCTTAAATCTAACCAAGAGATTTTTATTTTATTTATTTATTTATTTATTTTTTGGGCAATTGGTCCCAAAGTTCCGAACCATCCAAGAATGTAGCCATTCTCCTTAGTCAAACTATTCCATTTTGGGGTGAGTTTGGAGTAAGAAAAATTGAGATAAATTAAGAGTTCGTAATATGTGCAATGAAAGAAAAAAAAGTTAACGTGATATAAAATTAACAGAGATTTATAGAGATTTTTGAAATTTGTTTACAAACTAAACTCATCCTTGGTCTCTATCATTCTTTGTCGATTAAAGAAATTTTATTCTGAGTTTTCATAGAATCGAGGGACAATACGTGTACTGAGGGCTCCTAATATTATATATATACTAGTAATTGTCTGTGCCTGAAGGCACAGAAATATAATTTAGCGTTTAATTAACTCAAATTTAAATTTGTAAAGTAAACTTATATTAAAAAAAGTGTAAAAATAATCTATAAAAATAAAAATCATTAATCAAAATAGATTAAAGTATAAAATTTTATTATTTATTACAAACATTATCACATTTTTTAAAATATTAATTTAAAATCTTTTATATAAAAAATATTAAAAAAATATGAGAAGAGGGAGAAAAAAATAATTCTGACCATTTAATAAATTCAACAATTGAAAATACCTCAAATTAAAAAATTTAAACTTTTTTATTATATAAATGACATTTTTTATATAATAAGTATTAAAAAAATATGAGAAGAGTGAGAGAAAAACAAAAATAATTCTAACCATTTAACAAATTTAATAGCAGAAAATTTTAGACTTCCTTATTATATAAATGACACGTAGTGTAAAAGTGTATATATTTAAAATTTAAGTTTTAAAAATATTTGGATGTAACGTTTATGTACATGTCGAGTGGGCATGCTACAGTTTTGAAGTATATTAATCACATTCAAAAAAATTTAAAATTTTTAAAAAATTAATAAAAAATATACAAAATTAAAAAATTAAAAATAATTTTGTAATCACATTTTAAAAAATTTTCATATAAAGTGATTGAAAAGATAATTAAAGTGGGAAGAAAAAAAAATTCAAACCATTAAATAAATTCATTAATTAAAAATGCCAAATTCTAATTCTTTTGCCTGTGCTTAAATGAATAGAAATATTTTTTTTCTTTCTGATATATTTTATTATATAAATTTGAATTTTAAATTTCAAAATTTGAAAAAAATAGCAGTAATAACGTGGTAAAGTTTTAGCGATAATTGGAACAAATATCAAATTATAAGTTATTTAGTGTATAAACAACTTTATTTTGAATTCATAAAACAAACCAATATGAAAAAGTATAAAATAACCTATAAAAATAAAAATTAGTAATCAAAAAGATTAACGTATTAAATTTTATTATTTATTATCACTATTATCACATTTTTAAAAGTTTAATATCAAATATATTTTATTTAAAAAGTATTAAAAAAATAAAATTTTTGAGAGAAAGAGAAAAATTAATTCTAGCCATTAAGGAAATCCAAAATTTCAATTTAAATGTTTATTTGTTAATAAAATTTTCAAGAAAATTGATGTTTAAGTATTTATTTTAAATAAAAAAATTAGTTAACTTTTTTTAATAGATATCCATATATTGTTTAATATTCATCAATTGTTTTTCTGTTTATATTTTTTATTTTTATTTTTTACTGTTTTTTTTTAAATGAAAGCTGAAACTGTTTTTGGAAATTAAATATTGTCTACAATTAGTTTTTAAAATATTAATTGGATTTAATAAATATATTTCATGTTAATTTAATTTAATTATATAGTTTATTAAATTAAATTAATTATGATATTTATTAAAAAAAATTTAATAAAATATATTTGATATTAAACAAATTAAATTAAATTAAATTATTAAATATATTAACTAATTTATATTATTTAATATAATTTTAATATTTATTGAACATTCAATAATATATATTTCATATTAATTTAATATGAATTAATTAATTATTTGTTTAATTTAAAAAATATTTAATTTAATTATTTATTAAAAATAAATTAATTAATAAATATGATACATATTAACTATAATATAATACAATAAAAATAAATAATTCACTATAATATGATACATTAAAAATAGACAAATTGTTAAAATTGACAAAATATTTGCAATAGAAAATATAGAGTAAAAAGATTTTTTTATTATATTTTTCTATTTAAGTTTACATTTTTTTGAAAACAAAAAAATATAAATAGATTTAACAAATATTTTTCTATTATCAGTTTATAAAAATTTATAAACATAAATAGAAATTTTAATTTAAATATTTAATTTTAATAAAATTTTAAAGAGTATTAACATCTAAATATATAATTAGAAAAATTAATTGACTTTATCTATTAGGTATCCATCTATTGTTTAGTATTATCATATTTTTTTAAATATTAATTTAAAAAACTTATATTTTTGTGCCTCTATTTTAAAAATTAAAACTAAAATATTATTTTAAATAAAATTAATAAAAAATATTATTTTCTCTGCCTTGAAACCCCCACCCTCCCTATTGTTTTCTCTTTCCTATAAAAAAAATATGAATTTATAAAGTAAACGAACTTAAAAAAAACTGTATAAATAACCTGTAAAAATAAAAATTATTAATCAAAATATATCACATTTTGAAAAATATTAAATTACAAATTTTTATAAAAAAATTGTAATATTTTTTTAATATTAATGTAATAATATTTGTAATAAATAATAAAATTTTACACATTTTTTTATTAGTTTTGAAAAATATTAAATATTTGTTATTTTTATAATTTTTTTATTTAAATTTAAAAAATAAATTTATATTTGAGTTATTTGTAAGTCAAATTATATTTTTATACCTTTATATAAATTTAAAATTTATATTTTAAAATTTTAAATTAAAATATTATTTTAAATAAAAAAATTATTTTTGTATCTTGAAAACTTCTAATTTTTACCTTGAAACCTCTCACCCAGCCCAACCTAACCCCCATCTTTCTCTCTCTCTCTCCTGCCGCACCCCGGGCCCCACCCCACCCCCTCTCCCTCCCCCCATCTCCTTCTCTCTCTCACTCTCTCTCTCCTCTGCACCCCGGCCCCACCCCTCTCTCTCTCCCCTAGCTCTCACTCTTTGCACGCCCCCTCTCTCTCTTAGGTTGACGCATACACAAATATCTAATCAAATGAGTAAATTTATTATATAAGTATACATATTTTACAAATATTTTGAATTTGAGGCACATGTTCACATGAATATGTAACATAAAAATGTACTTCTTTGTACCACGAAACAAAGCCAAAACAGTGCGTATTTGGTTTCTGGGTTGAGGACGTTGTTTTCCAAGTGCCTCTAGTCTAGATCAAAACTATATTTTTACCCCATGAATCGGTCTCCATACCATTCAAAGAGCCATATATATATATATATATATATATATACACATATATACATATACATATACATATACATATATATATATGTGTCCTCCTATGAATTGGAACCACTCTCTTTTGTCAACTACTCTTTTTTCCCCTTTTTTTCAAATCTTTTGGTCAGAGTTTCTCTTCTTTCCTCCCCCACGTTAGGGTTGACAAAAACTGAATAAAAGTTGATAGGTATTTGGTGTGTTTGGAGTTGTATAAAAGTGTATAAAATAAAATAAAATAATAAAAATAAATATCTCGTAATTTGTGTAATGAGTGAAAAATTTAAATTTTATTATCTCGTAATTCGTATTCATAAAGATTTGTAAGATTTTATTTTATTTTGTGTAACTTTAAACGGAGCCATTGACAATTCACATGTATCATACAAAAGATCACAAGGACTTGAATGATTATCATAGACCACAAGCTTCCCAGTTCTTCGTGTTAATCCCTCACTTTCGGCAGGCTACCAAACGCACCTCTCTCTCTCTCTCTCATTGAAAGGTTGGTGTTGACGAATCTCTCTTCTTTAGGTTAATAATTAGTTGGGAGAATTAGGCAAAAGGTTCCTTTTTTTTTTTTAATAGAAATCAGAGAAGAAAGCTCAGCCTTTAAAATATGGGTAGATTATAGAACAGTTAGAACTAATAATATGTTTCTTTCTAACTAAAATAAATAAATAAATAAATAAATAAATAAAAATTATATAAATGGTTGGTATTTGATTTAAATTTAACAAATAATATAGTAATCTAGCTAGGCTGAATTATTTGGTCTCACAAAAATATTTAATCATTGTTTCTTTGAAAAATCCCTAATTGAGTGGCGTATCATCATTATGGATTAGATTTTGTTTATTTCTTAATTTCCTTTCTTCTTTATTTTTTATTTTTTTATCTTTTTATTATTTATTTATTATTATTTTTTTTGGTTTTTCATCATCCATCAGCTTTGAATCACGACCAATCGCTAGATAAGTCACCACTTAAGGCTATGAAAGTGGGGGAGCCTTATCATTTGATATGTATGTGATGCCGTCCAATGCAAGGTATATTCCAAGTGTTCAAAAGGGATCCAAGAGCGACATCTCTCATTGCTCTAAACTATTGGGAAGTCAAAATTTAACACGAAGACAATTCCTAAAGACCAAGAAACCACCACAACTATATATATATATAGAGAGAGAGAGAGACAGAGACAGAGAAAAGGGGGTAGGTTGTCAATTATTTTTTATATATGTCAAAAAGATCCTTGTGACATTCCTCTTCCTACTAACCCCATATTACAAAACTAACCCCCTACCCTCCTTTCTCCCTTCAATGCATTAGGCAGCCCAAGAAGCCACTTCCCCCTCCCTTCTCTCTCCTCTCTCTTTCTCTCTCTTACAAGAAACAAAATGCTTGGAAAGAAGATTGGTTGTGTCAAGAAACTAGCCAAGAAAGTGAAGGGCAGGGGTGGAGCAGTTGAAGGAGCTGGAAAGCAATCATCACAATATGAATTTTTGCTAAGGGAATATTATTGTGATGAGGAAGCAACATCTCCTTCTTCTACTACTACTACTTCTTATAATTCAGCCACAACAACTACTCCAACTGGGTTCTTGGCAATGTATGTGGGAGAGGAGAGACAAAGGTTTGTGGTGCTAACTGGGTATCTCTCTCACCCTCTGTTCAAGATGTTGCTAGAGAAGGCCTACAACGAGTTTGGATTCGAGCAGAGGAATGGGCTGGTGGTTCCCTGCAGCGTGGCTGCTTTCCAAGAGGTGTTAAGTGCAGTTGAATGCTGTAATGGAAAGTTTGATTTTGGAAACTTGGTTGAAGAGTTTATCTAGCTAGAGAGATGATCATTGTTAGAGCGCACATATAAAGAGTCTCTCTCTCTCTCTCTCTCTCTCTCTCTCGACTTGCGGTGACTCATTCAAAATGCTTAATTGGCTAGGGATTATGACCTTCATCATTCCTTCAAATGAAGCATTCGAGTTGATGATCCATGTATTCAGGTACATACATAGCTCCCTTCCACCCAAATTGGGTGGGAAGTTTTGATCAAATTGATGTCAGCATTTTACCCCCTCCTCCTGTCTCTCTCTCTCTTTCACTCTATTTTATGCTGACGCTGAGCAGTTCAGCAGTAAAATCTTAACGAATTGAAGTAAATATCACAAGTTTGAACTCCTCAATGTGACTTGTTCACTCATAATTATGTGTGGTAAGTCAAAAATTTTAGAGGATTAACTAATTCTCTCTCTCTCTCTCTCTCTCTCTCTATTTTATGCTCATACTAGAGCAATTCCGGGGTAAAACTTCTACGAATTAATTGAAGTAAGGATTACTCGTTTTCGAACTCCCTGAGCATTACTTATGATTTTGAAAAAGTGGGTCAAAAGCTTAAGAGACCGGTAACATCAAAGGGGAGGTTACCTCTCAAAAAAATAAAAATAAATAAAAGGAAAAAAAAATACTGGGGGGTAGGTGGGGGTTCTTTCTTCTGGGTCAGGAAGAAACTCGCAGCCGCTACCTAAGTGTGTGTACTGGGTGAAACCCGCCTCGTAAACTAAGTCGGCAATGGCCCACGCGGTGGTAAATCAAGTTAGGCAAGCCCTGATTAACCGATTCGATCGAGGGGAACTGTTAGGAGGCCACATACGCGGTAACTGTCCCATTGAAAGGAGATTCAAACTCGAAATCTTTAGAATGATTGAGCCCATCAGCCACTCCCGAACTTCACTTGACCACCCCGAAGGGGAGGTGGGGGTTCTTTCTCTTACAGACTAAAGCAGTTCAGGAGCATGCCATGCATTATCCAATGCAAACCTTTGAGTTGCAAGGTGAGTTACCAATGTACATGGTAGTAACTAAGCAAAACATTAGGTGTTAAGATTACTCAAAACTAATTGAAGAGTACTTTGGGCCTGTTTGGTTTGTAAGAATTTGGTGAAAATCTCCAAAAATCTCTATAAATCTCTGTTAATTTTATATCACATCAATTTTTTTCTCTCACTGCACGCATTACGAATTCTACCCAAATCACAATTTATCTCAATTTATCTCATTTTTTCTTACTCCAAACAACCCCTTTGTATGTATTGAGTAAAAGTCATTGTATTTCTGTAGATTGATATAATAATGACCAGGTAAAATGAACCATTGAGGCTCCTAGGTCAAGAGCCAGTATAAAAAGGATTAATTGGTTGTTCGGCCTTCTCAAAAAAAAAAAAAAAAAGTGTATTGGGCAAAGAATCATCGACATGAAAATAGGATACTAACAAGACATACGCACAAACATAAAAATATTTAAAAAATAAAAATACAAACATTAATTATAGGAATATGATAAATAATTTTTAATAAATTTGATAAAAAAATTTTATGTTAAAACAGAGTCAATGGAGTTGCATTGAATCTATTCAAGATATATAAAGCTTGTCATGTTCAGAGGCAATTTATTTGAAAAGAAGAGCCTAGCTTTCCTCGCATAAGTTGGCGTATTGCTTCCTCTCTAATCAAATATTAGGCTGGAACAAGAAAATGGACTGAAATTATCATATCATTCCTTTTTAATCTCTCAAATAAAATATTATTTCAAATAAGTATCAAAGTATCGTTTAAAATAAATGTACCAAATAAAGTAATAAAATAAAAGTAAAAAAATAATCATTACATTGCATTAAACTACACCTAAAAATATACAAGTTCCGAGGGAATAATTACGTACTTATTCAAGAGAAAATCCATCCCGTTATCTTCATCTAAAATGAAAATGCTGCTCAACAAATTTCTGAAAAAACAAGTATTCTAGATGAAAAATGTAGATCTGCCAAGATGATTCAAGTCAAGAAATGTAAACAAAAAAATTTGATCATTTTAATCAGTTGAATAATACGGTAACCAAGATGATTCTAAGTCAAGAATGCAAACCAAAAAATTATCCTCCTCCCTCTTAGTCGAACCTTCTCTTCCTGTCTCTCACTCTAATATTTTCTGCAAGTGAGAATTGAAATGAGAAATGGGTTATAAAGATGGGATTGAATGGACGGAAACGGCGGGTAAACGAGTCGGTCAAGTAAACGGGTCATGGACCAAATTAGACATGAAGTTCGGTTGAATCAATTAAACGGGTTTCAAATACACTTAGGTCGAAATTCACAAATAAAACTACAAGGTCCCCCACCAAGCGCAACCCCAAAGCCCAAATTAATAACCAATAATCCGATAATTAACCGAATAAACATTAATTAAATCACATAAATTAAAAATTAAGTACCGAGTCGAATAAAAGTTAATTAAACCACATAAATTAAAAATTAAATACCCTTGCACATTCGAACTCTAGCGCATGTTACAGATTCTAAATCACTTCCAGCTCTCCTTTAGGCAGATATATCATGTATTTTTTGTACTAAAAAAATACACATCCATCGCATATCTTTAATCATGGTAACCACTTATAAACAACTATTTAAGATTTCGTTTGCTAACATTATTAAAAAAAAGTTGTTTTTCTTCATACACTTTTTGTCACCAAATTTTGAATTTTTTTCCTATTTAGTAACTTTAGGCACATTATTCACATTACAAAATAGGAGAACAATACACATTAATGAAAAAAATCAATTTTTTTTTGTTTTTTAAAACCTCGAACGTGGATCCCCTGTTTCAAAATAGAGAATATGCATTAAACTTAAGTAAGAGGAAATGTGCCGGCAACCCATTATAGAACAATGTCAAAGCACATGACAAAATTTCAGCTTTCCCTGTCCACACAAGAACTAGCATCCACAAGAATTCTCTTCATATCATCAAGCAGCTCTCGCATCTGCTCCCTCGAATGCAATGGCGAGGGATACACACAAGCGCAATCCAATTGTCCATCGCGTATCGTGTCAAATATAGCAATGGATGGCCCCACACCATGTGCCGAAGCGCAGCCCAAGTAATCACGGAGTCCGATCTCTTCGTGCATTTCGTTGGAGTGGTCGATCAAGGGGTCCTCGAACACCGAGATGAAGGAAGTTCTCAAGGACGAGGATGGGGTCAATCCAGGGTTGTCAATGGCCTTGCACATAAGGAAGTTGATGTCCGCCATGTCTGAGAAATGCTTTTGGCTCTTCTTTGCATTCGCAAAGGCCGTGTACGTTCTGTTTGCCAGCTCCCAGAGGGTTTCTCCCCCTCTTATGTCGTGTGTGTTGAGGATGGCAGAGTGGTAGAACCCTGAAGAATCATTCGAGTTCACCAAAATCAGGACATCAAGCACACACACATACATCAAATGATGTCAAATTGAACCTGGGTATCCTCTTGTTGAGCCATGTTCGGCTTTTAGTTTTTGCTATAAAGGAAAGCCAATGTGCAATTAAGATTTGATTGGCTTGAAATAGGATTCAAGTGATTTATGTTTAGACCAGATGACACGGACACAACATCTTGTCCAGCTTGGGGTGTAAATGAACCGAACCAATATGAGTAGTTGGGTGTTTGAATTAGGCTTGTTAAGTCTAATGAACTTAAAAGAATAGTTCGGATTAGGTTTGAAAACATTTCAAGCCGAATTCCAGTGATCCATTGATCGAACCAATCCCAAGTCAATATCAAATAGTTTAATATTTTATGATATACTTCTGGAGTATTAATTTATCAAATCGAACTCTTATTAGATTCAATAGTACAATGAGTTTAAAAATTGTGATTCAAGTTCAATTTTTGTTTATGTTTCGAGTCAAGCTTGAAAGAGCCTAGATTGAATCAGACTTGAACAAGCCTCGAGTAGTTTAGTAAGGCCGGTTCATTTTATAATCCAAAATCCCACTTGTCTAGTATTACGACAAGGGCACAAGTTTTGGGGCCAAGATACGTGAGTGTTCTCCCTCCGTCTCCTAAGCTTCTCAAGTGGGCAGAGCTCCTATAAGGCTATAATCGTTCCCAGGTAGAGTAGCAAAAAGAAAAAATAAAAAGGGGTCTGTTTTGGGGTCTCAAACTAGTAGGGCCATAAGAAGCAGCTTCTCATTGATGAAGTGTTAAAAAATGAACAATTGAAGCAAGCTCTACGTCTATATGAAAAGAAAGATTAATTTAAGATTAAGATGATAGAAAAAAGAAAAAAGAAAAAAAAAAAGATTTGGGCTGATAAATTAACGGGCCATTAGAAATAAAAAAGAAAAGAAAAGAAAAGAAAAGGAAAAGCTTTTTAAGTAGTTTGAGTCAACAAAAACCAGACTAGGGGTAACCAGGCAAGTCATTGAATTTCTAAGCCAAGCATTACCCTACGCTTTAGTCTCTCAATCTGGATAAATTTGTTGAGTAGATATGGTTAGATAAGAGCTTTGCTAATCAAGATTGAGAACCTTCACGATTAAATATTATTGTTGGGAATGAGGTACGTCAATTTCTCCTTAGATAATATAAGTTATTTCTTGGGCATTTTCCCCTGCTTGAAGCATATTGGTGTTGCAAAACAGAATTCATAAAAAAGTCTTTTTCCTCCAATGCCGTGCTGCCAATGGGTAGTGAATTCATTATGGCGTATCATCAGTCCCCGACTCCTAATCAATGTGGGACAAGAATTGGTATCATCAGTAGCCCCCCAGTCGGTGACTGAGGGACGGAGCGGCTCATGGCCCTTCCTCTAGCGCCAGCTGATGATATCCGAATTTCGTCCGCGCACCACTAGGCTCACCTAGCCGATATTGTCCGACTACTGGGCCTGGGCTCGTGACCCATAGGCTCCTCATGGCCTAACTCGTGACAACCCAAGTCGATTTTGTTTCCCTCGTGAGGAAAATGCCTCGTTACTAGGGAAAGGGGTAGAGGCCTTTATTAGGTACCTTAGTCTCCGACTCCTAATCGATGTGGGACAAGAATTGGTATCATCAACTTCTATGACAAACTAGTGACGTTTGTGTTATGTTAGTACTTTTATTCTTACTATTTTCAATATACATGTATAGTGTATCTTACACATATGGTTGAAAAAAGTACTTAAAAATCTAGTGGACAAATGGGTAATGGAGAAGCTTTTACTTATATTCTACTCATACCCATTAGGTTTTTTTTTAAGTTACCCATACCCTCATCCATTAATATAATAGGTAAGGTATCCTTTACCCAGGTAAAATTGCCATCCCCACTCTTCTGGGCAGGAGGGATTGGGCTTTATTTTGTGCCCCCTAATTTGGGTGGGACATGGGATTGCACATTTGGATGCATAGCCAAAGATATCTTCAAAGATATAAATAACATACCATTACAGTAGGCAAGCAAGCAGTGATTAGGAAAAGGGGAACGTGGCATACCTAGATGGTGGCTGCTAAGAACTGGGTCAAGAATGGGACGACAGTCAACGAGGGTTACAACTGCATACTTTTCCCATTGACCATCGGGAAGGCATTTAGAGGAACGAGCTGCAATTATTCCAGCCGCCGCCAATACACCGCATAGTCCAATACCCCTTGACTTGCAACCCTGCAAATTTTGGATTGAAGCCTTTTTAAGGGCACAAGCTTATACAGGACTAGAAGGATAAAGTGAATGAAGAGATCAACATTTATGGTGTGTGCTTCATGGGCAAGCAAGGCAATCCAAGCTTGAACACACGACTGTGAGTAACAGAAAGAATTTCACCACACCTCAAGATCACTCAGGTACTACCTTGCTGGTAGAATAGATGGCACCTGATGGATACATACATGAGTATGAAAATTAAAACTACACCTAGGACAAGGTCATATATGAAGTTAAGTTGAACTGCCACATACCGTTTTCCAATTTTTTGTTGGTTGAACATGTAAAGCATCTGGATTACTAAGAAAGCATCCTCATCCACAAGCAAAAACTTACTAAACGAACACATTCAATAGTTTTGAAATTGTGTTTTGGCTAATTGAATTAACATGGGTTCTAATTTTAAGTAAGAGACTTAACATTGAATGCTGAATATAACAGCAAAAGTTAACTTTCATTTTCATTCTCAACTAACATAATTTTCATATTTGGATTCAATTCTTACATTCCAGCGTTAAAAGCTAAATATTTGATTTTTCAATTTAGTTTTGCAACCAAGGGCTTAGTTCTTTTTCTTGTAGGTGTAGTGTGAGGCAGGCTTGCTTTCTAGGCTTGGGGTGCGCGCATGCGCGCGCGTGTGTGAAATGCTAACAGAATGAATAAATAGTTCAGAATAACCATTTAAGATTACACTTCCATTCCAACCCTGAACAAGAAAGCAGTGACAAAGCACTCAATTTTTGTAATCCACGGGCAGATGTGTTGAGGGTAAAACTTAAACACTGCATAATCACCTAAATTTTGACAGGTTTTCGGTATAAAAGTCAAACAAAAAATAGAATTAGAATTTTGATCTGGTAAAGTGAGGTCAATACATTTATGTAATAGACAGTTACAATTTTTTTTTTTAATAAGTACTATACAATTACAAATTTACACGGGTAGTCACAAAAAATAAAAAAACTAGATACAGCCTAACCACTGTTTTTTTAAAACTTAAAAATAAGATTTAGACAATAAGACATCTAGTAACAAATTAGTCTAACACGGTAGATTAAATAATATAATTGGACCACATTCTTTTTTAGCACAAGAAAAGTACTTTGCTTGAAAAAAAAAAAAGACCTTCACGGAGTCACCTTCACACTTAATTAATTAAACCATAATTTATCATAGATCATTGAATGGAGTAGGCCCCATTTGCTGGACTGCTTTTCTTCTTTGGTGGCTTGTGGCTAGCCTTTTTTGGAGCAACCCATCTACAAAAACTTTTGACTAGGACCCTCAGACCCACACAAGATTGTTTCTGGTAGAGAGTAATACGACCACTCAAGCCAAACAAAAGGTGACAATCAGATAAGACACACTAGATAAGGATAGATTGATTAGCTCGATGATTTTTTATTTTTATTATTATTATTTTTCTTACGGTGTTAGCCTTTGATATCCAAGCATCATGTTAGAAAGTAACTAAAAGGTTATCACATGAACTCTCTCAAGTAATTATTTTATTTTTTTACTTGTTTTTAAATATAGTAAAAACAAGTAATTCAACACTAACTTTCAACTTCTCAATATATAAAGTAAGATTATTAGAAATATTTTTGTAATTCTAAACTTAACTGGGGCAAGAAATTTTGTCCTAACCTTGCACCAAACCCAATCAGGTTTTAGATCCCCACCACCAGAATGCATATTTTCTGAGTTGTTCGAAATTCGCAAGTGTGAAGCTTGTTGGAAAGACCAGTATACGTGTTTTTGTCAAGCAAACCAAATATTGACTAGGCCATGAACTCGCTGTATGCTCGCTCCAACGAGCGGCAAACAGAAAAATAGAAAGCCCTATTTTCACAAGTCCTATTTCGCATAGAATTGGTCCATGCCCAGATAAGCAACCTTCTTCTTCTAGAATTTCTGTACAAAGAGAACAATATAGACACATACATTGAACTTGCGCATAGTGAAAATTTGTTGTCCCAATGTTTTTCTCACTTATTCGTGAAGGATTTTCCCTGTAAACTTCTTATTATTGTCATTACCACATAATTTGGTACTTTCTTTTTATAGATTTCTATGGATCGATAAATTAACAAAAAAAAAAGGAAAGAAAGAAAATTTTCTTTTGCCCTTGAAAATGGTCTTGGAAGTTTTCTATCATTCATCAACTACATTTTAAACTAATGACTGCAAAAATCATAAAGAAATATAGGATAAAAATAAAAAAAAATAAAAAAACTCACAGAGAGAAGGCAATCGGTGTCATCGGAATTCATCTGCAGCCTTACAACCTGTGACGATCGGGGCGAATCGGCGTCAATGAAATTCAGATTTGCCAGCCTGAATGAGTTCAAAGAGTAGCCGAGAACGTCCATTCCACGCGCCCAAAAGGGCTTGTTGACTTTTCCATCGGGGATGCATTCTTCAATTCCTAAATTAATCTCCGCTTTGCTCTCTAATTCCCTCTCTATCCCTTCCCTCTCGGCCTCGCCCACCAACCGAAACAACTCCCGGAGCAACGTCGCCGCCGTCGTGCGGTCGCAAGCCGACGTGTGGAGCCGCAGCGCCACCGCCCACTCGTCATTGCTTAGGCTATACAGGCTTGCAAAGAAGACGTCATTTCCAGTATTCGGTGATGAATCGAGACTGCGCCAAGGGTTCTGATTGAGTTCGTGTTCGAGGATTAGGTGAAAGGGAGAAACGGAGGGGTTGTGGACGAGGCCTCGGAGGATGTCGGCCGTCGATGAGAGATCAAACCGCCGGAGTTGTATGTGAGGAGCGGAGGGTGTAACGTAGGAGAATGCATTTGCGGTGGGGCTGAAGTGGAGGTTAGAGCGAAGGATAGGGTGGATAATTTGGAGCTTGTAGAGGGCATTTTGGAGACGTGAGAAATCCGGGGGCTTCGAGAGGAGGAGAGCCAGGACGGTTACGCCAGTGCCGCCGGGAACCGCCTTGCACCAGCTGTACTCGGTGCCGCCGACTGGGCGACCCATGGGCCGGGCTGGTTGCGGGTCAGTGTTCTGCTGTTGCTCCTCCGACATGACATGTGGAGAGAGACACTGTATGTACTTCTCCTAGAGAGCGAACACTTGAGCCTGGTTGCGAGACTTTTGGGAGCATGCTACAATACCAACGGCGCTTTTACGGCAATCTGCCGAACAAATTAAAATAGCCGCTGATTAAAATTTTCTAAATCTGAGCCGTAAGTGAATAATATAAAAAATTTTCACTATCTTATATTTTCTGCTACACGTTAAAAAAAAAAAAAAATCTTTTCACAGCCAGGCTTGGAGGGTTGCTAGTTACATGACATTTGAGCCATTGAATTAAAATAGGTTATTGTAAACCGTCGATTAACTCACAACCGCATTTCTCTAGAAGGCAATCTGTGACGAAGTCATCTTATTAAACTGGGTTTAGACCCACCAAACACACACACACACACTCTCTCTCTCTCTCTCTCCAATAAAACAAAAACATCTGCATGTGCACGTTAGTAGTCTATAATTATTACATTTACGTATAGGTTTCAATTTTTCTGGTTTTTGTTGCAACGTAGACTCCTCTACTACAATCTATCTGTTTCCGGAGTTGAGGTGAGATAAATTGAGATAAATTAAGAATTTGTAATACGTGTAGTGAAATAAAAAAATTAAAATGATATAAAATTAACAAAAATTTATAAAATTTTTTAAAATTTATTTACAAACCAAATGAAAGCTTGGTATTTGAACACTTGCTTGGGTTCATGTTTTATTTGTATTTTCCTTCATTCTCTGTTTGGTTGCTGAATAATTGATAAAAATGAAGCAGGTAATTTACGTTTTGTTGATGAGAACTAAAGGGGCATTTGGTAGCACAAATTTTAACATTTTTTAAGTGAATTTTAGCCAAAAGTTATTAATTGTAATTTTTATTGTATTTAGTAAAGTAAATTACAATTTTTAGCAAACAAGTACAATTTTTAGATGTTTGATAAAATTTTTAATAACTTTTAAATGTTTGATAAAATTTTTAACAGATTTTAATAACTTTTTATGTGTTTGATAAAATTTTCAGTAAAATAGATTATTGTAACAGAAAAAAATGACAAAAGTTAAAATTTTACCAAATATTTAACTTGTAACTTTTAGTAAATTTTAATACTTTTGTGTAGTGTGAAACGAATCATGAGGTTAAGAAATCTGAAAGGCTTTGTTCTTATTAGATCATTGCATAAAAATATCTGCAGTAGGCAGTGCTCAGAGAAAGTACTAACACAACGGTAGAAGTCATGCAGAGTATGGGACGCTACCTGTTTTCTCAGGTCTCAAAAAGATAAAAATTATTTTTAAAATTTATATAAAATTTAGTTTCTCAAATTTTTATTTTTAATATTTATTCTCACCAACTACCATAAGTTACAACCATCACCCACTCCCAACAACCACGCACCTCCACACCACCACCATTCAATTTAATGTCACCAACATTATGTTAAAATAAGAGTTTGATTTTCCAGCCCTTTCGGAGATGACCGAGTGGAAGTCAAACTTGCCTTAAGAGCTTGAACCTCTCGAGGTTCTGAGTTCGACTCCCCCACAGGGGGTGAGTTACCGCTGTAATGACGGGAGCCTAAAGGTCTGCTCTCGGTCGTGCCGGTCAGCCAGGGCTTGCCTAGACTGGTTAACTCTCCATGGACCGTTACCGGCTCGGGTCCTGGAGCATGCTTCGCCCTGTGCGCACCTCAGTACGGAGTAGCGGCTGCGAACTTCCATGTACCAGAAGAGTTTGATTTTCCAAAGATCATATATGATGATGGATAGTCCTCCATTTACTCGAAAATTACCCATGTATCTTGAAATTTATCTTTTTAACAGGGATGACATTTCTCATTGTAGAGAAACAAGATTTATTTGAAAAAAAAAAAAAACAGATTAAACACTAGTGAGACTGCAACAAAATCACATTTTGTATGCTAACCAAAGAACATAATACCTCAAAATATGGTTCTTAAAAGAGAGAATCGACAAATCAATCGAAATTGATAAAGAGGGTAGCATTGCAATCCAGTTCGGGTTACATCAAACTTTCCAAATGCATTAGGTAAATTTTAAATAAAATGTAGCGGATAGTTTCTTCTGCATTGTACGTTCTCAGACGTTGACGCTCAGTTCCACCTAAATATACAGAAGATGATAGTGCACGTGTTTTCACTTAATCTTCTTCTTGGGCCTCAGCTGCAATATCAAATAAAAGGCAGGTAAATCAAACCATAAACCAATTCCAATAGTAATCAAGGGGATACACTATTTCAGAACATATCTCAAATTTTAAGTATGTACGCCACGCGTAGTTCAAATTAAAAAGAAAATAAAAAAGAGACCCCCCCCCCAAAAAAAATGTACAGCAGTCAAAAGAATTAAAAAAAGTTATTAAACAGGAAAAACATAGTAAAAACCTGATTGCTATGGCCGCACTTCTTCTTCCGACAGTTCACAGCCCTTGGATGCAGGCGAGCATAACATCTAACATGCAAAAATAAAAGCTAACTGTTCAGAAAACCAAATAATTCAAATGTAACGAAATAAAGAAATCTAATACGAAAGAATGCTGTAAGAAGCATCCTGAATAAGAACACCCAATTTACCACACTGCACCAAAAAGGGTGGTGAGGAAGGGAAGACAACTGATAGAGAGAAAGCTTCAATAGCTAAAACACTGATGCCGAAACAGGAGTGAAATATATCCCCGAATAAAGGGGAAAAAAACTAGCACAACATAGTTATTGCAGAATGTGGCAGATCTTAAATGTCATACAATCACCATAAGCATGAAAGTCCAAATGCTAATCAAACAGAACGCAAAAGTGGCCAGACTCAAGGTGGCCAAAGTCACCATCATCAAAAGAACATTGTCAAACCTGCCTACTTATTTTATAACCATCTTCCTCATACCGGGGAGGGTGGCGAAAATAATTGAGAAATTGCATAAAGACTTTCTATGGGGAATGCGAGGAAGGGTTTACTAAATTTCATTTGGTAAAGTAGGAAACAGTGTGTCAGCCAATCAAAGATGGTGGAGTGGGAACTAGAAGGATCAGGGTCTTCAATGAGGCTCTCTTTGCGAAATGGTTGTGGAGATTCACTTTGGAAAGGAGAAACTTTGAATGTGGGTGGTGGGTGCTAAGCATAGGGTTAAGTGGGGTGAGTAGACCTCAGATGTGGTAGCTGGGTCCCATGGCCGAGGGGTTTGGAAGAGCATTTGTGCTAGGTGACCGTCTTTTAGTACTCTATCTATGGGAGGCAGGAAGAGGCAACAAAGTTAGATTTTGGAAAGATAAGTGATTGAGGGGGAGATGTCTAGAAGAAGAGTGGAGTGATGTACTCGCTACCTTGGAATAAAGAGGTGATAGTTCAAGAATGTGGGAGAAGAATAGGAGACAATTGTTTGGGAGATTAAACTAAGAAGGAATTTGCATGTGGCAAATGGACAATATTCTTGAGTAACTCAGTTCTAATATATTATAGTACCGCCAGAGAGGGGAGGATAACCTTATAACCTTAAGTGAACCCTAACAACTACAAGTGCTAAAAGATGGTAATCGCGAACCGTTCTTGCATTTGTGGGAACTCAAGAGAGTTTATTAACCACTTGTTCGTAGAGTTTATGCGGGCAGTGAAGCCATATGAACTTTCTGTGTCTTTCTTATAATGTGCACCAAACGAAAAATACCAGCTTGGGAGCAGCCCCACAATTCCAAATCCTGAGGAAGAAAGGATGGT
Organism: Vitellaria paradoxa; assembly: GCA_019916065.1. Taxonomy (NCBI): domain Eukaryota; kingdom Viridiplantae; phylum Streptophyta; class Magnoliopsida; order Ericales; family Sapotaceae; genus Vitellaria; species Vitellaria paradoxa. The sequence goes on from CM034234.1 coordinate 9,080,200, forward strand.
AATTGTATACCGTTCTTACATTTGCAGGAATTCAACAGTATGTTAACCATTTATTTGTGAGCATGTTTGCGTTGCGTGGAGCTATGGAATCATGCTTTGTCTTGCATTGGGTTCGCATGGGTGGCCCCAAAGAGAATTAAAGCCTTCCTGGAAGCATGGTAGGGTGTCAAGTTTTGTAAACACAGAAGACAGCTGTGGAATCTAATTCCTTTCTGTACTCTTTGACAATTAGGGGGAGATAAGGAACATAAGAAATTTTACAAATTCGATTTTGCCCTGAGACAAGCAGAAGAGTTGTTTTCTTTCTTCGCAATAAAGTTGGCTTGAAGGGGGGAAGATATAGAGTTATGTTTCTTTTTTTGATATTGTAGACAGACTTGAGCTGTAAGTCGACCCTCGGGTCCATTTTGCATCTTCTCTTCTTTACAAAAATTTGATAATGATTAAAAAATCACAGCACCGCTTGCAATTATGACATGCTCCTTAACTATGAATTTGAAATACATCAGAACAAAACAATATATTTCACAATTTTAGAACCAGAAATATTATGTACCATTCATGAAAATCAACTGCAAATAAATGAACTCAGCTGACAAAGTTGAAGAATGGAAGTCAATATAGGGAACTACACTACCCTCTACAGCACTTCAACAGCAGGAGAGGCTACAATTAGTAGTCCCATCAGCAGACAAATCAAGTAAACCATCAAACCTACAAATTTCATTTGCACTCATACACGTGCACCAAATCAAATAGTAGAAGAGACAGAATGAAATGGAGATTTGACATCCAGGTACTCAGGGAAGGGTGATGCAACAAAATATAACAATTAACATCTTAATATTTTAACTTATTCACAGTGTGTGCGTGTGTATATATATTAAAAAATTAAGAAAAAAAAGTGAGCAGAATAGAACTCTTTAATTGGCTAATAAGAAGAAAGCAACTGAATCTGATCATACAGCAGCTGGAAGAATATCAAATAAAACATAATCTTACTTCCTGCAAATCATCTTGTCCTGATTGTATTTCCGAGCCAACGCCATCAAAGAAGGCTCAATAATTCCTCCCCGAAGCCTCAACACAAGATGAAGCGTCGATTCTGAATCAATCGTACCAGTATAGCAACGAAAAGACAGAGAAATTAATTTCAGAACAAACTTAAAATCTTAAAAATCCTAAATTTTTCCAATTTCCACCCATTTTCTGTGCATCCAACTGAAATATAAAGCTATATTTCGAGAGGAATACCTTTCTGGATGTTGTAGTCCGCGAGGGTACGGCCATCTTCGAGCTGCTTTCCGGCGAAGATTAGGCGCTGCTGGTCCGGTGGAATTCCTGACGAAACGCATCATCTTCACAACAATTCTACCATCGCTGTGTGTGTGTGTGTGTTTAAAGTTGTGAAGATAATAGAGAGAAGAGTTTGGATTACCTTCCTTGTCTTGAATCTTGGCCTTAACATTGTCGATGGTGTCGCTGCTCTCTACCTCGAGAGTTATCGTTTTCCCCGTCAGGGTTTTCACGAAAATCTGCATCTCTCTCTGTTCTCTCCCCCTCTCTCTTTCTCTCCGACTGTCGCCGAGACTTGTTTACAGAAGCAATGTTGGCTAAATAGCACGCCTTTTATATGTTCGTTTCTAGGGTTTCAATTTTCAACCATATGGGCCTTTTTCCCAGCCCAAAAAAACTATAGAGAGGTCCCAAAGGCCGACTCCAACAAAAATATTCCATCAACAATTTGTGATTTTTTTTTCGTTTTTTGGAGAAATTAAATTTTACCTCTATGGGATTTTGACCAAAAAATGCATGAAAGATTGTATTATATTGTGACAGATATGTTAAATTTAGTTGAATTTATGCTTCATTAGTCAAAATATATTTTAGACATTTTTATATTAAAATAAAATATTTCTCCTCTTTCAAATAAATTCAATACAAAATTTTAATTAATTTTATAATTTAATTTAAGTAACAAGATATTTATATATTGACTTTTAAAATAACACTTTAACTGAGGTTTTTTTTTATTATTTTTAACCAAGTCTCTGAGATGATTTAATTAATTATGATTTATCTTCCATCTTTTGTTTTCTTTTCGTTTGTTTCGAAAAATATATAAATCAATTCTGATTTTTTTTATTTTTTTTCAAAAAATAAATAAATCAATTCTGATTTTTTTTTCTTTATCCTTTTTCAACCGAGAACAATGAATTTATAAATTTATAAATCTATTCCACCTATCCATACATTTATATAGAGATTCTCTTAATGGATTACCGAAAATGTGCAACATTGGAGCATTAGTGGGGTTAATTTCTTAAACTCACAAACCATCATGCTAGAAAGAAAGTACTCTCGAGGGAATCCAAATGAAATTAGCAGCGTTTACTTCAAAAGGTAGGTTTACTATTTGTTTGGGTAAAAATTGAAATTTATTTATTTATTTATTTGGCCTCACGAGATTTATTTTTTATTTTTTTTACTACTTTGATTTTTTTGTTAATTTTCATAAATTTTAAGCACATTAACAATATATTCCTTTGGAGAACACTCATAAAAATGTTGTAATATAAAAAATAAAATCTAGAAAGATGTAAAAAAAAAAAAAAAAAAAAAGCTAATCTCTTCTGCCTGTTTATAATTGTTTCTTACACAATTTTTTTCAATATTTATTAAAAATATGAGCATAACATACTTTGCTAAAAATACCAAGCCCTAAAAAAGAAAAAAAAAAAAAAGAAAAGGAAAAAAAAGAACAAGATAAAATAGAAAATGCATAAAAATTTATACATATAGGTTGGTACAATGAAATGAAATAAAATTACAATTCTCACACTTTCATTCTATTAAATATAATATATTTTTATTTTTTTCGCTTATTGAAAACAATAAAAATAAATTTTATTTTTATGACTTTTAAAATTAGATATTAGTAATTTTATTTTTAATTTTATTTTATTAAAGGAATATAATCAAATTATAGAAATTTAAATATCAATTTCCTTCCATCCAAACAAAGGAACAAAATACCCATTTCATTTCCATTCCTAAACCATCCCACTTCACATTCCATTCCATTTTCACTTACCAAACAAACCATTGTCATTACTATTATTATTTTTTTTTGTTTTCCTGAAAACTCCAAAACATAGCTTCATTAAAATAAGATCAACCCGTGTCTAGTACAAATTTAACTTTATCATAAGCTCTAACCTTCTTCCTAAAAACTTTTAAAATGCAACATAAATGAAAGCTTGAGAAACTACGACGTAAAATACATAATATATTTTTTACATCCCACCTACAAAAATTAAATTGCATCAAGTACAAAATAATTAAAATACAATCATTTAATACCGTTATCATCAGACATTTTAACCTTAAAATGTAATTTATTTTTTCGCACTTAGTTACCTATTTATTATTAACTCTAAAAACTATTTACTTGTGCATAAATCTCCTTGCACGAAATGTTTTGTAGGAGCCAAACCAATATGGAAGGTTCATTCTAGTTTATAAGTAAAATTAAAAAAAAAAGACTTTGCTCCAAATATAATATGGTGAAATCCAGCATTAAAGATTATCTCCACAAAAATATTTCAAGCTATCTCAATTTCTGAATCATCAAATATTGTCCAAAATATATTCAGAACTACAAAAGTTCTTCAAAAACCAAGAAACAGAAAGGAGCAACTAATATTCCAAGGCCAAAACTGCAGCCATGATCGAACACACACTGACAAATCAAAGCCGCCTCCCCCTTCTGCCACCCTTTCTGCGAGTACTGTCGGTGGGAATCGGAGTCACATCCTCTGCAGGACACGAGATTCATGCTTAATCAGGAATTAGTATATACAACAATAATTTCAATTTCATTAAATGGCAACTTTGTGACATATGCGCAATGAACGAGTAATTGAATTCCCCAGTACAAAATCAACTTCTCATCAATGCTTACCGGCGAATCCAAGCTCCTCAGAGCCGGAAAATTTTATCTTTCACCAAAACACCAAAATGCTGGTGGAAACAAAACTTGACCATAAGACACAAGGTTGATAGTATAAACATTTCCCAAACTTGCATTTTATTTTTTTGGCATGATAAAAAATCTATCAACAATTACATTAAAAAAATTGCAAGTTGAACAATAAAGACAGAACAAATATGGCCCAAACAACCCCATCAAATGCCCTACTGAAAAGAGACTAAAACAAAACAATAAATTAAGAAGAAAGCAAGCAGATAGTATACCTATGCGACCAATTTTCATGCCTGATCGAGCAAGAGCTCTGAGTGCAGACTGGGCACCCGGACCAGGGGTCTTGGTCTTGTTGCCTCCAGTAGCCCGGAGCTTAATATGAAGAGAATTAATGCCAAGTTCCTGCAATTACCAGCAATAACTAGTCAAGTAGAAGCCATTAAAATAATAGATTATGGATGGACGGACAGACAGACAGACATGTAAAGAGAGCATGCACTAATTTTGCCAACTACAATATAATATAAAAAGAAACCAGGCACCAACTGGTGATAATAGATTAAAAAAAATCAATAAATTACTAAATAGATGGCTAAGGACAAGAAAACCAACACGACATTTATTCATTCCAATCACATTCCACAGAGGTCACATATCTGACATTGCAGATAAACTAGATTAAATAATATTGCTTAGCATTAGATTTGTAGGAAAAAACCTTGCATCGTTGTGCAACATCTTGTGCTGCAAGCATGGCAGCATATGGTGAAGATTCATCTCTGTCAGCCTTCACCTTCATACCACCTGCACATTGGAAAGCACATCATGTAAGAAAGCAGATGATGTGAAGCATGAATTCAAGGTACAAAACAGAACTAGTTTACTTGCCCGTGGTACATCAGCTTATGATCTGATTCTTGCATACGTTATGCATGGACATGTAGAAAATATTCAAATATAAATCTTAAACAAAAATCATAAACACGTAATGAAACCATTGCCTGAACTAACAAGAGAATAAATTGTCATCTATCCCCCCACCCCCAAACACAAACTGCCTTCTCTATCTTAGTTCAACAACAGGCCGGAAAATTCAGTTCGTCGTCAATGCATGCAAAAGTGGTGACAGTCTAGTTCATTGCCCCACAAAACTCAGGTGAATTTTGGTGTTTCTTATAGTAAAGCTATGCAGAAGCTGCATGGATGATTTTTTGCTCTGCTAACCTATGTAGATCTGTTCATAGATATAATACCACACAACCACCAACATCGACACTGGAAGTTGATAAAAAACCATCAAAAGATAATTTTCAGCTCTGATAAGTCATAAGACTGTGTTCTGCTACAAATAAATTAGCAAACTTTGGCATAACTTCAAGCCACATATTCCTAGAAAGCATATTTAATCACGTGTCTCTGTAGTTGGAATATGATCAATAAATACCACATATGGCAGGTAAATGAACCTTCCTATTTTACATCTGTTGTGAATTATTCCCTTTTAATTTGTTAGCCAGTGCTAATTGAACTGTTTTGTGAACTATCACATGAATGCCACGGTATGACTGGGATACAAAAGTCATGACTCACCAATAATCATAATGTACACCCAAAAATGCACTAAAAACTGTCCAGTTAATTACTGGAATGTCACATTACAAAACTATCACACTTGCTTAATTGACAAATATATTTCCCATTGTGGGAAATTCCAACTTGTCAAATAGCTGAAAAAAATTATGACAGTTATGAACTAACAGGAAATGCAAGAACATACATTTCTATTGAATCACCACCAGGTCCACCATGTTATAACTGGAAGACAAGATAACAATAATTACAAGTTAATATTAATTAGCTTCTGCTATTAACTAATGCTAACATACCCCTATAATTTCCAAGTTAAGAAAGAATATTTACTTCATTGCCTTGTATAAATAATCTAGTGTAACAGAATAAACCATTTAGAACCTTGAGGGGTAACCTAGTGGGTGTGAAAGACACACTCATCACCCAAAAAAAAAAAGAATAGACCATCTAGAACATATTTTTACGTAAAGACCTTAAGAAAGCAAGAATTATATTGCAAATATATCTCATTACAACCAAAACATATCTTCATTAATTGGGAAAGAAAGCCTCATCAAGATAGCTGTCAAAAACTCAAAACTTTGTTTATTGTTGAAACTCCAATAATAGAGGCATCACAAAACTAAATATTTTCTTAATTACACTGAATGACAATCCTCATAAAATAAAACAAAATAACAAACTACTTAATGAAAGTATAAAAGTTCTAATGTGCAATGTAAATCCAGTTACTCCTCACAAGATTTAATCACAATAATTTAGAACTTCTGTATTAACAAAATATAAATAAACAAAATCAACTTGAAGAGAATTAAAATTTAATGTCAAAAAATAAATACTTGCATCCAACCATAAATGCTAATTGAAATAAAAACCAAAACATCATACCAGTAATGCGAACCAGAGTTTCCCTGCCGGACAAATCAGTAACATGCTGTAACACAAACATTGCAATAATAAGTAATTTGGCAACAATTAACTTTTAAACAACGGAAGACAATGTTACATACTTACAATGAAGGTATCATTAAAAGATGCAAAAATGTGGGCCACACCAAACACAAGCTCCCCCTCGCGTACACTTGGACCAAGAGTAACAGTCTCCTCCTTGGGCTCCCTGACCCTCCTCTTCGACTACAAATTCACAACAGCAACAAAAATAAATGGCATGCATTAAAACTGCAATACGGTATTAAAAAACAAAACAAAACAAAAAAGTCCATTTCTTGAATTCATCAACATTTCACTATGAAAGAAACCAACCTTCAGGAGTAGGAATGGGGTAAGGAAAAAGTCTCTGGCTTTCTTGGAGTCAAATATTGTTCAAGCTAATGGTTTCCCCCTCCCTATTTTCCAACAAACTTAACTATTCCCCTCTCCTTCCCTTCTCTAAAAAATCAGAATAAAGGGACAAAACATTCCAAATGTATTCATTTTTATTCAGGAACAACAAGGACAAAACAAAAAATTGCAAAATAGCAAATTCAAAGTTAAATAATTCAGCTAGCATAGGAAAACGTTTCTAACAAGTTCAGCAACTTATTTCTACTACAATGCACCTTAAGTACATGTCCCGTGCGTAGATACAAGCACATTCATTACATATATAATAGCATCGACGAAACGATCTGTATCTAATGCGATAACAGCATCACATAATTAGACATTCCTTCTGTTCAATGATTGTGATGTTTTCCTATAATTTCTCATCAAAAAAACAGGGGCTCGGACCCCGTTTCAAGCAAAACAAATATTTAAGATCAATCTGATTGCAATACTCAGATCTTCAGACAGCCAGAGGCTTACCATGATTGTTAACGACTGAGTGCAATAAAGTAGAACGGATAGAGAGATAGAGAGAGAGATCTGTAGCTTCCGGAGCTTTGGAAACCCTACTGGAGCTGGTCAGGCCGTAGGCGCGATGGTGGTGAATCTCGAGTTTTTATAGCTAGGGTTGCTGATCTTCAGTACAATATCAGAACCACCCCCATATGTTTTTTTAATTACAGATGTGCCCCGCCGGAATATGGGGCCTTCGCATTGGGCCTTTATTGAGTCTGGTGGCTGGGTTAATAATATACGGACGGAATTGCATGACTCTCCCCCTGACATCTTGATCTAAAACATTGGATTAAAATTTAATTTTACATATTTAATACATTAACCTTGCTAAACTGAATTAGTTGCAAATAATAATAATAATAATTTATTTGCGTATGGTCTAAATAGTATAAAATAATATTTATTAATAATATATATGCAAATTTAAATTAGCCAAATTTATTCACTTTTTAATAATTTATTCTTCCTATGAAATTCTAGATAGAATTTTTTATGAGAATATCTCTCAAACAATCCCCTCTTTTTTCTATTTGATTTTTAAAATATCAAACGTAATTATTATATTTTTGAACTATCTAATTCCGTTCTATTTGATTCGAACACTAACATCATTCACTGAAATTAACGGTTCAAATTAATGTTCAGACCAAATAGAATGAAATTCGATAGTTTGAGCATTTAATAAGCACATTTGATAGTTTGAGAACAAAATAAAAAAAAAGATATGGTATGAGGGATATTTTCAAAAAAATTCTTTTTTTATAAATATTTTTTCAATTTTAACACTTTATTAATTTTTTTCATCATATTAAAATGAATTATTTTATTTGAATATTTTATTAAATTAAAATTATTTCTAATAAATAGTATATATTATTTATTTTATTAAAATTGAAATAAGAATTCTTGATTAAAATCATTTATTTTATTAAACTAAAATTATTTTTTAAGAAATAATAATTACATATTAAAATATTTATATTTATTGAAATTAAATTAATTATAAATAAAATAATATTTTAGTATTAAAATAATATATTTAACGTTTTAATAAATAATAATTACATGTTAAAATAACTTGTTTTAGTAAAATTAAAAATAAAGATAATTACTTATTAAATTAATTTGTTTATTAAATTAATATTACTATTAAAATAATATATTTTACTAAATTAAAATTTTCAATAAGTAATAAATACCTCTTAAAATTATTTATTTTATTCAATTATTTTTATTAATTTATTATTAAATTATTTTATTAATACAATTTATTGAAATTAATTATTATTAGAAAATAATATATAATGTTAAATTAATTAGTTCAAATATATTTTATTAAATTTAATCAATTTTATAAAAATTAATAAAAATTTGTTGTGGAGGCGTTCACTACTTAGTGACGCGTTGTATGGTAGTGACACACTATTTGGTCTGAGTATAGTGTTAAATAAGTAAGGACCGCTGCATCGGCGCCTAAGTGCATTGTTAAATAGGCAAAGGTCCTCACAATTTCCTAGACGAGTGGGGGGATAAGAAAGCTAGTCCAAAACAAAAGGCTGAGAATAGGTACTTGGAACATTGGGAGTTTTATTGAAAAACTTATGAAAGTGGTGGATACAATGGAAAGGAGAATAATCGCAATTGCTTGCTTGCAAGAGACGTAATGGGTGGGACAGAAAGCTAAAGAGATTAAGAGGACTGGGTATAAGTTATAGTATATGAGACTTAATAGATTGAGAAATTTGGTCGCCATAGCAGTAAACAATGACCTAAAGGAATATATAGTTAATGTAAAACGCTATGGAGATAGGATTATTGCAATTAAGTTAGTGTTATGATAAGAGATAGTAAACATAATTAGTACTTATGCCCCCCAGGTGGGCTTAGGAGATGTACATAAGGAGAAGTTTTGGGAATACTTGGAAGGAATACTATTAGAGATACCTCAAGGAAATATGGTATTCATAGGAGGAGATTTAAACGGCCATATAGGACGCGATGTAGATGGATACATAAGAGTACATGTGAGATATGGTTACGATAATAGAAATAAAGAAGGGAATGATATTTTGGAGTTTGCAGTGGCTTATGATCTCATGGTGACGAACACATTTTTTAGGAAGAGAGAGAAACTTTTGGTGACTTATAAGAGTGGCTCCTCAAGTACACAAATTGACTTCTTCTTAACTAAGAAAAGAGACCGCGTAGCTTGTGAAGATTGTAAAGTTATACCGGGGGAGAGCTTGACTGCCCAACATAGATTATTGGTCATAGATGTGCAGCTTCAAAGGTGGACTAGAAAAAAGAAGTTGTACAGATGTTCAAAGACTAAATAGTGAAACTTGAAAAGTGATAAGCAACTAGCATTCAGGGAAAGAGTACTAGAGAAAAACGTTTGAATGGTAAATAAGAGTACAAATATTATGTGGGATAAGGTAGCAAAGTCTATTAGGAGGGTACAGAAAGAAGTCTTAGAAGAATCCAAATGGAATGCTCCGGCAGAGAAAGAGGCATGGTGGTGGAACAAGGTTGTCCAAGAGAAGATAAGAGTTAAAATAGAGTGTTTTAAATCTTGACAAAACGATCGAAATGAAGCGAACTTGGAGAGATATAGAGAAGCAAGAAGAGAAATCAAAAAGGCAGTTAGTGAGGCTAAGGCAAAGATATTTGAGGATTTATATAGGCGACTTGACACTAAGGAGGGCAAAAGAGAGATATTTAAGCTTGCTAAATCCAGAGATAGATTGACCAAGGATTTAAACCAAGTTAAATGCATTAAAGGTGAGGATGAAAAGGTATTAGTAAAGGAAGAGGAGATAAATGAGCGTTGGAAAAGCTACTTCTGCAAGTTATTTAACAAAAGCAGTAGTAGTGACATACAATTATGGCAGTTTACCACTTTTAGGGAATAATTAAATCTTATGTTCTATAGGAGAATCAGTAGGGAAAAAGTAAAAGAAGTATTAAAAATGATGAAGAATGGGAAAGCAGTTGGGCCAGATGGTATTCCTATTGATGTTTGGAGGTGCTTAAGAGAGGATGGCATAAGTTGGTTGACAAAACTTTTAATGTAATGCTAAAGAGCAAGAATATGCCTGATGCATGAAGGAAAAGTATCCTTATACCCATATACAAGAACAAATGAGATATTTAGAACTGTGCAAACTACTGCGAGATTAAATTGATGAGCCATACGATGAAATTATAGGAGAGAGTTATTAAGAGAAGACTAAGAAGGACAACAAACATTTCAGAGAATCAATTTGGTTTCATGCTTGGAAGATCAACCATGGAGGCTATCTTTCTCTTGAGAATGTTAATGGAGCAGTATAGAAAATGTCAAAAAGTTTTACATATGGTATTCATTAATTTAGATAAGTCATATGACCGAGTTCCTTGGGAGATTCTATAGAGAGTATTAGAAAAGAAATGAGCGTGTGTTGCATATATTGAGGCGATAAAAGGACATGTATGATAGAGGTATGACATCTATACGGACGACTAGTGGAAAGACTAATGAGTTCCTTATTACGATTGGTTTACATCAAGGCTCAGCGTTAAGCTCGTACTTGTTTGTTTTAGTTATGGATGAGATTACAAGATATATCCAATATGAGGTACCGTGGTGTATGCTATTTGCAGATGATATTGTTTTAGTAGATGAGACGAAAGAAGAAGTGAATGCTAAGCTAGAATTGTGGCAGGAAACGTTAGAGACAAAGGGTTTAGGCTAAGCTGATGCAAGACGGAATATATGGAATATAAGTTTAGTCAAAGTAGGATAACGAGTAGTATAGAAGTAAGTTTAGGCATACAGAAGATTGTAAAGAAAGATAAATTTAGGTACCTTGGATCTATAGTACAACAGGATGGATGGATTGATACTGATGTATGTCACAGGATTTAAGTCGGATGGACCAAATGGAAGAGTGTTTCGGGGATCTTGTGCGATCAAAAAGTCCACCCAAGGTGAAGGAAAAATATTATAAGGTGGTTGTTAGACCAGCGCTACTATATGGATCAGAGTGTTGGACAGTAAAACATAATCACGGTCAGAATATGGCAGTTGCAGAGATAAGGTTGCTAAGGTGGATTTACGGGATTACAAGGAAAGATAGGATTAGGAACGAGGAGATTAAGGGCAAAGTAGGAATAGCACCGATTTAAGATCAAGTGAGAGAAAACCGATTAAGATAGTTTGGTCATGTTAGAAGGCGTCCAGCAGAGGCACCTGTTATAAGGTGTGACAATATGGAGATTACTAGGAGTAGGAGAGGTAGAGAAATACCCAAGAGAAGTTGGAAAGAAACAATTAAACATGACCTTACCTACCTATATCTATCGGAGGATATGGCCCTAAATAGATCTAATTGGCGTCGATAAATCCATATAGCCGACCCCACCTAGTGGGAAAAGGCTTGGCTTGGTTTGGTTTGGTTTATAAAACTTAATAAAATTAAATATTTTATTTAAATAAAATTAATTACCATAAATAAAATTATATTACCAAACATGCTTCTGTTTTTATTTCGAATAAAAAATAATAACTAAAAATAAAAAATAAAAAACAAAAACTCTTGAAGATAAATCGAAAAACAGATTATAACTGTTATAAATGAGTCTTAAATTTAACAAGAGTTTTTTTTTTTAAATATTTCTCAAACTATATCTCTCTTTTTTATTTGGTCCTCAACCTATCAAACGTACTTGTTACATTTTCAAACTATCTAATTTCATTTTATTTGTTCTGAATGTTCTATTTCATTTGAGAGATATTTTGATAGTTTGAGAGATATTTCGTCCAAATGTTTGGACCGAATAAAATGAAATTAAGTAGTTTGATAATGTAATAGATGCAGTTGATAGTTTGAAGACCAAATAAAAAAATAGACAAATAGACAATTTAAGAGATATTTTCATAAAATACTCTTCTAGACATTATCCCCAAACAAACAATATTTTATATATAATTATTTATTTTCATTAGTTTTGAAAAATATTTGAAGTGGATAATTAAATAATAAAAAATGTAGATTTATACAACATTTATACTATAATACTAAAATTATATAGTTTCTCTCTCCTCTTCTCCTTCATCCTCGTCTTACGTGACATATTTTTTTACTCTTCATTCTCTTTTTCTTTTTTTACAGAATTTTGATTTATTTTAAACAAATTCATCTCTCCTCTATCTCTACACAGTATTCCAACCCATAAATGGATAATAATAAAAGTTTCGTTAAATCTTTTCTCCCTATACATAGTACTCTTACGCGTTAATAATAATGAAAATTTCATTAAATCTCTCTTCTCTATTTCTATACATTACTCTACCTATCACCTAAAAATAATAATAATAAAATATTTCATTAAAAGGCACCATAAAAAAAATCAAAAAATGAAACTTAACAGTCATTTTCTTCTTTGAATTCCTCTCTCTACACAGTACTTTCATCTATTATTCAGAAAACTTTTAGCTTCAACTTAATCATTTTATTCTCCAATTTCCTCTCACTTTACACACACCCACATATCACTTGAAAAACTTTTGGGTTACCATAAGTTTCTCCAATTTCCTCTCTAAATATCAAAAAATTATGTTATTGCATATATATATATTACCGCATGTGTATTAGATATCAAAAAACTATAGGTATGCTATTGCATATATATATTACCACATGTACATAAGTGTATAGTTTGTAATTTTTTTGTTTTGTGTTTTTATTTTTTTAATTAAAACTGGAATCTTTTTTTTTTTTTGTTAAGAACGTATGAAACAAAAAGCAAAATATAGCAAAATATATTCTAACCGCTGCTTTTATCTCTTGCCCATGCGATTTAGATGTTGATTCTTCCTCACCTGCTGATTTATGACTATTAACATTTCTTAACATAAATGTCTATTTTGATTATTTTAAAAATATTTTTATTTTTTTAATATTAATAATTTAAAAAAATTTGCATCGCTCAAGCATCGCACAGGTTACCGCTAGTATTATTATTAAAAACATGTAATTAAATATTTTATGGTTTGATTTTGATGGTTTATTATGAAATGTTTATTAAATAATAATTTTATTATAAATGCTCTTATTTTCTTGTCACAAATACTTTTGCATAATTCACTTTTATTTATTAAATTCTATATAGTAATAATTTAGCTAATTTTTCAGCTATCAAACTTAAATATATTTAAAAAAAAATCCGCAATAATGCGAGCCTTCTGCTAGACTGGGTAGCGTAACTATACTGGCGTTTGTTTGGTATAGTACGAGAATGGAAATGTAAAAACAACTAAACAGAAACCAATTCCAAAGACCTATCACAGAGAAGACTTGATCAATTTATTTTTATTATTCTAAGAAGAATAAATCAGATCCAGTAGTTTTATTGAAACAATTTTAAGATAATTAAAAGAAGCAAATTGAAAACTCAGAGCAAATGTTGTTTTTTAAATCATCAATATCTCAGAAGAGCCAAAGTTGGAACTTCTAAGTCAAGGAAGCAATTCTGGGAGACACAATCTCAAGAAGTCCCTTTGGATTGTCAACATGAACCCAATGACCAGCGTTGGGAAGAACATGCAGTGAAAAATTCCCCTCGGATTCATCAGCCCTCCGACTAGAAAGGCTTTCGAGCCTCTGAATCACATTTGTGTCCCATCTGTCACTCTTCTGCGCACGCACAATTGATATCTCCATCCCTTTAGGTGGGTACTCTAGTAAATGCCAGTAATTCGTCTCCCTAAAAGATTATGATGTTCACTGTTCATATTCAAATACAATTATAAAACGAAAAATAAAAACAAGACAACTCAGTTCACATGACTCCTTTCTTGCAGGGTCTAGGGAGGGTTGAATGCCTGGGCAGTTTGGAAGTTCTTCTTTTTTTTTTTTTTTTGAAAACAAGTTTGGAACTTTAATTTTTAATAACTTTTGGCATTTTTCTTTTTTTGCCAAAAGTTGATGGTTGAAATTTTTGATGTATATAATAAAACAAATAGCAATTTTTAGTAACTTTTAATAATTTTTGAGTGTTTGGCAATTTTTGGTAATTTTTAACAACTTTTGACAACTTTTTTTTTTTTTTTTTTTTTGAAAGGTGAATTTTTTTTCTTTTTTTTTTTAAGGGGAGGGGGAAGACTCGAACTCGAGTCATGAGCGGGCAAGAAAAACTGGTTGATTTTCATAAAAAATTGGTTCACCAAATGGTACCTAGTCTTCCCTTTGCAAGCAAAGCACAAGCAGAGAGGTCAATTCTAATGCTCAAACCCTTGACCCCCAGGTCGCAATAGAACAACTTTATTGCTGCTTCAAGACAGCTCTTTTATTCAAATTCAACCAAGCAAGTGAAAAAATAAAATAAAAAAGACGACATCAAAAAGCGAGAACTGATGAAGATAACTTCACGTTCGAAGTGTAAGTTTACCGGTAAGAATTGAACATCTGCACAGCACCTTCAAGATTAAAAGCCCATGTCTCGTGGTCTCCTGATTTTTTGAGGTTGCTGCCTATCCAGTCTGCCAATGACTTGGAGAAACCAAGCTTCATCATGCGATCTACCAGCCACCTAAAGCCAGACATTTATTGGATGAAATTAATCTTCTAATGAGTAATCTTTCCTAGGAAATTCAAAATTTTCTAAATAATGGAATTATCAAACTAAGCTGCACACGAACCAAGCTGTTCATGAACTTATTGGGCCTGGCTTGATTGCAGCTTGTTTGAATTCATTCAGTTTCGTAAACAAACAAAGCTTGAGCCAGACTTTCAAGCTCAATTACTAATTAGCCGAACTAGAGCTCAAGCGAGGCTAAGCTCAAGTTGGACACTTTAATTAAGATGAAACACCTCTGTTAATCAGGTTTCTTTCCCATTTTCTTATTGGCAACCTTTGTCTACCTGCCATCAGGTTATATATGAACTTTTCAGAATTGATCATACATCAGATTGCCCCAAAAAAAATGAATATTTGATATATTGTTACTAATCTTCAATACATTGTTACTTATCAACAAAAAATAAATCACTGTTACTTATCAACAAAAAATAAGTCTTTAATACATTGCTTCAAACCTAACCATATTTTTGAGAACTGGGGAGTGATGAGTCTTCCATAAGAGAGGGAGAGGAGAGGACAATGATGACTTGATGATGGGCAACCTTTGGACAATTGACACGCATAGTGTCCATCACTTAGATGCTCATGAAACACATTGTAATTTTTTTTATTACAAAATAAAATAAAATAATAATAATTTATATTTATAAAAACAATATGAATTTATATTTATTAATTTTCGTATCCATCAAATTTTTTAATTTCGGAAATTTGAAGACCGAAAATTTCTAGCTTACCTGTAATAAAAAAAAATTATAAATAAGATGTAAAAAAGCCCACAAGGAAGTAGTTCATTTGTAAGACTTTCTATGAATTGAAATTGAGGTTACTAATTCGAACCCGATGGCCGATGGGCTAGGTTGGAAGCCAGAGGAGTAGACCCACTGAAGATGATGATACCCTTCGTATTAAAAAAAGAAAAAAAATTCTCATTTTTAATACTAAAACAAATAAAGACATTACTAAGGTCAACAGAAAGAGAGGTTTTACCTTCGTGATGGAATTGTTGTAGGCAGGCTCTGCAAGGTCTGCAAAACTTTCTCCACTTCTCCATCGCTGTTTTCAGTGCTCACATTTCCAGGGACTGAGTCCAATACCCAGAGCTGTCCTGCAGCAGGTTTCCAATCTCTGAGTTTACTTTACAAAGTCAAAATTCACTTTACTAAATGAGCTGCAGGAAGTACACAACCCACTCCACATCAGATGTTACAGAAGAATGATAGGAACCCCCCCCCCCCCAAAAAAAAAAACAAAAAAAAAAAAAATCAAAAGCCTCTACAGTCAAGATTCAGTTTTTGTTTCACACAAATAATCAGGAAGGAAAAAAGATATTCTAGATGATATGCAACTCTTGACATACGACTTCTTTGAAGATTGTAAAATTGTGGAAATATTTGATGGACGTGATAATACAAAAACTAAAGTAACATCTGAGTATCAAATGTATCCACAGTGCAAAGCAAGTTGACAAAAAGACAAATACATATTAAGCCCTATGTTATATAGAATCAGGTACAGGTTTTGGGCATCAGTACATGATAAGTTGTTAACTATTAGATTCATCTAACTTAATGCCCAAACACATCGGGGAGATTTCATTTTTGTTAAATGCTTACCTTATTAGGGCAAAAACCTTAAAATGGTATTTCCAAACAAATATAGAGCATTTTATCAGGCATGCAATGGGCGCTCATGCAAGTCCAGCTAAACATGTCATGCACATAGCCCATATCCTAATTCAACTGTCATCCAGCTCTGATAATTTACATGTAACACAGAATGTGTCTATAATCCTTTAGCATCAAGAATACTAATTTTGTTTGATCAGCCAGGGGGAATAAATCCAAGTAACCAGTCTAAAATAACAACTAGTAACATGGAAGTAACAAAAACCAAGAACATGCACTAGCAATTTCTTAGGAAGTGCATGCATATTTACATGGAGATGTAGATTTATGCTTCTGTACCTCTTTCCAAATTTTATTTTACAAGGGTTAAAATCCAATAGAATCCATAAATCTTTTATTTTTGGAGAGAAGAAGGGGCATTGATATTGAAAGCAGACCAATGCATTGCATGAGACACCCGCCATTCAGCGTGGGAAGAATCAAATGTGCACAGATATGTGAAGAGGCTGGTTTTGTATTTCAAACTGGTAATGCTCAGATCAAAATGAAGCAATACTACTGCTATGACAAGGCAAGTCCTCTATGACATCTATCCAACATACTAATAATACAAGATAAGAACCTAACTTTAGAACTGACAATGCTCGGTTCAGAGGCATGTCCTTGTACATCTAACCAATTTACTAACATACTAGATAAAACTAAGGTTAACATTTGATTCAGGGCACGGTTGACTCCCAAAGAATATATAGACCTATTACTGATAATGCATATGTAGGTCCAACATGATTATTATCAATAGGCCATTTGA
Source organism: Vitellaria paradoxa (assembly GCA_019916065.1). Taxonomy (NCBI): domain Eukaryota; kingdom Viridiplantae; phylum Streptophyta; class Magnoliopsida; order Ericales; family Sapotaceae; genus Vitellaria; species Vitellaria paradoxa. The sequence goes on from CM034234.1 coordinate 9,097,679, forward strand.
AAATTATTGCCCACCCATTACCTCTAAATATAGGTCAAATCTAGGATTCTAACTAGATACTTAGTGTGGGTGTCAGCCACACCAGCGCCACACCTCCCTGTGGCATTCTCCTAGGTGGCATTCCAGGACCACCTAGCACCCAACCAAACTCCAAGGATGAGAACCCTCTAGAAGCAGCAAGCCCCTGTAGCCATCCTCCCCCCTCCCCCAACCCCTTCGCATGCATTCTCCAGGATCTTAACACTCAACCTCAACAGGATTTGACTCTCACCTTAGGGTTAGGAACAAGGTCTAGGGGTCCCCCAATGAGTCTCATGGCCCTCATACTCATGCGTGTGACCATCAAGTACTAACGGCGTGGTGGTTAGGGTTAGGAGATTTGTTGAGCCTTTCTTGACTTACACCGTAGGAATTCTAGTGCTAGAGGCTTGTTCTCAATGGAATTGCTCTTTCCTTAAACCAAATTTGGAAACTTGTAGAGTTCTCTTGAGTAAAGATACATCGTATGGATGGCATGTATTTTTTGTTTCGTTTATCCTGTAGGATACCCAAGTGGCCCTCCCTAGGTGGCGTTTTCATGGTGCAGACAAGTAAAATGCAGTACAGGTTGGCTATGGCTTATAAGCTTTGGCAAAGAAATACCTGTTTTGGCAATTGAGCAGATTCACCATAATCACCTTGAGCACAACTCTCAGCAAATTGCAAGGCAACTTTTCCTCCCATGGAGTGGCCTAGGACAACATCGGGCCAAGCCCAACCTTGAGAGTTAATCAAATCAGCCAGATCTTTAGCAGCATTGGCCATGTCATGGGGTGGGGGTAAACCCCCCATCTCAGCTGATCTTCCGTGGTTCCTCAAATCCACAAGAACCATCCTCCAATCTAAATGCATCATAAATAAGTAAACAAATTCAACTCATAGAAAACTGGCATACACACTGAGACAAACATAAGGACATTAAATCACTGTTGCTTTTAAAGCCAGGAAAGCAACACGAGTAGTCGTTCAACTTATCATATATAATAAGTAACAGGAAATAAAGCAGCCTCTTATAGAAATCAATTGGAGACACAAAGAAAGCAAAATGATTAAGTAAATAAAAAGCCGTCCTTAGGACATAAATGCCCAGGAACCCAGCTAAGATGAATCAGTACTCAGTAGCCATTGTACAGAGACATGTTCGTGGCCGAAATTCAATCCAATATAAATCTTAAATAGCAACCCTCTGTTTGGTCGCCAAGAGAACCAAATGGAGAGAAAAAAATTTGCATAGCTTCCATGGCTAAAACTTGAATTTTCCATATTCAATTTCATTCCTTACTTCAAAGCGTAGAGAATTTTGGAAACAAAAAACAACTAAATAAATAAAAAGAACATAATAAACCCAGATGAAGAAATGAAAATCGGATGCCAGAAAAACGTCCATAGTGAAATTATATCATTTGTACAAATATAGTTCTCTCCGTATGTATTTACACGTGTATGTATATTTATATGTGTGGCGAGAGAGGGGAGAGAGAGAGAGAGAGAGAGAGAGAGAAAGAAATACCGGAGGAGGGTGAGGAGTTGGAGAGATAGGAAGCAAGCAGACGAGAGAAGGATCGCCAGTTTCGGCCAGACCCCAGGAGGCCGTGAAGGACAAAAGCTGTGAAATTGTAGGGCCTCTCAGACGATGCTCGAACCTCTTCGTAAGCTAGGGTTTCCACAGACCTCGTCGTCGCGGTTCGAGGCAGACCAGGAAAGCTCAGCAAGCGACTCAGAACGGCCAGACCCGGTTTGTTCCCAATGGTTTTCGCCATTGTCGACTGTTCAATTCTCCAAAAAATGTGTTAGACCCAAGTCTCAGACACAGCGCCATGGTCGGATCATATGGAGAGGTTTGCAGTTGCCAGGAACGCAAATTATGATACGAGGTCGTTTTGGAGAGAGTTGTGACTTGACTTCAGGCAATGAAACGAAGTCGTATTTCGCGTTTACAACATAAAGCGGGAAAAAAAAAAGGGACAATGAAACGAAGTCGTATTCGGGATACGACGTCGTTCATAAATAAAGCGGGCAACATTAAGAATATAAAAAAAAAAAAAGAGAAGGGAATAAAAAAGAAAAAAAACAATATAAAGCCCCCCGGGGGGGAGGACAATTAAACGAAGTCGCATTTAGCATACGCCGTCGTTTACAAGGCAAAAAGAAAAATAAAGCGGGCAGAAAGAAAGAAAAAAACGAAGTAATGACAGCTGTGGGATTTGAACCCACGCCCTTTCGGACCAGAGCCTAAATCTGGCGCCTTAGACCACTCGGCCAAACTGTCTTCGATTTGGATGGTGATTATTAAAAATTAAAAGATCTCGTAAACTGATTTAAACAACATAATTGACAAAACCTTTCAGGCACCCTCAGATCTTTCAAATGACATTTGCCAGTGATTTTTTATTTTTTATTTTTCTGTGAAACGTAAATGCCAATGATTTGAGTAGAATAAATTCAAGGGAAATTTTAAATCCTGCCCTTGAAACAGGTTACAGAAACCTGCAGTGAAAAAATTTATTATAAGAGTTACAGTAAAAAATTAAGAGTTAAGATTTGTTTATATTTAATTTAATTAAAATTATTTTCAAAATAAAAATAAAAATAAAAATATTTAGATTGAATCACAATCAATACAAATGTAAAAAATTATATGTTATTAAAAGTGTAAACAAATCTCAACTCTTAATTTTTTTACTACAACTTCCTTAAACCCTCTTGAAATGGTTTGTTTCATTTTCCAAAGGTATTTCAATGCCTTGTAGATATATGAACTCTTTCAAAATCACAAAATGTTATCGTTTTCGATCATTTCAGTTTTTCAGTAACATTACAAGATTGAAAATATACTTACATCATTCAGTGTATATAATTCTTTCCTTCCTCTTCATTTGGTTGCACCGAAAATTCAAGAAAACACAGCAAAACACATTGGAATTTTGAACCCTTTCTGCTTTCTTGCATGGGCGGAGCCAGCTTAAGCCCCCCCGGCGGGAGACTCTGCCCACCCGGAAAATTTTTTATTATTTGTTTATTAAAATTGTCAATTATATCCACCCAATAAAAGGGAAAAAAATTTAGCATAATATTAACGATGCTCACCTAAGAAAAGAAAACAAAATTAGTTTAATACTAATCGTGCCCACCTAATAAAATAAACAAAATTTATCTTAATACAAATTAGTACAATTGTACCTAACTTACCTAATATAACAAAAAATTATTAACTTTTGCCCTTTTTTGTTAATAAAAATTTCATACAATATATAAGATTTAAATTATTTATGTGTGTCTCCTCATATCTAAATTCCTGACTCCACCCCTGGTCTCTTGTATGGTTTCTATTAACTAAGTTCTAGTTCAATTCAATAGAGGTACCGTCTATAATATACTGTATAAAAGAATAAATAGAAAGTGAAAGCATAAACACCTTTGATTCTCTCTCTTTTCCTGCATTTTCTCATCAACCAAACAGGATTCTAATGCAACATATGAACTACCCTGACCAACATCAACATTTGTAATGTATACACTTCCGAATAAAAGGAATAAAAATATATAACTCGGGCCCCATTTGGAAGTCCCAACGGAATCTTTCCCTCCTATCCCCATTCAGAAAAAAAAAAATAACAATAATAATTATTATTATTATTATAAATGAAAAACAAATAATAATAATAAGGTTTTCACTTTCATAAATTTTAATCAAATGCAATACTCAATTCCTTTGCAATTATCATTGGAATAAAACTACTAATTTTCTATTAAAATTTACTATTATTGTAATTTATTCTTCCTTTAATCCAAATTATCTTACTTATCAAAAAAAATTATTGCTATGAGTGAAATAAAACCATTATTTTTCCATTACAAATTATTGGATTTAATTTTATGTGTTGTAATAAGTATTTTTATTTTAGAATTAATTTTTAATCAATTTAATTTTTTTTTACCTCCTTAAGTTTTACTTTTTTTTTTTTTTAGGTCTCTCCTTAATTATCAATGTATTATCCGCGGAAACTATTTTCTAATTAAAAGTATTTTTAGTACAGGTAGATGAAAGTGAAATTGACAATAAACGTCAAATGTAATTACCCAGAGAGAGAGAGAAGGAGAGAGAACAACCCCCGAAACAAAACTACAAACATTTGCAATAGAAATATAAAGTGTGGTAGGAGTTGTTTAAAATTGTATAGAATAATATAAAATTATAAAAATTAGTATATCGTATTTTGTATAATGAGTAGAGAATTTAAATTTTATAATTCCGTAATTCGTGTTTATAAAGATTCATAAAATTTTGTATTTTTTTATATTGCTCCAAACGCTACCATAACCATTAAAAGTAACAACATTAACAAATACAAATTAAGGTTATATTTGGAACATGAACATGTGAACCAAAAAGTAATGAGATAGAGATTCAAAATTAAATTAAAAAAGAAAAGACATGAAATTTAAAGAAATTAAAAATAGTTAAACTAAAAAACTAGTTTCACTTTCCTGCGCTTCTTCTCTAAGATATCAAATAGAAATCATATGATAAGCAATTTAAAAAAAAAAAAAATAACAATGAACACCACGTAAAGTGGATTCAAGTCAAAGATACAAGATTTTCGCCCTATGAATAGTTTTCCCACAAGATTTAGAACACAGTATTTACTTTTCCGTGGATTTGTGTATGTAACAGAAATGGAAAATTATAACACTTTGGATACAACACTGGGAGAGCAGTGACTGTAACTAGCCAAACTCAGTCGATCTCTGTAGAGCAAAAGCTGCCACCGCCATTACTGAGAACAACAGCCCGAGTGGGGTTATTGTGTACTAAGAAGACGAGCAAGCTTCGAGTTTGGGAAGGAGACTTCGCCAGGCTTCGGCTATACCATTTGCTAGACGCGCCTGTCCCTTTGCGAATTCATGAAAAGCGAGTCCCATATCCAATGTTTTCTGCTCTTGGAAGCGCACAATCTCCTCATTCATCAGCCGCACAATTGTCTCAAATCTTCTGGTTGCTTCCTCACTCTCTCCCTTCAACTGCATCACAAAACCAATATCAACAAAACGAAAGCATATTCCAGAAGGAACGGCATTTCTTGGACACAACATAAACTAACCATTTCATAGTCATGCTCAGCTTCTAGCAATTTTTCTGATCGTGTCAGCCTAAGCTTGTTTCTGCAACCAAATAAAATTTATATATACCATCGACCAAAAACAGGAACTTCAAATATCTTCAAGGCAAAACTACCAATGGCCACAGGCAATATATACATATATATATATTGATTGGTAGGTGACAATTGGTCCATGAATACAAAGGGTTGTTCATTTTCAACTTTCTTCTCAGATTATTATTAAACATAGTCAATAAGTGAACTCAAAATGTGCTTCAGGACTTATATTTTATCAAAAACCAAAACTAAAGACGAGGATAATTGCAATATTTAAAACTTTTTCAAGGGTCATTTTGTAACTTTTATTTGAGGCCAAAATGTAAAAAGTAAAAATATTCAATTTGAAAAACAAGGGATACCTTTTCAATCAAAACTCACAGGTAACATCCAAATATACCACATGTCAAAGTATAATATATGTCTATTTATAAAGGAAAGAGTACACATCCAGGCACAATTTTTTATGCTTATTGCTTTATTAGTGTTATAAAATATTGTTATGTTCGAATATATTTTTAATAAAATATATAATTTCATTTTTCAATTATTTGCCGTATCCCCATTGTGTCTGTATTCTCATTGTCCATATATGTGCTTCTTAGGTTATAGGCAAGAGATCCCTTTGGTAATAAATACCATAAAGCAGATTGGGCTGGGTGGGAGTATGTTTGTGTGTTAGGGGGTGCTTTTTTTTGTTGGAAGGGGGGGGGGGGTGGGTGTGTAGGAGGTTGACCAGAACCATACAGATCTATCTCTTTCAGCTTGACAGTTTCAGCCAGTTCACACTGCTGCCTGAAAGCATTGGCTCTCTCTGCTATTGTGGCCTGAATCAAATCAGAAAGAAAAAAGAGAAAAAAAAAAAAAAGAAGAAGTTAGCTTTTTACAAATAAAATGGATACAGAAAAGAAGGTTGAATGGTAAACAGGAGATTCTAAGAAACATCCACACTGAGAGCAATCTATCAAGTGTTCCCTTCATGAGACTTAAGTAGCCATCAATCTTTTAGGCTATGAAAAGCAAACACTTCAAGATACATATCCGGCATCGTACACACCAAAATACTTGTAAAAAGCATTTCAAATTATTTATCATTTTTTCCTTCAAACATGATTAACACAAATCTAGGTTTGAGTAGCCAAAACCCTTAAAACCAGTAAATCTTCTCTCTCCTATTTTGTTACATATGTATATCTGAATAAAATCTAGCAGGCAATATATTTAATGGTTTAACAAAATGTTATGTATAGCATTTCTTAGCTTTTAGGTCAACAAGACCACAAACACATGAATCTATGATACAAGAAAGCCTTGATGATCAAATGAGGAGGCTGAGACTACTTCACAAAATGGATAAACAGACAAAATTACCTTTATCGATTGCACCGCACGAACATAGTCTTTCAAGGGCTCTTCAAAATTCATTAAGAGATGTTGGGCCTGAATAACACAGGAAGGCAGTCATCTTAGAAACAAATATCCCTTTTTAATAAAATCATCACATTATTTAAGGAAAAAAAAAAGTGACGCAATATAAGCGGGACTTACCTCCTTCTGCAGCTTAATTGACAAAAACTCTGATTTTGCCCCAAGCTCAGAAAATGCCTTCCCAAGAGAATTTCCTTCACAAGCACCAAGAAGCTTGACAGCCTTTCCAAAATCTGAAAGGGATAGCCCTAATTCTGTGGTAACATTAAACAATTGTGTAGGCATTTGATGTCATTCAAATATAATGATAAAGTAATTAACTGGAAAAAAGTTAAATTATTAAGATGATGAATGGAGCTCCCCTTCCTACCCAGAAAACAAAAAAAGGGGTTTGGGGGGGGGGGGGGAGGAAAAAGGAATATTGACCCCATAATACCTCTGTGCCTCTTTACCAGACGATATGCATGCTTCTGAGCTTCAGATAAATGATCTTCAAGCTCAAATATGTAATGTTTAAGCTTCTCAAATTCAGGATTTGATTCTTCTATTGGTTTTTCCTTTCCAAGTACCACGTCACTCACTTTAGATTGTACATCCTATCAAAAATCATAGAAAACTCATTAATAGCTCATAGCAACTTTTCAAATGGACATACTTCCCATTTAGCGGGCCCCACAACTCAAATGCAAGCCAGCACGGAACACAATCTCTTCAGAGAAAAATGAAGAATGTCTCAGATAATTAATGAGCTGCTACTAGCATAATAGATCACTATGACGCTTAAAATTGGTGTCAACCCTAGTTGTCAAATTGTGTATCATAGATCTCATTAATAACCTTATATTTATGTATCGTACAATACCGAATCATGCATCGATAAGTTTTTCTGATAAAGTAAAAACTGTGATAAGCAATATAACTACTTAGAAGTTAAATATATATAGCAGCAGAACAAATAAAATACCATCAAATAAATTGTTCAATTTGAGTATTTTCCTCATTTACAAATAGTCACAAGCATTATAACATTATGCAATAATATTCACTAAAAAAGGAACTGATCCTACAAAATTATATACCACAATACATGCATTTTTGTAATTCAAAATTCAATACAAAAAACAATCATAATAACCATTCCAAAGACCTTGTCTATTGAAATCATATACATTAAAATTATCATAATGATAGTATGTTTTTTGGTTTCCCAAAATGAATTGATTCGATGTGGAAGCAATTTCATTCAATTTATCAATATGCATTTCATTCGATGTAGAAGTAACGACATTATGCATTTCTGCTGCCTTGTAATAGTACATACATACAACAGATGTATCATACATATTGTATGATATGACATATGCATTGTAAGTTTTTTGAGGAAGATAGATACAACCACAGATAAGCACGAAATGCCTATATGGTGACACAATTCATATATATTGTATCGTATATTGGCCCCGTTTGAAGTAAGAAAAAAATAAGATAAATTGAGATAAAATGTGGTTTGGAGTTAATTTTGGCGCTTTTTTTTTTCTAAAAAGTAGCAAACTGTGAGAACGGTTTTCCAAATCCGTTCTCATGGATTCAAAAAAATTCACAAAAAATTGCGACAATGGTACTCGTTTGAAAGCTTTCGACACGAAGAATATGATTGTATAAAAAATTTACACATTCAGTTAACCTACTTTCAGATTTTTTGTTTTTCTAGCGAAATACTGGAATTTTTTGAAATTAGTGATGGCGGGAAAATTAGAGGTAAAGGAGTTGTTAAAGATTTATAGAGTTTTTTTGTTGTTTGTTAGTATGCCAAACCGGCCCATTGTAGTTTCTAACAATTATGCCAGCCCGAAGATCAATTTACATATTAACATAAAGTCAAAATTCTGAATTAGTCCAATTTTGTACATTTTAACAACTGAACTTATAGTAAGAACATGCACCCGAACTTGAACTATGAAGTGAGCAAGGTAACTTGAAAATCCACCTCACATGCTATTCATCCCATGTTTTACCTTATCAAGCTTAGATAATCAGAGTTCAAAATCTTGTGAGTAGAAAATTAAAAAAACATTAGTAATCTTCCAAAATAAATTCACAAAAATTGGGACCATTAACAAAGAGGACTATTTATAAGAACCATATTCACTACAGCTTCATTTCTTTCTGGTCCCAACAAATTGTACAGCAGACAAGACACTTCCAAAATTAAGGTCCAAAATTCTCCTTTGCTTTGTGAAGTCATTTTAAAACTAGATGAAGGAATAGTAGTTATAAAGATGCTCAATCATTATTGAATAGCTAGGATTTCTTCATATTTTAACCATGAGTTACCTTGAAGATTTGCATCAAGTCAGCTGGCTTCTTCTTAAAGATACCAATCTCTTGAGATCTTGCCCTCTCCATTGTCTGCAAAAGCAAGAAAATGGCAACAGACTTACAGCGATAGAGAGAGAGGGGGGGGGAGAGAGTGTGCTTAATAGATTGTGACTGCTATAATAATTTGCCTTTATGCATGGTAAGCATCTGAAAGTACAATAAATTACGCCAAAAAGGTATCTAAACATTTAAGGTATCAGAAGTACCCAAGTACCATAATCATATTACATCCTTGAAGCTTAGTTACTAGAATTCCACTTCCTACAATGCTGAAGGAACCAGTAGCATGTTTGGTTCACACCAAATAAGTGACAGATTTGATTAATTTGCTGCTCCTAAAGTCTCAAGAAAAGAAAAAAATTATGTTTCCTTATGGACTTTCAGGACCTTCTCACAGTCGGCTTATGTAGCAATGCAACAAATTACCAAGTTATATGAGCCCACTGCATGCATTCAAAGAATAAGAAAGTAATAAACCATGATCTCTTAAAAAAATGATCAAATTTCCATCAAAGATTCTAAAGCATTCCTGCACGGCCACACCAACATGTTATGACTCCTTCAAACCCATCAACTACTCTAATTGGCCTTCCAAGATTTTCTTTCTAGGCCGAATGTTTTTTGTTTGGGATGCCAGGGCCTCCATTTTTTTTTTTTGGGGGGGGGGACCTTTTGATAGCATTGGGCACAGTGTTTAATTATGCTAGAGATGAACACGTTTTTATGTTTGCACCTTTGGAGATTTCAATTAATTAGTGAAGCATGAGAAATATTTTTCCTAGCCAATTGGGATGTAGTCTTTAGCTTTATTTTTAGCGTCTCTTCCTACTTAGCCAATTGGGATCTAGTCTTTAGCTTTATTTTTAGCATCTCTTCCTATTTACACAGGATGTGGGTAAATTAGGGTAGGGTGTTTCGCTCCTTGTGAATTCAGTCCCATTTAGGGGCGTGACATCAGCATATTGTAATTTTAAACTTCTTTTGGTTAATATTAAACATACCTTTTCAAAAAAAAAAAATGTTAAGAGAAAATAAATAGATATAATAAAGTTGTCCTTCTTCCTGATAATTTAAATCTTTTAGGTCAAATTATGGTTCAAAGTCACGGTCGCAGCTATCATATCGGTTTAAGAATTTTTGATGTGGTCGTGGTGTCGCATCGCGATATCTGGCGATACGCAATATTTTATTTTTATAATTTAAAAAATAAAAAATATATAAAAAAATTCTAAATAATAAAAATGAATGTATTACATGACCAAAAATATAATAACTCTTTTATTAAACATTAGATAATTACTTATAACATGTGAATGAGCTAAATCTTTTTTCCCCTTTTTTACACAAACAGTCGAGAAATCATTTATCTTGCCGATTTCTCGCCGCAATACTTAGTCGTGTCGGCTGTGACAAAGCGAGATGATTATTCTTAACGCATTTCCTTGACGCAAGCTAAAATCTTGTCGCGCAGCCGTCCATCAATTCTGATACGTCTCGAATGATATCTCGGCGTCTCGGATGATACTTTGAACCATAGGTCAAATGGCAACTAATAATCTAACATGATGTCACAGTAAAGGATCTGCCTATAAGGCTTTCCATTGAATTATGCTTGGACGATGGGTAGCTCTTTTTTCCGCATGTTGAACCCTTGTCTTACTCTTAATTTCATAAAATTATTGTCTTGTGACATGGTCTCTTTACATGTCGTTCCACTAATGTTTAGCAGATCGTCCCGTTGCTATTTAGCCCAATGTGCCGATACTGTATAGCACAATGTCTCATTGCTATTTAGTACACTGTTTAAGCTCTTGTTTTGCTGCCATTACTAACGTTTTCCCAGTTATCTCACAGCCTTTTTTGGAAACATTTTGTTGCTGTCTTGGAGCATTTTTACCATTGTTTTGCTTCTAGCTTGCAATCATTTTAGTCGTTATTTTGTCTTCTACTTGGATTGGGTTAAGGAACATATTCCCGGCACTTTTCCATACATTTTCAAAATCAAAACTAGTTTCTTATTTCGTACCTTAAGTTTGAGGGGGAGTGTTAAAAGTGTAATATGAAAATAATTTCATATTTCAAAAAATCACGGGACAATTTCATATTGCCAAATAAGTTTCACATAGCATAAAAAAAGTATGTCTTCCCTTTAAGCCATCAAAATTAGATATTTTACCTGCTCATCTGCTTCCAAAAATGTTCTCAAATCCTCACTTTGTCGAAGCTCGTTGTGTGAAGCTACCCGGTTAACAAATATATCCAATGCTTGACGCCTCATCTCAATAAATTCAGCACTGAATCTGAACTTCTCTGCATAATAAAAACTGAATTCAGTCTGTGTATGATTTCAAATTCTTTACATCGAATCTTTCTGCAACTATTTTGACATTAATATGATTTCAAATTCTTTACATCGAATCTGTCTGCAACTATTTTGACATAAATCTCCCTATGTGATGCTTCAGCATGAATTCAGAAAAAGAGTACAATGAACAACTGCATATCAAGATGGTGAATGGTAGTGCAAGCATAAATATTTGCTAAAGGCCACGTTTGGAAATCCAGTAATTCAGTAGTCAATATCTCCATGCAAAATTCATAAGATAAGAAGCCATATAGAAAGAAGACCAAATCCATAATAGTCCTAGAGGAGCATCTAATAATATACTTGGACTAAAAATCATGGTTTGATATGTTGGCTTCCTCCATGGGAAAGTAATTAGCATGCTAATGATATTAACGGGCTAATGATGCATTCGTAGAACAAATTCGTAGAACAAATCCATTATGAAAATAGCATAAATCATTACATCTAATTTACATGGAATCTCATTGTTGTTTATTATCCTCTCTAAGCTTCCATCCAAACCATGTTTTTAATTAGAAACCTAAAATTGTAGACTAAATGACAAAGTTACGATATTTGTTTATGCAAAATAAAAATCAGTAATTTCAAAGAACAAGAGATATGACAACACGATTCCCGGCTATGTGAAAAGGAACATGGCTTAAAGTGGTGAGAATATAACAATCTAAGGCACACATACACGTGATTAATTTAACCAGTGCTACATAATAGACTACAAAATTTTCTAGAAGAATTTCATCTCTAAAAGAAATTCTTTATCCCCCATTGCCTTTACAAAGTATCTCTCTACTTGATCCTTCACCACATATATCTCCCATTTGTATATACATGTAACAACAGTCTTAAAGCTAAAGCAAGGGGACTATTTACAATTCAATTATCATCAAAAACCAGGCATGCCTTGCAATCAAAGCCATTACAATAGTGATATGAAGAATTCGACGCATGAGTCGGATCCCATCAAAGAAATGACCAGCATAATTATATGGTCAATGAAAGTATAATAATTTTTTTGGGGGTAAATCTATAATGATGTATATTTAAAAAAAAAAGTATAATAATATCTTCCAAGGGGGAAAAAAAAAACGAAAAAGTGACGAGCTTGTTACCTACAGTGCTCTTCTCTGGAAGAGGAGGAATGAAAATACCCTTATATTTCTCAAAAAGACGATCACGTAACCAAACAAAATCACTATAACGTCGAATAACAATCTTCTCTGGCCCTTGGTATTCTGGTAAATTGGTCTGCCATGACAAATTTGAAAAACATTTAGTAATAACTTGGGTAATTTAATTGAGCCCTCAATTTAGGTTCCAAAAAAGCAAATCATTGATGAAAAGTGACAAAAGAAAATAACAAGGATCTCACCCACAAGATACATTTAACATATATATGAAAGTGTGTTAATGAGCACGTCTCTTGAACATAACAAGGTTTTGTGAACGGTAACAATATAATTATATTCAATGGCCAGCATAACAGATTTTTGACATGTAATTATGCTAACTTGTCGCAACACCAACTGGGGAAAGAAATACAAGCCTGGAAAATTGATGTTGATTTGATAGGTTAAAGCATCGACTATATTCATTCTGTGGCATTCAGATTTCTGAATCTTACAGATTTGTTGCACACACGCAGACACGCACATGCAAAGGGTAATATTTAGATCTTTTTCTCATATGAACCTCAAACTGAATCTAATATGATGAAAAATTGGATGTCACAAGCATACCAGTGATGATTATGATCGCAATAGCACATAATTGAAGAAACGTCAAGCAAAGTTGGTGTTGAGCCCTAGTTTAGATAAACTACCAATAAATTTAGAGAAAACCATTTGGAAACGTTGCAAAGGCATTCTACTTAAAAACATCCCCCAAATCAAAAATCTCAACAAAACCTTTCTATTTTTTTTTTTTTTTTTCAATAGGTAAAAGATGATTTGTATTAAATAGCATCAAGGGAAGCTTCCCAAGTACAAAAAGACTATAACTAACCCTAAAAGTCAAGGTATGTTCATGTGTTCAATAAAATGTAAAAAAAACTACATGAATCCTATTCTTCCCATCTTTTTTGTCATGAGTTGTCTTTTCTGTGAGGTTATATAAAATTAAATCTTTCCTCACAATTTCAAGTCATGTAATCTTAGGTCTATATAAGCCTTCTCCAAAAATTTAAATAACTAAAAGGAGGAAAACTTGTGATGGACAAGATTCCACAAAGTTGTCAATATTTTTCAAACCTTTCTTTTCTCTTTCAAATAATAATACATAATTTTCTCACATGAATAATTCCACAAAGTCTATGAAAATTACAACATTCTACAGGTGTGAATTAGTTTTATCTATCCCCCCCCCGGGGGGGGGGGGGAGTTTACATTAGTTTTATTGTTCCTCACAGCTTTTAAATCATCTTAAATTAGTCTACAGAAACTTTTTTTTTTTTAAATCTATCAAGATTTTTAGACAATTTTTCTGTAAGTTTTTATTATTGAATTTGATAAAAATAAATGACCAACAAAAATTCCAAGGTGGTGCAAACCGTATATTGCATTTATCCAATTGAACATCAATATTTTGTTCCAATATCCCCAGACATCTTTCAAGACAAGTCTAATTTTTATAAGGAACAAACACACACACGCAAGCGCCCCCCCCCCCCCAAAAAAAAGAACTTTTAGAGGCTCCAATCATTGCAAGACATATTGCACACCAGTCGATTGGTCATGGTACTAATCGCAAATATGAAATCACGCCCCTTTGGTTCTGAAATCAAAAGGAACTCCTGGTTTTTGCAATGTTTGGCACCCACACTGGTAGCATGAAAACAACTAGGGTGCATCCTTTTAGATCAGCTTATAGAAATTAGATCTGTTTTCTAAGCATGTTTGTAGCTGCTATATTCCTTCTCATTCATGGATTAAAATTCCCATTCTAGTACAATGGTGTAATGTAAAAAGAAGGAATATATTTTGAGAGGTTGCAAAAGAATACTTCTCTCCCTTTCCTTTGCTCATTCCAAGAACCAATCACAAGTTTTATTCACACTGCATAACATTCTAATCTGAAGCCCGACAAAATGAAAATGAAATTCATAAATCTTATATAAATCCATTGTTATTGAGATATTATTTTCCAACTGGAAAACAAAACAACCCAATTTCAACAATTGGAACTCGGTCAATAATTCAGCTCCAGCTTCAAACCACAACTGATCCAACAAAGCCATGATATCAAATTTAGGAGTTAAAAAAGGAAAAAGATAATAAGGCAACAGACAATCGAAATTCTTGAAAGGATTTCTTCAAATTACGGGGCAATAAAAACAGATACTGCGAAACTCCAACTATCATTACCTTGGTAATAACCTTGTAGGAGATATATGCTTGCACGCCATTGCCCATCTTAGCCGGATCAGTGACGGAGACTGATAGAAACGGTTGGGCAGATGGAGATCTAGGGCTTTGTGATTGCCCCGATAAGCTTCTCTGTTGCATATCGGTATCAAAATCAAATAAACAAAACACATATCTATACATTCATAAACAACACTTGTATGTAAATATACGTATACATGCTGAATTTATGCAGTACTGCTATAGAAATCGTGGTGGCAGAATACCTGAGTAATCATGGCGTAATTTGGAAACTGGTGACGGACGATCCAAGTGCGAATGAGCCTCTATAAAATATGCCAGTATGGGCGGTTCACTGTTCCAACGACCTGCGAGTCTTCACGACGAAAGATTGAAGACGACGACCAATGACCTATGCCGGAAAGCTAAGTTACGAAGGGCGAGTAGGACGCATGAGAGGAGGATGGTATTTCTGCAATTTCAGTGATTTCGGGTATGACCGTGGTTTTTTTTTATTTTTTTTTTCATTAAATGCCAAAAATTAAGAAAAACGGTGTGAATGATAAAAATACTATTTTAAATAACGAATTTTAAAAAATTTTTAATTAAAACATTTTTTAAAATAAATTTCTTGAAAAAGCTAAATGAAAACCCCATTTAATAACATTTTTATTTTCTATTTTTTGATTTATATTTTCAAAATTTCGTAATTGAAAAAGCTAAATGAAAATACCATTTAGTAACGTTTTTATTTTTATTTTTCGATTTATATTTTAAAATTTTGTAAACTGATAATAGAAATATATTTTTTAAATCTATTTACGTTATTTTGTTTCCAAGAAAATAACAACTTTAACAGAAAAACATAAACAAAAAAAAATGTGCTCTCACTCTGTTATCTTGTTCGGTTACAAATATTTTATCAATTCTAATACTTCATCCATTTTTTTACATCATATTAAAATAAATTATTTTATGTAAATATTTATTAAATTAAAATTATTTTTGATAAACAATACAATTAAATTGAATTAATTAAATTAATATGTAATATATATTAATAATTTATTTCTAATAAATAATTAAATTAAAATTTTTAATTTAATTAATAGGAAATATATATTATTACATTATTTTTAATAAATAATAAAATATAATATATTAATTTAATTTAATAAATAACTTAATTAATATAAATATATTTTATTAATATTTTTAATAAATATTATAATTTAATTATTTAGTGTAATTTAATTTAATTTGATAATTAATTTGTTATAAATAATTTAAATAATATAAAATATATTTTAATAAATTATTTTTAATAAATATCATAATTAAATTAAATTAAATTAATTTATTTAATATGAATTATATTTTATTAAAATATTTTTAATAAATATCATAATTAAATTATAATTAATATATTTTATGTTTATGAATTATAATTAAATTATAATTAATATATTTTATATTTACTGGAGTAAACAATATAATATTTATATTTTATTCAATTGTTTTAATAAATAATATAATTAAATTAATATAAAATATATTTATTAAATTCAATTAATTTTTAAAAAATGAATAAAATTATAAATTTTATGAAAATAAAAAATTAGTAATTGTAAACAAAATTGTATTTCCAAATGCAGCTTTAGTTTTTATTTCAAAAAAAGAAAATAACAACTGGAAAATAAAAAATAGAAAACATAAGTAAAAAAATAACAATATTACCAAACGATCCCGAATTAACTTCCACTTATATTACCCAAAGTTATATATTCAATTCAAACGTTGTGCGTGTATGTGTTTTTTTTTTTAAGTAAATATATATTGTTAAAATTTTAAATAAATTATTGAATAAATTTAAAATAAAAATATCAAAACAGTTATAAAATATTAAATATTTTGAAATGTGACTGACCCTGAAATGTGTTCGGATTCTATCTCTCAAGTGCAAGAGGGTGGTCGTACTCTTACTCGGTGAAAATTAAGGTCATCTCCACAGGGAGGGCTTTATTAAAACATCTAGACTTATTCTCTTAGTTAGTAAGTGAACCTAACTTAACTTAAACTAAATTTTGATTATGGGAATGCTTAGATATGGGTTTGGTTGAGAATGGTGAAGTGAATGAATTAAACTAAAATAAAAGCATTAGAAATAATATTAACTAAAACAATATTGACTACAAGCCAAATCCGGTATTGGGGTAGCAATGATTCTCTCAAATACATTAATAACTCAACTCAACAAATGCACATGCCTTGTTGGGTCGGAAGATGTTATTTAAAATATGATTTGTGGAAATCTCAAAGTAAGTAGAGGCTTTTGAAAATAATTTTAGGTTCATCGAGACATTGAATCAAACACCTCGGGTGCACAAGTGCAATCAACCTTTGATTATAACACAGGTGAGCCAAATTCGTAGAGAAGCCTATATTTTGGTTTAGAAAATAAGTTCTAAGTCACTGGGTCATTGAATCAAGCACTTGATATGCACAAGTAAGAACTTGTTACCAAGTGAATATTGTAACACGGGTAACTTGATTCATAGGAAAACCTAATTTGGGTTTTGGAAAATAAGACTCTGACTCACCGGGACATTAAATCGAATACTTGGTGTGCACAAGTAAAAACTTGTAACCAAGCTACGATTATAACACGGGTTAGTAGGTTTCGAAATAACCCTAGCTTTACCAAGAGATTTCAATTGAAAGCCATGAAAAATATTTTCGTGAAAACCACTTGCATTCAATTAAACCATAACTAACCCCAATACTTTCAATGGCTTGAAGCCAAGAATAAAACTAAGCTACGAGCATAATGAAAATCTAAACTAATAACACATAATAATATGTTAAAGAATAACAAGTGCAAGGAAAATTAGATCAACACAATGACGAAATAAAACCAACAAAGAAATACGTTGAAATTAAACTTAGGAGTATTGAAGTACAACCAATCCGAAATAAAGACTTGAAAGCTTAAGCCCTAACTCTAATTTAAACTAAATTAAGAAAAGAGAGAGAAGAGAGAAAAACTATTTTTTTTTTGTTAATCTGATGTTTTTCCTTTTTTATAAATGTTTTAATTCAAGGGTAAATTTGGTACATCAAATAGAATAAAGAAATCCAACAGTCAAGGTTGACGGGTGCCTATGGTAGGTGTGGGGCGTCCCTAAAGGACATCTCCCAACTATTTGATAAAATTCCTCAAAGACCAATTTTCCTCTCTTGGTGGGCTCTCACCTGATTTAGAGTGGGGCGCCCATGACCACTGAGGGGCGCCCCTGGTCAAGGTGGGGCACCCGTCTGCAACCACAGTGAATAGTGCTTCTTACACAACTTTCTGTCCTTGATTTTCGACATGATTTTGACTCTCAATATGATCAATTTGGGCTTTGGCCAAAACATGAAAGTTGTAGCCCTTGAAGTCTTGTTTCTAACCCAAAAAGAATTGCACCACTTGGAGTTGTGAGGAAAAAATTATGGTTGGAAAACTGAGAGGGTGTTGAGTTAGAACTTCAACCATCTTGAACTTCGAACCATTTATTTCTCCTTGGCAACCATGGTAGTCGATCTTATGAAGTATTGGGAGTCTTTGGACTTTTCTTGCACTTTCTTTATTCTGGCTTGCCTTGGCTCCTCCTCACATGCAATTTTGGTATTGTTTAGGCCAAAAGCTCCAAGTTATATTACCTAAAAACACACAAACAGCAATAATGCATGGAAATGAGATAATTAAGCTAATACTTCGCCATTAACAAGCATAAGTGCATAATTAGCTTACACAAAAGATATAGAATTGTATAATACTGCAAGCTAATCAAAATGACAGTTGAGTAAATAATTTGTAATTAACTATAATTTGAAAAAGAAAAAAAAATAATGAAAAGATAATGAGTAATTAACAAGGGAATTTAAGAAATAATAAAAAATACAAAATCAAATTTATGTTGGTTACTTATTTTTATAGCTCCAAACTATATATATATATATATATATATTTTTGACCTGTGTAAGACTTATACATAGCTTTTTTTTTTTTAGTTGTTTATTCATTAACACACTTTAATGCTTGCAACTTTAATATTTACTATTGATACAAATAAATAAGCTCTATCCCTATTTGTATTCTTTCACTTTTTTAATTATTAACAGATGGTAGAGATTAATTTGATCTAATAACAGAGATTATGCCTTTGGAATCATCTTAAAAAATATACATGATATTTACAATACTCATAGAAAATTATATAATTTTTCCCAACATTTGACAAATTTTTTATAAACACTCTTGGGTTTTAAAATATTTAAAATACTCTAAAATATTCAAGACAACTTTTAGAAATTATCCACATTTCTAAAATATTATAACGAGACCTAGGGTATTGAAGTGATTTTTAAAAATTTCTACACCGAATTAAAAAATTTTGGAATCTCTTAAAATACTCTACACTATTTTAAGACACTCAAGAACACTGTAACAAGAGATAGTGAAGACAATTAATTCATTTGAGAGAAAGAATTTAGAATTTTTTATGAAAATATCTCTTAAACTATCTCATTTTTTTTATTTGTTCTTTAAACTATTAAACACACCTATTATATTCTCGAATTATCCAATTCTGTTTTATTTAGTTTGTACACTAACTCCATCTATTGAAGTTAACGAATGAGATTATTGTTCGAATCAAATAGAATAGAATTTGATAATTCAATGATGTAATAGGTGCATTTGATAATTTGAGGACTGAATAGAAAAAAAATAAATAGTTTGAGAGATATTTTCATAAAAAAACTATTTCTTTTATAAATATTTTTCAATTTCAACACTTTATTTATTTTTTTTTTTTGCATTGTATTAGAATGAGTTATTTTGTTTGAATATCTTATTAAACTAAAATTATTTTTAATAAATAAAATCTTATTATAGTGATTTATTTTATTAAAATTAAAATAACAATTTTTGATTAAAATTATTTATTTATTAAACTAAAATTATTATTTAAAAAATAAGAATTACATATTAAAATATTTATTATTGTTGAAATTAAAATAATTATAAATTAAATAATAATTTACTTTATTAGATTATAATTATGTTTTAATAAATAATAATTACATATTAAAATAATTTATTTTAGTAAAATTAAAATTAATGATAATTACATATTAAAATGATTTATTTATTAAATTAATATTACCTGTTAAAATAATTTATTCTATTAAATTAAAATTTTTTAATAAGTAATAATTACCTCTGAAAATTATTTATTGTTTTAAAATATTTTGTTACATCAAATCAATTTTGATAAATAAAATATGAATTTATTATTGAATTATGTTATTTTTTAAATCTTTAAAATTAATTTTTATTAAAAATAATATATAATGTTAAATTAATTAGTCTAAATATAGTTAATTTTTAAAAAAATAATAAAATTAAAATATTTTGTTAAAATAAATTAACTACCGTAAACAAAATTATATTCCCAAGCATGAATTTATTTTTATTTCGAAAAAATAATATTTGAAAATAAAAATTTAAAAACAAAAATTATTGAAGATAAATGGGAAAAAATTATAAATGTTACAAATGGGGCTTAAATTTAATGAGAATTTTATGAAAATATCCCTCAAGCTACTTTCCTTTTTTTTTTTTCATTTCGTTTGTAAACTATTAAATGCATCTATTCCATTATCTAACTATCTAATTCCATTAAAGTTAATGGATGGAATTAATATTCGAACCAAATAGAACGGAGTTGGATAGTTTGAGGGTGTTATAGATGCGTTTGATTGTTTGAGAATCAAATTAAAAAAAAATGATAGTTTAAAAAATATTTTCATTAAAAAAAAGAACTCAATAATTTAAACAATGGGCAATTATTCATAAACATGTTAATACGAGAAAGTAGAAAAGTTAGAAACTGAGATAAAGTGAAGTGGAATAGAAAAATTGAGTAAAGAGAAAAAGTTTGTTTAGTTTGAAAAATATATTTTATTATTTAAAAAATGATATTTTTATTATTTTTTATTTTCTATCAAGTATATTTTTAAGAAAATATTCCCTAAATTAAAATACTTTGATGTATTTTATTTTTTTACAAAAAACATAAAATATGTGAAAAGTGGCTAAATTAAATGCACACTTTGATTATTTATTTAAGAATAAAAAGAAAAATAAGCTAAATTAATGGGAAAGTTAAAAAAAAAAAACAATGGGATTCCGTAATTTATATTTTTTTATTTACACCAAAGCCAAAAAATCAAACACGAAAGTGAAAGGAAAATTTATTTATTTTAATTTATCTTCTCTAAATTTTATTTCTTTTAGTTTATCTTATCTCCAAACTGATTTGATATATAAATATTTTTTATTTTTAAATTTTTTCAACAAAAATAATTTTTATTTGAAAAAAAATTCATAATTTTCACTCCATTTATTTAAAAATAATTTTTTCATATTTTAAAAAATATTTTCTAAAAATTATTTTTTAGATGTAATATTTAAATGTATTTTTAATATTGAAATGCATTTTTAAATATATTTTTATGAATTTATTTATAATTTTGAATATTTGTTTAATATAAATTTTAATATTGATTAACTATAATCCATTTAACAAACAACGGTAAATTTGACTTTTAATTTTTACATATCGATTTTTTTTAGGAATTATATAGGTTTATTTAAGAAATTTTGGAAAATTACTAGAGTTCTTAAATGCTTCATGTCTAGTTGAAAAAACTTTAATTTTTGAGGTTTTTTTTTTTTTTTTTTTTCACCCAAAAAGCGAGTTTATATAAAATCAAATAGATTGAATAACCAAACACACTTAATTTAAAAAAAAATTCCTTAAAAATGGTTAAATTTTGTATGTTTTTATTATGGCAAGAAGAGCGTACACTATGAATGGCATTTGGAAGGTCAAAAAATTAAAAAAAGTACAATGGATTAATTAGTTTTTGGCGTTTGGATTGTAAATTTAAACTTATTCAAAGGACCTGTTTGAATGTGATTAAATAATTTATTTAAATGATTTTCGTACGTGGTGTTAGGATTTGATATTAACAAGATACATTCGAACATAATTGAATGAATTGCTCGAAAGTTTTTCCTATTAAGTATTAGAATTTTGAATTGACAGAACCCGTTCAAATGTGTATTTACTAAATATGTACAGAATAAGAAAATAGTCAGACATTTGCAAAATTTAATATTTTCAATCTTTCAAACAACAACAAACTAATTTTTAAGAAGATAGTGATTCGCACTAAATATTTATACTGTTTTAAATAAATTATAAAAATAAGTAAAAATTTTTTTATTGATTAGGTACAATAATTAATGCTTAAAATTCCTAAAATAGTCTGATACCCTTCATTTACATTGAATTATAGAAAATTAATAATTATTCCATTAATTACTCATTATATGGCAGAGACAGTTGATGCAAGTCGCTAAAAAGTAATATTAAAAGTGGTATAAGCTATTAAGGTTAGTCTATTTACACTTCACAAATAATCACGTATATTTTATTTTATTTTATTTTTTATTAATTAGATTTATACAATTATTCATCTATCTTTTTCACATTTGTTATGTTTTGCATACTTATAATGTCATAAAAATTTTTATATAAAAATTTAATAAAAAAACATAATTATAATATCATAAATACATTTATTTTGGTAACAGATATTATTGTTTAAATATATACAAAATATAATTTACCATTTTCTTATATATTTTAATAAGTGGATGGGCAATTACAATCTAAATTTTTTGAGAAATTTCACTTATTCATATAAATTACCTAACTATAATGAAAATGTATAATTCTATTGTTATAAAAAATTAAAATTAAAATTTCAAAAGAAAATACTTATGCTTTGTTTGATAAATGAATCTGTATACTTAAAAATTTTTTCTTTTTTTTTAAGTTCATTAAATTTCCTAGTTAGATAATTTTTTGATATTTTTATTTTTTTTGTTGATAAATGGTAAAAAAAAATAAATAATTTTATTCTAAATTTAAGATTGTCGAAGAAAAGTTAGTAAGGGCAAAAAAGTGATTACAAATTTAAATTTATAAGTGCTCTTATTTTACATTTTCACGTTTTATGAACAAATATATATATATATATATATATATATACATATCTTGAAAGAGTAAAATAAATTTTATTTTCATTTTTATATTTAGAAACCATATAAAATAAATTTTACTTTATTTTATAACATAGTCAAATTAGAAAATAATTTACTTCATTTCAATTTATTTACAAACATTTGTCATTTTCTTTATCATATTGATATTTATTTATTTTATAAATTTTTCATAAATTATTTATTTTAATATTTATCACACTTATATTTTATTTTATTACATTATTTTTAAAACATATTATTAGATTATGAGAATTGAAAGAACCGTATATAACTGTACTAAATGAGTTGATAATGATAACAGGAGTTAAAATGACAAAATTTTATAAACAAAAGAAATTAATTTTTTATTTAATTAAATTATGAAATAAAATAAATAATTTTTTGATATAGTTGTTAAAAACATAAATATAAATAAAATCTATTTAAGTTTTTAAAAATATTTTTTTATTCTAATAGTGTTTGTTCAAAATTGTAAATATTTTTATGAAAGATAATTATTTCATTTTAAATTATATATAATAATAGTTAGTAAAAAAAATAGTATTATAATTTTATATAACCAAAAGAAAATAAAGTAAAATATAAGAAACTTATTTGCATAATACAAATAAATTCACCAAAACTAATAAAAATGTACTTATATGTAAATATAACTATACACATGCGGGCTTGGTTTTTGTGGTGCGCAAGTATCTCCACTAAAACTAATAAAAACGTACTTGTACATAGATATATCTATATATATCCGGGCGCAGCTGATTCTCGCTCCACCAGATGGGGATGCCCTATATGGTGGGACCCACACCGCATCGGCCACGTCAAAAATTAGCAGGAGTTGGACTTTCCAGTGCCAACTTTTATTTATTTTTTTAATCTCGGTTTGATTTGATATAAAAGCGTTATAGGATAAAATTTAATTTAAAAAAATATTAAAAATAAATAAAAATTAATAACTTTTAATTAATTTTAACTAATCCAACACTACTTTTATCCCGAGAATGCCCCAATCCTCGGCCCCACTATTCCCATTCGGACTTCTTATTGTGTCACGCCCTTTAAATTTTAGATTACCTACAGCGAAATCACAATTCCCTTGTAGATCAGAGCCATCTTGTCCGTTAAAAAGTAATACGGGTTCATCATAAAATGAAGGCCCTTAAGAAAAGGAAAGGGTTCCCGATGATGATATGACGATTCCTAAGATACAGACAATTGCCCTCCCCTCTAGCCTCTCGTGTCCACTCCACCGCCCTCTCTCTCTCTCTCTCTCTATATATATATATATATATGTACACATCTTCGGCTGATTATCATCGCTGAAGCGGATACCGATGGAGGCGAGAGGCGTCGTCAGCTGCCGCCAGCGTCGGTCGCCATCCTCTGATCGGTTCCTCAACGTCCTTTCTCCACCGAAATCTGATTCCGCCATCAGCGCCGGCGATGAGCTAAACGAGGACGAGGTATTCTGGAATGGAGATTTAGCCAAACCGAACTGTAGGTCTGCTTCCCCCCACGGGGTTTCCGGCAGCCGGAAGGCCCAGAACCACCATCAGCAGTCCTTTCGCCAGCCGGAAAGATTTGGCATCCTCGCCGCATTGCAAGAAGATAATCGGCGACCAAAGCATCCGTTACTGCATCGGAATCCTTCAATTTTGTCGCCCTCGACTAAAGAGTCACCCTCGCGGTTCCTTCCGGCGATTCCGAAACCTCCGCAGCCGAGAGAGTACTCTCGGTCTGTACCGTCTCGAAAGCTCCTCGAATCGGCTCCGGTGAGCGTTCCGGTCATGCAAAAGAAGGTACGGAACGGTAAGCTTCCCGAGGTGGACCTCAATGATGAGGAGGACGACGAGATGTTGCCGCCGCACGAGATAGTCGCGAGAGGGTCCGCGAAGTCGCCGAAGACGACGTTTTCGGTGCTCGAAGGCGCTGGGAGGACGCTGAAGGGCAGGGATCTGCGTCAGGTTCGCAATGCTGTATGGCGCAAAACAGGTTTCCTTGACTGAGAGCTAATCCGATTTCGGATTATTTTTGTTTTCGGACTGAAAAAGACTTGATTTTTTGCTAGCTTTCACCGTCAACATGTGATCAGCGATTCGGTTTATATACAGATTTCTGTTTAATTTTGAACATTACTGAATTCAGAGGATTTCTGTTTAATTTTGAACATTACTGAATTCAGAGTTTAATACAATTTTGTTGGGGTTACTAATAATTCTACAAGTTTCAATGCATTTTGGTCGGGCTCCATTTGTTTCAATATAATGATTTTTTACCTACCAAAAAATTAAAATTCATTTACTCAAAGTTTAGGTTCAGTATTTAAAAAAAAAAAAAAAAATACTTATTCCGTTTACTGACCCTAATGCTACATTTGGATTATAGGTTTGCGAGGGAAATAAAAAATGAAAAGAAAATAATATTAATAATTTGTTAATAATTTACGTAATTTTTATACATTTAATTAATTAAAAATTATATTATATTAATAAATATCTATTCATTTTGTTATTTTTTTTGTAACTTAATAAAAAAATAAAATAAATTTGAAATTTTCATTTTATTTTACACTCCTACAAATTTTCTTTCTCTTTTCTTTTTTTCTTCCACAAATTTATATTTCAAATTATGCATTTGGTTTCGTTTGGTTACCCCCCAAAAAAAGAGTCTTACATTACTTTTTTTTTATCAAAATTTAATTTTTTTTAAATCAGTAATTTTTGGATGTGTTAATCAAATTTGTAAAAAATAAATTAAAAAATATTCATATTTGTTTCTTAAAGGCTATGAAAAATAAAAAAAAATTAACTTTTTTGTTTTTATCCAAACAAGCATGAATTTTTTAATTTTTATTTTATGAATGTGATTTTTTTTTTTACGAATGGGATTAGTAAACTTAAAGTTATAATTTTTTAAAAAATTTAAATTTTGATGAAAAAAATCAGATAAAAATATTAAAAAAGCTTCTAATCTTTTTATTAATTAATTAATTATTTATTTTTAGGTACCCACACGGAGCCTATGCAAAAGTAAATGTTTTTCAAATACTCATGCTTTATAAAGATATTTTAAAAAAATACAAGTAGGTGTATATTTTTTAAAATATTTTATATTAAATTAAATAAAACTTAAGCGTGTATTTGTTAATTTTGTTTGAAAGATTTGAGAATTTAGATTGAATTTGTCATCCGTGAGTCCCACTAATTTTTTATTTGACAAAAAATAAAATTCTTAAAATATTAGACATAAATATACAATAGGAAGTTGATGGCATATTTTTCATCCATGAATTTGCTTATTGCCAAGTTTTAAAAAATTTATAATTATTTTCCATCACATTCTTTATTATATTACATTTCTTATTTCATCCATCAAATATTAAAAGAAAATAAATTTACATAAAAAATTAATATAATAATATATTTAATTTCATATATATTGTAATACTAGGGCACGTTTTTATTTTTTATTTTTTATTTATATTTTTAAAATTTTGTAAACTAGCAACAAAAAACATCTTTATTAAATCTATTTATATTTTTTTTTCAAAAAATGAAAACTTAAACTAAAAAATGTAAATAAAAAAAGATATTATTACTCTTTTTTTTGTTACAAGCATTTTATCAATTTTAACACTCTGTTTATTTTTGTTACATCGTATTAAAATGAATTATTTTATTTAAGTATTTTATTAAACTAAAATTATTTTTAATAAATTACATAATTAAATTATTATCTAAATTAATTTGCAATATATTAATTTACTTTCAACAAATAATTAAATTAAGTTAAATTAATAAAATTAAATTAAACTAAGCTAAATTAATAATAAAATTAATTAACTAATAATTATTTTAATTTAAATTATTTTTAGTAAATAATAAAATTTAATTAATTAATTTAATCACTATATTTTATTAGATTATTCTGAATAATGATAAAAATTAATTAAATTTAATTTAATAATTATTTTTACTATTATGAAATGTATTTTATTAAATTATTTTTATAAATAATAATATTAATTTAACTACAATGAAATATATTTTATTAAATTATTTTTAATAAATATCATGATTAATTATTCAAATTATTGATATACTTTATTCAATTGTTTTAATAAACAATATAATTAAATTATAATTAATATATTTTATATTAACTGAAATAAATGATATATTAGTTATATTTTAGTCAGTTTCTCTTAACAAATAATATAATTTAATTATAATTTAATATATGTCATATTTATTGAATTAAATTATTTTTAATAGATAATTTAATAGATTAACTTAATTTAATTAATCTAATTAATTAGACTAAAATGAAATATAAATTTTATTAAATTCATTTAATTTTGTTAAAAGTAATAAAATTAAAAATTTTTATTAAAATAAAAAATTAATAATTATAAACAAAGTTACATTTCCAAATTTAATTTTAGTTTTCATTTTAGAAAAAAATGATGACAAAAAATAAAAAATAAAAAATATAAACAGATAAGCTAAAAAAAAAATAACGTTACCAAACGGTTCCTAATTATCTCTATCTCAATTTTAAGTCTAGTGTAGCCCAAAATAAAAGAGATCTAACATTATGAATTAGAGCCGACTCCCACCTCGCCTTCCCTTTTTTTTTTTTTTTTTTTTTTTCAGTTGAATTATAGGGGTTGTTTGGATTATAAAAATATTAAAAAATCGATATAAAAATGACATGGGATGAAATTTAATTAAAAAAATTTAATAATTTTTTATAAAATTTGATAAATTAAACACTTCTATAACCTGAACTACTGTAAGCATTGATCCTCCACCATGGGAAACAAATAAATAAATCCAATTTGAGGCTCACACATATGTAATTGGTTGTTATTTATTGACGCATAATGGTCAAAAAAATTATACATAGATGGGTATTAATTATAAGACATAAATAATTAAGAAAATGATTAAAGTGAAATTAAATATTTTTTAATTATATTGAGTGGGATGAGTATAATTTAAAAAATTTATTTATTTAATTAGGTGGATATAATTGATACTAAACTAATTTTTTTCTTTTTATTGGGTGAGCATAGTTTGTATAGGATTAATTTTTTTCTTAAATGAAAACAATTGAATGCTAGAAATAATATCAACGTAAAAAAAAAAAAGTGTGTATCTATATTACTACCAGCTCTGCCCCTTAGATTACTACCAGCTCCGGCCATTGCCATCCATTAAATTGCAGGTGAGGTGTCTTCCCACGCGCACCTGCAGGGTGCATTCATGCAAGCACGTGCGCGAGTGCAGATGGAATGATTTGGACTCTGAGCTTTTGGTTTTAGGGGAAACTGATGGTAATTCAATTTTCTGGAACCAAACCCTCCATAAGACCAATTTAGTATTATAAGGATGTGTTTGGAATTGTATAAAAGTGTATAAAATAAAATAAAATTGTAAAAGTAAATGTCTCGTAATTCGTATAGTGAGTGAAAATTTTAAAATTTATTTTCTCGTAATTCGTATTTATAGAGATTTGTAAGATTTTATTTTATTTTATTTTATTTATCACCAAACTGAGCCTAAGTAGGACTCTGTAATCTTACTTTTATTCATTATTCCAATTAATGAAACTTTGATTGCATAGAATTTTATATTCTTATTTGATGGTGGATTTAAGAACTTTTGTTTGTTGCAATGAGAAACGATATTCCACCACATAATCCGTCACTGTGTCGATAGGCACAATCGCATGGTAGCCCAGCAATTTGATTAATTGACAATTACCCCCACAACAATTTGATTAATTGACAAATACCCCAGCAACATTGTGGTCTCACTTTAGATTAATGGGTAGTTTTGTAACCGACACTTAGGGGCACTACAACTAAGTTTAGAAAACTTCAAAAAAAATTTAAAAAATTACAAAAAATTTCAACCTTTTTTTACATTACCAACAAAATTTGTCCAAATTTATTAGAATAAATACAAATCATTAAGGTGACATTTAATTTACTTTTCTGTTTTCTATTTTTTATTTTCATTTTATGTTTTAAAAATTTCAAAATAAACAAACAAAAAATGTTCTATTTTCATCATTTCGAAAATTTTTTTATTTTGGATTAAAAACACTCAAAATGACTTTTTGTTATTTTTTATTTTATGTGTAAACTTATTTTCTGTTTTTTAAAACAAAATTTAAAAATATAATGACCAAATGCGTCTTGAGTTTTTTCTTTATTTTTAAAAGTGTAAAATAAAAAAATGAGTTCAAAGTAGAAAATAAAAAATAAAAATCAAATGAGCTCTAAGATTTTGGTAGATTTTTTTGAAAAAGTTAAACTAAATTTCACAAAACTTCAGAATTTTCAAGGTTTTTCAATAAAAAATTTTGTGACATGTAACTTTATATAATTTTTAACAATTTTATATTAAATCAAATAAACATCCAACTATTATTAATTTATTATAAAATAAATTTTTTACACATCAAATTCTAAAAAATTTCATTTTTATTAACTTCTGATTATTTATTTATTTATTTTTCCACTCCAGGAGGGTCTTAGGTCTGTTTAAAAATTAGGTTTGTATATAATGATCACCCGTCTTTCTGTATCTTTGTCTAGAAATTTATTTAATTTTGTTCATAAGACTATCCCGTAATTCTTAAATTTGTAGATCATAATTCATAAAATTGTACACCTTTATACATAAAATTTGTTTAAAAAAAATTACAAAAAAATTGAAAAATTCATGTGTTTTACAAAAAGAACAATAAAAAATTTAATTTTCTTTTTTCTAATCTTTTATTTAAATAGATGTGAATTTTGTGATTAACACACTTAAAGAATTATAAATTATAAAATAAATCAAAATTTATATAAAAATCATACAAAACAAAAATTAACTTGAAAAAAAAATCGATGGTACCTAACCAAGGTTAGTTTCCCAAAATTTGAGACATTCCATAGCCCCGTTTGAAGTAAAAAAAATAAGATAAATTTAGATAAAATATGATTTAAGATTAATTTTAACATCCTTTTTTCTTGAAAAGTAACAAATCGTGAGAATAATTTTTCAAATCTGTTCCCACAGATTCAAAAAAATTCAGAAAAAATAACAATAATGATACTAGTTTGAAATCTTTTGACACAAAAAATATGATTATATCAAAAATTTACTCATTCGATTAACCTACTTTCAGATTTTTTTATTTTTTTCAATGAAAATATTAGAATATTTTTAAATTAATGATAGCGAAAAAATTAAAGATAAAAAAGTTGTTGAAAATTTATAGAATTTTATGGTCTACCAAACCAGCCCATAGTAGATTGAACTGATGGATCCACATGAACAATTTGACCCCGTTTGGAGTAAAAAAAAAAAAAAATTGAGATAAAATACAATGTGAAATTAATTTTAGAGTCTTTTTTTTTTAAATAGTAAACCGTAAGAACCTTTTTACAAATTCTTTTCTACGTATTTAAAAAAAATTTACAAAAAAAAAAACAATAATAATTGATTGAAAATTTTTAACACGAAAAATATAACTGTACAAAAAATTTATACATTCAGTTAACTTATTTCTAAATTTTTTTATATTTTTAGTAAAATATTAAAATTTTTTGAAATTAGTGATAACAAAAAAATTAGAGATAAAGAGATTATTAAAAATTTATAGTAATTTTTTGCATTTTTTTTTGCCAAACGGGCCTTTATATGAATTATTATAGACTACTGTGAACAATTTTATGATCTAAAATGAATAATTAAATAATTTGATTGAATTTAAGATACATTTGAGAGGGTAAGCAATCAGTAAGTTCGAATGTCCAGAAAAACTGACGGGACGAATATATATATAAAAAAAAAAAGAAAAAAAAAATTAAAACCAAAGAATAAAACAAGTATAGACATAACAAATACATTTATGAAATGCTATCTTTAATTAAGTCTAAATATTACTTTTCAAATAAAAAATCTTAGTTGACATTATTAAATAAATATCTCTACAATGTTTAATAAATATGTAAAAAATATTAAAAGTATTAGGGCATTTTAAAAAATATTTATTTAAAAACTTTACAAAAAAAATATATAAGAAAAGTAATGTTTCCATGCGAAGGGATAAAAAAAACAAAGTGAGAAAATAATAATAATAATAAAAATATCCCAAATTTAAATTCTTAAACTTCTTTATTAAATAAATACTCCTCTAATTGATCATCAGTCCAGCCCATCATGCACCAAATAATTTAACTCAAATGAAATAAACTGAAAGAGAAGACACTAATCAGACATGAAAAGGCCCACAAGATAAACATTTTAATTACAACTTGAAAAGAAATTCAAGTTAGAAACCCAAAACAGAAAAATGAAAAGAGGGGAGAAAATCTCAAACAAAGAGTGGCAAAGTCAGAATATCAATAAGCCTCAATGTTTTTAGCTCAAGGATTTCTCCATTCACACATCTAATTGTCTCATCATTCTTAGCCACCAAATGTCCTCTCTTCATTCCCCCCTTCAAGAGAAACCTATTACAAAAATATATATGGCAAGAATTTTGCAGAATTCTAAACGGTTCTTATCAAATATCTGAAGTAAAAAGGAATAAACAAGTATAAAGAGGAGGAGGTTAAAAAATAATTACATAAAAGAGAAACCTCAATGCACTACAGAGAGATTAGATTCATCACAACCAACCAATGAGAAGTTGGAATATACATCTAGCGAGAAGGAGACTAAGCAAGTATTTCAAGTGGGAAACTCACTGTCTTGGACCACAATATCCACTGTTTGATTAAAGTGCAAGTGGAATGCAAAGGGGGAAATAAAATTTCTCACCCTTTGTTTGGTTTGATAAAACTATTAGACAGGAAATGAAATAGAATAGAAAACTGTTTTCTGCGTGATTCTTCATTTTCCTTTCTCTTTCCCCCACAACACCAAGCAATAAAATTTTTAAATTTTCTTCACAATTTCTCTCACGTACCAACCTTGTTTTCCACGTCTTTTCTCCCCAAACAAAGCAAATCCCAAAATTCTGAAACTTTTGACAGATCAAATCAAGCACAAAATAAAATTCAATAAAATAATCTCCCAGCAAATAGCTCAGCATAGACAAAAGTTATACAAATTCATAAAAAACTACAAATGGAAAGTTGAAAAATAAATGGAAAAGGAAAATCAAGCAAAGATTTGAGTGTCCCCCACCTTAAAGAGACATTCAGGGAGAATTTTCGAGCCTGAAAATACCCCAGATTAAGACAACCAGATAGAGAGATAGCATGAAAGCTACAAGTCTTAGGGTCAAAAAATTGGGTAGATTCAGATCAAGAAGAGTCTGAGATGGCTCAAAAAATTGAAGGCGGGGGCAAAGGAGAACCCAAAAGGAAAACCCTTAAGAGAAACCCCAAAATATATATATACACAGATATACACATACATGTACAAGTGGGCATATATAGAGTTTGATATAGCGCAGCAATGACTCAAAACGCTTCCATAGGTGAAAGAGGAAGGCGATCTTAAGGGCTGCGCATTCATAGATGAAAATGGCAAATAATTATTACTACCCAACAATTATATATACCCACAAGTACATACATACATATTCACAGAAAGACGAAGCTGAGTGCAAATTCGCCTATTCTTCGAAGAGGAAACCCTAGCTAAGGCCAACGGCGGCTACATATAGAAATCATAGAACGCAGCTATAAAGCCTTAGGGCCTATATATATAGTTCCTATGATTCAGTTGGATGACAGTTTTGCCCTTGCGTATTTTATGGAATGCAACTATGGCCAAAGCTCTTTCCTGAATTTTTTTTTTTTTTTTTTTTTAATGCGTCCTTAGACTTTGTTTGATTTGGAGGTAAAGGTACGTTTGGAGCTTAAAAAAAACTAGAGTGAATTTTTTTTGGAGTTTAGAGTGTAAAAAGTTATGTTGAAATGATAGGTAAATATTTGTGTTTAATTTGATACAAAGTTGTAAAAAATTATATAAAGTGACACATGACATAATTTTAGTACAGAATCTTGAAATTTTTTAGAGTTTTGTTAAACTTTTTGATATAAATCTCACTTTAACTTTTAAAAAAATATGGTAAAATTTATTAAAAGCATCATTTTGGTTTGTTCCAACGGATTTTGATAACTTTTCCAAAAAAGTTGAAATTTTTTTGAAGTTTGAAAAAGGTGAAACTCATGAAGTTTTTTAGAATTTTTTGAACTTTTTTAGTGCTCCAAACAGCATTTAAGTAAAAGAAAAAAAAAAGAAAGAAAGTAAAATGAATAAAAAATAAGGAAAAATAAAGTAATTTGGCTCATTATTTTTTTTTGGGTCAAAACTCAGCAACCAAAGAAATGGAAATTACACTTACATTCTTTGATTTTTTTAAAAATTAGACAATACGTGTCACGTTCGAAGCAATTTTTGATTTCTATTATTTTTAATTTTTTTAACTAGTATGTAACGTAAAATGTTAAAGAATACACGAAATATCCTATGAAATATATAAATACTAAAAATTATATAGAATCTCATCATTGTTTAATGAATTTCGCATAAACTGACCAAAATATCTTTGTACAAAATTCTATTGATTATAGACAATTTAATTTCTTACATTATAAGTAATTTTTTTTTTGTTAATTCATATAAAAATATTATAAAATATTACGCACTTTTTAATTAGTATAATTGACACTACAAGAGATCTGTTAAAAAAGTGTAAAAGCAAGAATAGTCATAATCAGAAAAATAAATAAGAAAAAAAATACATGACAATTAGAATTACTATAGATATCTCTTATTTTATAGTTAAAAAAAGTTTAAATTTTGCTATTTAGCCTCCCCATCGATTGGAAATTTAGACCAGCTATTATTTTTTGGGCAGACTTATTACCACCATCGATTCTATAAACATTTTGCATCTCCTCGTCTGGTATTGCCGACTATGCTCTTGGTCAAAATAATTTCTCAAACGCAAAGGATGCTTTCTAACTTCTAATCATTCGATCGCCAATCACATATACCCATTATTGCTCGGTAGAAAGAGGGTTCCGAGAGGGCCCATTCAATTCGCGTTATAACAGTTACAATTATTACTTTAGCACCATCATAGAAATGGCTTAGATTTGTGGATTGCAAACTAGTTGGGCCAAGGTCTGGGTGAGCTTCAATTTTGAATTCGTTGTTGGTGTCATTGTTTCCTTCTCTGTAAGGAGACCAGGACAACTATAGTGTGTGGGCGTGTTAAGCAATATGTCAATTCAAACATTGGGCCTATGAGCCCAAAAGCAAACTATTGGGCACTCAATTTGCATTTTACACGTTTCTTGTGCTACCCCCTAACTCTTTTGGGGCTATTCCTCTAATGAGTGTGAGGTTTTTTTAGCGCCATTGGGCATCGATGAAGCTATGAAATGACTAGATACCAACAAACCGCGGACAGAAAATTGAAGTTTGACTCAACAAATTGGAACTTAATCACAAAACCTTCTAACCCAATCGCTAATTTTGTTATAAAATTGAAAGAATTCATGTACTGAGCATCTTTATGAAGGATGTAACTTGGATTGGGTTTCATAAGAGGGTAAAAAAAAAAAAAAAAAAATTGGAGATTGAAGGAGAAAGAAAAGTAAGAGCCATGTGTTAACCCAACTCGACACAATTCAATAAAAATTTAATGTCAAATTAATTGGAGTCATCGACATGAATTTTCTTCTTTTACAAATACATACATGCGTGCATGTATTTTAAAATTTTAAAATACATAATACTACTTTATGAAAAAAAAAAAAAAGTGAAAGATATAATAGAAGTTTCTATCACTTTATGAGTTATGTTACACAAACAAAAAGAGAACGCATAAATTCTAAAAAAAATAATTTTGGCTAATTATATAGAGAGTTTTATGGAAAAATATGGGATTTTCCTTTTTTTTTTTTAACTTTATTTCTTAAATTCCCTCGGCAGTGTGTTTTATAAAAATTTTATACATTATTTTATAAAAATCCTTTTTTTTTTTTTTCAAATGAGTTTTCTTTCTGCTTTTTTCCTTTCTATGCCTATGACCAACAAATATAAACCATATATCTAGGCGGCGTGAAAACTGGGCATTCAAGTCGCTGTTAGCCTGTTACTAGAAAGGTCGTCCTCTCGGGCAAGTAAATAGCACGTTTTAAATTGTTACTAAAAACTTTTCTCACCTTATTTAATGCTAGATATCTCTAGGTCGGAGAAGAAACTGTACATACATATTTATATTTAATTTGATAACGAATGTTTGGTTTGGTTGACTAAAAAAAATTAAAACCCATTAACTTTTATCAATTATTTATATTTTTTTTCAATTAAATTTTACCACATATCACTTTTACATCGAATTTTTATATTTTTATTGTACGTTTTTTTTGGTGACCCGGAACCCAGCCGGTTTATTACAGCCCTCAACGAACCGTGTAGCCGACCGGTAAACCGGGGGCCGACGAACACTCCACAAGCCTGCCAAACCGTTTAAGTCACACACTTGCACGTGTGGTGGATGGCCCTTGGAATAACTCAACGAGACTGGATTTCACCAGCGGAGACTTGAACCCTTGCGAGTTGTTGCCTCGGCCCTCCACAATCAGAGGGTCACTCGCTGAGCTAGGCCAAAGGATTTTTATTATTGTACTTTTTAGTGAAACTTTTGCTAACTAAACACCTTAAAGTACCACAAATATAAAAAGCATGAATTGATTCTAAGTCCACATTGTTGTTTTTCCACGAGATAATTAAACAAGGCACCAACCTTTAACATGGGCGAGGACGACGATTAACTAATTACTGAATTTGTGTTATTTATAATTTTTATTAAAAAATTGTTTCATTCGTGTATATACATACATACACACACCTACAGTGGTCTTCTCGATCTGCTTTGAGCTATTAATTTGGTTAATCTCGTAGAAATATAAAATTTTAATATTTAAACACATACGGGGGAATGTAGAAGAACATATAAGCTAGAGAAGAAGTCAGTGGGTGCGTAATTTGCATTTCACAGTCAAAAACCAGTTCTGGAATTTACAGAACAAATGAATATTTCTATTTGACTAAAATCTTGTGATTTGTTTTTTGGATTTATTTATTTATTTATTTTTTCATGTAAGATATTTTGTGAATTACGAGAATCTGGTTATATATTAAACTTTTTATGTAAAATATTCATTTATTTATTTTTATTTTTTTTTTGTGTCGTGTATACCAAAACATGCTTGACTTCTTAGTCATGGCACGAAGAGCACTGGTGATTCCCCCCGCATCGAGAAGTACCAATTCTCTTCGATTCTTTGCAATACACATCAAGATCCTACAGGTAAAGATCAGTAATAGAGGTTGATGGTATATATGCATGCAGACTAAAAAAAAAAAAAATGAACGAATTTTGCTTCGTCCATTGATTGATTGATTTATTTGGTTAAAAAAAAAAGATGGACACTCCACTTTGGATTCCTTATCCCTCAAAGAGGGGATATGCAATAGAATGGGATGTGGTATTTGTCTATCCCTATATCTAAAAGTACAAAATTATTTTTTGTCATATTTCTTATCAAATCACATTTTTTTATCTCATTATATCCCATCAATCAAACACACAAAATAATCACACAAAAAAAAAAAAAAAATTGAGTTTATTATATATTCAATCTCATACGTTATCTAGTTTAGAGGTTTATTACTGCATATAGAATTAAAGTCAATAGAAAGTAATAGACTATATATTCAATTCACAAACCATGTACATACATACGTTAAACAAACAAATTCTTGGGGTATATCCAATTATGGGATATAAGATAGAAGATTGGACTGTCAATTCGGATACCTTACGTAATCCCGTGTTTGATTGACAAAAGTAACTTTGAACATATATACTCCCAAATTGTAATGAAATAATTTTTTATTCCAATTCCAAAGTCGCCACTCTACAATTTCTTGTAAGATGCAAAGAAAATTAAATTAAATTATAAATAAGGAAAAAAATTCATGTAGAAAAAATTGAGTAAAATTTGAAACACGAGAAATCGGTGAAGAAAGTCCTTGACGGTGGCTTGCCACGCGGATTGTTTTCTATATTTCCTGATAAGAATCGTAGTTCCGTGTAAGAAAAGCAAGGGTGACTTCAACATCAAATTTTGCAAGATTTAATTTAATTTTCCTTGGTGTTATTTCGAGTTGGTGTCTGTTGACTTCTCTTGACTTCGATTCTTCTAACCTCTTCTTACGACCAAAAAACCATATTAGTTTTCTTCTTTTTTTTTGTTTTGTTTTGTTTTTTTTCCACTCCTGTCTTTATCTCTCTCTCCCCCCCCCCCCCCAATTTTTAAGTCTTTTAACCTTTTGTTAGGACTACGAAGCATTTTTCTTTCAAGATCGTGGTAACAGAAAATGAGAAGCAGCAAGTGAGAAATTGCTTGGTAAGTAAGAGACTTTGATAGATCGGTGGATCACGTCACGGGTGACTCTAACTGCACTTTCGGTAGTTACAGCCCAAGACTTCATATAGTTCATACCCTGGAAGAAACCAAGTCCTCTTTGTACTTCCATTTTTTTATTTTTTATTTTATGTTTTTTTTTTTTTTTTTTTTTTATGTTTTGAAAATTTTAAAACAAAAAAAAACATTTAATTGGATATTTTTTTTTTACTTTTCTTATTTTGATTTTTTTTCTTATTTTTGATTGAAAATATTCAAAATAAGTTTTTATCATTTTATATTTTATGTGTAAACCTATTTTCTGGACTTGTTTAGCACCCAAAAAAGATGAAAATTATTGAAAATATCTAAAAATTCCCTAATACATTTTGCACTCCCCATACTATATGAAATTTATATATATATATATATATATATATATATATATATATATATATATATATCCCGACAAATTTTTACAAACTCCAATAAATTTTTAACAAAGTCCAATAACATTTCACAAACCTTAATAACTTTTTTACAAATTCTAAAAATTTTTTAATCATTTTCAATAAATTTTGACGCA
Source organism: Vitellaria paradoxa (assembly GCA_019916065.1). NCBI lineage: Eukaryota > Viridiplantae > Streptophyta > Magnoliopsida > Ericales > Sapotaceae > Vitellaria > Vitellaria paradoxa. The sequence goes on from CM034234.1 coordinate 9,135,619, forward strand.
AAATCATTCCGATGGAACTAAAAAACCATTCGGATGGTTTTCTACCAAAAAAAATGACGCAAAAATTAAAAGGTTTTACAATTCATCTTTGAAAAACGTGGTTTAGTTATTATGTGACAAAGGTCAAAAAATTTTTCAAACTACATTTTCGCTGTTTTTTTGTTATTCTCACCGCACCAAACAAACTCTTTATTTTCTAAAATTGATTTTGAAAATACAAGTGACTCAGTGCATTTTGAACTCTTTTTTTTTTTAAATTAAAAAATAAAAAATATATCTAAAACAAATATATCAGTTGACACGTAAATTTTTGGGGTTTTGGGGCGTTGCTCATTTGGAGGTAATGCAAACTTACGAAGTCAAGTCCAAATAGGCGCTCCGTCTCTCTCTCTATCTCTCTCCGTCCAAATAGGCGCTCCGTCTCTCTCTCTATCTCTCTCCGTGTGTGTATATATATCTCTCTCTCTCCGTGTGTGTATATATATATATATATATGTATATAACGTGTACCTTACATATAAAATGTGAAAATTAATAACACCAAGTGAAATTTAAAAATGATTAAAGTGAAGATTAAAGGCATTTACAAAAATGATTGAAGTGAAGTTACTGATAGTGTCAATTAAAAGAAAAATGGTAAAGTAAAATCATATATAACATGTTAAATTCTAAAGTAGAAAAAAAAATATCTATTGAAAAGTCAAATAAAATTAATTAAGTGTTATAAATGCAGGGAAGTGATTGAAGTGTATGTTGGTGTAAATGCATTTTTTATAATTATTAAGAGCCAAACTCACTTCATATTTGTGTTCGACTTCTTAATGCTTTCAATTTAGTGAAATAAAAGAGGAATAAAAGAGATAATAAAGGAGTTAGGTGAATTCTGAATTTTGACTAAGGGGGCATCCAAAAGAAAAGTATAACGAGTTATATTGGAGTTAAGGGTTCAAGAGAACTTAGTGATATTATTTTTGGAGAAAGAGAGAATTATCACTAAATATTAAATTAGAGAATATTTTTTTACAATTTAATGGTTCAATTGATTCTTTTAACAGTATGTTAAATTTAATAGGGATTTCATTCGTTACAAAAGAAAAAACAGTTATTATTAAAGTTTATTGTTTATAGAATTTATTATATTATATGTTATATTTACTAATATGATATATAAAAATATTCAATATTGTAATGAAAAAATATACTTTTTTAACAAAAAATATTTAGGTTTAATTCTTGAAAACTCCTTTTATGTTAAAAATTTTCAAATTAATCTTGATCTTTTAATGAAACTGAAATATCTTAATTTTCAATTAACTTTTTTAATAAAATTAAAATACCCAAAAAATTTAATACTTCCGAATCTAAAATCAAAGGTTTAGTTGCTCCCCCTCCCTTGCCTCCGTTTGGCTGTCCCGGTGGAGCGAGCGAGCTAGCTAGTCCCGATGTTAATTATTTCTGATTAAGCATATGCTAGTGCCGAAAAACTAACTAAAATTGCCCACCATAGTAAAAAAAAATATATATATATTTTTCACCTTTCTCTACATATATATATTTCACTACTGCTCCTACTATCAGAGCATTTGGAGCATTAAAAAATTGTAAAAAAAATGCGATTTGAATAATTTTTTAGCATTTCAAATTTAGCCATCAAATTTTTTTTAGATGAATATTCAGTTTAAATGGATTTTGGAAAAATTTTTTTTTTTGTTAGAACTTTTTGAAAAGTGTAAAAATTTTATTGAGATTTGTAGAAAAATTATTAAAAATTTTATTGGAATTTATAAAATTTGTTGGGATTTGTTAATATATATAAATTTATAGAGATACTAGCAATTGTCCGTGCTTGAAGGTACAAAAATATAATTTGGTGTGTAAATAACTCAAATTTAAATTTATAAAGCAACCTTACATAAAAGGTGTAAAAATAACATATAAAAATAAAAATCATTGATCAAAAGAGATTAAGATATAAAATTTTATTATTTATTACAAATATTATTACATTTTTTAAAATATTAATTTAAAATCTTTTATAAAAAGAGTATTCCAAAAAAATAAGAAGAGTAAGATAAACAATAATTCTGGCCATTTAACAAATTTAAAATTTTAAATTTCCTTATTGTATAAATGACATCCTTTATATAAAAAGAATTGTGATAGAAAAAAAAATAATCATGACTATTTAGTAAATTCAACCGTTGAAAATATCTTAAATTCAAAATTTTTAATTTCCTTGTATATAAATGACACATAGTGTAAAAGTTTATATATTTAAAATTTAAGTATTAAGCACATTAAAATTAAAATTTTAATTTAAATGTTTATTTTTTAATAAAATTTTTAAAAAATTTAAATTTAAATATATTTTTTTGGATAAAAAATTTAGTTGATTTTGTCTAATAAGTATCTATACATTATTTAATAATAGTAGATAATATAAGTAAAATATAATTTGTATAATTTTACAAAATATAATATATATATATGTATATATAATTTTACAAAATATAATATATATATTTATTTGAATTTCAAAATTTAAATAATGTGTTTTATTATATAGATATGTAATAAGTGATGATGTGACGAAATTTTAGTAATGTCTAGATAAATGTCAAATCAAATGATGTGTTTTATTATATAGATAGCAAATGATGACGCATCGATACTTTAGTGATAATTGAGACAAATATTAAATCAAATGATGTGTTTTATTATATAGAACACATCATTTGAATTTGAAATTTTAAATTCAAATAAATATATATACATATATTATATTTTGTACAATTATACAAATTATATTTTACTTATGTTATCTATTATTATTAAATAATGTATGGATACGTACAAAGTCAATTAAATTTTTTATTTAAAAAATATATTTAAAATTTAAAATTTTATTAAAAATAAATGTTTAAATTAAATTTTAATTTTAATGTGCTTAAAACTTAAATTCTAAATATATACACTTTTATGTGTCATTTATAATATAAAAAAGTTTAAAATTTTAAATTTGAGATATTTTTAACTATTGAATTTATTAAATAGTTAGAATTATTTTTTTTTCTCTCGCTCTTCTCATATTTTTTTGAATATTTTTTATATAAAAGATTTTAAATTAATTTTTTAAAAAGTTTGATAATATTTGTAATATATAATAAAATTTTATACTTTAATATTTTTTTATTAATTTTTTTTATTTTTATAGGTTATTTTTATATTTTTTGATGTGAATTTACTTTATAAATTTAAATTTAATTTATTTCTACGTCAAATTATATTTTTTGTCTTCGTGTACATATAGGGTTGGTTTGGAGTAAGAAAAAATGAGATAAATTGAGATAAATTGTGGTTTGGGGAGAGTTCGTAATGCGTGCAGTGAGAGAAAAAAATTGATGTGATATAAAGTTAACAGAGATTTATAGAGATTTTCAGAGATTTTTAGCAAAAAATGGCATGCCAAACGCAGCCATAATTGTTAGTATTTTTACATATTAAATTTTAAAATTTTAAAAGTTTTTGGTGAAAATTTTAAAATTTTTAGGTGAACCAAGTAGGTCCACGTACAACCTTTTCGTGATGTACGGGTGGATGTTTTCCATTTTCAATCAACCTATCATGGCCTCACTGCCAGCAGAGACCGATGTCAATTCGCTCGTGTGAAAGACAAGACATTAATTAAACATGCGTGCACAAATTGACTCACGCAATTAATTTATGAATTATTATATGTCTTAATATTTGAAAAAATAAAAAAAAAATGCCAGAAACACGGCGAGATCATTCTTTTTAAATTAAGGATTCTCAAATCGATCCTTTGATGCAAATTAAGCATATATATATATATATATATATGTGCGTGTGTGTATATGTATATGTATGGACAATCTGAAAGCCTTGACTATACCAAATAGATAAGAAGTGATCAAGGAAAGTGCAATTTCCCACCTCCACTTTTTAATTTGGGTTGCTTTTGCATGATCTTGTAAGATGTGATTCGTATACGGATTAGAGAATTAAAAAGAAATAAGAAGTTTTTAGAGTAAAATGTAACAGAGTGTAAAAAACTCCTATGTAGGGGTACAAGTGTTATTACGTGAGAGTGTATTATAAGGTATGAATATTTTGTTTTGATTGACAAGATTAAAGTTTTAATATATATATGTATTTTATTGTATTATATAACCATACATGAGATTTTAAAGTTAATAAGAAAATATTGTAACCATCGTGAATGTAAACAATTTGGTTGAATCACGTTAATTCTGTGCGTTGATTCATTTCTTTCTTATTACTTTCTTAATTTATATTCGCATTACACATGATATAGGAGTGTTTGAAGCGATGGAAATCACTGAAAAAAGTTTAAAAATCTCTAAAAACTTTTAAAATTATCTAATATATTTTGTACTTATTGTATTTTGCAAAAAAATTATAAATTTATATATTTCTACATATACAACAATTTTTTATAAACTCTAATAAATTTTTTATAAATTTCAATAACTTCCACAAACTCCAATAACTTTTTTACAAATTTCAAGAACTTTTTACATTTTTTAATAAATTCTGATATAGAATTAATCTGATGGACTAAAAAAAATCATTCAAATAGTTTTTTTTTTCAAAAAATTAACGCAAAAGTTAACAAATTTTATTGTTCATCTTTAAAAATTATAATTTACTCGTTACGTGTCAAATACTAAACTATTAGCTAAACTACATTTTTTCGTTATTTTTCATTGCAACAAATTGTCCCTGTGTTGCTAATCAAGGAAAACAGACTAGCCAAAGGGGCATCACAAATTAACGGATGACATACGGAGTACGTTGGATTTGGGGAACGAACTGTGTATGCGAGATTGAGAAAACTATTCATTAATTTATTTTATTTTTATTTAAGTAAATAGTAACTAAATAAGAAGTGTTTTAAAATCATAAACAAAAATAGGGAAGAGTTAAATGAAAGTATAAAGGCTCCGTTTGGAGCATAACAAAATAAAATAAAATTTTATAAATCTCTACAAACACGAATTACGAAATAATAAATTTAAAATTTTTCACTCACTGTATGAATTACGAGACATTTTTATTTTTATAATTTTATTTTATTTTATACACTTTTATATAACTTCAAACACACCCAAAAAATATATATACATGTAAAATTATAATTTTTAAAAATTATTCATACATCTCTTTTGTATCGTGTTATTAGA